>CM030365.1:194178461-194778461 GCA_017893485.1 Hemerocallis citrina
TGAGGGGAGGGATGAGGATAGAATATTTATTTTTATGTTGATTTTTTGGATTTTTTGGATTTAGATCTGGATCCGGGTCCAGGTCGGGTCTCTTTTGAGCGGACCCGGACCCGGACCCAAAAGTACAACGGGTCCCATTTTAGGACCCAGACCCGAATAGGCCGGGTCGGTTCCTGTTCAATGCCGGGTCCGGGTCGGGTCTGGATTTTAGGTATTTATACCAATGCTAGATACAGCACATGAAAGTCTTGTCAACAGTAAAACAACAATTATGTAGCTCAAGTTTGAATAGTAAAACAATAATTAGTTGTAAATAAAAGTCCATGTTTTCATTAATATATGTTGAAAAATAATTATAAATGGAGGTGTAAAATCAAACTTCTTAGAACTTTGAGTATGGAAAATGATGAAATTTAACTGTTAGTAAGATATCTGCTATTTTCAATGTAATATGAGCAATAAAAAAATGCATAAAAAATATGAAAACTTACAAACCTGACATCTGAAAATATAAATTTCTGAATAAATGGAGAAAGAATGAGAGAAAGAGTGAAAGAGAGAAAGAGAGAGAAAGATAAATAAATAAATAAATAAATAAGTAAATAAAGGAGTTGTTTTGGGGGAATTTGAATTTGAGTTTTGGGAGGAACTTTTGGGCGAGAAAATATGTTTTGTGATGTTAGATCTGGACCATTGATTTCAACCCTATTAAATGAGAGTCACTTGATAGCTTTCTTTGTGTTTTATTATATAAATACTAGATTTGTCCGTGGGCACGTGCCTACGGCACATCTTCATAACGATACAATATATGAAAAGCCTTGTAAACAGTAAATCAACAATTATGTAGCTCAAGTTTGAATAGTATGACAATAATTAGTTGTAAAAAAAGGTCCATATTTTCATATATATATATATATATATATATATATATATATATATATATATATTATAATAGGAGAAGCCCTTAGTGTCATTTGTAAATATACCACTTTATTTGTAAATCTACCACTTTACGTGTATTGCACGTGCAACTCAAACTCTCCCATTATACACTTTATTTAAATCTACCAATTTATGTGCATTACACGTATAACTCAAACTCTCTCATTATACTTTTTATATTACTTTAGAAAATATGTATTTATTAACACGTGATATATTATATTACTTTAAAAACTATATATTGATTAAAATGTGCATCACACATGTTAACTACTAATATATATATATATATATATATATATATATATATATATATACACACACACACACACACACACTACCAATTTATGTGCATTACACGTATAACTCAAACTCTCTCATTATACTTTTTATATTACTTTAGAAAATATGTATTTATTAACACGTGATATATTATATTACTTTAAAAACTATATATTGATTAAAATGTGCATCACACGTGTTAACTACTAGTATATATAGTGTGTGTGTGTGTGTGTATATATATATATATATATATATATATATATATATATATATATATATATATATATATATATATATATATATATATATATATATATATATATATATATGGGTTTTGCTCCATTGAAAACGGGTTCGTTTTCAATGGGTTGGAAAACACCCATCTCAGCCGTCTGATCGACCTTGATCTTGATCAGCGGCTGTGATCAAGATCCGCTTAAGTCTCCCACCAACGAAGTGAAAAGCGGAGGGGTAATTTCGTCAATTCACGCCAAAAACGTTTGGGACTTAGCGTTTTTTGGGCGTGGAGTTTTTTTTTGTCCAAAAAATCACTTAGGCCGTTGTCTCAAAAAACGGCCTAGGTTGTTTTTTTATAAAAAATTTCAACTTAGGCCGTTGTTGGGAACAACGGCCTAAGTATGTACAAGTGTTTTTCCAAACACTTGTACATACTCAGATCTTCATCTCCCTCACAACTCTCTCTCTCGCTAGTGGAGCTCGATAAACCCATTTCCCCAAACCGTAGCTCTCTCTCTATCGAACTAAAAAACCTACTCTCTCTTGGTCGTTGCTTTTCACCGAATCTCACCCTATTCTCAGTCTCTAGCCCTCTTCCTTTGAAGATCCCAATTACAAAAAAATCCTAACCCTTACGAAATCTACCCAACCCTAAAACTCTAATCCTGAATAAATTAGCCAAACCCTACTCCCCTTCCTTTCTCTACAGCAGCGCGCAGCGGCCTCCCGAATACCCTCATTGTTAAAGGTACTAATTTGTCCTACTTGAGTAGATCTAACTAGGCTAATTGATTGGAAATTTTTCTCCAATGTTTGAGTGTACAATTGCTATATTATGCGTAGGTATTTATAGAGTAGGTAATTCTAGTTTAATTGAGGAAGTAGACGTAGTATTAGTTGTTGTTGGTTGTTATTCGATGTTAGTAATAGCGCACAAAGCAAACAAAAATTTGTGGAACTTTGCGAGTACGTCGAGCTCGCCATACGCAAGCCAACGTTATTCGTAGAAGTGTATTTGGATTCACGGTTTGAAGTGTACGGCCGTGTATCGCTTTCAATTCATTTCCGTGAGTGAAAGCGATACATCGGAGTATTTTGCAAACCGTGAGCCGAAACTCACCTCTACAAATTTTGTTGGCTCATGTGTTTTACCGCCGTCTCACTCCCAAAGTATAGGAATTTTTTGATCTCGTTTGTGCGGATTTGTACCGTATATCAAACAACAACCTCAGTTCAAGAGTGAGGGGAATGCGAGCGAGACACGACCTTATCTTGCAAACCGTGGATCGGAACTTACTTGTAGAAGTTCTGTTACCTTGTATGCAGCAAGCCGAACCCAATTGAAGAGTTTTGTATTTATATGACGTCATTTTCGACGTTTTGTCACTTATTTTTGTTTCGTAGGTATATATATCGCAATCGTTTGTTAACAAGCTATTTTATATATAATGTGTATATTAATTGACCAATAATATATTTTAACCCCAGAAGAACAACGATATGGAGAGTTCTGCTGTCGGCGATAATTTTGTGCGGGTAGAACCAATCACTGATTCCATGCCGATAGTCGAAGACCATCTGAAACCAAAGTTAGGTATGACATTCCCCACTTTAGTTGAGGCCGAGAAATTTTATTCTGCATATGCTCGTTGTGGAGGTTTTGCAATGCGTAAGGGTGGGAATAAATTAAAGGGGGGAATGGAAGTAGATAAGTCATATCTTTGTAATAAAGCTGGGTCGTCGCCGGGTTAACATAGTGATGGTAGACGTGGAATAACCAGTAGAATGGGTTACAAGGCTTGCGTTCGTGTAAAATTGAACGAAACAAGTAATACGTGGGTGGTGTATTCCTTTCACGAAGAACACAATCACGAATTCACTTCACCCGGTAGAAGGCACCTTTTGCCCCGGAACAGGTCCGTGTCAAATACGGACAAAATGATTATAGACCAAATGAACCAAGCTAATATCCAAACATGTCGACAAATGCTCTTCTTCGAAAGTGCTAATGGTGGTCATGATCAAGTAGGATTCATAGAAAAAGATGTTAGAAATTCAGTTAGAGACTCGCAAGAAGCATTGAAAGGACACGATTCTACAATGCTAATTGATTTTTTCGAATCTAAGAAACAGACGGATCCTTCATTTTTTTATGACATTCAAGTCGATCCCGAAAGGCGGTTGTCACATTGTATGTGGGTAGATGGTATTTGTAGGATGAATTACGAAGAATTTGGCGATGTAGTTTGCTTTGATGCCACGTACAAGACGAACCGTTACGGAATGTTATTTGTTCCGTTTGTTGGAGTGAATCATCATTGGCAATCGACTTTCTTAGGAGGTGGGTTCATTCCAAATGAGACGGCCTCTTCGTTTGAATGGTTCTTTGAAAAGTGGTTAGGGGTTATGAATCGTGCTCCATCCGGTATTGTCACCGATCAAGACCGTGGGATCGCCGCCGCAGTTAAGAAAGTTTTCCCCCAGACTCGACATCGTTTTTGTATTTGGCACATTCTGGATAAGTTACCCCAGGAGGTTCATCTTGGTTTCGATGTCGACAAGTTTAGGGAGTCCTTGAAGAATGTAATCTACAATTCTGAATATATACATGAATTTGTAGAAAAGTGGAATATTTTGATATCGCAATACGGATTAGAGAGTAACAAATGGTTGAACGATATATTCGATATCCGTGAAAGTTGGGCACCCATCTACGCTAAAGAATCATTTTGGGCCGGCATGTTGAGTAGCCAACGGGTTGAGTCGGCACATTCTGCTCTGAAGCATCATACAGAAAAAAAGTATTCCCTGCATGAATTTGCCGTCATCTTCGACCGTTTTTTGGGAAGGTAAAGACACGATGAATTGAAAGAAAATCATCGTAACCGTGAGAAGAGACCGAAGTTGAAGAGCGAATGAGCTTTGGAGGCACAAATGGCAAAAACATATACTTTGAAAATATTTTACAAATTCCAAGATGAAGTCACAAAAAGCTTCATGTACAATGTGACATTTTTTGCTGATCTTGAGACTTCGGATAGTTCAACCTTCCATGTAATACTCTGTGGAGAATCAGAACCGGCTCGCCTTCTTCAATTATCCAAAATCAATGGAATTATTACATGTGCATGTTACTTGTTCGAATTTGTTGTCATTCCTTGCAGGCATATTTTAGCTGTACTTCGTTTCTCTCATCACACATCCCTCCCGGATGTATATATTAAAAAAAGATGGACTAGGGATGTGATGAGAAGAAGTTACACATCAGTTCCATCCGAACCCAATACCGAGAATTTTGCTTCTCGATATTGTGGGTTGAGCTACCATGCAAAACAAATTGTCGATCTCGGTTGTTCCTCCAATGAGAGTTACAAATACACGGCACATCCCAACGCATCCATATTGCTACGGCATGAAAGGAGCATCCTCCGAGCGAAACTCTTCATAGGCGTGCCCACATTACTTTTTAGTACCTCCGCGCATTCTTTTGCCATGTCCATCGTGTTATCAATCTAAATCAGAAAAAACAAACAAAAATAATTACACAAATTAAATAATTGAAAGAATTCATGAACTTCACGTATAAAGAACATTAAAATAAATATGAAGATTGAAGTTACCACTGTACGTATAGCTGTGGCCTTCGGTTGGAACATGGGTTGTGAACTGAAATATGCAGGTAATGGTTCAATCTCTCTCTCCTCAATTTCTCGTTGAATACCAGCAGGTAGTACTGTATCGAGAGAGATGTACAAACGTGTATATTGTCAAAACCAAGTCATGTACTTTCCTTGCACTCTTCCATCGTACTCTGAAACATTGACGAGTACAAGTTCAAACTGTCGCTCGTTCCATTCTGCAACGTGAACACGATGGTAATCTGCCCAATCATGAGTAGGTTTGCAGCCGGTACCCCTAACGGCGTGTAACTCATGATCGTATAGGTTTGCGCAGCTTGGGGGACTATCTTGTTGAAGATTGAACTGACGAAGGACTCTTTCCGGTCGCAGATGCTCGACTATACCGAAGTTGATGAGGGGAGCCGTCGTCAGCCACAACTGCGACCCGGAGGTGCATATTGGCGGTAGTCTTCCCACACGCTCGGGTGTATACGGTGCCCAAATCACGAACTCTTCACGTAGTTGGTCGAGCTCGTCTCTGTAGTACGTTATTACACCCTTGGGGTTGTCTTTGTAACTCCTTGTACCAGCCCAATATACCCCTAATGGTGCTAACATAGCGGGATCTTCAGGTTGGGCCATCCAACCATCCTTGGGTCTCCTAATGCGGGGACGACCCAAGTGCAGTCGCTCCTAGGACCAAATCTGTAACAAAACCATCGGTCCGGTCATTTATGATGATTCAAGCGCTACATGACACAACGCCCTGTATAGCGTTGCCAACGCACAGCTTCCCCAGCTGTACCGGCCAGCTAAGCCTAGGTCGGCGAGCAATCGTAGGTACATGAGGTGCACCGTATTGCCCAATGAGTTAGGCAATAGAACCCCTCCGATCACCATTAGAATGTAGGCTCTGGTGTAGGACTGTACATAGTCGTTGGGCGATTCACTGGTCAGCATCCCATCAAAACGTCCCTTCAACCAAGATAGTCGGATTGATTGTCCTTGGAAAATGTCACCATCTTCCGCAGCCGCCTCATCAAACTCTGTACCGAGCAGTTCGTTGCACATCTCTATTTTATCAAAGTTAATATTGCCTGTCATGGCCAACCCATCTATTGGAAGATCGGATATCATCGCTATATCCTGTAGCGTCACCGTCATCTCACCGACTGGTAGATGGAACGTGTGTGACTCTGACCTCCAGCGCTCCACGAGTGCCGAGAGAAGTGCTCGGTCGAGTTTAACATTCCCCATCATGCTGATTCCATAGAAACCGGCCGCTACAAGGTACTCGTGGGTGCGTGGATGCACCTTCATGGTCTCGTGGGTGTGGAAATTACACCTACGCGTCGTCCCACCCCACACTTCCGTGGATCTGTGGCGATCTTGCAAGGTCAGTTCGCCGGGATTTATTGGTCCTGGACCACGACGTCCTGTCATCGAAGAGGATGCACCAACCTACACGAACCAAAAAACATAATTATTATTAGTCTCAAATCAATATCACTAAATACAAAATTAGGGACAATACAAATTATTAGTTCTCACATTCTCTGTGGAATGTTTCCCCCGTGCTTCCTAAGATGTCCTTCCCCTTCCGGTTCCCCTCGTTCTAGCCATTTCTCTGTAACAAAGTTTGCATATATATGAAACTAATTAATCGGCGAAAATTAGCAAACACAAACCAACGAGATGAAAAAATTTCAGGAGTTCGCTTATACGCGTCAAAACAACACAAATGAGATGCAAAAATTCCTAAATTTCACCGTCAACTAGGGCACACCAAACACAAGCCAACGCAACTTGTAGAAGTCAGTTCCGACCCACGGTTTGAAATATACGCCCGTGTATCACTTTCACTCTTTAAAATAGAGTGGGAAGCGATACATTGATGTATCTCGCAAACCGTGGGTTGGAACTCGCAAATACAAGTTCCGTTGCATTGTGAATGGTTAGCCCAACCTACGTGCACCGTTTCGTATTTTTTCAACTTCGTTTAAGCATTTTTGTACTGAGACCGAACTAAAAAATTTCGAGGTAGATTGAAGTTTTTTCATATACGCGTCAAAACAATATAAACGAGATGCAAAAATTTCAAAATTTGGCCATTGGGTCGGGCTCCCCGCCCACAAGCCAACGCAACTTGTACATGGGAGTTCCGACCCACGGTTTGAAAGATACGACCATGTATCGTTTACACTATTGAAAACTGAGCGGAAAGCGATACATAGACGTATCTCGCAAACCGCAAGTCAGAACTCGCATGTACAGGTTGGTATGAATTGTGAGTGGCCAGACCAACCTACTCGCAATGTTTCGCTTTATTTGGACTTCATTTAAGCTATTTTCACCTCATAACGTATTCCACAAGTTCCGAGGTTGATTCAAGGTTTTTTTATATACGCGTCAAAACAACAAAAATGATAAACTTATTTCCTAAATTTGGGCATCAACTCTGGCACACCAAACACGAGCCACCGGAACTTGCAGAGGTGAGTTTTGACTCTCGGTTTGAAAGATACAGCCGTGTATCACTTTATATCCGTTGTATGGAATTGAAATGATAAACGGACGTATCTCACAAATCGTGAGACGGAAATTGCCTCTACAAGTTTCGTTACCTTCTACGCGGCGAGTCCGACCTACTCATACAAATTGAATTTTTTCATCTTGTTTTTTTTCATCTCCTATATTCCACCACTACAACTACCACTACATCTACGAAAATATCAACAAAATGTACACAACATACATGATCAGAGCTAATTATATACTCTCTAAATTATAGACTACTCTACTACGCATAATACCCAAAAAAACAACTCCAAAATTGGAAAAAAATCAATAAATTCAAATAGTTCATTATAGTAGATTGGGATTAAGAAAATACCTGGTCCAAAGAGAGAGTGATAGAGAGTGGCGAAGATGTGAGAAGCCGCTGCACGCTGTTGTAGATAAAGGAAGACAATTTGTGCTAGGATTTAGATGATTTGGGAATTTAGATGTGAAGTTAGGGTTTGTTGTATTCGGGAGAGGAAGAGAGAGATAGGGAGCTTTCCACATGGGGCGGAGATCGAGAAGGCAAAGAAATCGATGCCAAAGGGGTTGGGAGAGTGAACTAGGGTTTGGGGATGGGTTTCGGGAGCTCGAGAGAAATAGAGATAGTGTTTGTGACGAAGTGAGGGAGATGAAGCCCTGAGTGTTACATACCTAGGCCGTTGTTGGGAACAACGGCCAAGGTATGTTTTTTTGTTAAAAAAAACAACCTAGGCCGTTGTCTCAAACAACGGCCTAAGTAATTTTTTGGACAAAAAAAAATCCACGCTAAAAAAAGGCTAATTCCCAAACGTTTTTTGGCGTGAATTGACGAAATTACCCCTCCGCTTTTCTCAGCGTTAGTGGGAGACTTAAGAGGATCTTGATCTGATCCGCTGATCAAGATCAAGATCGATCGGACGGCCTATATGGGTGTTTTCCAACCCATTGAAAATGAACCCGTTTTCAATGGAGCAAAACCCTAAAACGAACCCGTTTTCAATGGAGCAAAACCCTATATATATATATATATATATATATATATATATATATATATATATAGAGAGAGAGAGAGAGAGAGAGAGAGAGAGAGGGGGGGGGGGGGGGGGAGAGAGAGATAGAGAAATAATTATATAAATAAATGAGTTGTTTTGGGAGGATTTGAATTTGAGTTCTGGGGGGATTAAAGGAGAGAAATGATTAAATAAATAAATGAGTTGTTTTGGGGGGATTTGAAATTGCATTCTTTGTGTTTTATTATATATATATATATATATATATATATATATATATATATATATATATATATATATATATATGATTTCTTCCATTGCAAGTGGGTATGTTTGCACGGACCTACTGCAAACTCCCTTATCAGCCGTTGGATCATCTTTTTCAAGATTCGAAGGTTGAGATTAACCCCGCCCAAACCTCCCTCATCTCTCACTTAATTTGGGAGGGGTATTAAGGGGATTTTACCTCACATATACATCTTCGACTCATCTCTCTCTCTCTCTCTCTCTCTCTCTCTCTCTTTCTCTCTTTCATACCCCTTTAGTTTTTGGTTGGTCTGATTGTAACTTAGGTTGTTATTGACAACAACGACCTAAGTTAAAATTTAAAGATCCTGCCAGCAATGGCCTATGTTTAAATTTTTGTTTTTTTTAAAGTTAGAAACCCGATCTACTTCTCTCTCTCTCGCTCTAACTCTCCCTACTCTATCTATCTCCTTCCAAACCCAAACCTTAACGCAGGCCACCTCTCTCACTCCGGCATCTCCTCTTCCTTCACTGTACTCTCTCACTCACTTTCACTCACTCTCTCCTTCTTCTCCCTCTTCTCTCCCCTTCTCTCTCTCTCTCTCTCTCTCTCTCTCTCTCTCTCTCTCTCTCTCTTTCGAAGGTTCTCTTGATACCCAAAAACCCTAACCATAACAATCTCCCAAACCCACCTTCTCCTCCATCTACAGTTGATGCTGCTCCTCCAATCTCACACTCTCTCTCACTCCTAATATCTCCTTCATTCAAAACCCCTCCTCCAATCTTCGAAAGCAAATCGGGAACTCGAAATCTTATTTCGGCCATTAAATTTGAACATATCGTCGACAACACCTACATTGTGGAAATCTCAATTGTGCAAGTTAACTACTAAATCTGGGCTTCGCAGTTGTATTTATGTTGATTTTTATGTTTTGTAATTACTTGAATTGATTATTGTGAAACGTAATTGTATAGATGTAGTAGTTTGTATGTAATTTTTTTATGATTATAGACGGTAGAATTGTAGATGTTGTTGTTGTTGTTCGCTCAAATTGTAGATGTAGTCATAGTTTTTATTTCGATATTAGTAAAATCGAAACCGCACAAACGGTACAATTTTTTTTTAAAACTTTGCGAGTAGGTCGGATTCATGACACACAAGCTAACGCAACTTCTAGGAGTGAGTTTTGACTAACGGTTTGCAAGATACGACCGTTTATCGCTTTTCATTCTTATTCATGAATAAAAGTGATACATTGTCGTATCTTGCAAACCGTGAGTCGAAACTCACTTCTACAAGTTTTGTTGGCTTGTAAATGGAGATTCCAACCTACTCGCAAAAAGTTTCAGAATTTTTGGATGCTTTTTGTGTGGTTTTATATGTTTTCGTAACAACAACAACTAAAACAATTAATTTTGGATATTTTAAGTAAGAAAATGTAGAGAACCTCACAAACGGCAACCAAAAATTTTGAAACTTTGCGAGTAAGTAAAATTCACCACAACAGAAACTGTAGATGTAAATTTTGACTCACAGTTTGCGAGATACGGCCGTATATCCATTTATTTCAAGAAAAAACAAATAGAGCGATACACTGTTGTATCTCAAAAACCGTGAGTCAAAACTTGCTTCTAAAAGCTGCATTGGCTTGTGTGTGGTGAGTCCAACCTACTCGCAAAGTTTTGGTATTTTTGGATGCTGTTTGTATGGTTTTATATATTTTTGTAACAACAATAACTTAAACAACTAATTTTGGATATTTCGAGTACGAAAACGTAGATAACCTCACAAACGACAACCAAAAGTTCTAAAATTATGTGAGTAGGTCAGATTTCCCACATACAAGCCAACGCAACTTCTAGAAGTGTGTTTTGAATACGAATTGCAAGATACGGCCGTGTATCGCTTTAATTGGATTTTCTTGAAATAAAGTGATATATGGTTGTATCTTGAAAACCGTGAATCGAAACACACTTCTATAAGTTGCATTGAATTGTGTGTGGTGAGTCCGACCTACTCGCAAAGTTTTAAAATTTTTGGTTTCCGGTTGTGCAGTTTTCTCATGTTTTCGCTCACTTTTTACAATACTAGCAACTTAATAAAAATTGGAACACTTATCAATTAACCTTGGTATTATTACTGATAGAGAAATGGTGAGATCGAGGCGACCGAGAAGCCCTTATGGTAGCTTTAGTGGCGAACGGTTTACAGAAGTAAGATTGATTATTATTATTAGTTTTGAATACAAATATGTAACATTGTATCAATAATAACAAGATTTGTATTTGTTCGTGTTGATTGGTGGCCATCAATCTTCATCCACCGAGGCCGGTCCGCCATCTTCGGTTGGACTTACACCTCCAGGTTCCGGAAGACCCAAGTGTATTCGCGTGCAACCCATACACAGATCCCAAGCCGTGTGGGATGAGTCTGCAAAGAAGTGTAACTTTCAGAAACATGCTATTCTTCCCATGGACCCTTGTACCACTCTGTACTTGTCCAAGCCAGTTTTTACGGAATTAGATTTTTGGGGGATGTGAAGCTTGATCGGTCTTTACTTATAGCTTTTGTGGAGCGATAGAGGTCACAGACACATATTTCATCTACCAGTAAGAAATATGACCATCACCCTCCAAGATGTAGCAATGATTACTGGTATTCCTATAGATGGGGTGGCCATTAAGAGAAACATTGACTTCGACTGAGTGGAAGTTATACGTGATTACCTCGGTGTCGATTTAGAGGCTAAGTTGGCTGCAAACAAAGAGCAAGTTGAAGCTGAAATTGTAGCTGAGCTTACGTCAGATTATGACGATGATGACATAGAGCAAGCTAAAAATGAAGAAGAAGAATTTTTTTGGAATGAAATTTTCGACCGTAAATCACGCCGACTTGCATAGTGGACATCAAGGTTCACGGGGTATTTGAAAGATAACTCCACGAATGAAGACGTCTAGTACTACACGCGTGTGTATATTATAAGTTTGATGGGAGGTGTACTCTTTCCAAACTCCTCCGGTGAACTCATGTCACTAATGTATGTACGGTTGTTAGACAACTTCACTATTGTTGGCCGGTATAGTTGGGGAAGTGCGGACTTAACGTCATTGTATAGGTTGTTGTGTGCATGTGCATTAAATTCCCAGTAAATGGAAGGGCCATTGGTTTTGTTGTAGATTTGGAGTTAGGAGCGCATCCATATCGATCATCCCCATATTGTTGATCCATTAGTAGGATGGTTGGCCGATGCACCGATTCCAGAGATGTTGCCTCCTTTAGGAGTGTACTAGGCATGAAAACACACATGGGTTGATAACTCATGCACATCTCTGGCGTACTACAGAGATGAGTTGGATGCTTTGCGCGACTAGTTGGTCAATTGGGTTTTGTACACCCCAATACATTACAACGAGTTCTGCCCATTATTTTGGCCACTAGGGAGATTTCGTTGACGTATGCCCCACTCATTAACTTCTCTGTTGTGGAGTTCTGCTATTCAGATAGATTAATGCGGTTCAGATTCCAGCAGAAGCTTCCTGAAGCCGCTCGTATGACAAGAAATTGCACAAAATAAAAGGAACGGGTTGCGTGCTCTATTTTGACTGGGCGGATTTCCATCAGGTACATGTGGAAAATTGGAACACTTTAAGATATCAAATGGTACCTAATCTCCTTGTTGATCGAATGCTTTACGATGACTCATTTCAAGGAGTGTATATGACGTGGTACAAGCGCATTACAATATTAAATGTATCTTCGCATACCGTTCTACCAGCGGAAATCCAGATACCGATTTCCTTGACAAAAGAGGAACCACCACTGGCGTATTCCTTTTCTCAACTGATGTATCAATTGAAGGCGTTAACGTATCGAACCATGGTTAATGTACTTTATATATTTAATTATTTTTTGTATGGATGTATTGTTAAATAAACATTTGATATTTATGAAGAGGGTTTCCTAACAATGTTGTTTAATTTATATATTTCAACTCACTGTAGAACGATAACACATGAGAGACAATCCGGATAGTTGCTCGTATGTTGAAAAGTGTCGTACCTGAGAGCGTGAAGGAGGTGATGTGGGAGATCCTTAAATCGTGTTGCCGCAATCTTGAAGATGTAGGTGAAGGGGCCAAGCTTAATGCATACATAAAAGCTAACATGAGTATTTCTCCGCAGAAGAGTGTGACAAGGGGATGAATTTGCATTGCTGAGCCACAGCAACCGCAACACTAAGAACCAGAGGTGTCTAAGGAAGAGGAGCATAGTTTAGGTGAACTGATGGAGCCCGAGACACAAGTTAGACGCAAGTATCCCCCTCAAAAGAGGAACGATCCCGAATAAATTTCATCAAGTGGACGCAAACCGCGTGGTCGGAAGAGGTAGTAGCTAATACCTTGTAATTGCATGTATTTCGTTCTCAAGTTGAATTTATGATTCCTTTTATGTCACTCACACCGTTATGGCTGACCCCGTAGTTTTGGGGTCAGGGTTATCTCTATCCTCATATTTTACAGGTAGGTACCTATAGCATTGGGAATGGGTGCATGTGGTAGATTGGTTATGTGGCTTATGTAAATTGTAAAAGAATGTGCTGTAAAAGAAAGAATTGTAATTTGTGGTGTTTAATTTTCCACTGTGCTTTGTAAAGAATTGATGTAATAAAAGTTGAAAATTTTATCTGTATTTTGTCTATGTTTACTATTACATTGAGGTAGATGCTGAGAATTTTTGACGTATTTCTGAGATATTATATTGGAAATTCGGGGCACTACAGTTGGATGCATGTTAGTATGCCATGTTTGAGTTGCAAAAATTGAATTTGATATTTTATGCACAAATTGTTAAATTGTATAAACAAGTTGGGTAAGTAATAGGGAGAATTGTAGATTAATGTGAAATAAATTATTCTCATGAAATTGATAAAAAGATGGAATGAAATTGAGAAGTTTTAAATTGAGGTTGCAAGAAGTATTTTTACTAATAAATGAAAGTGTATGATTATGTCATTCTAACAATCACCATTTTACAACATGTATTAATAAAAAGAAATTTTTATTATGGTTAAAATTAATAGATAAATATTTCTGGAGATTGTAGACATAAATTGTAATCTATTAAATTGGGAAACAAATAAAGTTGTAAAAGAAGAAATTAAAATAGAAAGATGAACAGAGACTGGGGTTAAAAGTAATTAAACCCATATACTATTAGTTGGGACACTTGTCCTGAGTGGCTAGAGTGTGCGCAGTGCACCGCGTTGCACCACGTGGCTCGGGGATCATGGGTTCAAAACTGCATATTAGAACATAAAGTGCATTTTTCGTTTTTTTAATATTTTAGTGTTTTTTTTACTTTTTAAATTCCGAAGAAAAAAAAATGCAGAATAATTTCTAAATATTATCCAGATAATTAGAAATATCTTTTCACTAATTTGAGTATATATTGGAAGCCTAAAAATGTATATTTATGTTAATGAATATGGATTTAATTGGGTTGAATAAGATTGATTAAAGAAATTGAGTACTTTCAAGAGATATTGTGAATACGACTTTCTGGCTTAGGAAAAATAATGGAAGAGATTGAATAATTGAATGAAAAATACGGACGAGAGTTTTGGAATCAAATTCCTAATAAATTGTTGTATTAAGAGGTGTTTATAGAAGAAGAAATTGATAAAGTTGTAGAAGAAGAAATTAAAATAGAAAGATGAACAGAGACTGGGGTTAAATGTAATTAAACCCATGTACTATTAGTTAGGACACTTGTCCTGAGTGGCTAGAGCATGCGCAGTGCGCCGCGTTGCACCAAGTGGCTCGGGGGTCATGGGTTCGAAACTGCATATTAGAACATAAAGTGCATTTTTCGTTTTTTTAATATTTTAGTGTATTTTTTTACTTTTTAAATTCCGAAGAAAAAAATGTAGAATAATTTCTAAATATTATTCAGATAATTAGAAATATCTTTTCACTAATTTGAGTCTATATTGGAAGCCTAAAAATGTATATTTATGTTAATGCATATGGATTTATATTATAAGAAACAAATTGGGTTGAATAAGATTGATTAAAGAAATTAAGTACTTTCAAGAGATATTGTGAATACGACTTTCTGGCTTAGGAAATATAATGGAAGAGATTGAATAATTGAATGAAAAATACGAACGAGAGTTTTGGAATCGAATTCCTAATAAATTGTTGTATTAAGAGGCTTTTATAGAACTTGAATATTAGACATGAAAGTAGTACTCAACTGTGGATAATGTGAGAAGCATTATTTTAATCAAAGAGTGAGAAATTGTCGAAGTAAATAATTTCAGCGAATTAACTAAGTGTTGGTCATCAAGAAGTTGATTAAAAGCATTGCTTTCTAAGTGTTATTCAATTATTGCATGATAAAAAATTGTGAAGGAAATGAATTAAGTGAATGATACTTGAATAAAGAATGCAAGATTTATGTTGAAGCTATTCATGACTTAATCTATATTAATGAGATAATTGTTGTAATTTAGATGCTAAATGAGACTCATGTACTGGCAGTTGATGGAATGAGAAATTAATTTGAGAAGTGGCCTATATGTGGTCATCGTTCTCGGTGTTTGTTAAGCCCGGTAGGAGTGTAAATCAGTATCTAGGTTGTGATGATGTTAATTAAACCTAGGGAAAGGCACTAGAAGAAGATATAATAGAAACAACGACGGACATGGCCGGTAAAGGACGTGCAGCTCCTAGGGGTCCGAGATGGAGGAGTACGGCCGGTAAATCCATGTAAATGGGCTAGGGATACATCTATCTATCATTGGAAAGGCCGATAAAGAGACTGCAGTCCCTAGGAATTTTCGGGACGGACAGGATATGCCCGGTAAATCCACTGAGGTGGGCTAGGGGTAGGCCTGGTTCGTAGTTACGAGAGATCCACTTGCTAGGGTTTGCGGCTGAGGATACGCCCGATAAATCCACTAAGATGGGCTAGGGGTAGGCCGGTAAGGTCCAATATCTTGGGGGTGTGACTCTTGGTGACTAAGCATTGGAGTATATTCATTGGATTAGGATGCATAGCGTGGGATATAAAACCCTATAATGTGGAGTACCTTAAGAACTTGCCCTCGGACCTATGTAGTATGGGATGCATTGAATCCGAATAAGTATGTATTAGTGCATCGTAGTGTAAACATCTGCATTAGGAATCTAAGGCATAACATACACTGACATGTTTAAGATAGTCACCTTTCAACTTTGTAATGCATTCAAGTGTGTGGTTGCTTAAGTAAGTAAATCGTTATATAACAGCATAGTGAAGATCGTTGTTTTATAATATTGTGTCGGTTGTATGCAACTGACGTGTCCACAGTTTCAAATGCAGGCATTGGATTTGTAAGAAGAGATAAAGATGATTGATGCTAAAGATTACTTCCCGTTTTAAGTTGTTGATGCTTTAATTTGTACATTCATATCATGTTGTACTTCATTTTATTTCCGTTGCGTTGTTGTTGTAAAAGAACTTGATGTAATAAAAGTTTTTGAATTCCTTGTAAAATTGTGCGAAGTGAAGTAAAGATCCTGTTGTGCTACAAATTTCCGTATTTTGGAATTGGGGGCATTACAATATAAATACGAAATAATATACATAAACGACAACCAAAATTCTGAAACTTTGTGAGTAGGTCGAATTCACCACACACAAGCTAACACAACTTGTAAAAGTGCGTTTCAACTCACAGTTTGCAAGATACGGTCGTATATCGCTTTATTTCAAGAAAAAACAAATAAAGCCACATCTCACACGGCCGTATCTCACAAACTGTGAGTCAAACCCACATCTACAAGTTAAGTTGGCATGTGTGTGGTGAATCTGACCTACTCACAAAGTTTCAGAATATTTGATTGTTGTTTGTGAGGTTCTCTGCATTTTCTTACTCAAAATATCCAAAATTAGTGTAATGCCCGAATTTCAAACACAAGTAATTCGTTACACAACTAAGATCTTTACTTCAATTTCATACAAAAATACAAGAAATTTAATACTTTTTCAATACAAAGTTATTCTTTACAATGCACAGCAGAAATTACATATAAAATAAAACATAATCATAAAAAATCTTCAATTTTGCAACATCCTTCGACACCAAACTCATGCACACGCCGCTCGCTAATCTGAGTCCTGCAAAACTTGTGAACTACGGGCATGTCAGTTGAATGAAACTAACGCAATGCTATAACAAAGTGATCCTCAACTTCAACAATCACAAACTTGATGCACAAAACAAATGCAATAATAACAAACATAAAAAAAAACAAAAAGTGAATCTAATCTAAGTTTATAAGTGTATACCATAAAACAGAAATCGAAATGCATAAAACAATATGGCATAAAACAAGTATTCTAGAAAGCAACAAATGCCCACAATGCATTCTATGTCGCCCATACAACATAGGTCTGAGGGCAAGCCCTTAGCATTCTCTTCTCAATACAAGGTTTAATCTCTCGCTATGCGAAACCTAAACCCAATGAATGTACTCTAACGCCTAATCACATGTGAGTCGCACCCCGAAGATATTGGACCTTACCGGCATACCCTACACATCGTGGATTTACCTGGCGTATCCTCAGCCACAAACCCCAGCAAGTCGATCTTCTGTAACTACGGACCTTACCGCATACCCCTAGTCCCCACAACATAGACTTACTGGGCGTATCCTCAGTCCCGAACATTCTTAGAATCTGCAAGCTCTTTACCGGCCTTTTCGTAGACAGAATAGGCATACCCCTAGCCCACACATATGGATTTATCGGGCGTATCCTCAGTCTCATCCCGAATCCCTAGGAACCGCAAGCTCTTTGCAGGACATGTTCGTCATTATTTTCATCATATATTCTTCTAGTGCCTGACCTTATATTTACAACATAAGTAATATCACCTAGAGCTAGTTTATCCTCTTACCGAACTTAAATCAACACACAAGAACATTAGCCCATACTGGCCACTTCTCAAACTTTCATAATCCCAAATTTGCCGGTACCATAGGTTTCGCTTAGCCTCTAGAATTCACACATTACAAAATTCATAAACTTTCTAGGTCATCCATAACCTCTTTTATAATCATCACAAATTTCATTTATTTATATACCAAATTCATCTCTTATTCACTCCATCCAACTAGTCATCCTCTAAAATTTTCCAAACTGTTATAATAGGACTTCAAAAAGACACAATTCAATCAACATCATCTCTGCTCTAATATTTCAAATATAATTGCCAAATCTGCACCAAATCATTCATTCTAATTTGGAATTTAGTCCAAAACATCTGTACCAATTTTCATTAAGATAATATTTCTCAAAATTAATTTCTTAATTTTCCAAATACTCCCAAAATATTTATACCAATTTTCATTAAAATAATATTCCTCAAAATCACTTTCTAATTCTCCACCCTGGTTCGAACCCACGACCCAGCACAAAGCCCCAATGCCCAAAGTCACAACACTAACCAGGCTTCCAAGCCTCACAATCTGCAGATAACTCTCAAAGAATTAAAGTAATGCTTACTGGCCCAAATTTAGTTTCAAAAAAAGTATTAGAAATATTTGAACTCTCGCTAAATCGAACCCGAGACCCGCACACAGTGCTCTAAACCGCACCCACTAACCAGACTCTCAAGCCTCATTTTCTGTTAATTTTCCTCGGGGAAACATATATAAACGTCTAATCCTCTTCTATGTCATACACTTCTACTATTTACCACATAATAAATTTTCATGAATTAAAACTAATTATACTCCCTCTAAAATAATTAACATATCATACTCTCTAATTCTATTACTTCATAGCAATTCATTTTTTACAATAATTGAAACTATCATAATACCACAAAACAAATTAAAATTTGAGAACATCCACACACACATATATCACTATATATGTTTGTACAATCCAGCATGCCAGTAGTAAAGATAAATTAGAAAGTTAAAGGAACGTCTACACATATATATACCTCTATCATGCAAATTCTAACAAGAAAAAATTAGAAAGTTAAGGAACGCCCACTCAATCGTTTCCGATAGGCTCGAGGTGGTGTAGCCATTACGATGCCGATTCCTCATGCACGTAGGAACTACGCAACTCGTCGTGTGCTCCACTTCGTGCTACGCTTCCGGCAAGCGTAGAAGATGAGTTGGTGTTTGAATGAGTAAGTATATATATGTAGATGTATATATATAAGAAGGGAGGGTGAGATGAATGGTGTATGTGTATATATATATAGAGAGAGAGCTCAGGATGGACAAGGGAGGAGAAGAAAAGATGAAGTGAGTTGGATGTGTGGTAAATATAGGAAATGAATGTATGCATATATTTTTAAATATGGAATTGTGGAGTAGTAGGGAGTGTTTTCGGGTGTGGAGGGCTGGAGTTGGAATGGTGTAGTTGTGTAGGTGTATATAAATAATTAGAGTGTTGGATTAGTTAAGATTATGGAGGAGTTGGTCGAGAGTGAGTGAAGGACTAGATGAAAAGAGAGTGGAGGAGTGAATAATTGGAGTAATGGGGTAGTGGAGAAAATGATCGGAGTTGTATGTATGTGTACATTTATACAAGAGGGAAGTAGTAGAATGAAGGGAATGAAGCAATAGTGTGTGTGTGTGTGTGGGGGGGGGGGGGGGGGGGGGGGGAGTGAGTCAGTGAGTGAAATGAGTATATGTATGTGAATCAAAATGTAAGTACGAAAAATACATACAAATGGACCTAGAAAATATTTGAGTTAACTCAATTTGGAGAAATAAATTTCGAGAGAACAGAAAAATATATAAATAATCAAAATACAAAATACGTAGGATATTTGTATTAAAAATATGTTATGAATATTTTCCATAATAATACAAAATACATGTCTAGAATACATGTGCTGCAAAAAATTGTGATAACTCAATTATGCGAGGTGTTACAATTAATTATTTTAATTGTTGTTGTTACGAAAACATATAAAATTGCACAAACGGCATTCCAAATTTTGAAACATTGCGAGTAGGTCAGACTCAACACTCAAAAACCAACGCAACTTGTAGAAGTGAGTTTTGACTCACGGTTTGCAAGATACTGCAATGTATCGCTTTCATTCACGAATAAGAATGGAAAGCGATACACAGCCATATCTTGCAAATCGTGAGTCAAAACTCACTCCTAGAAGTTATGTTAGCTTGTGTGTCATGAATCTGACCTACTCGCAAAGTTTTGGAATTTTTTTACTGTTTGTGTGGTTTTACTAATATCGAATAGTAAAAACTACGACTACATTTGAGCGAACAACAACAACTACGTCTACAATTCTACCGTCTACAATCATAAAAAAACTACATACAAACTACTACATCTACATAATTATGCATCACAATAATAAATTCAGGTAATTACAAAATATAAATTTGCTTTTGAAGATTGGAGGAGGGTTTCGATTGGAGGAGGGTTTCGATTGGAGGAGAGTTTGGCAGTGATACAGAGTGTGAGATTGGAGGAGCAGCAGCACCTGTAGACAGATGAGGAGGGTTTGGGAGATGGTTAGGGTTTTGAGGTTTTTGGGTTTCGGGAGATCCTTCGGAAAAGAGAGAGAGGGAGAGAGTGAGTGAGAGTGATTGAGAGAGTGCAGTGAAGGAGGAGGAGATGCCAGAGTGAGAGAGCTGACCTGCGTTAGGGCTTGAGTTTGGGTTCGATAAGGAGATAGATAGAGCAGGGAGAGTGAGAGTGAGGGAGAGAAGTAGAACGAGTTTCTAACTTTAAAAGAAAAAAAAACATAGGCCATTGTTGCCAACAACGACCTAAGATCATTAAATTTTAACTTGGGTCGTTGTTACCAATAACGACCTAAGTTAAAAGTAGGCCAAAAAAAACAACTAAAGGGATACGAGAGAGAGAAACATCAGTTGAAGGGGTATAATGGGGTGAAATCCCCTTATACACCTCCTAAGAGCATCCACTATTATTTTCTAAAAACTCAAAATTTAGCATTTGAGTAGAAAAAATCGACATCGACTACTATTGTTCGCTAAAAACCCGAAAGTTAGAGTAGGATTGAACAGTATATCGCTAAAGATAGAAGCTGATATAGGGAAATGCTAAAAAGACAGAAGAAGATGATTTGTTTGAGAAATGTTTTTTTTAAAATCAGACGGACGGAAGATGGTGCTTCATCCGTCGATTTTTTATAGTAAAAAAAATGAAAACAAAAAAGATGAGAGACGGATGAAGAAGCTTCGTCTCTCATCTTTTCTTATTTTTTGTAATTAAAAAATGAAAAATGAAAAGATGAGAAACGGATGAAGAAGCTCCGTCCCTCATCTTTTCTTCATTTTTTTAATTAAAAAAACTTGAAAAAGGAAAAGATGAGAGACGGATGAAGAAGCTCTGTCTCTCCGTCTCTCATCTTTTCTTTATTTTTTTAAAAAACAATAAATTACTTATATACCCCTCAATTGATCTTCTCCATCAGATGGCATCAAATAAGATTTTTTGTCTTTTTAATTTTTTTTCTAACGGTTTGAAATTTATAAAACACTATATATATTAACTCTACTCCCCTCAGGTAAAAAGCTAAGCATCTTTGTCTCTTTCTTTCTGTCCATCCTCCATTTCTGTTCATTCTTTCATTCTTAATATTTTGACAAATCTGAAAACAAATTGAGCAATGGCAAACCGTAGTAATAGGGGCAGGATACCAATGAAGATGTTATTCTTTCCCAAAGTTTGGTTGCTATTACTCAAGATCCGTTAACCGATAACGACCAATCTGGTACATAGTTTTGGAATCGAGTATTTGCCACATTTGTAACTCTACTAGGCATTCCGACCGACCGGAAAGTTGGCTCTCTTTCTAGTCGTTTTTGTGCAATTTCTTAATTTTGAGAAGTTGGGTAGTGTAACAAATAGAGCTGCAAGCAGAACAATTGATACGGATCAGGTATGTATAATTTATGAAATTTAAATTTTTGAAAACATGTTTAATTATTTATAACACATGTTTTTTAAAATTTATTTATAGCTATGCGAAGCAAGAGTGGGATACATGCAATCATTCGGGAAAGCATTTAAATTTGAAGAATGTTATGAGGTCCTTATAGATATGCTGAAATTTTCGCTACGTACAACTTATGCGTTCGACTCAGGCCTAAGCTCTCAATCTGCGGAAGGCGGTAGCACATTACCTTCGCCAACAGTGCAAGACTGGGATACAGATATACTGATTGACGTGGATTCGCCTGCACCCCTCTCCCGACCACTCTGTTGAAAAGCAGAGAAGAAAAAAGGGAAAAGACCGCCTGAATCTTCTCAATTTGCTAAAATGGTTGAAGAGACCAAAACTTTTAACAATTTGAATAAGGTGGCGCATGCTAGGAGGATGTTGGCAACGTAAAAGAAGCGTGAGATTAAACAGAAAGAGCACGAAATGAAAATACGAATAGAGGAAGATCGCATAACGAGTATGGACCTCAGCAACTTACCTGAGACTCAACGTACTTATTTCATGTGTAGACAACATGAAATTATGCAAAGTCGTTATTACAATTAGTTCTTTTTTATCAATGTTGTTTTTATATATGTTGCAATATCTGTTGTATCTTGCTTATTTTCAATTATGTACTTGCTTTGAAGTCTCTATTTCAGATTAAAATATTAAAGAGTAAATTGATACCTCTTCCAAGTAGATCCATACATTTTGACTGATTCTAAATTGAACATTACAGAACATAAACTACTTGCAAATGACTCTAACACAAATACATCAGTGCTTGTATTTTTCTAAACCTCATCTCCATATTTGTTCCATATGTGCTCCACCAAATCTTGTGTCAGTGTATGATGTTTTTGTCTATCATGTAGTTCGACATTGCGTGCTAATCTGGATGTACTTGTTGAAGTTCCAGTTCTGATAGGTACGCTAAAGGTAGAGTCTATACATTGGTCGTAGTCATAATCTTCAATTCCTTCTTCTCGTTCGTCCTTAGCAATCATATTATGTAAAATAATGCATGTCTTCATTATATAAGATACTGTCGGCATCCTAGAATCGTACTGGACCTCTTACAATTGCAAATCGTGCCTGTAAGACTCCGAATCTACGTTTAACATCCTTTCTTGCAGCTTCTTGCATTTGGGATTTTTTTCTTCTTTTGAGTATCCGGTGCTGAGTATGTTTTGACTATGACAGCTAACGGGGGATAAATATCATCGGCTAAATAGTACCCCATGTAGTAGTTGTTATTGTTGATAGTGAAATTTGTGGGAGGTGCACACCCATCAAGAAGATCATTAAATAATGTGGACCAGTTGAGTATGTTAAGATCATTATTGCATCCTAGAATTCCGAAAAATGAATGCCAGAACCAAAGGTCGTAATAAACAAGTACTTCAAGAATAATGGTCGGCTCCGAGACGTGGCCGGTATACTGGCCATGCCATGTTGCTGGACAATTTTTCCAAGCCCAATGCATCCAATCAACACTACCTAACATTCCTGGAAAACCCCGAGATTTGTTTTTGTCAAGTAGTCTTTAAATATCATAGGCGGTTAGAGCCCACAAATATTAAGGTCCAAACATGTTCACAATTGCGACACATAAACGGCATACTACTTTCAAAACAGTAGTCACTCCAATTCTTATGTACTCATCAACTGAATCAGCTGATGATCCATAAGCCAAGCAACGTATCACAACAGTGATTTTTTGATAGGAGATAAACCGAAAGCCCTAGTTGCATCCTGTCATTGTTGAAAGAATTGATCGTAGCCAACAGTCGCTTCCAAAATCCAGTGGAATAAGACTCTTTGCATACAAAATCGACGTCGGAATAGGTTGTCGTCGTAAATTGGATTATCAGCAAAATAATCTTTCTGAAGACGTCTGTCCCCATCTTCTCTTTCACAATGTATATATCTCTGGCGGGTTATTTATTGGTTTTGTTGAACCGCCATGTAGAAGATTTGCATGTTGTTGTGAAAACATCTTCAATCATTCCTTGCTGGTCGGTTTCATCGTCTGATAAACCAGACGAAGAAGAAGATGTAAACTGAACCATAGCTGTTAATTAAAGAAGAAGTTTGAGAAGATTGGGGAATGCTGGTATAGGAATGTAATGAGGAGTGCTATTTGTTGGAGATAATTTGATGAATATATAAGAAGGTTAAAATTAATAATGTTTTCAACAATAGTTTTCTCCAAACATATATTGACAAATGCTCTTTCTCCAACAAGAAGATGAGTCGCATCAGTCAATTCATAGCTTTTGCTTTATATTCCAAACAATAGGTCATGTCTCCAAACATATATTGACTCCCCATGAAAAGAAAAACATAGCTTTTGCTTTATATAGATGTTAACCTATACGTAAGATATTGTAATCAATCGAAATCAAGCATATAGTGTTGGCCTATATAATTAATGCAATGGATAAAACACAAAATTTTTGGTTGATGCTTTATATTCAATGCCAACTTGTGAAGCAACAGACAACACACAAATGCCAATTCATGTATAATAAAAAAACAAAGCATGAGTTAATGTGAAGATATGACATAAAGTGTGAATAACTTATATAGCCATCATATCATTCAACTTATTCAGTTTTGTTGCAAACGTCAAAATTAACAAAGTGATTGAAGACTAATAGTTACATCAATATATACATGTTCACGATTAAGCACAATTACTAGTCCTCGTTATCAAACTGTGTGCATGGCACATATTCGGGTGTCGAATTAAGACGAGAAGATTAGGGTCGTTCCATAGAAACACTTCTCCTGCCAGTAACTACTTGAGCGGGAATAGATTCTTTCAAAAGTGTCTCTTTCATTATGAGTCGCCTTAACTGGGCATCATTATAAGTCAATTCTTGGTAACGTTGGTATAACTCCTCCTGCAATTTTGGTTGCTAAATTGTAAATAATGCAAAATATTTGTATATTCTAAATGAAATTGAAATATCGAAGAAAAACGTTAAGAGGTATGCTCACAATGACATTACACCGGGCGGCGCCAAATTGCAAGATCCCCCTTCGATAATCCTCGTAACTGTACCACCTACAAAAAGTGGAATCTCAACTACACATTCGCCATGTACTAGAGGATCGTGTCTGGTAGTTTGTGTTGTATACTCTGCTGGTGCAAAAAAGGGGGGAGACGGAAAGGGAAATTGAACATTTGGATCACTAATGCTAGCTAGACCAATAAAATCGACATATGTACGGTGCGACAGTGTCGGCATAATAGCACCTATTGATATCTTTGCTCAATACTTATCGTATCTGCTTTGTGGTACAAGCCGGACCAATACAGATGCGTCAATAGGCGGGCAATAACCTTGCGGTGATATTCGAAGCACGAATAATGGTGGTTCAACTAGGATAGTAATAAATTCCGTAATTTGGTGATAACTGTAATACCTCGCAAAATTGAGTAATGACAATTTTGCCCTCGCATGTTATGCACGTGTATTTTGTACCGTTACGAGTAATATTCATAACGTAGTTTTATATAAATGTCATGCATATCTTATATTCTGATTATTTATATGTTTTCCATTTTATCAAAACTCATTTCAATCCTATTTTTAGCCAACTCAAAACATTTATTTAACCTTTGCATTTTACATACATTGCACGTGCTTTCAATACACGTGTCGATTACGTAAATTTTACCGTTATGCGAAATATCCATAACATTATTAAATATACTTGTTTTGTATTTTGACTGTTTTTCATTCTCTCCAATTAAATTTTAATATTTGGTAGTGCATTGCACGCACAAATAATTCATAAAATTTTTCTAAGAATTATGCATATCTATTCTCATTTTTATTATTTATTTTGATTTTTAATCCATATGCCCTAATCTATTTTAAAAGCCCATTAGAAACTAATTGCAAAATAATAGCCCATGATAAATTTCTTTATTAAATACACTTTTAAAATTGTCACCCTCTTGTCATATAACAAATATATACAATTGGACTATAAATAAATGAATGAGGGGGATGTGCATGTAGAGTGCACGTGCACAAGTGTGCACATATGGAAAATTCAAAGGGCTTGGCCAAGCATAAGAAGGAGAAGAGATGGGGGTTCGTGTAGTAATGGTGAGTGGGTGATAAATTTTGATAATGGGTATTTATTTTTGGGTAATGGGTGTTTCTTCGTATAGCGATAAAGCTTTCTCTTTCTTAGCACTCCACCCCGCGGAGAACTCTGGTCATTTATCCAAATACCCTATAAATAGCCCCTCCTATCTCATGAACAATTCACAAGAAACAAAATAAAGAAACAAAAGGGAAGAAAGAAAGAGAGAGAAAAGAAAGAGAGTGCTTGGATTTGTTCAAGAACGAGGGCTTGAGTTTTGCTTTGCTAGGAGGAGAAGGCTAGCATCTTGTTGGAGCTAGGAGCAACATCCAAAGAGTTTTCTTCCATTTTTTTTTTCTTCAACTAATGTGGGTGATTTCTTGAACTTTCTAAAAGTATGGTAGTATGCATGTTTAATTACTTTATGGGTGAAATGAAATGTGGCATGTGTTCTTAGATTACATATTTGTTATGTTGGTGTATTGATAAATAGAGTTTCAATAGATATGAAATATGAAAGAAAATGCATGCTAGTTAAAAGATTGTCATGTAGATAAGTTGAAATGATGTTGTTTGGGTGCCTGGTAATACATTATGATTAGATTAAATGATTTGGATATAAATTTGTACACAAAGTTGCTAATTTATGCACAGAAAGTTAATGTTTTTAATATTAGTTGTACTTCAGAAAATCATGTTTAATAAACTAGATGGAATCTAGGGCAAAATATTTTATGGGGACATTTCGTATATGTCAGGAACATCTGTTTAAAATTTCATAATTTTGAATTTCATTTACTATTTTAATAAAATCTAAACTTAGAATTTGTTAGTAGTTGACTAATTGCTGGAAATCTGTACATATTTCGGATTTTGATCATTTCAATATCTTACATGAAGTAATTTGAGAAAAGTCAAAACTAAAAACTTGAAGTAGACTCGTTAAACTTTCTGTAAAGTCTAAGAAATCAAATTTTCACAAAGAATTAAATTTATAATGAATTTTACAAGACTATACAATTGGCAGTATTTCAATATTTCGATCCTACTGTAGATTTCGAAGAATTCAGGGTTAGAGATACAATATTTTAGAGAAATTTATAACTAATAAATTGTAGTAGACTTGTATACCTTTATTTTGATCTAAAGAACACAGAGTTTCATGAAGTAAATGATTTTCTATGATTTTTATAAGAAACATGAACTGCAGTTTTCTGGTTTTGAACTTACTGTTTTGCAAGTAATTTTAGACGAAGTAATTGAGGTTGATTCTAAGTGATTTTAGTAGACTATGTTATGAAACTAATAAATCTATCTTTTGAATATAATTGAGATTTATAATTGAAGTATAAATGGATATGAAAAGGGTTTATTTAATCGAAGAAACTTGTAGTTTATTAAAGGGAATTGTTGGTTGTGTGATCAACCAAGAAGTGTTTACTTCATAGTTGATGAATAAGAATAAATTAAAATATTAAATGAGATATGAATAATGGAAATGAGAATATGATTAATGAGGGCATGATTGACCCCAGTTGTTGAACATGAAAGATGTTAGTCTAGAGGCTATGCGAGACCCTTAGTAACCGACATTTGTGATTAATGAGTTTTTGAGGAGTAACCAGTGTGGGTTGACTCTCTCTTTGAGAAGTAGCCAGTGTGGGCTGACTTTCTCTTGTGTTGATTTAAGTCCGGTAAGGTAAGCTAGTTCTAGGTTGTGATGATTTAAAACTAGAACTTAAGGACATGCACTAAGGGGAGATGTAATGAAGTATGGGTAAACATGAGTATGAGGGCCTTGATAGCACGGTGGGAGGTTATCTTCAGAATTATTGGGGTTGCGGCTCGCGGTGGGAGATATTCCTTCAGAATTATCGGGATCAAGGCGATGCTCGTGGGGTGTTTGTGTGATGAGGTACCGATGACAGCGTGGTGTGGGTTTCGTCTCCAGAATTATCGGGGTGTGAGGCATGATGGCTGTAAATCACTCACGATGGGAGGACGACTCTTAAGAATTACCGGGGTCATAGCTCGCGGTGTGGGTATTCGCCTCCAGAATTACTGGGTGTGAGGTAATGTGTCCAAAATCACTTGAAGTGGGAGTGCGATACTCAAGAATTATCGGGGTATACTAGATACTCACAGAATATCTAAAACATATATTAGTCACCGTAGTAGTAATTCATAGCGTGGGATTAAACCCTACATTGAGGAGTACGATAAGGGCATGACCTCAGACCTATGTAGAATGGGATGCATAGAATCCGAACAAGTATGCATTAGTGCATTATAGTATAACATCTGCATTAGGCATTAAGTCATATCATACACTGACAAGTTTAGGATAGTCACTCTTTTATACTTTATTGTGCATTCAAGTTTGTGGTTGTTAAAGTAAGAGAATTGTAATATTACGGCATAGCGAGAATCGTTGTTTTATAACATTGCGCCGGTTGTAAACAACTGCATGCCCACAAATTTTTCAGTGCAGGACTTGGATTGGCAAGGACTTGAAGACGATTGATGCTAAAGATCATTTTCAAAGTTGTTGATGTTAGAGTTGTAAATATTCCATGTTGTATTTTATTTAACTTCCGCTGTGTAATTCCGAAACAAACAATGTGTATAATGAAAGTTTTAATTTCCTTGTAAAATTATACGAATTGAAGTAAAAGATCCTGTTGTACTACGAATTACATGTAAATGAAATTCGGGGTGTCACAATAATAAAGATCACCAAGATATCATACACCCTATATTGCACAAAATTTATTTTGAAGCACACATACAAATATTTCAAGGTGATGCATTCAATAATAAATTAAGATCTATCATATATATTAGAAATATGGAAAATAATACATGTGAGCAGTACTGAAAGATAACTAGGTGACGAGACAGTATGTTCGCAAGCTGAATTTCACCCTCGGACCCGTGGGACGATCCCGCATAAGGCTGCCAAATAATAGATGCAGAGGAACGCGTCTCTAATTGATGTCTAGCGATGGAAATATTATACTTAATTTGGTCTAATATATTAGTATCCAGTTGATCTTTGTTCCAACATTTAATTTTGGGTCATTTATCGGCGGCCATTAAAACATCTGCTACATCTTCCATCCTTGTAGTTATTGGAACACATATATTTGTATATTCATAAGCCCAATACTGAATATCAAAGAGTTATATTAGTTTAACAAATGCTGACAAATTGTATCTATTAGTTTAATAAAAAGCTTATAAACATCTAATGTTACCTCCAGTACTTGCCATGGCCCGTTAAAAGACTTTACTTTAACTCTGCTACAAGAATCTAGAGACATATATAGTAATGTCATTGCTTGACCGCCCCAATCGTATGTAGTCACTTTATGAAGATCTTCTAGTGCTGCACGCCAACCCGATCTGATAACGCAAGCAGAATTGGAGAAAAGAAACTCACAAAGAAAGAACATAAATAATGCTCTTGCAATAATAAACACAATATTATCATCAACTTAAGCTGCCTCAATAACATTGCTATGAAAATACTTCTTCAAGAAGGAGTTGCGTATTCCTGAAGATTTCCAATTAGTTTCAATAATCTCAGGAAAAAAATTGAGTATGTACAAATTCGAAGGGATGATCATCGTCATTACATGGAGGGGCTTCACCGGATCCGATGGATAACCCCGTTAGCATTGTCCAATCTAACGGGGTGAATCTCAACTCACCACACGGTAAGTGAAAAGTGTGTGTAGTATCCCACCATCTCTCAACCAAGGCCTCAACAAGCCTCATTGATGATTTTTCCGTATTTATTGTTTGCCACCCCGTTTGATCGATTAATTGCTTCTCTACTAGAACACGGGAACATCGCTCGTATGCTTTTATTGGAACATTTCAATTTTTCCTAAATTTACAAAATCCACCTGCAGGCCGATCAGTAATAAGCTGGTACAGATGTAGGCGTTCATCACGATATTGGTTCGACCTCCTTACTTGTGTTGTCATGATCAAATCCGCCTCGAATAGTGGATTTTATTCTGCCGATATATCTTCGGATCGACATATTTTTTGGTTAGTTGAATGAAGATGCAAAAATAGTAGTGTGATGACTTAGAAATTTTTAATCAGAAGATGGATGAGATGAGTTTTAGAGAGATACGTGCATTTAAATAGGCTTAGATGAAGGGGGGCAAAGCACACATTTAACATCAACTTTTCCAAAAAAAAAAAAATTAAAAAAAAAAACAAAACAAAAACACCAGATGGAAAAAGTTCCTCCAACAGGTTGGATTTTTTTTCTTTTTCGTCGCGACAAATTTTTAAAAAAAATTAAAAAAAATAACCTTCCCACGGACGGATGAAGATCCTTCGTCTGGGGGTTTTTCTGAATTTTAAAAAAAAACACCACACGGAAGAAGATCCTCCGTCTGGTTGGGTTTTTTATTTTTTTCCTTTTTCTTCGCGTCAAATTAAAAAAAAAGAATCTTCCCTCAGACGGATGAAGATCCTCAGTTCGGGTTTTTTTCTGAATTAAAAAAAAAACAAAACAAACGGAGGTTCATCCTCCGTCCCTCCTTTTTTTAATTTTAAAAAAAAATTCAAATTGCGTTAGACGGGGGAAGATCATCTGTCATTTATTCTATTTTTTCGTTTTGCATATTTAGCAATTAACGATAGTAGCCCTCCTCAATCGTTTCTAAATCCCCAATGCTAAAAATATAATATTTAGAAGAAACGATAGTGGATGCTCTAACTTAAGTGAGAGATGGGTGGTTTTTGGCGGGATTAATATCAGCCGTTGGATCTTGAATAAGATGATCCAACGGCTGTTGGGGAGTTTGCAACGAGTCTGTGCAAACACTCGTTTGCAATCTTCACGATACGTCATAAAGCATGTGCCTGTGTAAGCTCTTTCATAATCCATTAGCATTATGGAAGAACTAATTCTTCTTAATCTTCACCAGTTTTGCAAGCTTCACCTTGAAGCAGCATATATATATATATATATATATATATATATATATATATATATATATATATATATATATATATATATACACAACGGCTGCTGGGGAGTTTGCAACGAGTCTGTGCAAACACTCGTTTGCAATCTTCACGATACGTCATAAAGCATGTGCCTGTGTAAGCTCTTTCATAATCCATTAGCATTATGGAAGAACTAATTCTTCTTAATCTTCACCAGTTTTGCAAGCTTCACCTTGAAGCAGCATATATATATATATATATATATATATATATATATATATATATATATATATATATATATATATATATAGAGAGAGAGAGAGAGAGAGAGAGAGAGAGAGAGAGAGATTATATATATATATATATATATATATATATATATATATATATATATATATAGGCTTCTTCGGTTGCAAACGGGTCTGTGTGCACAGACCCGTGCGAACTTTAATCTAGGCCGTTGGATCTTTGATCCAGCGGCCCATATTTTTTTAAATAAAATTTTGCCTTAACCCGCCGTTTTCAACGACGGGTTAAGGAAAAATTTTATTTCAAAAAATTGGCTTAACCTGTCGTTGTCAAGGATGGGTTAAGGAAAAGATATAATCTCATAACTGTATACAGTTTGTCTTCCTCATCGACTTATCCCCAAGCTAAACTTTCGTTCTTGGATGAACCCAAACCCAATATCTCCGAAATCGTGATCTTCTCACTCCGGCAACTCATCTCTCACTTCTCTCCTCTATCATTCAGGCGATTCTCTCTTTCTCTCTCTCTTCCGTCCGTTGCTTCCTAAACCCTAGTTGTCCTCCTCCGTTCGCACCTCCACCTCAGTCCGCTCCTCGTCCTCTTCGATCCCCGTATAATCTCTCTCCCAATCTATACTCCAAACTTCCAAACCCAACTCTCTCATCCCAAAAACGAAACCCAAGTTCGCAGCTTGACCTACATTGGCGAAATTCAGATTTATTTTGTAAGGTAATGATTAAATCTCTGCCTTAGTAATTGTAATTGTGTTGATTTTTAAATTGTTTTTGTTGCTTTCCACTACTTTACCGTATATCAAAATTACCTAAAAAATTTGTAGATGTAGAAATTTGTAAGTAGTATTTTGATGAAGTTACACGGTGCAATAGTTGTTGACCGGTCGATGATACTATAGATTGAGTTGTACTTAAAATCGTGTCGAACATATTAAATTACTTAGAATAATGTAAGTGCAGTTAGATTAGAAAATCCTAAAAATGACATCCAAAAAGTACAAAACTTTGCGAGTAGGATGGTCTCACGTAGCACAAGCAAATCGAACTTGTAGAAGTCATTTTCGACTCACGGTTAGAGAGATACGGCCGTGTATCACTTTCGGCTGAAAAAAACCTAAATAAAGTGATACACGGCCGTATCTCTCGAACCGTTACTCGAAACTGACTTCTACAAGTTGGGGTGGCTTGCGCTACATGAATTCAAGAAAGGTGCAAAGTTTTATAAATTTTGAATGTAATTAGTGCGGTTTTCTCCCGTTCCTCGCATTAGAAGTTAATGACTTAGAATTTTTTAGTGCGGTTAAATTTGAAAACCCTACAAACGACATCCACAAAATACAAAACTTTGCGAGTAGGATGGTCTCACGTAGCACAAGCAACCCGAACTTGTAGAAGTTATTTTTGACTCACGGTTGGAGAGATACGGCCGTATATCGCTCTCGGTTGAAAAAAACCCAAATAAAGTGATACGCGTTCGTATTTCTCGAACCGTTACTCGAAACTGACTTCTACAAGTTGGGGTGGCTTGCGCTACGTGAATTCAAGAAAGGTGCAAAGTTTTATAGATTTTGGATACCATTTGTTCGTTTTTCTCCTGTTCCTCGTATTAGAAGTTAGTGACTTAGAATTTTTTTAGTGCGGTTAGATTGAAAACCCTGCAAACGACGTCCAAAAAATACGAAATTTTGTGAGTAGGATGGTCTCACATATTACAAGCAACCCGAACTTGTAGAAGTTAGTTTTGACTCACGGTTAGAGAGATACGGCCGTGTATCGCTTTCGTTTGAAAAAAATCCAAATAAAGTGATACACGGCCGTATCTCTCAAACTAACACTGTTAGTCGAAACTCATTTATACAAGTTCGGATGGCTTGCGCTATGTGAATTCAAGCAAGGTGCAAAGTTTTATAAATTTGGATATCGTTTGTGCGGTTTTCTCATGTTCCTCGCATTAGAAGTTAATGACTTAGATTTTTTTTAGTGCAATTAGATTAGAAAACCCTGCAAACGAAATCCAAAAAATACGAAACTTTGCGAGTAGGATGGTCTCACGTAGCACAAGAAACCCAAACTTGTAGAAGTCAGTTTTGACTCACGGTTAGAGAGATACGGCCGTGTATTGCTTTCGGTTAGAAAAAACCCAAATAAAGTGATACACGGCCGTATCTCTCGAATCGTTAGTCGAAACTCACTTCTACAAGTTGGGGTGGCTTGTGCTACCTGAATTCAAGCAAGGTGCAAACTTTTATAAATTTTGAATGCCATTTGTGCGGTTTTCGCACGTTCCTCGCATTAGAAGTAAATGACTTAGAACAATTTTAGTGCGGTTAGACTAAAAAATCATGCAAACGATATCCAAAAAATACAAAACTTTGCGAGTAGGATAGTCTCAAGTAGCACAAGCAACCTGAACCTGTAGAAGTCATTTTTGACTCACGGTTAGAGAGATACGGCCGTGTATCGCTTTCGGTTGAAAAAACCCAAATAAAGTGATACACGGCCGTATCTCTCGAACTGTTAGTCGAAACTCACTTCTACAAGTTGGGGTGGCTTGTGCTACGTGAATTCAAGCAAGGTGCAAAGTTTTATAAATTTTGGATACCGTTTGTGCAGTTTTCTCACGTTCCTCGCATTAGAAGTTAATGACTTAGAACACGTTTAATGTGGTTATACTAGAAAACCCTTCAAACGACCTTCAAAAAATACGAAATTTTGTAACTAGGATGGTCTCACGTAGCTCAAGCAACCCCAACTTGTACAAGTGAGTTTCGACTAACGGTTCGAGAGATACGGCAGTGTATCGCTTTTGGTTATAAAAATACCAAATAAAGCGGTACATGGCCGTATCTCGCAAACCGTTAGTCGAAAATCACTTCTGCAAGTTACGGTGGTTTGTGATAGGTGAATTCAAGTAAGCTACAAAGTTTTATAATTTGTGGATGTCGTTTGTGCGGTTTTCTCACATTTCTCTAATAATATGTAAATAAAGTTAGAATTTTTTCATCACATTCCGTAACGGGTTTAGTAGCCCTAATTGTTCTCCTTTTCGTTTTCTTAGGTATGGACAGTTTTGAAGAAAGTTCTGTTGCCGGAGAGAAATTTGTTCGCGGACAACAAATTGGCGAGTTTCTTCCTCATGTTGACGAGCACCTAAAACCCAAGATTAGTATGACATTTCCCACTCTAGAGGAAGCGGAAAAATTTTATTCATCGTACTGTAAATGTGCAGGATTCTCTATACGTAAAGGTGGAAATAAATACAAGAGAAACGATGTAGTGGATAAATCATATGTATGTAATATAGCCGGGGAGTCACCGAATAATCAGAATGAAGCTAGATGGGGAACAACTTCTAGAACGGGTTGCAAAGCCTTTGTTCGTGTCAAACTAAACCCACAAAGTAATTCGTGGACTATTTATTCATTTAGTGAACCACACAATCATAAATTTACTTTACCCGGTAGACGTCACTTGCTAACTCGAAACCGTGAATTGAAAAATAGTGATAAAAAAGTAATTGGTCAACTTACCGAAGCTAATGTCTCTATAAGCAAACAAATGCTATTCTTCGAAGGTGCAAGTGGAGGTAATGAGAAAATTGGTTTCACTGAAATCGATGTCAGAAACCTCAGGAAAGACGAGATGGAAGGTTTAAAAGGACACGACGGGAAAATGCCACTTGAGTTCTTTGAATCCAAAAAGGAGACTGATCCTTTATTCTATTATGATTACCAATGTGATCCCGAAGAGCGATTGTCCCATTGTGTCTGGGTGGATGGTATTGCTAGAAAAAATTATGAAGTATTTGGGGATATTGTTTGATTTGATGCTACCTACAACACAAACCGATATGGGATGTTATTTGTACCATTTGTTGGATTCAAGCATCATTGGCAATCAATATTTCTAGGTTGTGGGTTCATTCCAAATGAGAAGGTATCCTTATTTGAGTGGTTCTTTGAAAAGTGGCGAGGAGCAATGACTCACGATCCGATGAACATTGTGACAGATGAGGATCGTGGAATAAGTGCTGCAGTTAAGAAAGTTTTCTCCATCACTGATCATAGATATTGCATTTGGAATATTTTGGATAAGTTGCCGCATGAAGTGTGTATGCCGAAAGTGTGTATGCCGAATAACATTGACGAGTTTTGGGATGCTTTGAAGACTATCATCTATACGGCGGAATATAAAACTGGATTTGAACAGAAGTGAAAAATTTTGATTTTCCAGTACAAACTTGAGAATAACAAATGGTTGAATGATAAATTTGAGATTCACGAGAAATGGGCTCCCGTGTATGCAAGAGACTCATTTTGGGGCGGCATGTTGAGTACCCAACGTAGTGAATCGCTAGATTCATCCTTGAAGCAACATCCTCATAAAAAGTACTCATTACATGAATTTGCCGTCATCTTTGACCGAGTCTTAGTAAAACAAAGATACGATGAATTTAAAGAAACTCATCGTAATCGTGAGGAGAGGCCAAAATTGAAGACCAAATGGGCGTTGGAGTCACAAATGGCAGAAACATACACAATGAAGATTTTCTACAAATTCTAACAAGAAGTTGTAAAAAGCTTATTACTTAATGTGAGTTTAATTGTAAGTATGGATACACCGGATAGTGCAGCTTTTTCTGTAACCGTTTGTGGAAATTCAGAACCGGGGAGGGTGATTTCTTTTTATAAAATTCGTGAAATGGCTAAATGCCCTTATGCCATGTATGAGTTCGTAGGCATTCCATGCAAACATCTATTGGCAGTTATTCGGTTCCCCGATCAAACCGCACTACCCGAGCAATATAAGTACACCCATTCCCAATAGTATGGGCGACAATTTTGCCTCTCGTTATTGTGAACTGACTATGTACTCAAGATATTTGGTCGATCTTGGTTGTTCTTCAGAGAGAGGGTACAATTACATGCTCGATCACATGCTTAAGGAAATCGAAGGCTTTTCTCACATTCATTCCGGGAATAGCACACCACACGAAGGTAGCGCGCAACTGGAGAGTGGTGGACATAGACATGCACATGCACATGCACCGGTGGGGGATCTTGTACAATGCACCACAAAGGGGAGGCCTAAAGGAAAGAGGTTGAAGTCTATCAGAGAATCCCAAAAAACAAAGAGACCAAGACTTTGCAGGACATGCATTCGTGTTGTATGTCACGATTCACGAAATTGCCCAAAAAATATGGCAAGGTAATATATCGAAGTGTCACGCCCCACTTCCCAAAAATAATACGGAATACGGATACGCGACAAAATCCCAGCGAATGATTTTCATCATCCATAAGCTGTTCAGGAATCTTTACAACATCTCACAAAATAATCAGAGTCGAAAGCAAGAGAATCAACCAACATGCACATATGAACCAAAAATACCAACAAGAGTACTTGAAACCAAATACATTAATCTCAAATAGTCATGATCGGAATAAGACAAATATCCTGGGTCACATTGCCCATGTAACACCCCGAATTCCAAATACAACTGAATTCGAGATTCCACAGGATCTTTACACTTCTTTCGTACAATTTTACAAGGAATTTAAAACTTTTATTATAACAGTAATTACATCAGAGTCTTTTACATCAATACGCAGCGGAATAAATAAAAATAATAAATGTACAATTATTACAACTTTAACATTTAAGTAATCAACAGCATCAATCATCTTTATATCTTCATGTAACTCCAAATCCTGCATATAAAACTGTGGGCGCGTCAGTTGCTTACAACTGACGAAATATTATACATGGCCATCCTCTCTATGCCGAAAACAGTATAATGATTCTTAAATACTTTGTCAAACACAAACTTGATCATAAACAGAGCTACGAAGGGGGACTATCCTGTTGATGTCGTGTTGTGCTGTGCACTTAGTCCTAAATACAATTATTTATATTACATGACACTAATGCGCACTTGTTCGGATTCTATACATCCCATACTATATAGGTCCGAGGGCAAACCCTTAATCGTACTTCATCTTATAGGGTTCAATCCCTCACCCTGACTTACACTACTACGGTAACTACGGTAAGTATCCTAGATATTCTATGATCTACGAGCCCATGTCCAGGCAGTCTGGAGGGGAATCCCACGCACTGACACGACGCATCGAGCAGGCAGACTATGGATAATTCAGCCTCCGCCATGGAACAATGGCATCACCCGCAGTCACCAAACACCCCACAAGCGTCGCCACCGGGACGATAATTCTGGAGTAGTGCCCACGCCATGTCATGACGCATCAAACAGGCAGTCTGTGGATCACTTTCACACCGCCAATCCGATGGCCTTCATACTAGTGTTTTTCTCTTACTTTCATCACATCTTCACTAAGTATCTAATCCTTACAATGTTTGTTTAAAAGAAAATCATCACAACCTAGAGCTAGCTTACCCTACCGGACTTAAATCAAAACAAAAGAGACAGTCAGCCTACCTGGCTACTTCTCAAGAGATGCTCAACCCTCAACGGTTAGCTCTCAACATCATAACAATACTACCGGTCACTAGGGTCTCGCCTAGCCTCTAGATTCCAACAACTATCTCTTTCTAGAGATCAATAATATTTTATAATCAATCTCAATAATCATTTCCATTTCTTTTGTTCACAAACTCTTTCTCAAAAAAAACATTTCCTTTTATAACCTCATAACATGAGAACAATTCAATTCAACCTCTTAATTGATTTCATCATTCACACCCTTGTGTGCATTTCACAATAAACTCAATCAAGTGTTAATAATCATAAAATCTCGTAACCAGTCTTAATCAACTTTCACATGTCAGAAATAAAATCCAAACTCAAGAACAAAAGCCAGTTCAGTTCAGTCGACTGTTGACAAAGAATCAGTCGACTGTTCTACGAACTTTGAAACTTCAAAAACAACACAGTCGGTTCAGTCTACTGTTGATAAGGAATCAGTCGACTGTTCCGCGAATGTTTAAACTCAAAACCAATAATCAATATAGTAACAGTCGACTGTGAAAAGTGGCCAGTCGGCTGTTCTGCGAGTTCTCAAAACTCAAAAAGCCAGTTCAGTCGACTGTGAAAATAGACAGTCGACTGTTTTGTTGATAAATCCAAAATTTTAATGCTTGACAGTCGACTGTCGACTCTAGCTCGGTCGACTGTCGATTGTACCAGTTGCAGCCTGAATATATTTTCGACCTTTCAAATTGATTTGTACCTCTACAAAAATATAGATCATTTCCAAAATGTATTCCTTTGAAAAACAATAACGTACATGTTCTCAATTTCACAAGTTTCTCATTTTTCAATAAAATCCTTTAAAATGCATAAAAACATATACAATCAATTTTCCAGATAGAATGTTATCTTTTATCAGGGATTACTTTATAAAATCTCTATACTCATAAAAATAAATATTTTGATGTTAGAACCGCACTTCCTTGCCGCATTAGCAACCAACAATTCTTTCCTACACATTTGTATTATTTTAACCAATGTCTCAACATGCATCAATTTCATACAAATCACTTCGATTCTAGCATTCCAAACTAACAATCATAACGATTTAGAGAATATAATAAGCAATTTGCATTTACCACACTAATCAAAATTTAGCAATTCAACTCTACATTAATTTGCATGTAATTTCATAATACCAATTCAATTTCAACAAATAAATTATATATCATCTATCATGCAACTTCTATTCCTAAATTAGAAAGGATTTAAGAAACACCCACCTAAAGTTGAAGAATTTGTACTCAAATGAACTCCTAGAATTAGAAGCTCCTAAAGGGAACTCTAATTGCAACTCCTCGAAATCCGCATACCAAAGCAAGGCCACACTCCAAGCTCACTTTCGGCAGCATCCAGTAAACATCGTCTCTTCGGCCAGCAATAAAACAGCATACCAACTCATCTCACTCATAAATGAATGCACATATATACTAAAATGGAATTCAAAATACATATCAAAATGCAATATCAGAATGCGGGATTGCATAAATAATCGGAATTCAAAATACATATCAAAATGCAATATGGATATCATTAATAACAGTATAAAATGCACGTGCGTAACACCCGAGGGCAAAATTGTCATTTAAATTTTGCGGGGTGTTACAGCCCAAATAAAAAATAAATCCAAGTACAAGAATACAATTTTGTTCAAAGCAAGAAAACAAGAAATAATGATAACAAGACTCCAGCAACTAGTACCTCATGTCACCAATACCATCTGGAACCTGTTCTCCAAAATCTGCAATTTAACAATTACAGGGAAGAGGAAAAGAGAAAACAAGTACCTGTCAGTTGCAAGTTACGGGCTGCTTGTAATGCATGATACAAGTACATGAGAAAAACTAACTAGCAACATGGTATAATCATGATATCAAAATATAGCAACTAGCTTGGCAAATGAACAAGTATAAGAGGCATGTATCAAGTGTTAAGTGAACAAGTATCATATAAATATGTATCAAGTGTCATGAACCAAGTATCACGAAATCAAGTAACAAGTAAACAAGTGTCAAGTATTAAGTCTCATGTATCATGTTCAAGTGTCAAAAAAGCATGTATCATGTTCAAGTGTCATATTCAAGTCTTGTATTTATTACTAGCTAGGTAGCACTTCATGCCCCCCATATTATAACACATGGTTGCTACATTCAAACAGTTACGTTTTAGATTTTATAGTGGACCATAGAGGACAGTGTACTCAGGGATAAGTATCAAGTAACAAGTATCAAGCACGAGTCACATAGTCGTGAACACGTGGCAGCAAGTAGTATCAAGCACGAGTCACGTAATCATGAACGCGTGGCAACAAGTAGTATCAAGCACGAGTCACGTAATCGTGAATACGTAGCAACAAGTAATATCAAGCATGAATCATGGCGGTATATAGTATAACAAGTATGAATCATGTAGTCATGAAACATGACAATAAGTAATATCAAGAATGAATCATGTAGTCATGAAACATGTATTATCCACTACTAGATTTTTTTCTTAAATCTCGGCTTGATTATTTGTTATTAGTGTCAAACAAGCATGTATGAGTCACGAACATGGCCAGTATATCATGCTATGATCAAGTAACAAGTTCAAGTTGCAAGATAAACAAGTACGGGTGCAAGATAACTCATACAGGAACACAGTAACCAAATCTCAAGTTCATGATAGCAAAACCAAACTGTAGTAAAACTGAAATTTCCAGTGTTACAAAAATGCAAATCTGAATCCGTTGAAACGTCTAGTAAATAGACTCCCAACCAAATCCAGCGAATACAAATAAGTCATATAGTATTTCAGAAAAAACATAGCTCAAAACTGATTTGAATCCAGAAAATAGGTTTAGCTAAAAATCAGGAAATCGAATTCAAGAGCAGGAAAACAGCCTGAAAACTCGTTAAATAAATCCACGAAAAATCTGGGGTATTCCCCTATATGTGTAGTATCAGAATATAAACTTTCATAATTTTTCAGTAAAATTAGATCAGTCATCAAAAATCAGAAAACATCAAGAAAAGATAGATTGGCAAATCTGGAATTTCCAACACTGCTGTACGAAAACTATAATATCTCGCAAACCGTGAAACGAAATCCAAATCCGCCAAAAGGAGATGAAAATAGATAGAATAAGATAGCTTAAATATTTTACAAATATTTTTCATACAGTCAAAGGAATTAGGGTGAAAATACGATTATTTACAAAACAGTGAGCAAAATACAGCAAGTACAGTCTTTATAAACAAGCATGAAACGGCATATAAAACTCATCAATAAAATCTACCAAAATTCTGGGTAATCCCTAGATAGATATAGAAATACTGACTAAAGTTTCAGATCAAAATAATATGTTTAACACTAGTATCAAAATAATTTAATCATCAAAATTATCAAGAAACGAATTAACCTCTGTAGTAAAACAGTCATATCTCACACATACGAAAACAAAATCGAGCAAGGTCAGAGGGGTTGGAAAGAAGATGAATTTCTCTACAAATCATGTTTTATACTGAAATTAAGATACTGACCTTAATATGGTCTAAATTACTGATCAAGACAGATTATTAGCAAAATACAGAATTTCCTCAAAAACCAAAATCAACATAGATCCAGCGAAACTTGATCCAAACACAACCAAACATTAAATTGAGTCTACCAAGTATCCAAACATCATGAAATAAGATATAAAACATGTCCACAACAAGTATCTCACATGGATCTCACAAGCACACGAGTTCTCATAATTTTTTCACATATATATCACATCAAGAATCGGAGAAACCCTAAGTTGTTTCATGTCAAATTTTATGTCGTGAGTCAACTATGGTCAAACACTATAGAGACAAACTCATCAAGGACATCACACATATAAGTTGTCTCTAGAACCCAACTATACTACAAGCGATATTTATGACTTGTATCATACAAAGAAATTTGAGTACAAGTTACTTGCCAGAAAGATGACGACGAAAACGAAGCAAAAGCAAAATTAACGGGAACGGATTCCTGGCAACGAACGCGAACGAACCAAAGCGAGCTCAACCCACGAACACGACTACGAACCAATTACTCCAAAAATGAATGGACAAAACCCTACAAGCAAGAACGTCCCACAACACGAACCAACGAGAACACACCACAATCACCCCGAGATCCAACACACAACCCACGAACGAATAACCACGTACACACACTCAACCCCGAGAGTACGAGGAAGAGAGGGAGAGGGAACGACGGACGGCGGTTTTGGAGAGGCTGGGAGTGTCAAAAGGGGGGTTCGGGAGTGCAAGAGAACCGAGGGAAAAATTTCTCTTGATGGCGGCTAAGAGAAGAAAAAAAAACACAGTGCATGGGGTGCAAGGTAGTTAATATATGTGAGGGGGAAATTGAATTTTTTCCCAAAATGCCCCATTTTTGCAAAGTTTTTCCCAAACCGCCCTACTTTTTTTTTTAATTCCCAAAGCACCCCACTCGGTCTCTCAAAGACCGAGTTTAGTGCAAATAGACTTGGTCTTTGAAAGACCGAGTCTTGCGCTTTGAAAAATCAAAGAGCAAGACTCGGTCTTTCAAAGACCGAGTCTATTTGCACTAGACTCGGTCTTTGAGAGACCGAGTCTTCACTCTGCGCGTTTTTATAACCGCAGATCCCTTTTCTTTCTTCTTCTTCTTCTCGACTTTAACCTATTCTATTTCTCTAACCCATCTTCCTAAATCTAGGGCGACCTCCTACCCACCAAATCTAATCTTAATCTAAATATATACACCAATATCTTCCTAACCCTCTAACCATCTCCACTATAACAACCCAAAACCCTTATTTTGAAAGATCCATTTTTCTGATTTTTGCTAAATTTGGAGCGGATCGCTACTTCAACTCTTTTAACGAAATCTATACGGCTCTGTTCCTGACGCTTGTGAAGGTATGATGAATATTGGCCTTTAATTTTCTGAAATTTGGTATAGATTTTGTTTGCGTTTAGATAATAACTCGCATATTTTAATAAATATACCTAGGTATGGATCTTGAGATTCCTATTTGGTTATACTTTGGTGGTGAAATTATTCTTGATCCAAAGATTGGTAGTAGTTATAGTCATTTGGAACCGGAAATAGTTTGGGTACCCCGTACCATTACATTTGAAGAACTAGTTGAGAAAATCTATGAAGTTACTAATTGGGATAGGAATGAATGGAATGCGAAAATTTTAGCTCGATACGCAGCAGGAAGAGGAGGTGTTCAGTATTTTATGACAGTGCCCGTACCTACTGATAATGCGCTGAAGTCATTGATTGCTAGGACATTTGATCCGAATTGTGCTTAGTCTGTATTAGAGTTATATATTCAGCAAATTCGAGTTGTAAATGCTCAGCACCATGATATCCCCAGTGCAAGCTTCATACGGGTAGTACCTACACAGCAGTCGAGGCCTAACCCCGATCAATCTTCACAACCAAATCCGGTATCCTCACAAGAGAACACCTTCACAAATACAACAATTCCGGATTCTGTAAATGTTGAGCTGCCACGCCAACCAAGCCCCGTTCCTGACTCTGTTCCAAATGACAGTATGTTTGAACTCTTTCAAAATGCAGTGATTAACAACAGCTTATTAGATGATGATGAAGAAGAGGAAGAAACAGACGATGATGAAAGTCTAGAAAGTGATGATGGAGAAGAAGATGATGATGTAGCTAATGTAAATCCTTCGAACAATAGTTCGAATGAAGTGAGAGCTACTGATAGGTATGCTAATGTTAACGCTCATGTTACGGAGGAGATGGCTGAAGCTGCTAGAGTACCCCCATTTCCACAAGAGTCTTCTGGTTCATCCAATGTAGACGAATTTTACGTTGGACAGGAGTTTGTTAGTAAAGACTCTCTTCTACATGCTGTGAAGGTGTATTCTATCAAGAAACATCGTGAATTTGTCACATTGAAAACATCACCGTCACTATACACTATTAAATGTAAAATGGCACCTAGAAAACGTACAATAGAGGAGATCGTACAAGGTCCCCCAGGAGTAAGTGACGGTGGATGCCCTTGGAGATTACGAGCTATTGTTCCAAAAGGAGGGAGAAATTTTGTGGTGAAGAAGATAGTCGGCCCGCATACTTGTACGAATCCCACGTTGAATCAAGACCACTGCAAAATTGATGCTAACCTTGTTAGTAATTTGATTATGGGTGTGGTGAAGAAGGATATTGCTGTATCACCGGGGGCAATTATTGAGATTGTGAAAATAGAATATAATTATCAGATTTCATATAAGAAAGCTTGGAAAGCAAAACAAAAGGCAATTGAGAGGTTGTATGGTACCTTCGAAGAAGCATACACGAAGTTGCCTTTTCTACTAACAGCAATTCAAGCAGCAAATCCAGGTACCGTTGTCCACTGGGACAAATTTGAGTCTAGCCCCAGCGAGGAAACATTCAAGGGAGTATTTTGGGCATTTGGTCCTTCGATTGAAGGTTTCAAGTCTTGCAGACCGGTTATTAGTGTAGATGGAACTCACTTGTACGGTAAGTACAAGGGTTGTTTGCTAATTGCTGTTTCCCCGGATGCGAATGGTTGCTTATTTCCTTTTGCATTTGCATTGGTTGATGGAGAGAGTATAAACACGTGGACTTGGTTTATGACTTGCGTCCGGCATTATGTCACCGATCGCACTGAGTTGTGTGTTATCTCGGATCGTCATGCTGGTATATTGTCTGCTATGGATTTGCAAAACGGTGCTTGGAACGAACCGAATGGATTTCATCGTTATTGCATGCGTCATTTTGCCACAAATTTTTTAGTAAATTTGGTAGCAAAGCATTGCGCAAGAAGGCCAAAAGTATAGCTTGTCAACACCAACCCAAAAAGTTCATGGCCAAACTCGCCGAACTTGAAACCGTCAATGTCGAGGCGGCTAACTGGTTGAAAGAGAAACCGGTTCAGAAATGGGCACTTTATGCAGATGAAGGTCGACGATATGGAATGATGACTACGAACCTGTCAGAATGCTTCAATTCAGTACTGAAAGGAGTCCGTAGTTTACCAGTAACTGCAATTGTTGAGACGATTTTTTTACGTCTCAACTCTTACTTTACTACTCGTCGACAGGAAGCTAATAAGCTATTATGTGAAGGGAAAATTTTTGCTAAACGAGTACAAGATTTAATTGATATTCGCCGTGAAAGAGCAAATCAACATGTGGTCACAATGTTTCATCATCAGCCTGGAATTTTTTCCGTCAAAACTGGTATACGCATGGTAAATGGAGAACGGAAGGGTGGGAACTTGCACATCGTGAATTTGGGTACGAAAACATGCACATGTATGAAGTTTCATCTATATCATATTCCCTGCGCTCATGTAATGGCAGCCTGTGCATATCGTGCAATCGATCACAAGCCTTATGTTAATAAATTTTACCTTATCACGTCATTAGCACATACTTGGGCTCCTGTGTTCAGTCCTATTCTAGATGAAGCATATTGGCCTACTATCGACGGTCCACGACTTGTACCAGATTCTAGTTTGCGACGTTCACGGAAAGGCCGGCCTAAATCCAAGAGAATACGCAACGATATGGATGTGAGAGATAGTTCTAGCAGGGGTACAAGAATGAAATGTTCAAGGTGCGGGTTGGAAGGACACAACAAGCGTCGATGTACTAACATAGCATCTCAAAACAATTGAAATTTTATTTTGTGTTTCCTATTGTGTTTGTAATATTTATTTCGAAATGAACACTTAGTTTGGATAGTTGTGGTGAAGTGGTTGTTTAGTTGTGGTGAAGTGAGTCTTGTTGCTGAGGTGTGGTGAGTCTTGTTGCTGAGTTGTGGTGAATTTTGGTACTAAGTTGGTTTGTTGTTTGGTATTTTGAAGTGGTTTATTAGTTGTTTTGTATTTTGGTACTAAGTTGGTCAAGTGGAAGAAGCATATTGATCAATTTTATATTTTGTTGTTGTGGTTTGTTGTGATTTTGTTGTTGTGGTTTGTTGTGATTTTGAGTTGTTGGATGGGAATTTTGAGTTGTTTGTTCAGGCATTTGAAGAAGAGGTTGTTGTTTTGAAAGATTGAAAAACACTCAAACCACAACAGAAGACCGAGCTTAGTACAACTAGACTCGGTCTTTGGAAGACCGAGTCTTGAGTCTGATACCAAAAAAAAGACACAGCAACAAGACTCGGTCTTTCAAAGACCGAGTCTTCTTGCTGTGTCTTTTTTTTTGCTACAGCCAAATGCTGAGTATTCTAAATACTTTGCAAAACAACCACCTCTTCTTCAAATACCTGAACAAACAACTCAATATTCCCATCCAACCACCTCTTCTTCAAATGCCTGAACGAACAACTCAAAGTTCCCACCAAACAACTCAAAATTCAATCTCTTACCAAATTCTACAAAATCACAACAAACCACAACAGAAGATTAATAAACTGAGCACTGATAAACCATTATACCAACTTAGCACCAAAATTCAACCGAGGTACTAAAATACAAAACAACTGAGGTACTAAAATTTCACATTCACTTCACCACAACTCAACAAAACTCACTTCACCACAACTCAACAACCACTTCACCACATTGGTAAGACCACCACAACAAACCACAACTCTCTACCACATCTACATCACAACCACATCTCAACAATATTGTTAACGTCATCTTCACGAACACATCAACAATATTAATAACTTCATCAAACCACAGAAGAACATTTTAAAAAAATGCTACAAAATCAGTATAATGTAAAATATTAAAACAATATCAATAAACAATCTTAATCACAAAATAATGCTACAAAATCACAATAAACAATCTTAATCACAAAATAAAGCCACACCACACCAATATCAACACTCCAACAAAATCACCACTCCGACTACCAATATCACCACTCCAACTAATTCCCAAAACTGAGCAATTTTAATAACTTCATCAACTACCAATATCACCACTCCAACAATCTCAACCACATCAACAATTTTAATAACTTCATCTCAAACAGAAGAACATTTCAAAAATACTACATCAACACAGCTACAAGATCAGCAACCAAGTTAAAAAAATAAAAAAACTACATTAAAAAAAACTACATTAAAAAATACTACATTAAGAATACTACATTGAAAATACTACACTAAAAAAACTACAAAATCAAAATAATTAAAAATATTACATCAAGGGTCCGGTGTGAAGTAAACTGGGGGTCTTCTGTGTCGTCTAAGACGATGGGGAGTTGCCTGTGTCAGTGCAGACAAATCAAAATTGAACTCTTTTAACTCCATATTTCTTTCAACTCTTTCAACAGAATTCTATTCATTCCAACTTCAACTCTTTCAACTCTTTCTTTTTGAAAATCAATAACTCAACAAAATTTGGGTATTAATACTAAAAATAACTCAACTATTTCTTCAACATATACAATCATCGTCAAAGTCTTCCCATATAATATTATGCTTATATCATTATGCTTATATCATTATAAACACCATAATATTTCAGTTTTTTCCGACAGAATTAACACACTCAATGCATCCATCACCATCATCATTGAAACTCTAAAAGACCTTAGCCCTGTGTGGCACATACTGATAGTTCAAATATCAGGAAGTGCTCACTATTTCTTTTTGAACATCAATTCAACTAATGCTAAGCATCAACACTAACTCTTTCATTTGGAACATCAATGCTAAGCAAAATTAACAGTGAAAATAACATCAATAAACTAATCTACTTTGTCAACAACAAATCAAATTCAACTAATGAACTTCACAATAGCATCAACACTAACACAAATTTTGCTTACGAAAAGCTTCAGAAATATACCTAACAAGTAGGAGACTCCGAACACGAAGACGAAATTGGCGAGAAGAGCAAGATCCTACAACCGAAATCTTCCAATTATGGGTATTCGGGGTTTAGGGTTTAGAGAAAGAATCGATTTTGGGGAAGAGGATTTTGTAAAATCGAAAATGAATTAAAGAGTAATTGGTTTTGGGAAGTTCAACATTCGATTAAGAGAGTAATCGAACGGAAAAGTAGGGATTGCGAGGGATTCGTTGAGGGAAAGAGCGAAAAGAAATAAGAATCGAAAGTGAAGAAGAAGAAGAAAGAAAGGGGATCTGCGGTTATAAAAACGTGCAGAGTGAAGACTCGGTCTCTCAAAGACCGAGTCTAGTGCAAATAGACTCGGTCTTTCAAAGTCCGAGTCTATTTGCACTAGACTCGGTCTTTGAGAGACCGAGTGGGGTGCTTTGGGAATTAAAAAAAAAAGTAGGGCGGTTTGGGAAAAACTTTGTAAAAATGGGGCATTTTGGGAAAAAATTCGGGGAAATTAGGGTTGGGTAAACAGGGGGCGGCCAACAAGGCATAACGGGTGTGGGGCATGCAGCAAACGGGTTGGGGAGTGGGCATTTGGTTTCGGTAGGTGAGGGTGTAAATCAGGTAAGAGTTGGGGATGTATAATAGGAAAGTTAAAGAATGGGTTTATAAGGTTGATTAATAAATGGGTATAAGGTTAAAAATAGATCTGAGGGATTTAAATAGATCATGGCTTTTGGTAAATAGGATCTGTGGTGGGTGGGGTTAGGTGTTGGCTTAACGGGTTGAGGGTAAAGGTGGGTTTTGGTTAAATAAAAACAGGGAAATGGGTAGAGTTTAGTAATAGGATATAATTAATGGGTAATGGGTAATTAGGTTATGAATAAATGGGTCTTAGGGTGTAATGGGATAATGGGTAATATGGGATTAAAATCCAATAGGGTTAATAAAATATCCAATAAGAAATTAAATGAGTTATAGGATTTTAAAAATTCAATAAGAAAATGAAATAACGAATAAAAAGATTGTTTATAATAAAAATGTAATTTGCAATACAAAAATAGAATTTATTTAAAACACTACCATACAGTTAGTAGATTAAAAAATGGATTTTTAATAACCAGTCAAAATATCAATGATAACCATAATACTAATAGCAATAATAATAGAGATCAAAGTAACAATATCAAAATTAAGATTTGTATTAAAATATAAAATTCTTAGAAAATAATTACAATAAATTTATTGATCGAAGAATTAGATTTTAGTAGAAGATCTAATAAAACAATTTGACAAAATAATTTGAAAACCGAAAAAAATAATTTGCGAAAATTTTTAAATACAGAAAATACACAAAAATATATTTCTGGAAAACATGGGTTACACGAAGACTAAGTATTTATTAATTTGACTCAATCAATCTCAACTTATTGTTGTTGATACTAACTCATTCTTCTCCCTTATTTAGTGGATCGGTAGGGTATGAAGAAGCTTCAAACGCTGGAGTGAGTGATGATAATGAAGGTGAAGGTTCGTGCTTTGGGGTTTTTCGTGTTATGTATGTCATATCAAACTTTCAAGATAAACACCGAATAATTGCTTACTTTTGTCTTTCGATGTGAAGAGAAATATTAATTTCGAATTTATTGTTAACCTTTTTTTTATTGTGTAGGTACGGAATGAAACAAAATCGTGCCCATGGAAGGAATCAATTATTGAAAACTTCCATGCTTTTGATTGTATATATGTGGTCAACTGAATGTTTCTTTTTTGTACAATTAGATTACTGGTGCATTTAATCAGAGTGCAATTTGTGTATATGTGCATTTTGTGTATTTGTGAACTACATATGTTGTTGTGGGTGTTGATGTTGTAATTGGGGAGCGAATGTTTATTTCTGTTGAAATTTGTGAATTTTGAAGATGTGTGCAATTTGGGCAACCCGAACTATTTGTGAAATTTTTTGTAATTGTTTTTTTTTGTCTTCCGATGTGTACAAAATTATAATTTGTGTTCAAGGTTGTCAATGAATTTTATGTATTTGTGCAAATTGTGTATTTCTACAATATATCTATGCTGTTAGATTTTTTTAATTTCTGGAAAATTGTGAAAATTTATGGGAGCAAAGAATGAAGAAGGCAAGATAACAAGAAGGAAATGAAGATTGGCATGAAAACAAGTGCAAGGCAACAAAGAAGGAACAGCTACAGACTGTTTAAGTGGTTCATGGGTCTGTACTTGATGTCTGCCAATAAATCTCTACCTAATCTGTCATTGGTGATGATGGGTTAAGTACACTTAACCCGTCATCACCAATGACGGGTTAAGTAAAGATGAAGTTCTGCTAAAATATCCCGTTATTGGTGATGACTTTACCCATCATCACCAATAACGGGTTACGTAGAGATATTTTGGCCGAACATTATGAATACTTGGTCTGTGGACATCGAAGCACTTCTGTACATTCCTCTGTTGTTGCTTCTTTGTTTTGTTGCTTCTATGTTTTGTTGCACTTGTTGTTATTGGATTTTGAGAAGTGTATCAATGCTTTCCTATTTTTAGAGAAGGTTAGAGATAAGGTTAGAGTAGGTTTAAAGATAAGGTTAGAGTAGGGTTAGGACAAGTTTGAATAAAATTTATCCAATTTTGAACTGTATTAATTATTTTGATATTGTTTAAAATTACTTTAACAATTTTGATATTATTTATTAGAATTACAAACATATTTCTTAGGGTTAGAGAAGTTCTTAGGGTTACAGTAGGGTTACAGTAGGGTTGGCGAGTTAATGTAGGGTTACAGTAGGGTTAGAGGAATTTTAAACATTATAAAAATAAATAATATAGCTGAAAATTTGAAAAAGTTTATTAAAAATGACTCTAACCCTACGAACTACTCTAACCCTAACATAACCCAACTATTCTAACCCTAGCCGTAACCCTACTGTAACCCTACTCTCACCCAAGCCGTAACCCTTTTTTTGTAAATTTGATAATGTATTTTTATAAGATTTACAAACATTTTTCTTTTTTTTTTAAAATTTTTTTTACACAGAAATCTTAAAATTATTAGATGATGATGTTTTGCCAATATATCTCTACTTAACCCGTTATTGGAGATGACGGGTTAATTGTACTTAACCCGTCATCTCCAATAACGGGTTAAGTAGAGAGATATTGGCAGAAGTTCATAAAACAAATAATAATATACAATATAAACAAATTGTGTTAGGGTACGGGTTAATACTCTTTCTTCCACTTCCTCTCAGCCCATAACTTGCCTTGCCATCTCTGTTCTTCGATTGTAAAAGTAAGTTATGGACTTGTTCTACATGTACATGTGGTACATATGTTGTACAGTGAAATGTAATATAGGCAAGTTATGGACTTGTTCTACATGTGGGAATCTACATGTGGTGCCCACTTTGTCGAGTCTCCAATAATAATAGGCAAAGTTATCCTAAACAAAATGAACACTCCATTCCTCGACACAGACTTAGCAAAATCTATCTGAGCGAAGGAGAAACTATGAAGAGAAAAAGAGCAAGGACCGAGGATGCTATATTGGATTGTACTTGTGGGCATCTACATGTGCTACCCACACAGCCACAGTGATATGTAAAAGTAGGCAAGTTAATAATGCTCCAATCCAATCTCATTCACATGATCATTGTAATAATGCTCTTTCATAACTTGCACCACATGTATATACCCACATATAAATTCAATGTGGGAAAAACCTAAAGTACATAACTTGCCTACTATTACATTTCACTCTACAAAGTGGGCACAACATGTAGAATCCTACATGTGCAACCCAATAATGGAAAAAATTCAGTGCGCTTTAGATCAGAGAGTCATCAGATCCAATTGTGGGTATAAAAAAAAAAGTACATAACTTGCCTACTATTACATTTCACTCTACAAAGTAGGCACCACATGTAGAACCCCACATGTAGAACCCAATAATGGAAAAGATTCAGTGCGTTTTAGATCGGAGAGTCATCAGATCCAATTGTCGGGAAAAAAAACATGTCCATAACTTGCTTACTATTACATTTCACTCTACAAAGTGGGCACCACATGTAGAATGCCACATGTAGAACCCAATAATAAAAAAGATTCAGTGCATTTTAGATTGCAGATATATTACATGAACGCTGAAGAATTTTTTTTTCAAATTTTCTGACCTCGCATTGCCGGATCGGCAGAGGCGACAAAGAAATCATTGGAAGAATACAAAGACTGCGGCGACGGAAGCAGCAGTGCCGAAGGCACAGGCGGCGTTGGCGCCGGTCACTCTTCGCTAGAGCGGTAACAGAACTCCATTGACGATTGAAGAGAGATTCTAGGGTTTTGGATGATTTTGTTCAAAACTGCGAGATTTGGGGGATTTGAACGAAATTGTGAAAATCACGTCAGATTATACTCCCCACATATGGAACCCTACATGTAGAACCCCACATGTAGAACCCAATAATGGAAAAGATTCAGTGCGTTTTAGATCGGAGAGCTACAAATAATAACCTAATTAATCAAAACCAAAAACAACCTCTTACTACAAATATTAACCCTTACCCTAACCCTAACACATAACCCTACACTAAACCCTAGCTTACTTAACCCTAACCATAGCTTATTTTTTGAATTTTTTTACCACATTTCATCCGAACGATTTTATATTGGTTAGTTACGTGACAATAAATGGAAATTAATAAAAAATATAAACGGTTTACAAGCATATGAATGTCACTTTGCAGAGTTCAGAAGACAATGTTCGCAAAGAGTGAAGAGAAAGTTGTACAAAGCATAAAAATATCTTTCTACTTAACCCGTTATTGGGAATAACGGGTTAAGATCACTTAACCCGTCATCACCAATAACGGGTTAAGTAGATAGATATTAGTAGTACATTATGAAAACGTGGTATGTAAGGGATAAAGTACTGCCAATATCTCTCTACTTAACCTGTTGTTAAGGATAACGGGTTAAGTGATCTTAATCCGTTATCCCCAATAATGGGTTAAGTTGAGAGATATTGGCAGCACATTATGATAACTTAGTATGAAGTTCATAAAGTACTGTCAATATCTCCTTACTTAACCCGTTGTTGAGGATAACGAGTTAAGTGATCTTAACCCGTCATCATCAATAACAGGTTAAGTAGAGAGAAATTGGCAGAGCTTTATTAAGACTTGGTCTGCAGGGAATAATGGACTGCCAATATCTTTCTACTTAACTCGTTATTGGTAATGACGGGTTAAACTCATTTAACCCGTCATCGTCAATAACGGGTTAAGTAGAGCGATTTGTACAGAACTTTCGTCTGTGTGGGCTCTATGTGCTTTGGTTGATACAAATACAACTTCACCAAATTTGTTCATAAATTCACATCACATCAATGTATATAATACAACAGATAACTTCACAACAATTTTAAAGCATACAAATTGACAATGTCAACCAATATACACAACTAATTCAAATCAATATAGTTCTAAAAAAAATTCACAATAATTATACAACCCGAAATATGTCCAAATGATAAAAAAAATTATCAAGTCGTTCTTCGGGTTGGCTTCCAGGCATGTCCGGTATTTACCTACAACAATTTATCAACATAGAAACAAACTATGCATTAGTTATTGGATTAACAAAATCATCAACCAAATACTAAACTACTAATAACGAACCGAATATTAGATACTACTTTTTACGGCCATGCGGCTTGCGACCGCTTGGTGTGAATTGCTCGGGCGGGTTCCGCTTCCTTTGAGGATTTTGCCGTCTGGCTTGTGTCCCTGGGGATTCAGGGTCATCCGACCACTGTTCCATTTCAACTTCTTCAGGATGTTGCTGTTGTTGCACTTGTTGTAGCTCGGCGATGTGAATTCCCTACCTTGTCACGCTCTTTCACCTAGAACCCGTTGCTGGCATGTTGGCTTTCAAATACGCCTCAAGTTGCAGGCCTTTACCCACGTCCTCAAGAGTATGACGGCACGGCTTTAGCATCTCCCGTATTATCTCCTTAAAGCTCTCGGATACCTTACTCTTCAAGACGCGAGTAGCTGTCCGAACGTTTTCCCATGTATTTTCATTCTACATTAGGTTGAAAATTTCGATTTAAACAACATACATACTAAACATATCACCCACCTCAAATAACAATAAATGCATACTAAGTATATGCAATTGGGTAAAATTTGACTAACCATGTTTCGATATGTCTCAGCCTTTGGTTGGTACATCCGATGGGAGGAGGAATATGCCGAAGGTGGTTCTACCTAGGTTGGGGGGAATCGGAATCTGCACATCGGCTGGTACAGCGGCCTTTGGAGAAACATACAACCGTGTAACCCGCTTGTACCACATCATGTATGCCTGTTGGAGGGAGCCATCATACAGTATCGCGAAGAACATCATATTCGGTGTCATTTGATGTCGCATGGTGTTCCAGTTGGCCACATGGTAACGACGAAAATCAGTCCAATCGAAGTTGGGCACTCGTCTCATTTCCCTCACCTCGTGCAACTTTTTATCATAGCACCGGACATCGGGAATCTTTTGTTGATATCCGAATTGTCGCATCACTCTATCCGGATACTGGAACTCGACAGCACCAAAATTCACAAGTGGTGCAGCCATCAACCAAAGCGCACTGTCTAAACAGACCGGTGGAACCCTTTGCAACTTGGTGCCCTTTGCAACCTGGTGGTCGAGTATGATTCCCATTTGATGAACTCGTCCCGCAGGTTAACTAACTCATCTCTGTAGTAGGTTAGAGATTGGCGTGGATTATCGACCCACGTGTGCCGCCCTGCCTAATATACTCCTAGAGGAGATAACAACTCTGGCACCCCCGGGTCGGCCAACCAATCCTGTCACGCCCTGCTTCCCGAAATACGGGAACACAGGTACGTAACTTAGGCCCAGCGAATGATATAAGTACGCAAACTCATATCATCCATAAGCTGTACCAGTCTTAACTCAACAATATAAGAAAAATGAATCACAACCACGCAGAAAACATAATCACACAAACGATAATGAAATTCGATAACCAAATCTAGAATACAAGAACTTACCAAATAGCTCGATAGGCTCCAGCTCCAATCGTAGAAGAACTGCTCACCGATGCCTTCTGAAAATTCTCCTTGTACACATGTACTTGTTCATCTAAAAAGAAAGAATAATTTGTCCTTAGAGCAAGTCGTGGACATGCAAGTGGAGAAACAGAGAAACAATGATAATAGTGGTATAACAATGAATTCAATAAACGATGAATTCAATAGTGTTGAACAGTGACAAACCGATAATGGCATAATATGCAATACTTTGATCTATCGTGATAACAATAAACAATATCAATAATGACAATAATAATGATACACTGTTCAATAAGATAACAATATGCAATGATAATGCGATGAGAGCCTTATGTCTATTATTCATTCTTTTATCCTAGCTAATGCACGTACTACTATGTCCCATGTGTGCCGTACCACAGGTTCGATGCATACAATCAATTTCGTTTAGATTAAGGTGGTAGATTCTATAGTTCATGTACTGGGTATGATAACGATAACATTAAACACTGGACATGCACGATGCTGATAACGATAAACACTGGACATGTGTAATTTCTTACACGATGCCGATAACGATAAAACACTGGCCATCATCCGAGTACACTTACTATACTGTCAACTACCCTAATCAACCCTTAACCCCGGCTTGATTTATTTTCTTTATTCAATTAACACACAATAATGCAATTAATAATGGACGCTGAAAAAGATGACAAAACAACCCTAGAATCATACAATATACTCTATACAATTAAATGCACCAATATAACATTATAAACACAATTGTACATTATAAAATATAGAATCCCAATTCTGGACAGCAGTAGGTTGCTGCACCAAAATAAGAATTCCCGTTACTACAGGACAGCAACTATGGATCCGTCAGGTAGTCTAGAAACTAGACTCCTTCCCGGTTCCAACGCATACTTAAAAGCTACATTCCGACAACGGTAGCTAGGTGAAATTCAATAATCTTCACAGGTTTTAGTTTATGGCTGGGTGTAGATGTTGACTAATTTTAATCATAAGGGAAGTAAATAATTATTCCAAAAAAAAAATCAGTAAAAATAATTTTTAACACCCTAAACAGATCTGGAATTTATCTTGGCCATATATGATTAATAGTTCACTTAATTCATTAGCCTAACTTGTTATCTACGTGAATCTGAAATTACAGCGCAGCTGTAGCAAAAGAGTCATAACTGGGGCAGTATAGGTCGGAATTCGAAAGTTCTGGTGTCTATTGACATCTAGACAGATAGGGCTATGATTCACTTTCAGGGAGTTTCTGATTTTAATGAAGTTATCTAGGTTGAAACAGCACATTAAGATTCAGGTTGGTGTAAATTTCAGAATAGCCAACATGTTCATTTTAAATAAAACGGTTAAAAGTTAAGGATAATAAATTGGAGTTTAATAATCATAATCACAGCGAAACAATCTTATGTGAACATGGTATTAATGTAGGTGATGTCCAACATTCTAATAATTATAATTCAACAAATTCATCAATAGCAATCACATTAACAACCAACTAATTTATACAATCTACTATAGCTAATTGTCATTTAATGTCATGATATGAAATGTGTCTATAATTCCCTATTTTTTATAATCAATAACTATAACTATATGGTGTATGAATGTCCATATACATTAGAGGCAAAAAGATGGCACGATGTCGAGACTACCACTTGGATTCGCTCGTGTAAATCCGTGGCATCTCAACGATAGATACAATAATATGTTACGATTTTAAAATAGAATCCACTTGCGGAATTCAATAATAATTATCGAATATGATACAAAAACATTCGATAGAAATGACTTGCCTTTTACTTTGTAGACGATTCAAAAATAAATAAAGAATAACGGGATCAGGATCCCGGGGAGCAATCCCAAGAGACACATGCGAAGATCGTGCGAGAGAAACCCAAGAAATAACAACAACTAGCAATAATTCCCCACACTGGATCGGATACAAACAGCAAACAGCGAATTGGATTGGATGCGGCCGAACGCGAAACAGCAAATTGCACCAACCACACTGCAGCCTCACACCGGATCCATGCTGCACAGCAAACAGCCACTCACTGATCCCAACCCACACAACACCAAACATCAGAATCCACCATTCACTAATCTCCTTCTTCCTTAGCATCCGCAGAGGGGGAGAGAGAGAGCGATGGCGGAAAGGAGTCGGCAACTGCGATGCGACTCCCGATGACGGCGAAGCGACGCGATTGGAGGAGGACGGCAGGCGACGAGCGGCGGCGCTGGTCGGGAAGCAACGCATCGGCGAGGAGTCGAGGAGAGAATGCCTTGTTTTCGCTCGAAAACAGGGCGGCGTGCTCGGCCTTGGATGGCGACGGCGGTGCAATGGCAGGATCCCTGGTGGTTGAGGGGTAATTGGAGAGGCGAAGATAGGAGAAGACGAACGGCAATGGCGGTGGGCGAGGCGGTGTGACTAAGGAGCAATCGAGGGGGTCAACGGGTTCTCGGAGTTGATGGGGAGATCAGCGGCGGTGCGGGGAGTAGCGGGAGAAGGTACAATCGACAACGGAGAAGCTCTGAGTTCGTCAACGGCGGAGTGAGTGGAATGGGTTCTTCGGGTGGTCGAGCGGGGGAGGAAGACGAAGGGGAAAGCCTCGGTTGCGACACAGGAGATCGGGGCGTCTGCACTGTCGACGCTGCACTCATGCGGCGTGGTGGGGCGCGATGCAGGAGGGAGCACAAGGAGGTCGCGATCGGAAGAGGCGCGATCAGGAGGGAGGATGAGAAGGTGAAGTTGGGTTTTGTTTGTTTCGTTCTGTTTGGGTTTCGTTCTGGTTGGGGGAAAACACAGAGGGAGAGAGGGAGTATAATAAAGTATAGAAATAATATAAAATTAAGGTGTAGAGTGATTATAGGGAGGGAGTTATGGGGATTACACAATGAGGGGAATCAATAGGCTCATAATTAGGGATAGAGATTAGGGGGTTACAGGAGAGATTCTGGGGGTTGATTTGGGTTAGTGGGTTTGGGTGAGAGATGGATTTGGATCCAATAAGAGATGGGTATTGGTTTTGGGTTTAAAAATCCAATAGAAGATAATTAAATAGAATAGGCTTTATGAGACATACTTATATACATACATATACATTAAATCACGAACAATTAAAACTAATAGTAATAAAAATAATAATAACAATCTCAACAGAAATAATAATACTAATAACAATAATTATAATTATAACAAAATATATATTTATCAAAATAATATAACGACAACAACACATTTAAATTTAACTTGAGTAAAAATACAAATAACCGGTCAAATAGAAATAGAAATTAAAATAGGTCATTATTCGAACAAAATATAGGTTTCGATTAGAAAATGCTTTAATAAAATATCTGAAACAAATTTCAAAACAAGGTGACTCTATAATTCGTCAAAATACAGGAAATATTCCGAAAATATGTATTTGGGAAAACAGGGCTTACAAATCTGGTGTTGGTTCAATAATACGGGGACGGCAGATGTGGATGCGTTCCCAACTCCAGATTTGCAGTAGTACCATCAGACCACCCATTTGTAGGCACCTAACGAACATGCGCACAAATTCCTATACGGTAGTACCAATGCCGCACTCTCCCAACTGAAACGGCCCGCATAACGGAAAATTTCCAACAACCGTAGGTACATTAGCGGCACGATTGATCCGGATGAATTCGGAAATATCACTCCCCCGATCATACTAAAAATGTACGCACGAGCATAGTAGGTGAGGGTTTCCTCATCCGAATTGGGGGTTAAATAATCCTCCTCGAACTGAAATTTCAATTAACTAATATACAATGATTTACTCTCGAAAGTTTCATCCCAAACTTCAGCTTCCACTTTATCTTTTGCAGCTACTATTTGTTCATACAATAAATCTTCATCATAATCTGTAGGAACATTTGCGAGGATTTCTTTTTCAGCGTCCTCTCTTTTTTAGGCAACTATCAACTGGAGGTCGATACCGAGCAAATCACGAACAACTTCAACTCGATCGAAGTCCATGTTCCCCGTCACGGCGACCCCATCTATTGGTAGCCCAGTTATCATTGCTACAACTTGGAGGGTTACAGTCATTTCACCCACTGGTAGGTAGAATGTGTGGGTCTCCGGCCTGCATCGCTCGACAAGAGCTGTAAGTAGCGGCCGATCTAGCTTCACTCCCTCCATGAATCTAGTTTCGTAAAAACCAGCCTCAACTAAGTACGGCATACGAGGGTCAAAAGGAAGAACCGCGTGCTTCCGGAAGTTACATTTCTTTTCAGACCCATTCCACACAGCTTTGGATCGGTATTTGGGTTGCAACGTGAGTCAGTTTGTGTCCACGGGTCCAGGAGGTGTAACGGGAATCGAGGACGACGGATCTGTCTCAGCAGATGTAGATTGACGACCACCAACCTACACGAACAAAGATAACAAATGTTATTATTGAGATAATGTTACATATTCGTATTTAAAACTAATAATAATAATCAATCTTACCTCCGTAGTTGGTGCGCCACTAGTGGTACCGGAGGGGCTTCTTGGTTGCCTTGTTCTAACCATTTATCTATATACAAAAAAAATTAAATATAGTTGGTACGCGTTATATCTATTTATTTATCATCGATAAACATACCGAAATTGTGAGAAAAAATGCACAAATGACAACAAAAAAAAGCAGTACAAGGCAACTTGGTCGGATTCACATTGCACAAGCCACCCCAACTTGTGGAAGTGAGTTTCAACTCTCCGTTGGAGAGATACGGGCGTGTACCGCTTTTGGTTGTAAAAAAATCCAAATAAACCGATACACGGCCGTATCACTCGAACCGTTAATAAAAACCCACTTCTACAAGTTGGGGTTGCTTGTGTTACGTGAGACCATCCTACTCCCAAAGTTTCATATTTTTTGGAGGTGATTTGAAGGGTTTTCTAGTCTAACCGCACTAAATGCTTTATAAGTCATTAACTTGTAATGTAAGGAACGTGGGAAAACTGCACAAATGGCATCCAAAATTTATAAAACTTTGCAACTTGGTCGAATTCACGTAGCACAAGCCACCCAAACTTGAAGGGGGTAACTACTCACACGCAAGCTCAAAATTTCATGTGTTTTTGACTTTCGTTTCTATACTTGAACCTAAGAATGTTAAAGAGGCCTTGCAAGATAATGACTGGATCATTGCAATGCAAGAAGAACTTAATCAATTCGAAAGGAATCAAGTATGGAGGCTCGTTCCTAGACCTCACAATAGGACCATACTTGGAACTAAGTGGGTGTTTAGAAACAAATTAGATGAATCTGGCACTATTACTAGAAATAAGGCCCGTCTTGTTGCACAAGATTATAACCAACAAGAAGGTGTCGATTTTGATAAAACTTTTGCACATGTTGCACGGCTTGAAGCCATTCGCATTTTACTTGCTTTTGCTTCTTATAAGGACTTTACTCTTTTTCAAATGGATATCAAAAGTGCCTTTTTAATGATTTTATTTCGGAAGAAGTTTATGTTGCACAACCACCGAGATTCACTGACCCCACACACCCAAATCATGTTTTCCGTCTTGATAAAGCTTTGTATGGTTTGAACCAAGCTCCTCGTGCTTGGTATAAACGACTAAGTTCATTTCTACTTCACATAGGCTTCTCTAAAGGGAAAGTAGACACTACACTATTTATAAAACATATTTCTAAAGATATTTTAATTTTTCAAATTTATATTGATGATATTATATTTGGATCTACTAATAAAAATCTTTGCAATGAATTTTCAAAGCAAATGCAGGATGAGTTCGAAATGAGCATGATGGGTGAACTAACTTATTTTCTTGGACTTCAAATACAACAAAGCAGGGATGGCATCTTTATAAATCAATCCAAATATGCAAAGGAACTAGTCAAAAAAATTGGACTTGAAAATGCAAATGCTTACAAAACACCTCTGGCAACTACTACTAAGATTTTCAAGGATGAATCTGGTAACAATGTTGATATTTCTACTTATCGTGGTATGATTGGTAGTTTGCTTTATATTACTGCATCTCGGCCAGATATCATGTTTAGTGTTTGTTTATGTGCATGCTTTAAATCGTATCCCAAAGAATCGCATATTGTTGTCATTAAGTGTATCATTCGGTATCTTAAAGGCACACCAAATACTGGACTTTGGTACACGAAAAACAAAAACTTTTCTATTGTAGGGTACTTTGATGTAGATTATTTCGGCAGCTTAACAGACAAAATAAGCACTAGCGGCATGTGTCACTTCTTGGGAAACTGCCTTGTCTCATGGGCATCCAAGAAGCAGAATTCTGTAACTCTCTCCACTGACGAAGTCGAATATACTGCCGTCGGATCCTGTTGTGTGCAGGTATTATGGATGAAACACACTTTAGAGGACTACAAGGTATTTTTATCACATTCCAATTAAATGCGATAATACTAGTACTGTTCATACGACAAAAAATTCTGATCAATATAGTCGCACAAAACATATTGATATTCAGTACAACTTTATTAAAGACCATTTTCAAAAGGGAGATATTATTCTTGAATATGTTTCCACTTATTCTCAACTTGCTGAAATCTTTACAAAGCCTTTAGATGAAAAACGATTTTATTTTTTAAAGGGAGAATTGAATGTTATTGATATTTTTGCTTAATCTGGGTTTTTGGTCGACTGAACGGGCGACTGTACGCCTGTGAAGGTGTACAGTCGACTGGGCGGTCGACCGTCGCGCTCTCGGTCTTCGTTTTGTTTTCCGTTTGTTTTCACAAATTGGGTTTCAGTCTTTGCGGTCGACCGGTTCACTCTCTGTTTTTAGTTATACCATTAAAAAAAAAATTACAGGGTTTACGGTCGACCGGTTTGCTCTCAGGTTGGTTCTTCATTTTATAAGCTAAATTGGTTTTCGGTCAACCGTGCGGTCAACCGGTTCTTTCACTGATTGCTCGTTTTTTATTTGTGCTGGAAGAAATCTATTTACAGTATTCTATGATTTTGATTTCTTGAAATTCAATCTTCTTCTTTCTTTGTTTTATGCTATGCGTCTGTATTAGGAAAATCTCAAATCTATGATACCATGAAGTGTTCTCACTATATATCAAAGAGTCTCACGATCAACGGTATCATGTAAGTAGATTTTCCTTACGTTTTTTAAAAAGTATTATCTTCCCCCAAATAATCTCATGTTTTGCTTAATGTATGTTAATTTAATGGATTTATGGGGAGTGTGTGATCTTCTTTAATGATATTCTTCTACCCCCTCTTGGTGTGTTCCAAAAGGGGGGAGAACTTTTTATGAATGCTGTGTCACGCCCCACTTCGCAAAAGGAATACGGAAAACGAGTACGTGACAAAGCGCAACGAATGATTTTCATCATTCATAAGGTGTAGGATCGACTCAGCATCATAGCAAGAATATAGTAAATAAACTCAACCACGCATGCATGAATAATTTATTAATCAACAGGAAACAATTGAAACAAAAATATAAATATCCCAAATAATTTTCAGATCTTGATCAAAAGATAAAAACTTCGGGACCAAAAGTCCGTTACAAGTCTCAAGTAGCAACAGAAATAAATACTCAATATACAAAATAATTAAAGCAAGCTTTTCCCCAAGTGAAGCCTAGAATGCTTGCTCACCAATTTCAGCAGGCAACTCGTCTCCAAAGTCTGTATATATAAATAAAAAGGAAAATTGAGAAATAAGACAAACGCCCTTAGTGCAAGTTAGGACCACAAGTAGTACAAGCAAGGGTATAAAAATAAGTGCAAGAAATAGGAAACAAGATTTGAAATCAAGAACGTATAACATGATATGACAGGGATGCAACAAGTAGTGAAGTTCAACAGACTAGCTAGTAAGTAAGACAACTCGAGTAACAAGATTGGGTAGCAAGTTCTAGTAGTGGAACAAATAACAAGTGAGCATATAATTGTATCAAGCATCAAGTAACAAGTATCACGTACAAGTGTCAAGTAACAAGCATCAAGTAGGGTATCAAGTGTGTACAAGTGACAAGTTAATCTTAAGTCTAATGTTTAATTCTATCTAGGTAGCCCTTCATGCATCCATACTTTTACCACATGGTTGTTACTTACAAACAGTTACATTTAGGCCTAGTGATAGATTTTATAGGACGGTGTACTCATGCATCAAGTATTAAGCAAGCATGGTTCATGAATACAAAAATAATGTAATAAGTTCACGAACCAAGTTCGTGAATGCACTAACAAGTTCAAGAACCAACCGTGGGTTCATGAATGCTCACTCAAGATACAACAAGTTCATGAACCAAGTACTGGAAAATACGGGCCCCCTTCCGAGTACACTTATTTATATTGTTCACTACTATAGTCTTTCCCTTAACCCCGGCTTGTTATTTATTATTATCATCAACCAAAAATGAAAGTGTGCGAAACAGGTCAAGTAAACATGATCAAGAATATGAAACAAGTTTAAGATAATTAGAAGGTATATTCGAGGGTCAACACAATTTAAAATTATCAAGAACTACGAGAATACCAATTCTGAAGAGCATGATGTTGCTGCACCAAAACTGCGATTCCCGTTGCTACAAGATAGCAAATGTGGATCCGTTAGAAGGTCAGAAACTAGACTCCTGCCCAGTTCCAACGCATATAAATAAGCTACATAAAATTTGTAGTATCAGGTGTCAAAACATCAAACTACACAGAAATTGTGTTCAGCCAGAATTTGTAAAACTGTGTTTATACATATGAAATAGGTTTGAAACTTCATTAATTAATTCCAGTAAAATTAGAGAATATTCTCTAGTGTGTCTAGTTTTAGCATGCAAAATTTTAAGTCATTATCTTACAGGTAGCATAGTTAAATAATTGTAAAACAAAGTGATGCAGGAGTTTTTATGAATCTGCGATTACAGACACAGCAGCAGTAAAACTACGATAACTCACAAACCGTAACTCGGAATTTAATTCCGTCAAAAGTGTAGTAAACTAGACATCTGGGGATAAGTTTCATATTCAGGACTCAAGTCCAGATTCTGATGTTTTCGGGGTTGAAACAGTAAGTAAAGACAGGAATAGCAGCAAACAAAGATAGTTTTTGCATGAAAAGCCTTATAATTATTATTCATGTGGGTCTAAATTAACATGGGATGCAAATCAAAGCATAATAGGTATCAACGAAAGGTTGTGACTCTTAAGATTATAGAATTGGTAAGGAACAAAATAAGATCAACAAATGATAAGCCAAAGGGGAGTCATATTTACAATCTACTTGCAGTATTTTTAATTAAACGCTTGTACTAGAACAATAAATTGTATAAAAAGATACTTGCCTTGGGGTGTAGACGACGATTCCGATGAAAGAATAACAGAAACGGATCCCGGCACGGATCTTGATGACGATCAAGACCAAGGAAGATCGGACGGCTGGATCCAAGAGCTCAAGGGATCAACGGCTGAGATCTAATCCAATGATGAAGATGATCAGATCAGATCGGGAGGAGATCGGGCGGCCCATAATCAATGGAGATGATGGAGATCATGATCATGATGATCAATCGATCGGATGGCCAGAATCAAAACCATGGGAACATGATCATGATGATCAAGATGATCACGACGATCGACGGCCTACAATCACTCTGATCAAACAGCAACCACCAAGGCAATGGGGAGCACTGGCTTGGCTGACAGCGAGCAGCGGCACGAGGGCTGGCCGGCGGTGGCAAGGCGGAGGACGGCAATAGAGTGCGGCATGCTGGCTGCGTCGGAGGGTGGCACCGCAGGAGGAGGTGTTGGGCTGAAGGTGAATGCACAGAGCGGTCGGCACTGGCACAAGGCGACTACGGGAGACAGCACAGGGAGCATCAGGGTGCTGCGGTGTAGGGTGGAGGAGCACGGCGATGAGGGGATGGCACTGATGTGCACTGCTGCTGCGGAAGAGGAGCACGGGGGGAGGTCAAGGCTGTTGCTGTACTGCGTTGCGATGTCGGGGTCGCGACGGTCGTTGCAGTCGCCTACGACGCGACGGAGGAGAAGAGGAAACGGGGAAGCGTCGGAAGGAGAAGGAAGGGAGGAGGGCGGCGCTTCGGTCGAGGCTTCGACAGGGCGAGGAGGACAACGATGGAGGGAGGAAGGTGGTGACAGGGAAGCACCGGGATGGTGCAAAACGAGAGGGATGGAGATGGGTAAAAGTGAGCGGCTAGGATAAACACAGGGATGAATAGGTAGGGGGTGAACAGGGTGCGGCTAGGGTTAGATGATAAGGTAGAGTATTAAGGTGATGGGTAGGGTTAGGTAGAACGGGTATAGGTTAATGGATATTGGGTTTTGGGTAGTTTTAACAGTAGGTTTAAATTGGGTATCGGTTTATAGGGTTTAAAATCCACTAAGAAAATTACAGGGTTTTAGATTAAAATAATAAATCAATAATAAATCAATAATAATACCATGGTATAAATAAATCAAATAGTATATAAAATCCATGCTCCAATAATCATAAATATAGATTCAAATCAAAAGGCTTCCCCAATTTAATAAATAACCAAAGAAGAATTTTAATAAGCATTCAAAAGTAATAATAATAACAATAATGATAGTATACATACATATAAAAATGGAATTTGAGTTTAACAATTTTAATAAAATCCGAATAGCAATAATATAATTGGTTTGGCTAAAATGTAAATAGTCGATCAATTGAAAATGTAATTGTTGAAAAAGAATTTAAAAGCGAAAAGAAAGTTATAAAAATTTTAAATACAGAAAATACATGGAAAAAGAAAATACACCCAAAATACAAGAAATGGGAAACAGGAGTTACAACTTTTAACTGAAAGTTACTGAAAATAAATTTAATGTTTACAAATCTCTCTTAAATGTTCTTTATCTATGAAAATTTGTGTTATAGGAAGTGTTGAATTAAGGGGGAGTATTTATATGCTTTATTGTACACTTTTTATTTTCAACGTTCAAATGTATGTTTTGTTCACACCAAAAGGGGGAGATTATCAACTCTTAGTTTGGTGTGCACAAAACGTACCTATAAATACTTATAAGTTTAAATTGAGTTTTTCAGATTTTCAGGATTAAATAATATCAATAAAAGATACAAAAGAGATTCAAGAATAAGCAAAGAAGGAAAGCAATAAAGAAGAATTGCAAGATCAAGTAAAAGAAGAAGTTATTCAAAAAGAAGCACCTGTTAATTAGTGCCCAAGAAAGCCAGCAAAATCAGTTATTGGGATTTCATATCTGTGATTTTATATGAATTTAATTGATTGTGAATTGATTGCTATATGGTAAGAATATAAAGTGGATTTGTCATGAACAGCACGATTGTGGTCGACCGCACTTCAGTGTCGGTCGACCGCACTACAGTCGACTGCACATTATAGCAATATAATGAAGCAGTCGACCATTCATCTTTCGACTTTCGTTTAAAGATGAACGGTCGACTGTCCCTTTATTGCGGTTGACCGTAACTCGCGCAGTTCATTTTTTTTGGAATATATTGTTTCTATTTTTGATAAATACACTTTTCCGTCTATATATTTGGACGAACCCACTGTGTATTCTTCACCTATTACTCTGAGAAAAATCTTCTGAACTAATCAATTCAACAATCAATCCGAGTGTGTGTGATAATTATTTATTTTCTTCAGTCAGGATCATTAAGGATCTTGAGTTTTTCTATTCTTCCACTTCGGTGAGATTGACGGGCCTTGTGTTAGAAATTCTGTGGGTGTAATAGGTCTCTTTGCCTGAATCCGATAATCACTGTACAAGGGTTTGAGTATAGTAGAATGCTTGTGGCGGAGAATTGCTACAAGTAAGTGGTGTGGACGTAAACCTGGGGGTCGAACCACGTTATATCGCTGCGTCACTTATGCTTGCTGTGTTTGCATTTCTTATCTCTTCTCATTTACTTTGCAACTTAATTTTTTTAATTTTTTTTAATTCCACACAATCACCCTATTGAACCACCCCCGGTTTGATTTACATCATTATCCGGTTGACCAATATTTCTTGCTAATCTGATTCTATTTTTTCCATATGACTAGGTAATTCGAATGGTTGATGAAAGCACAGAAGCAGTTGGTGCTGTTGGGTTGGAGGAGGAAGCAGCAGCAATAAGATGCTTACACTTGAGGAATATGGAACTAATTTGACAAAATTGGCTGAGGTATCTTCACTATTACATTTCAGCATTGCATATTACCAGTACTGTTAGAATATAAATATCAAAACCCTCACCCTTACCACAACTTACCACAACATTGGAGTTTTGGTCCATCGATAGGGTCGTTAATATGGTGCTAAAACTTCGGAGTTTTGGTCCATCGATAGGATCATTAATATGGTATCAGAGCGTCCCAGGTTCGAATCTCACCGGCTACGCAATTTTGTTTGACTGGAAAAGGTAGGACAAGCCTACCTCAAGAAACTATATATATATATAAGCCAAAGTATCTAGTACAAAAAACTGCTGTAGGGAGATGCTCAGGAAATGAGAGGAGTTGAGTTCGAGATGGCATGGCAGTGGATCGTAGAGAGGGCAGCGGACGTCTGTCGTACACCTCAACTAGGGCCATCACCATGATCTCATCCCCCTTCCCCTCTCTTACAATCATCCGAGACATTCAACCCCTAGCAGTAAAACAGATTAGGAGATAGTGCTAAAAGAGTACAAGTCTACATACTGGATCAGTCCCAAAATACAGATCAGTCCCAAAATACATTCAACACACAAAAACTGAAGGCAAGTGCAACCAAAACACTTTAAGTTGCATTTCCGCCGGATGTCCCCCCTTGAGCAGGCTGCATAAGATCACTGTCTCCTGTTCGTCCCAACTCCTCCATGATTCTGGTCTTTTTCTTTGAAGCATCACTCGAATCTAGCCATTGAGAAAACCAGAATTTAGTATTAGCAATCAACTTAATCACCGATGTTTGCTTGTTGGAAAAAATTCTATCATTTCTAGCATTCCAGATTGACCAACATATAGCAATAGTAATGAGGTGCCATGCATGAGAGAATTTGTGCTTCGTGTTGTCAAAACACCATGTGGAAAAACATTCCGCAATAGATACCGGCAGTGTGTGTATGTCAAAGGCTCTGGAAAAGTGAAGCCATGTCTGAGTAGCCTTTGGGCACTCAAAGAAGATATGGTAGGTGGTCTCTGTGTGAAAATCACATTCGCTACAGGCTGTATCTCCATTCCAACCTTTGGAATGAAGTCTGTCTCTGGAGTTGAGCTTCTCCCCACTCAACATCCAGATAAATATCTTGCATTTGAGGGGCGTGCAGTTACTCCAGCATGCTCGATAGAAGGGAGAAAGTAAGCCAGAGGTGATGTAGAAGCGGTAGGCTGACTTGACTGAGAAGCACCCAGAGAAGTCGTGGTTCCATATGGCTCTGTCAGGTTGAAGAGTAGATGGCTGGAGTGAAGAGATGTTTTGAAGCAACTGACGCTTTTCAGCTAGGATAATACTGTTGGAAGATATATGAAGACTTGGTCGCCAAGTCCATTGCCCCTGATGAAAGCATCCTTGTGATCTTAGGGAGGCTGCCTTGTTCCAAGCGGCATCATAAAGGTTAGGGTATAGAGTAGCAATGCAGCTTTTATTGATCCACTTCGATGTCCAGAATTTGAGGAGAGCCCCGTCCCCAAGTTTCCATGAGACCCCTTGATCAAATTGCTCTTTGAGCTTGCATAAGTTTTTCCAAAAATCAGAAGAGTTGGCCGAACATATAAAGCTGTTGCTGTCACTTTGAAAGTAAAGAGATTTTAAAGTTTGCGTGCAAAGGGAGTTATCAGTGTATATCTTCCACCACCATTTCATCAAGAGTGCATGGTTGAAGACCTGAAGGTCAAGCACCCCAAGTCCTCCTTGCTGTTTTGGTTGACAGATACGCTTCCAACTAGTACAAGAGATCCCCGATACTTGCCTGTCGCCACCAACCCAGAAGAATCGACTTCTCATTTGGTCTATGCGATTAATTACCCATCGCGGCAACATAAAAAAGGATGCAAAGTAAGTTGGAAGTGCGCTGAGTACTGAGTTGATCAAGATGAGTCTTCCTCCACGTGAAAGCATTTTGCCTTTCCATGTTGAGAGTCTGCGCTCAATTTTGAGCAATAAGGGCTGCCAGTCCCTCTTCTTAAGCCTGCCTTTCGCAAGAGGCATTCCTAAGTATTTGGTTGGCAAAGTGTCTTGCTTACAGCCAAGGATGTGAGAAAAGGCGTGGAGCTTAGCGTGAGAGCGCCCAAAATAGGTGATGGCTGTTTTAGACAAGTTGATATGAAGTCCCGAGACATTTGCAAACAGATGCAAAAGAATCTTCAGATGCAACACTTCCTGTTCATTTCCTTTGCAGAATAGCAAAGTATCATCTGCAAATTGTAATATAGAGAGGTCTGCAAGGGACCCTCTAAGGTCTAATCTGGAGAAGGTGTCATTGTTCCTGCCGACTCGCAGCATTTGCGCAAGGACATCCACAGCAAGGATAAAAAGCATCGGAGAGAGAGGGTCTCCTTGCTTAAGTCCCCTCTTGGAGCGTATAGTCTTCCCCCCAACTCCATTGACTAAGATGTTAGACTTGGTGGAGTGCAGCATTGCCTTTATCCACGAGCACCAACGTGGCCCGAACCCTCTAGCAATTAGCAGCTGATCCAAGAAGTCCCAATTTAGCATATCGAAGGCTTTGCGAAAATCAATCTTTAACATAATAGTGTCTGATTTCTTTGAGCAGCATAGATTGATGGCTTCATGTGCGACTAGAAAGCAGTCTACTGTAGATTTGCCCCTGAGAAAAGCACTTTGGGATGAGGAAACAAGAGAGTGAAGGAGTGGGCTCAGTCGGTTGGCAAGGATCTTAGTGAAGATCTTCATCGAACAGTTTAACAGACTGATTGGACGGAAATCTGACACAGTGGAGGCTCCATCACACTTGGGGATGAGCACAATGGTTGAATAGTTTAACCTGTCCAACGAGGCTTCACCACGCTGAATGGCTGAGAGCATGTTGCAAAGATCGTCCTGGATAGTATCCCAATGTTGCTGATAGAAGTACATAGGGAAGCCATCGGGGCCCGGTGCCTTATCCCCATTCATGTCAAAAATAGCCTTCTTGATTTCCTCTCTGCTGAAGTCAGCATCTAGAGCAGAAAGGTCCACATTAGTGGAAGGATACAGCGTCGACCACTCAATTCTGAAGTCAGGGTCGGTGTTGGAACCACAAATTTCCTGAAAATGTGCGTCAAAGCAGGATCGGATGGCCGATTGATCTATGATCAGATCTCCATCTTGGAGCAGTGAGAAGATGAAGTTCCTCCGCCGTCGCCCATTAGCCATTGAGTGAAAGAACTTGGTATTGGCGTCCCCCTCTTTGAGCCAAGTGATACGTGAACGCTGTCTCCAATATATAGTCTCAGCTTGAATGAGTTTGTGATATTCTGAACGAGCAGAGTTGAGCTCAACTTCTTGGGTAGTGTTGAGAGGTTGTGAATCAGCAATCACGTCCAGGTTATGGATAGTTTGTAGTAGAGAGTCTTTGCGCTTAGGAATATGGCCAAAGACCTCGTATCTCCACCGTTTTAATCTCCTCTTAAGGAGGTTAAGTTTGTTTGCAAGAATGTCTACTTTGGAACCTGTACAAACAAAGTTATTCCACCAGTGCATAATATTGTGGTTGAAATCATCATGAGATGCCCAGGCCTTTTCGAATTTAAAATAATGAATTTTGTGCTGCATCGCCTGAGAGTCTAGAATAAGAGGACAATGGTCCGAAGCGATACGGGGCAGGGAATATTGGATGCAAGAGGGGAATACTTGATCAAACTGACTAGTGATAAGAAATCTGTCTAGTCTTGCACAAGAGGCATTTTGGCGAAGGTTGGACCATGTAAACTTCCTCCCTGCAAGTGGCAAATCAATAAGCTACAGTTGTTGAATCCAACATCGGAAGTGCTTCATGTCTCTGCTAGAGCCAGAGCCTCGATTACGTTCCTGGTTGGATAGGGTCACATTGAAATCTCCGCAAATAACCCATGTATCACTGAGAAGCTTACTCCGCTGTATTATTTCATGGAAGCATAGTTCCCTATCATCAAGCTCAAAGGGAGCGTAAACTGAGGTAAGTGACCATTCAACTCCTGAAGCCTTTGTGCGGAAGGAGACGGAGATAGAAAAGATGTCAACGGCACAATAAGTGCAATCGAAAAGATTGTCATTCCAGCCAATAAGAATGCCCCCACGGCTATCAATCGCATCGAGGGATCTCCAGGAATTAATATAATTGCCTCCAATTGAGGACAGCTTTCTAAGGGTAGGAGCAGAGAGTTTGGTCTCTTGGAGGCATACCACATCTATCTTAGCATTTCGCAGACCGTCTTTAACTAAGGCACACTTATAGGGGTTGCCTAAACCTCTAACATTCCAGCTTACTATCTTCATTGAAAGTGAAAATGCACAGCAAAAAGCACAATAAAATCATAAACATGCATCAGCCTCAAGCTCTAGTTGAGATGTTGCTGTTGATCAGGGTGATCAACTGCAATCTCTGCAACTTGCTTGAGTTTGGTTAGCGAATGTGGCCCTACAGCCGCCACTCCCACCGATTCCGCAACTTCAAGAAGATCATCATTCGAGAGCAAATCGAAAGGGTTTTGGCAGACTGAATTAAAAGAGTTCTTCGAAGAGGATGTACCTGACGCTTTGCGGAGGGACGCACTCTTAGCGGAGGCGCGCAGGTGCTGAATGAAAGGCTTGGTGGTTGGCAGCCTAGTAGCCGAGCGGATACGTTTACGACGCTTACTAGTGCCTTCATCAAAGCCAGGAGGAACAGAATCTGTGGAGGAGGTGGCGGCTTGGCACCGCGAAATGAGCGACCTGGTAGGAAGGTAGAGGTTCCGGCACCAACTGCTTTGGAACTGAAGTGTAACGGCTGAGTACTCTCGGACTTGGAGTCATGTTTCCCTACCGCTGCATCAATGGCGTGCTCAATTGCTGGCTTGATTTGATCAAAGAGAGACTGGGGGATACTAACAGGTTTCCCTTCCCAGGTCAAATAGCAGAGCTGCTCATCCGCAGCGATGTCATGAGAATTCGCAGAGCTGTGGGGTCGAATCTGGGAGGCTTCTGATGGAATATTCAAGCTGTCTTTGGGTGAATCTGAGTTGATTACGATGATAGGTGGCGGAATTGTTGGCAAAGTTGGGACCACAGGAATCACAGCATCCGGGACCACAGGAATCTCAGCATTTGGAATCTTAAGACTCGAATCAGCCATACCTGAGATATTTAAAAATTGCTTGGCAAATAAAGAAGGATTTGGTGGGGCCTGGAATTTCGCCGCCATATCCTGAACTGTATCAACTTCTTCCGTGATCTTAGCTTTCCCCTTGGGGTCTCCAATCACACCCTGATTAGGCAGCGAGATTTGCGGCTGTGAGATTTGGGGTTGAACGGGATTGCTCACCGGCAGATCAGGATTGCGCACCGGCGGTGATTCTCTCCGGTGCCAGAAACTAGTGGAGGACCCCTGTTGTTCAGAAAAGAGCTTAGTCTTACCACTAGCCACGTCTGCGGTAGGGATGGGACTGCCATAGATGAGGACTGGAACTTCATGTATCTGTAGTTCTTTGGTCCAAGGCACTTGGTAGTGGATTATCAAATTTTTGGGAATGTGGCCGACGTCCTCTACTTCGATTAAGACCAGTGCTTGGTCCCTCATAGCTGCTGCCTTCATATCCCCACTCAAAGTAATGAGCTTGCCAAAGGGGCGGATGAGTTGCTCAACTGAAGTATGATTCCACATATGGTACGGCAAGAGAGGGACGTTGATCCAGATGAAGCAAGGCTGAGGCTTCATCTTTGCCCCAAAGTCCATTGACCGTGGTGAAAATGTTGCATTGAACCCTGAGAAGCTGAACATCCCTTCCGAGATAGCACGCCTCGCTTCTTCTTCCGAAGGGAACTGCACATGAAACACCCCCTCAGAAACTTTCTTTACGACCCACCACCCCCCTTGTCTTCTCCAGGCGAAGTTCAGGGCACTCTCCACCGTTGCAGCATCAGGCTTAGATCTAGGGTTAATGAGGTGGAGAAAGGCGCTTGCATGTAGCGCCGGGAGTGCGGCAGCGATCTCGGAGTTGTGGTGGAGTTCAACGGCCATGGAATCTCTCCTATTGAAGAGTGGGCAGTCTCTGACCCGGTGACCAACCTTTCTACAGTTGAAGCAATGTATGCCGATCTTCCGGCAATCCACTGCATGATGACCCGTGTCGCCGCACCGCATGCATCTGACTTCCATCTTGTTTCGGCGATGATTTTGGTGTATCTACGAGGTAGGGGTGGAGCGGTAATGGTATGAGGAGTGGCGGTTTGGGAATGGTTTGGGTGGGATTTTTGGTAGAGAAGGGGAAGGGGCAGGGTGTAAATGGTGTTGGCGTGGGATACGAGGGGGGTAATGATGGGGGGTAGCCGCCATGAGAACCTGAGCATAAGATCTGCTCTCGTTCCAAGGCATCCATGCTCTCTCCTCTCTCCTCTCTCCTCTCTCCATTTATATATTTTAAATTAAAAACTCTGATATAGTCTGGCTACGCAATTTAAATGCGGATTAAAAAAATAATACCGCTGCGTATAGTCCAGGTATTGGCTCCAAAAAAATGGCCCTCAACCTGCGGGGGCGTGTTAGAATATAAATATTAAAACCCTCACCCTTACCACAACTTCGGAGTTTTGGTATGGTCGTTAATATGGTATCAGAGCGTCCTAGGTTCGAATCTCACCGGCTACGCAATTTAAATGCGGATTAAAAAAATAATACCGCTGCGTATAGTCCAGATATTGGCCCCAAAAAAAATGGCTCTCAACATGCGGGAGCGTATTAGAATATAAATATTAAAACCCTCACCCTTACCACAACTTCGGAATTTTGGTCTATCGGCCTATCGGTAGGGTCATTAATATATTCTAACAAGTACGAGGTAGAAAGTAGATATAGCACATACATATTTTAACAATGCCACTGGTAGGGGAAGCTCGATCCTGTTGTTGGTAGGCAGCCACAAATCGAACGTGTGACCCAGATTTTGGGGAGGAGGACAATGCTTGATCGGGGAGAGCCAGTAGTTGGGGAGACTGCCATTGCAGAAGGGCTTGCTCAGCGGATTACTAATGGCGATGTCCCTGAAACAATTGAAGGAAAGAAGGTTGCGTTATGCTTGACATTTCTGTATTGGTATCACTCATTTCAACAATTATTTTGTTCTCCGGACTGGGTTTTTAGCCTTTTATGTTTACATCTTATTTCACTCGAAGCTGCTTTTGTTAGTTCTCTTAGTTTTAGAGTATGAACTAATAAATATTGTGATCCTTAGGTGACTACTCTTGATATGGGTCTTGTTTGCTGGTACAAAATATCGTGGAGAATTTGAAGAAATGTTGAAAAAGCTCATGGATGAAATTAAACAAAGTGATGAGATAATACTTTTCATTGATGAGGTGCATACACTGATTGGAGGAGGAGCTGCAGAAGGCGCGATTGATGCTGCTATATCTTAAAGCCAGCTCTTGCAAGAGGTGAACTACAGGTATATATATATTTTAGAGCTTTCAAGTCTGTAGCCTCTGGGTTTTGAGTTTCAAATTAATCAGTCTGAATATTCTTTTCCTTTATAAATGATTGGATTGTGGAAACTATACTAAAATTCCAGATACAGTCTTTTGAATTCATACTCGTTTATATTCTTATTTGGCAAAAAGTGTATTTGGGCCACAACATTGGATGAAGATAGAATGCTTGTGAGTTGTGACGAATTACGAAAATCCTATTTAAACAAAAACTTTCCTCTCTCATCTTTCGATGTGGGACTAAAAGTCGCCCACTTCAAGATTGCCCAGAAACCAGACTCCTCTAATTAATTGATTAAGCCCTAATTAATCCTATTTAAGACTATTAATTGATTAAGCCCTATTTAAGATTAAGCCCTATTTAAGATTAAGCCCAAATTAATCTTATTTAAGATTAAGCCATAATTAATCCTATTTAAGACTAATCCTAATTAAGATTAAGCCTTGAATAATTGAGATTAAGCCCTAATTAATTTAAAATTAAGCCCTAATTAATTTTAAGATAATTTCATGTAAAACAAAAGGTCAAAAGTGTTTTAAATTACTTAATGTTATAAATTACTTAATGTTCTTACACCTCAAACAAACCTAATTGTCCGTGTCTCTGTACTATTCCTGCTACAGTCAATTACTATTTTTAGAATTTGTTTTCAAGAAATTGCTTTGGCTATAGTGTTTCTCACTCTTGATTTTTTTTACAACCGAATCAAACCACCCCTAGGACTGGTATCCCTGTTGAGAATGTTTCGAGTGATGAGTCTGACTGCCTTTCTCAAGATGGCAGAGAGCCTCCATAAGCTCGTTATTGGACAGGATGAAGCCGTCAACGCCATCAGCTGAGCTATCCGGCGGCCCCGGGTCGGTCTCAAGAATTCAAACCGTCCGATTGCTAGCTTCATATTTTCCGGTCAGGCTTGACATGAGCAAGTTCATGGAGCACCACGCTATTTCTAAGCTAATTGGTTCCCCACCTGGTTACGTTGGATATATAGAGGGTGGGCAGCTTATCGAAGCGGGTTCGTCATCGCCCATACACAGTTGTTCTCTTTGATGAGATTGAAAATGCCCACCCTGAGGTCTTAAAAATAATATGCTTCAAATTCTCGAGGATGGAAGATTGACAGATAGCAAAGGTCCAACAGTTGATTTCAAAAACATGCTTTTAATCATGACTTCAAATGTCGGTAGCAGTGTGATCGAGAAAGGAGGGTGGAAGATTGGGTGTGACTTAGATTACGATGACAAGGACGGAAGCTGTAACAGAATAAAGGGCCTGGTGAAAGAGGAACTGAAGCAATATTTCCAACCAGAATTCTTGAATAGGTTGGATGAGATGATTGTTTTCAGGCAGTTGACAAAGCTGGAGGTTCAAGGAGATTGCTGACATCATGTTGAAAGTGGTGTTTGGAAGGTTGAAGTTAAAAGAGATAGATCTTCAAGTGATGGAAAGATTTAGAGATCAGGTAGTGGATGAAGGATATAGCCCAAGCTACGGAGCGAGGCCATTGGGGAGGGCGATAATGAGGTTTTTGGAGGATAGTATGGCAGACTAAGATGCCTGCCGGTGAGATCAAAGAGGGAGATTCAGCCATCATTGAAGTTGATTCCGATGGGAACGTTACAGTCCTCAACGGTGGGAGTGGATTGGAGCCATTGCCACCACCTGTTCCTGTGTGATTGTATATATACTAGTTTACATTTTACACGGCTTCAGCGAACATTAGACTAGTTTTGTTTAGTGTATATTATCCAGCATTTACAATTTCACATGATAGTTTTCACTGATTAATTGTCATCCTGACTGCATTGCTTTCCAACAGTTGGGGGATTTTGGCGAACTGAAAGAGCCGGTCCTGGGTTTAAGCTTTTTTAATCCTGCTTTGTTAGTCTGTGGCAATCAGATCGACCGCAATATGAAAAAACAGGTATCACTGTATAAGATTTCTAGTCAAATAATGATGTATATGTACGTGGATGTTGGTGACATATGAACTGGTGAGGCTTGAGACCAGCCATCATTCTACTACCACTACTTGTAGCTGTCGTGTTTATCAATTACCCTTTTTAGTTTTATCCTTTGCGTTTATATTTTTTCCCAACAGTTTTATATGTTTCCTGACTTGCTTCATTGTTGCAAGAAGATTATTATGGTTATTTTGATGTTCGCTAATGAAGTGGGTTTAGTTCCCACACAATGTGCAGCTGTACACACCATCATGGAAAAAGGAAGTAGCTAAGGCAAGGAAAAGGAGGAAGGAAAAACACTGGCTCTGGTGTTCTCAGTTTATTATTCATGGCATGCTTGCACACAGTTGATGTGCCATTAAGGCAGATGAGATCCTACAATGACCAGCAATAAACACACATGAGCACAGAACAGTGTTTGTTTATAACAAGAGTTACAAGTACATTTTTTCATATACAGACCGCCAATCTTGTAATAACAAACATATGAAATCAAGTGATTCCTCCAACCAACTTTATATGCACACCAGAAGACCGGTTCCGAGCTCATTTGATTATATTATATACAGACCAGAAACCCCATTGCCGAAATCACCAGCACTATTTAGAGACAACGGCAAAACAAACAAACAGAACAAGAGATAATTCTCGCGGTTGCAGTCCTCATCTTTACTGTGAAAAGACATAGTTCACTCTATGTCAGATTACAGGTGATTTTAGGGTTGCTGTCAAGGGAAGCTTGGTGGTGTTCTCTTCGAGAGGCTTCCCACAGTTTTTGCTCAATGCCCAGTTCCCTCAGCTCTCTGAGACCTCTTTCCACTGAAAACGTACAAGAACAACAAATGAACCAGGCGGAACAAAATAATGTTCAATATCATAAATTCACCTTATTTGTTTTAACATGATGAGTTATTTTTGTACATTTCAGTGGAAATGTAATGTGAACTTGACGATTTCACACATACAAGTGTAGCCATATCTAAGAACTTTTTGCCTCAACAAGCCACTTTTTGAAAATATTTGCGATTATGGGCCAGTTTCGAAACTATTAGCGCTCTTGGGCTACTTCGTGCCACGTCAGCAGCGGTCGCTATTCTCATTAGAAGCTTCTTCATTTTAAAAGTCGCTAATGGGAATAGCAGCCGATATTTTAAAATATTTGGATTTTTTTTTGTAGCTATTCCCACTAGCGACATTAGTAATATGAGGTCGCTAATAGGACCTCAAATAAATGTATTGAGACGCTTAGCGATTTCTAGACAGCTTTTGCTCTCTTGGGAAAAAAAAAAATTAAAACTAAGGTCGCTATTGGGAATAGCAACCTCAATATACTTCGGTCATTATTCACAATAACAATCTCAGTAGGAAACTCAAATCTCCTGGTTTTTTGTAAATTTACAAAATAGTCACACAACTAAGGTCTGTCTTCGGAATAGCGACCTTAGTACAATAAAGGTCTATATTCCGAACAGCGACCTTTGTACAACTAAAGTCGCTATTCCGAATAGCGACCTCAGTTTCAAAAATAAATTGATTATTATTTTTTCAGAGAGCAAAAGCTCTCTAAATTTTTCTAAGTGTTAGAAATACAGTTCATTAAAGGTCGCTAATCCCATTAGCGACTTCATATATGTTTTGGTCGCTAATAGGAATAGCGACAGCAAACAAAAAATTCCAAATATTTTAAAAGCATAGGCCACTATTTCCATTAGGAACTTTTAAAATGAAGAGATCGCTAATGAGAATAGCGGTCGTTGCTGATGTGGCACAAAGTAGTCCACGAGCGCTAATAATTTCGAAGCTGACCCATAATCGCAAATATTTTCAAAAAGTGGCCTATTACGACAAAAAAAATTGTACCAGCCCACGAGCGCCTATTACAAAATATTGGTGAGTTACTCAATGTAACTCACCAATATACATTGAGGAGTTTAGCTTATTTCAAACTTACATTTGTAGGTTGTTTTAGTGATTAAATAGATGCCATTTAGATACAAATTCGGAGAATATTCCCACTTTTCAATGGAAAACTTGCTAACTCCTCAGAAATGGTGGGGAGTTACAATTTACAAATCAAACTCCTTTTGCCAAAAGTAATGACAGGGGAAAAGAACCTTTTGAACAGATTAGTCTGTTTCTACCATGGACTTGCCAGTGAGAAGAGTGGGATAGAGGGTATTTCGCTGAATTAGCAGCACGGCGCTAACTCCCCCCTTTCAAATGGCTCGAGGATAATAAATAAAGACAACAAAAAACTTTTTATTGTTTTTAGTTATTGGTGTAACTAGATTTTATTTTGCAATTGTGAGGACCAACAAATAAAAGTGATTATTAATGCACTGTTGATAATGACTATTCACTCTATTAATGTTCTTAAAGAGTTATCTTCCAAATTACGGAAAATGAAGCACACTGAAGTATACCATCTAGTGCATCATGGGAAGTAAGTGACAGGCCATTGCGACAAGCCCATAACTGCAGTCGCTTTTCTGCCACATCTTCTTCCACACCATGGACTTTCGCTCTTCTCCAGAAATATCTTAGCCATGCCTGCAAAGTTAACCACATTATATTCACATCAGTTAAAGTTTATTCATTGTGGGTGACCGGAACTATACATCTTAAACCGAAGTAAAGACATTCAAATCATTGAGAAACTTAATTGTACACATTCATTGAAGCAAGCATTGTACTATTAATACATCAAACGACTTTGGGTCGTCTGCAATATGCAAGTTAGATAATTGATAAATTCTAGTATGAGTGAACTACGATATGAAAATTTTTGGAAATTTTTTAGTGGGCTATGGTATAAAAATTTGTTAACCTATAAATTCGGCAAATGGCAAATGATTATTTTTTCCCATGTAAATAAGAAATCATTGACTAAACTCTAAATGCATCAAAACATGCAGCTGTGAAGGGGAAAAAGAAACACTAATTAAGTATTAAAATGTAGTCATCATTAAGTTATCATTTATAAACATGGAAGCACTAAAGACAGCTATTTGAGAATAATCATGACCTGCTTAAACAAAACATCTTCAGACTCCTCCTGGCTTAGTTCTGCAACAAAAGCAGCTCCAGTTAACTAATATTGATAAACAATCTCTCTCAAAGTAGCACAAAGGATAAACAGTCTGCAACAAAAGAAATTAAATATAAAGAATGGATGCACAAAATAAATATGTTGGTCTGAATGCTACTAAAGTTGGTGGTATACTAGATTGCTGCAGCAGGCCATGCAACCTCAATTGCACAGCTAATCAGGCGAGCATGTTATTTTTCCCTAAACCCTAAATGGGTCATGCATAGGGGGAAATGAGTGGATTTGCTTGTTTGTTTGTTTGATTTTTATTGTAGAAAGCACCAATTCGAGTGCGGGGATGCGACAATTTTAAAAAATAGTGGGGATGGAGGTGCGACTGGGATTCGGCTAATATTTAAATAACTATTTTATATATTATATATTTATATTTATATTTATATTTATGTATAAAAAACCAATTCATAGTCTCTCTTATTCAAGAAATTTTAGCTATTAATCAATTTTTCTGAGATTTAGGTTTGATTTGGGTTTTGATTTGGGGACTTAGGTAAGGGGATTTGGGTTTTGTGGAAGAGAGGGAGAGAAAACGGCTGAGATGGAGAGAAAAAGTGAGAATAAGTAGGATGTTTATTGTTTTTTAATTAAATCCTAACCCGGACCCGACCCGCACCCATTTTAATTTTTAATATAAAATAATGGGACACGCACTCCACCGAGCTGAGTCCGACTCGGGTGCGAGCGCCTCTGTGAAGAGTTCGTGCTTCCTAGTTTTTTTTTTTTAATTTAGTCTATTTAATTAATATATTTCTTTTTATAAATAGTCTGAATAATTGAAACAACTTTTTACATTGGAAGTATTTGAGAGAAATATAAAGTTTGTTACCTAGCGCCTCAATGAACTTCAGATCACCAGGTAATTTATGATCTGAGATACGAAGAAAGAAACCGAGAATCAATGCATAATTAGGACAGTGATGTTGTAGAATTTACATGAAGAAAATGTATTAAATAATAAATGCACTAAATTCACCATTGCAAATGAGAAACACGGTATGAAAACCTTAGTTGCAAAAGGATGAGAAAATAAGCAGCTTCTCCTCTTCTCTCAACAATCGAACATAATGCTGTACCATATTCTTTCTATTGTATTGCTTTCTATTTGTGAAGGCAAGAAACCCTTTAGCAGATTACCGCTAATTATGGGAAGTTGACTCTGAGATCAAAGAGCAGCAGCAACAGTGATGGTAGGGTGTTTAGCCAATAGGGGAAGATCTACTGCTCTAATATTTCAAACTCTGTTTTAAATATTGCTTCATTGCGTAAGGACTAAGGATTAGTAATCTACTTATGATATTTTGAAGTATGAAAAACCCCATAATCCTAAAAAACTATTGTTATGTAATTTTTTTTATTTTAAATATTTCTTTACTTAGAGCCTTTAACCAATTACCTTGGAAGTTGATTCAACCAGTAATCATGTAGCCAGATAGAGAACAAGATTTGGAAGTTACATAGGACTGCTTTCTAAGCAAAGCAGCAAAATTGTAACCATAATAAACAATAATATCGTGTTTATAGTGTCCATACCACTCTAAAACATGTCATTATTGTCCTACAAGGTCCATGATGCTCCCCAAGATAAAGCAGGTTTTTATTGATAATGAAAGAATAACCTGACATAAATTATCAACTATGCCAACTTCTTTAAATCAAAATTCAGGTTGAGCTGTAAATACAAACCTCAAGTACCCAAAGGAGATGGTAAACAAGAGACAAGTTCTTAGGGTCAGCTCTATACATTGTTGTTGGGAAAACAATGGATAGTTACCCATGAGAAACATAAAATATGTAATCAAGAAAGTTCCCAATTGAGGAAACTATCTAACTATAGAACATTTTCTGTGAAAGATAAATCTTATTAATCTTTCCTTGCAATAGATGAATTGCTCTCACAAACAATTGATAGCTACACTTAGAAAACAGTAACTAACTAATAGGCCAAGAACTATTGGCAAAGGATACAGAATTAGAAGTCCTTCCATTGCACTGATGGTAGTTCAAATGATGAAGAGACCATGGCAAGCCATACATGTTATACAAGGCATTTGAATTCCAAGTCTTCTATTTTCAGTAAAAGTGGTTCAGAAGATGAAGAAACCATGGGAAGGCATGCATGCTATACTGTGGATTTTGAGAATGAGGTTCACTTATTCTGATTATTTTCTAAATAAAACATACATATATATAGCAAGGAAGAAGGCAATTACTTTCTTTAATCAGGGAGTACTCACTTCCTTTAATCAAGGAGCAAATCACTCAAAGCAAAAGAAAATTAAACTAAAATTATGCTAGCTTCTAAAGGTCAACAATTGTGGCTCTTGGAATCATGCTATGATTTCCACACTCCTCCTCAAGCTAGGTTATAGATGTAGAGTAAACATAGCTTGGAATTAAGATCCTCGAACGTCTTCCTTGGTACAGCCTTAGTTAGGATGTCTACAATTTGTTGAGTAGTTGGGATATACAAAAGCAATATCATGCCGGTTTCTAATTTATCTTTGACAAAGTGTCTATCGATCTCCATGTGCATTGTCCTGTCATGATGCATTGGGTTCTTTGCTATGCTGATGGCGGATTGATTATCAAATAACGTTTTTATAAGTTTCGTGACTAGAATTCTTTGTTCACAGAGTACCCTTTTTAACCATATTCCCTCACAAATGCCGTGTGCAAGAGCTCTGAATTATGCTTTTGCACTGCTTCAAGACACCACTGATTGCTTCTTGCTTCGCCAAGTAACCAAATTTTCCCAGACATAAGTGCAGTATCCTGAGGTAGATCGTCTATCAGTTACAGATCTAGCCCAATCTGCATCAGTGAAAATTTCGATCTCCTTGTTCGATGTTTTTTTGAAGAACAATCATTGTCCCGATATCATCTTCAAGTATCTCAGAATCCTATATACAGCTTTCATGTGTTCTTCTGTTGGGTTGTTCATGAATTGACTCACCACACTCATAATAAAGCTAATATCAGGTCTAGTGTGTGCAAGATAAATGAGTTTCCCAACCAATCTTTGATACCTTCTTTTGATGACACGTGCACGATCATCCTCTCTTCCAAGTTTCATTGTGGAGTCCATAGGAGTGTCATCTGGCTTGCATCCGAGCATCCTTATCTCTTTCAAGAGGTCTAATACATACTTCCGTTGAGACACTGAAATACCTCTTCTCGATCGCGCTACTTCCATGCCAAGAAAATACTTGAGATTGCTTAAATCTTTGATCTCGAATTCTTTGGTTAAGAAGCTCTTGAGCTTGAGTATCTCTTCATCATGATCTCTAGTTAGAATGATGTCGTCAACATATGCAATGAGTATTACCTTTTTTTTCCTGAAGATGAATGTTTGACAAACAGCGTGGTCGGTTTGACATTGATCATACCCGAACTTCTTAAAAGTCTTAGTAAATTTGTCAAACCATGTTCCTGGTGACTGCTTGAGCCCATACAAAGATTTCATGAGTTTGCAGACCTTATTGGTGGTGGTTGGAGTGTCAAAGAAAGGCAGTATCTCCATGTAAACTTCTTCCAGATCTCTGTTGGGAATATTCACATCTAGCTGGTAGAGTGAACAATCTAGATTAGAAGCTAGTGAGAGTAACATTCGAACTGTATTGAGCTTGGCTACAGGGGTAAAGGTCTCCTGGTAATCGATCCCATAAGATTGAGTGAATCACTTAGCTACAAGACATGCTTTGAATATGTTGACACTACCATCTGCATTATGTTTGGCAGTGAATATTCACCTACAACCAATTGGACATTTCCCTGATGGCAACTCAGATATCACCCAAGTACCATTCTTTTCAAGAGCACGGATTTCTTCACAAATGGTTATCTTCCATTCTGGTACACTGAGAGCTTTGTGTATTGATTTTGGAACCTGTATCTTGTCAAGGTTACTAACAAATGCACGATGACTGGGTGACAATCCTTCATAAGAGACAAAATTATAAATAGGATTATTAGTGCAAGATCCTATGTCTTTTCTCAAGGCGATGTGATTATCAAGGTCGTTTTCAGGAAGATCGCTAGGAACAGGACTGAGACTAGTGTAACCTGGTGAATTTTGGGGTTCCAGAATCGGGTTGGATTCATGACATTGATCGTGGCTGTGGTTCTTTCCCTTCTTACGTTTTATTTCTCCTACAGTAGATACATAACTCACTCGTTGCCGCAGGTGTTTGGAGTTATGTTTGAGACTCGAATTCGGATAGGATGACAGGGATTGGACTCTGACTCTTATTTGTTTGAGGTGGTTGTGATAACTCAATCGGGGATGGATTATGGACAAACGGTGAATTTAAAGCATTAGTATCCCAAAGCGGATATTCTCCTAAATAACAGTCCTGGGGTAATAAGGTTGTCGCTCGAAGAAGGTGACATCCATGGAGTTGTAGAATCTTCGTGAGACCGGAGAGCAACATTTATACCCTTTTTTATTTGAAGAGTATCCAACAAAAATACATATGAGTGCTTTAGGATCAAGTTTACTTGATGTTGGGCATGTATGTGGACAAACACAAAACAACCAAAGACTCTCGTAGGAAGAGTAGACAGGACATGTGTTAGGGAATGAGTGAAGGAAGACTTGGTAAGGTGTTTGGAAATTCAAGACTTGGGAAGACATCATGTTTATTAGATAAGCAGCTATTAAGACTCTCACTCCAGAAAAATTTGGGAACGTGTGGTGAACACGAGTGATCGGGCAACTTCAAGGAGGTGTCTATTTTTCCTTTCTACAACCTTATTTTGTTGGGGTGTGTCAACACACAAACTGTGATGGACAATGCCCTAACGTACAAGATAATTACCCAGAAAGGTCTCAAAATATTCCCTTGTATTGTTGGTTTTCAACACTTGTATTTTTGTTTAGAATTGTGTCTGAACCATAGTGTTGAATTTCCTGAAAGTGTGACCAATTTCTGATTTTTCTTTCATGTGAAATAACCATGTGATCCTAGTGTGATCATCTTCAAATGAAATGAACCACCTAGTGCCAGTGACATTTTTATTCTAAATGGTCCCCACACATCACTATGAATCATTGAGAAAGGATGAGATGCCTTGTAAGGTTGAATGTGATAAGAGTTAAGAACATACTTTGAAATTTGACATACTTCACATTGAAAAGATTCTGGTTTTTACTCATGAATAAAGATGGAAACAATTTTTGGAGGTACATAAAATTAGGATGGCCAAAACGATAGTGCCATAACATGATTGCACTATCTATTGGAATTTCAAAAAAGATAGAATTTTTATTGGACCGACTCTTTGACTCATCACATTGCATTACGAGTCTTCTAGGAGATTTACCAATTTTGAGAAGATGAAGTCTAGAGCACACCTTAGCACTGCCATTCGTCCTCCCCAAATTCAAATCCTGAAATACACACAAATCCAAGAAAATTTTAGTAACATAGTTGTGTTCTTGAGTGAGTTAGCGTATTGATAAACGATTCCAGTCCAAATTGGGAACATGAAGAACTGAGTTTAGTGTTAGATCCTCTGAAATGATATTAGAACTTGTGCCAGCTACTCTAGAGAGAGAACCATCTGCAGTTTTTAATGTAAAACTGTTTCAGCATGGGTTGTAATTGTGGAAGAGAGTTGCATCTCCCGTCATGTGATCGAACGCACCCAAATCAACAATCCATGGACCTGTTTTTTTCTAAATTTATAGTAAGTGCACTTAAGTAATTACATTTGTGTGCCACTTGTTCCGATGATAATGTGGGCAGAATTTTGTTGTGAGAACATCTTTTGCAAGATTTCAAGTTGTTCCTTGCTAAATGGACTAGATTTGGTGGGAGCAGGTCCTTCATCAACAACAATGTGGTTTCCTCGGTTTTCTTTGTCGGGGGCTGGTCTCGAGGGCTTCCAATCTACGAGTTTACCGTGTATTTTTCAGCAAGTCTGACCTGATTTTTGGCAGTGATCGCACCACGGTCTCCCCTTTCTTTACTGATTGTCATTGCTGGGGTGTTGGTGTAACACCCCGCAAAATTGAGCTATGATAATTTTTCCATGCACGTGTTGTACACGTACCGTTATGGATAATATCCGTAATATTATTGATGTAAATAGTTTTACGTATTTGTAGTTTTATTTTATAAATATTTTTCCGATCTCTCAAATTCATTTTGATCTCTTATTTGAACCCAACCGAAATATTTTTGGATCCATTCTAATTTTCCCAATTTTTTTTAATTGGAGTTTAAATTTAAGTTTTAACTCTAATTAATCATAATCCTAATCTAACAGCCAACCCTCATCTCCCCAACTATATTTTACAGCCTCATCAACCCACCTCCCCCTCCTATACCCCTAAAAATCCACTCCTAATCTATTAGCCTACTCTACACAGCCATCACTCACTCCTATATATATATTTCTACACTCATGCATACAACTCACTGCCTATCCTATCTCTCTCTCTCACGGTCACTCACTCGGTCACTCTCTCTATCTCTCTCTCTCTCTCATATAAATATATATATATATATATATATATATATATATATATATATATATAATCACCCCTTCTTTTCTCTTCTTGTTCTGCGTTTCTTCTCCAAAACCCACAGCCACCCTCCACCCTCTGCCGCACACCTCATCCTCGCCGCTCGCCACCATCGCCAGCCACCACAATCCCGAGCTCCACCTTCGCCTCATCTCTACCCTCTGCCTCACTCTCACCCTGAACTTACTCCGCCACCAAGCCAACACTCCACCTCCGAGCAACACCTCCTCGCTCACCACTGCCACCTCTGCCCATAACCAGCAACTCCATCAACACACCACCACCAGCTCCACCATCACCGCCACCCCAACACCCGTCATCTCCACCTCGACCACCCTTATCGCTGCACCCCCGAACACCCCCCCTCATCGCTGCACCCCCGAAGCTCCACCTCCTTGCAGCCCCGCAGCCACCTCCCCACCGTGCACCATCGCCAGTCACCGCTTTCCACCTCCGAAGCTCCTCCATCGCCATCGCCGAACACCCCGAGCTCCACGTCCTCCATCCCGCACCCAGCACCTGACCGCCAACCCACTCCTCCAACTCTCCTTGCTGCTTTACCACCTTCACCTCACCCCGACCATCACCTATTGCCTCCTTCACCTGAGCTCCAACTCGATCGCCATTGCCGCTCACCGCCATCCCGCACCCAAGCCCTCTCTCTCTCTCACTCTATCTCTTTGTGTGTGTGTGTGTAAATACCTACATACAATTTCTAATTTTTATTACTCTTTCCAAACTCGGCGAACAATTGCAGTTCGTAGTACTGTTATCGTCATCGTGGTTGCTATCCTTGGTGCCGTAGTCGTCGTTCAAATCAAGCATAGAAACAATCGAATTCGGAAACGAATAAGTGGGTAACAACTTTAACCAATTCTATTTTTATTGAAGAATGTGTGCATGCTATATAATTTCGGAATGTATGCATGCTAGATAATTCAATAAATTGAGTAATGATGCTTAGATTGTGTATGAATATTATTTGATTATGGGTGTTAATTGTTTTTTTTAAACGATGGAATCCTAAAGGATCCTAGCCAACAAAAAGTAGATATAAACTAGACCAAGTCAATACAACCAATAGAAAGCATAGACTAGTGGAAAAGAAGCATAAAGCTTCACAACAAAAAGCAACCAGAAGGCTAAGAGTATTAAAGAGTATCAGAATACAAAATAAAACTACTACAGAAAGGATAAATCAAGGATCAAGCACCACCACAGGGTTCCCCTCATGAGTCACACCACGTTCATAGGCAACTTAGAAAGAGGAAACCAGAAGAATCCCAGTAATGTACTCCTGATCATGGGAAGACATCAAAGAAATAGATTCCAAAGTAGATGAAATAGGATCAATTTCCATATTGTCTTCAACGTGGTCAGTAGCAGCAAACGAAGAAGCATCAGTATCAGCGGCAGGAACATCACCAGAATCAGGCCCATCCATAGTAGGGATAGCCGGAGGTAAATTAGGATCAGCAACCGGAGAGTCTACCACTTCAAAAATATCAACAAACACATCCTCAGCAGGAAGATTGTTATCAAGAGCTCCATCTTGGACTATAGCAACAGGAGGCTGATCAGCAACATGACTGGGTGGAGCTGAAGGAACCCAACCTGAGAAGAGGAACCACCTGTCACTGAAGAAGCATGAACAAAATTTTGAATAGCAGAGTTAATAGGACGAAAATCAACTATATTCTTTTTAGAAGGGGAGAATCTCCGACCAGAGAGAACCAAAATAAAAAATAGAATTATGAATAGAAATAATATCAGAACTTTTTTTGATGAAAATTCTATTATTCCGTTCTTTCTAAATAACCCAAATAATTGCCATCATGAGAATGTCTCATAGTAATCGTAACTTAGGCCTAATTCTTTTTTTCCTCCACACTCCACCAAGATTTAATAGAAAATGGATACCCTTTAATATTCCAGGCACTCTTTAAAATAAGTCAAATATTTCTCACAAAAGGGCATTTAATGAAAAGATGAAAAGCAGTTTCAGCCCCATGAGAGCAAAGGACACAATTTAGACCCAAGGCTAAATTTCTTTTATTAAGATTGTCAACAGTCAATAACTTATTATTGATAGCGAGCCAAACCAAAATCCTCACTTTTAATGGAGCAATATTCTGCCAAATAATTTTATATAAAGGACAAAGAACCCCACCAGAATTAAGAAACTTGTAAAAAGATTTAACAGTAAAGGAGCCAGAAGAAGACCATCTCCATTTATAATCATTCCTAATAGACCAATCATGGTTGCTGATGAGATGAATAAGTTCTTCAAACATGAGATTGGGAAGTAGATAAAGATCTTCCAAAATTTATGTTCCAAACTTTACCATAATTGTTAGTATGATAAAGAGAGAAAACAGTAGCATTAGGGTTAGAGGCAATCTTAAAAAGAGAAGGATAAGCAGAAGCAAGAGAGCAATTTCCAATCCAAATATCAGTCCAAAATCTAACAGTTTTACCATCCCCACAAATCTTTTGAATACCACATTTAAAAGCATCAGCAGTTTTCTAAATACCTTTCCAGAAAGAAGAAGATATAGTAGGGGGGTCTACCATTGAAATCCCAGATGTTTCTACGTCTAAAATATTTGTTCTTTATAATTCTAATCCAGGTAAGATTCTCTGAATCGATACTTTTCCAAAGCCATTTGCCAAGAAAGGCCAAGTTATGATTGCGTAAGTTAATAATACCTAACCCACCTTTTTTATCCATACAAACCCTATTACAACTCATCAGGCATTTACAAGAGTCTGAAGAGGAAGACCCTGTCCAAAAAAAATTCCTCCTAATACAATCAATCTTCTTAATAACCCAAACAAGAATATAAAAAAATGATAGAAGATACAGAGGAATACAAGAAAGAACAGAGTTGGTAAGAGTCAACCTACCACCCCTAGATAAAGATCTACCTGCCCAAGAGTTAAGTCTCTTCTCAATTTTTTCAATGATAGGGATCCAATCAGACTTATGAAGGCTACCGGTTCTAAGAGGAATACCCAGATAAGTCAAAAGAAAGTTACCTCTAAGGCAATTGAAAAAAGCAGATATTACAAATTGTAATAGGTGTTAATTGTTGTTAATTAATTTGTGAGATTATGATATGATTATCTTAGAAACGTTATTATAATTCTATCCGAAATTTGATCTCACTTCAGAAAATCGATTCTATTTGAATACATGGATTATGAGACTGAAACTTTTGTATGTGTATCATGTATGTGTGTACAACATCTCCTCAAAATTTGATAATTTTTGGATAAAATCTGAATACATTACTGGTTTAGAAATGAATCAGAATTTATTTCATAATTTTGGCTGAATATCATACTTATTTCCAAAACCATATCTCTCCAAATATATGGAATTGTAAGCTGAACTTTTTTGTATGTGAATCTAGTGTATGACTATTATATGTTCACAAAATTTTATGAATTTTGGATATCATTTATTATTTTTAATAAATTCGAACTTATAACTGGTTGACAGTTTTCCTGGATTCTGGAAATTTATACACCTTCTGGTGTTTGATCATTCCTTAAATGAAGTACTTTAAGGAAACTACAAACTGAGAACTTAAAGTAGACTCGTTAATCTTTATTTTGAGTCTAAGAAATCCAATTTCCAATAAGTGTGGGATTTTCTTTGATTTTTGAAAATAGCAAGAGCTACAGTTTCTAGATTCTGAACATACTATCTTATAAATGGGTTTTAGACAAATAAATTGGGGTCAAAAATTGATGTTCTTAACTACAATGTTGTAGTAGACTCATTTAAGTTTCATATAAAACTAAGATATCAATTTTCTGATAAGTATTGGAATTTATATGATTTTTGTACGACCATTGGGCGGTTGTCCAAAGACAGTTGAATATTTGAATAGTGGATTCTATATATGGGACTGAGAATGATTGTGACTTAGTGATGCCCGAGTCCGGTAAGAATTTGAGAACTCCGAGGGAGGAGTGGAGTAGGGTCGGTATGACCAGATTCCAGTTTTATGTGAAATGTAAAGTCCGGAATAGGGATCGTTGAGTCTATATTTTATTTGGTATCATTTGAACTAAAATCTTGCATTAATTAAATTAATGTTTTTTGCACTAGAAGAAGATATAACGAAAACAATGACGAACATGTCCGGTAAATAACTTGCGGTTCCTAGGGGTTCAAGAACTGAGAATACGCCCGGTAAATCCACGGAATGTGAGCTAGGGTATGCCTGCCGGGTTCGAGAAAAGACCGGTAAAGAGCTTGCGGTTCCTAGGAATGTTCGGGACGACGGATACACCAGGTAAATCCACGGAATGTGGGCTAGGGGTATGCTTGTCAGATCCGTAATTACGGGAGATCGACTTGCTAGGGTTCGTGGCTGAGGATACACCCAGTAAATCCACGATGTATGGGCTAGGAGTATGCCGGTAAGGTCCAATATCCTGGGGGTGACTCACACGTGATTACGCGTTGGAGTACAATCATTGGGTTTAGGCATTGTACAAACGAGTGATTGAACCCTGTAATGAGAAGAAACGCTAGTAGCTTGCATTTGAAAACTATGTTGTATGGACGGCATATCATTCCAAACAAGCGTGCATTAAAAGAGTATTTGGTTTGTGCATGTTTTCATGATAAATATATGTTTAATGTTTTAATTAATTGTTTATACACACACTCATATGACATCGTATATTTGACTATAATCTGTTTACATTTATTGATTTCAGTTTTATTTCTATTATGCTATGTATATTGTTATGTTAATTTTGGAGTTAGTTAAAGCTGTTGTGATTCTTACCGTCAGCCTCACATGCTGACGAGCCCACAAATTGTGTTGTGCAGGTAAGAGTACCTGGAGTTTAAGCATAGAAGCGTGACATTCTGAGCCAGTCATCTTATCAATCCAAGAGGTTTGGATTTATAGTATGACTAGGTTTGCCCGTTGACACGTGCCTAGGGTACGTCTTCAGTTAGGTGCACCTTGTTTGATCATATAAAATAGTTTTGGAGGTCCAGCAAATTAATTTAAGTAGCAAACATATTATATGAGAAACTTTTGGGGGTCCAGCAAAAAACATATTACATGATTTTTTTGAATTATTTTTAAAGTTATTAAAATTTTAAAATTTTAAATTTTTTAGTTTTTTAGTATTTTAATTTTTTTTTTTAAATTTTTATTTTCTTAATTTTTTGAATAGAAGATGGAGGGAGAGAGAGAGAGAATTTAAATAAATATAGGAGTTGTTTTGGGTGGAGAATTTGAATTTGAGTTTTGGGGAAAAACTTTTTTTTGGGGGGGGGGGGGGGATTATGTTTTATGAGGTTAGATCTGGACCTTTGATTTTTGGGGGAATTGAAGGAGAGCCACTTGATAGCTTTCTTTGTATTTTATTATATAGATTTCTGCATTTTCCTATATTATATTATGTTTATGTACTCAATTAAAGGAAAAGATTTCCTGCTGTGCTACGACTTTCCTGTGTATAGAAGTCGGGGCATTACAGTTGGATTCCTCAAACACTTGAGCGCCAAGTTTTTGGCGACCGGAACAGTAGGCGATTCCCCCATCATCACTTTCTTTCTGCTCTCTTCTTGGCCGACCTCGGAAAAAACTTTTCGAATGCTTGGCAAAGGCTTTGTTCTTGGTACCCATCCTCGAACCTCATCTAGATACTTGTTGAGTTCCATCAAGAATTTACATATATTCTTTTCTTTTCGACGATTTCTCTGAAATTCTTTGCATCATCGGTGCAGCCCCATTGATGTTCTTCAAACACGTCCAACTATTGCCAATAGCGAGAGAGGAAGTTGTAGTATTGGGTGACGGAAAAATCTCCCTAATGGAGATCATGAGTGGTTTCAATTTCGAAAATCTCGGAAGTATTTTCTTTCCTCCAATAGAACTTTTTTGCTGCGTCCCAGATTTCATGAGTTGTCGTAGAGCAAGAAATTTTTGCAAATTTTGTTACTTATTGAATTGACTAACCAAAACATGATCATATTATTTTCGATCTTCAAGTTTCTGAATTTCGGATGTTGCGCTGGTGGAGTAACGACTTTACTTGTGAAGTACTCATCTTTTCCCTTTCCACAAATGTATATCTTGACGGACTGGGACCACTGGAGATAGTTGTTCCCATTCAGCTTATGACATGTAATGGGAAGAGTGATGCTGTCTAATCAGCCATGGTTGCTGAGAACGGGAGCTTCGAAGGCAGAAGTCACTTCAGACGAAGATGAGATTTGTTTTTCCGTGGCCATGCCGTATTTGGTCATCGGAAAGAGAGTATTCTAAAGGTTCAAGGGCTCTGATACCATGTGGATTTTGAGAATGAGATTCACTTATTCTGATTATTTTCTGAATAAAACATATATATATATATATATATTTATATATATATATATATATATATATAGAGAGAGAGAGAGAGAGAGAGAGAGAGAGAGAGAGAGAGAGCGAGCAAGGAAGGAGGCAATTACTTCATTTAATCAAAGGAGCAAATCACTCAAAGCAAAAGAAAATCAAACTAAAATCATGCTACCTTCTAAAGGTCAACAATTGTGGCTCTTGGAATCATGTTAGGATTTCCACATATACAAAGCCACGTGAATTCCAAGTCTAGACAGTAGGTTTTTTTGACATCTTCTTCTATGAGATGTAGTCTCATAGTATGATACAATTTTGACAAAGGCACATAAAATGCTCAAAACGTATTCATGTTTGTACATGGTTGAATTTCAAAATCCAGTATGTAGAAGAAGATTGCAGTATAATAGTAGAAAAAAGACCCCATATGAAAAAATTGCAGATTTTGATACAATTTTGACAAAGGCACATAAAATGCTCAAAATGTTTTCATGTTTATACATGGTTGAATTTCAAAATCCAGTATGTAGAAGAAAATTGCAGTATAATAGTAAAAAAAATGATCCCATCGAAAAGACTGCAGATTTTCAAAAAATATGCAGCAGAAGATTGCAGTAAAATGTTCAGAAAGATGGACTGCAGTAAAATCATTTGCTCATGTAGATTAAGATTGAACTGTTCGTTCACTTAATGTCTCACATGATATCAAAATAGTGAAAGTCAAAAAATATTTGACATGGAATCAAAACAGTATCAGTTTAAATCTTATTGGACACTCCCTCAATAAAACTTTTCAGTCTTGGTTCAAACATAGAAATGGTGTGTTTGTGTACACAAGAACAAAGTTGTTATTGCCATCTTCCTAGAACCTGTACAGTTATGGGTAAATTATGTGATAGAATATAAAGAATTATGTCATAATCTCATTAGTAAGCAAACCTGAAGTACATTGCCGTTCTAAGCTTTGTTGGCCATGTTGAGACAATAAAATAAGCTCCTCCACCTAAATTTTATGACAAACAAAATAAGTATACTGACAGGTTTATGACAGAGAATAAAATCATGGCAACACAGATGAAGAATACTGAAAAGAAATGACAGGTTAGAAGAAGCACAGCTTTGTTCATCATCAACTAATTCCCACAGATATTGAGTAAATTATGGAAAGAATATCCATGTTGGAAATACTTTAATCACAAATTTAACATTTTTTATGATTGGCCCATCAACCTAATGACAATTTTAATTTTCTCTGTCGGTGCAAAATTCCTTACCAGGAAAAACGTTTAACAAAAAGTACTGTCTATCCCTCCCCTGTGCACGTGCACGAGCAGACTACAGAGTCTAGGACAAGTTGGATGATACTATTTTGCTCACATACTAGGTATGATGCAAACCAAAAGAGCAAACGGAAACGCATTTCCAACAACCATAAGCAAATAATGTATAACATCAAAGATCAAAGATGAAAACTGACCTTCAAAGATGCCAATTCTATTAAACCCTTCTCAACTGATACCATGCTCTCTATGTCACCTTCTACAGTTATATCAAAGTCATTTAAGAGCTTCTTTCGTCTCTCAGAATCATTGCCACCTGAGCTAAGCAAAAAGTACAATATAAGCAGTATTCCTGCAGAGCATTTAATTCACGGAGTAATAATTGTAATATGATTAGGAAAGCATATAGCAGTGGAATTAACTATATAACATGCCTCTGTTCCATGATTCTTCCCTGGCCCCCTGACCAGCTGAGAAGACAATTTCAAGAGGTAGTGGAGCTAAAATGGACCAGTAGTCATATTTTGATGAAGCAACCTCTAAGCAGATGCCTACAGGTAATAAGATAAAGTGGAATTTGTATAAAGTATATACATTAAATGAAGGGCCCAATAATGTAACTTGAGGGTCATACGCTGCTCCACAAATAGAATAATTATCCTTTACCAGAAAAGGATTGCCCTTAATGCAATTTAACAATTAGTTTGTACATTTTCCATTTTTTTACACTCGAAAGGCTTCTTCATTGTTGGGTCATTTTAGGATACACCCAGCTCTCAAAACATAAAAGCTTTAAAATATTTAGGCAGCATGTATCTGAAAAAGTTACCCATTTTAGATCCTCATAAAAGGAAAAATAATAGTTCTTTCAAGCAATTGTGCGAAGTGTATGTTTTGCCATCAGATTCAAATGATTTCCCAGCCTTTCTCATTTGCATTCTCACCGCTACATTGTTTTTCAATTATAATCTGTATATTTGGAATTCATCTAACTAATGAATTCACTATTTTATTGCACCAACACTTTCAATATGGGTTCCATTTACGTGTCAGATACATAAATTATGTGGATCCTTAGCGAACATGCCAATCCATACTTGGGTTAAACCCCAACCATGTCGACGATGTGTCCTTGATTCTTCGTTCGCTTCAGTGTGATCTTGTTGTTGGAGAAACAGCAAAGGAAGGACACGTGGAAGAGTGGCTTGAGAGGTTTCGGATATGGGAGGGTTACCGTACACACTTAGGACTTAAGGTTACTAAATGTTAGGGATGACTATTGGATATCAATCCAAACATATAATGGTTATAACTACTATTAGCAATCATATGAACAGTTGAAAGGTTCAAACTTATCATTGAATCAAAATTTAGTGGTGAACATTGGCAATCACATGTGATCAAATGTCATATAAAAATAAATGAATGCTAAATTAAAGTTGTGGTCATCTATTCTTTCTAGCTTTTGGAAACTATTGTCACGGTGTTCGTGTTGTGCCGTATGTGTGTCTCTTGTTTGTGTCCGTACTTTGTACAACATAGAGTGGGATCCGATAATCAAATAAATCACTGCATCAGAACAGATCGTTAATATCTGTAATTAAACCATATCTTAAACGAACTTTATCTTCCTTCTTCTTAAAGTGAAAAACAAAAGAAAACCCATTTTCAACAAAATCTGTTAAGTGTCATTTTCTTTTTTGTTTCCCATATTCCTTTGATTTCCTCTTTATTTTTCGATTATAAAACCATTATGTCCTTTTTCACAAGGATTCATCAAAGCTACTCTCATTTTCTCTCATCATGAAACAGTCTTTTTTTTTCTTTTCTCCTATTTATATCCTAAACCATCTGGGGGTATGTTTCAAACCTTTAATTTTTCATTTTTGCTAACTTCAAAATGCAAATATGGTGAAACTCGACTTGGATAACTTGATCATATTTTATAGCGTATGGTATTGCAGTAAATCCAAGAAATGTTGAAGTTGTGGTTCCCTGGCCTAACTCTTAACACTCTAATTCCTCTTAGAGCACTTGGGGATCCTCTCGTTATTGCAAGAAGTTTTTAAACCTTAGCCAATCCACTGGAGACTATTTGAAAATAGCATTCGTTTGGTCTGGTGAAGCTTGGTTTGCATGTCATGCCCTGGAAACGATTCTTGACTATATACCTGTTCTAGCTATACCCAATTACTATGAGTCATTAGGATTGTGCTTTCGCAAAAAATAGAACTGCTTGTTTGAGTCAAGCTTTGGATGGAAGGAATTTGAACCATGCCACCTAAGAGGAGATCTTAGCCACTATACTTGCTAGAAAAAAAAGTAAATAACTATCAGACACAAGGTATTAGAGAAAAAAGTAGAGTTTGAAGGTACACGTCAGAGCAAAGAGTACATACATGACTTCGAAGTGGTTGGCCAAAATGCATTGCATTGAGTAACTGGGCTTCTAGTTGAATATAGGCTGGGGAAATAATACGGTGGCAAATTGCCTTTCTCTAATAGATGATGTACACTCAAAATATTAAGCAGAAGTGGTTGTCTTCCCTTGTGCAGTACAACCATCAATTATAGGTGATTAAATACTACATAGACTGGACACTGCTATCACGGAGCGTACTCATGTAGGACACCAACATTTTAGTACACTCTTTGAACAGGTGTCCTAAACTTTATTGTATACCTTACAATTTATACACTTGATATTGATATCTTGGGTGTACGATGGGACTGTATTCTCTATATTGCCGGAAGTCAATAGGATTAAATTCACATATAATGTTGAGATTTTAACAAAATGTTATGGATGTAACTTGTGTCCCACATTTTACAAATTTATCATGTCCCAGTCCTACCCATACCCATGTATTCTACTTACACTTATATCGATCATTTGATACTCATTTCCAGGATTTGGCCAAATAAACTAAAGGATGGGAAATCAAATGTTGATATGCTAATAGATGGCTTCTTCTTCTTCTTCTTCTTCTTCTTCTTCTTCTTCTTCTTCTTCTTCTTCTATAAGGGCGTTACTGTGACCCGTTTACATTTTGATCAACTCAAGGGTGAGCAGTCAGCTGAATTCCATTACTACCCTTTAGCTAGGAAGACAGGTTCCATACAACTCGCAAAAGCTACTAAAATGGATGAAGAAAGAGCTTTTAAGTACATGTTCATGGTTGTGATTTAAATCTGCAAATGACAAGAACACAGGGAAGCATGCTATTCTAGCCATTGCATGTCGCTAGAGGATTTGGATGACTCTCCTTCGGGTTTTATGTATGCCCTTAAAAATATAAAGAATGATATTGTGGTTGTTGATGGTTAGTCCAAATACTAAAGCATTCCTAAGATAACTGTTTCTGAAGAGAACTTATCATTCACAAAGAGATTAAGAGATAGAGGTCGTAATTACAGTTATTGAAGCTTAAAGGCTTATTACCCTATGAATGAGTTAAGTTGAGTTAGTTGAGTATTGGTTCAAAATGAAAGTCCTGATGATGTAACAGTAATTGAATGTCTATGAATGAATTCCAATCACTCTTATGACTAAATAAACTCCAAAAGTGCTATTGCTTAAACTTTACTCGACGTACTGTACATAATTTTGCAATTCTTTAGAGAGAGTGTGATTCGAGCTCATAATTGGATGAAAGATATTGCTAGCTTGAATAGGTCTAAAGTAATTTCATGCTAGTGATTGAACTGTTTAGTTACAGCTGCAAACCTACTGGCAAATCTCTGACTCTCCTAAGTACTTTGGACCAAAGGACAAATTTCAAGAGAAAAGTGTGGTTGCCTCATTAACATTCTTCTGAATTTAAGTCCGAACAGAGCAAGCTCGAATTATTTATAAAACCCACAGAATTTATAAAGAGCATATAGATGATGGCAAATAAAACAGAACAAGTTACCATGCCGAACAGCTAAACCCCAATGGCGAGCAAGCCAACATCTCTTAATAACAACCTCTTCCTGTAAATTGGTGTGGGCAAAAAATCCTAAGTTCTCCAAAGAAAAAAAAATCAAGCATATAAAGTATCTCGAAAAGAATAACTCATGATGAAACTCCTAACCATCTCTTCTTCAGTCAAGATCATTCTTTGTGTTAAGGAGCGCAGAGCCTTCACCTCGGATTCAGCTTCACCAAGTTGTTCAGTTGTAGTAACAACCTCATCTTTAGCAGCCTATTTAGAAAAAAAACCAAACAGATAATAATAGAAGTGACAAACATAAAATCACATGTTTGCAATATGTTTAGTAACACCGAATTCAACATGAAGTATAAAGGAGATTGGAAATCAACAAGCAGACCTGTATTTCTAGCCGAAGATGCTCTATTTCCTCATCTCTTCCATCTTTGGTTTGTTCAGCAGCCTTAAGAGCGGCCTAAGACATTGTTAATCAAATTCAGTAGTTCGAAAGAACATCAGTTTTCTCCGAGCATCTCCAATATAATTGTCAAACCATACATTAAACTGATAATAAGTGTTATTGCTCCTTAAATATCAATGAGATAATAGTTCTAGATTTAACGTAAAACCAAATCTCCTCTGGAGTAATAGGCACCAACTCCTACAGCACTGATATGTGTGCTTTACCAACAAATGGATACCTCTTTCTCATGAAAAAGGCTTGGCTAATGATAGTGTGAGAACTGGTGCTTATAAAAATAAAAATAAAAATAGCAATTTCAACCCTTATCTCAAAGTGCAAGTTGAACAATGCAAGAATGACTTGATCACCAGAGATTTTTTTTTTGCAGTAACATATAATTTTTATGTGGCATACATAAGATCATCTTCGGAAGGAGTGAAATACTTCAATAGGAATTTGAAGATATAATTACAATTAGTGGCTTGAAGATAATTCACACAAAACCATTTTCAGATTTACATTATAAATACTAGATGATTAACACTTGCAAAACATGTGGTTCTCATTGTTCAAAAAGCCTCATTATTTGTCCTAATGCATAATAGCCGTCATTGATTTCCAACAAAACAAATGGTGATGAGATTGTGTAATATGTGGGCTACATGATCTAATCAACTTTGAGATATGTATAGTCAATGCTACAAGTGTAAATGGTGTCTGCTTGTTCATCTTTACAAATGAATAGATACAGAAAAACTTAACAAAAAGATAGTTCAAGAATATGGTTCAAGAAACATCTTCTTCCTCATCTCTCCATGGTTCATTTCCATTTTCTCTGCCTTCTCCTTATCAAGATCATGAATTTTCTCCTCACGCGCTTCATCTTCTTACCACGTGCCCTTCACGTGATTCGGTTGCGTGTGGCCTAAGAGCATCTAGGGAACAGAATCCTAGGAGAGCGTGTGAGTGGATGTCTGGGGAACTGAACTCTAAGGAGAGTAATGAGTGGCTGTCTGGGAAAGTAATGAGTAGTTCTTTGTCTTCTATCGAGGTTTTTGGCGCCAAAACAAGAAACGCCTCGTTTCTTGAAGCGTCGAAAAGCTCTAGTTGGGTGGATGTTTTAAAAAATAACCTTTCGAATAATTCTTTTTCTAAACCTACTTTGGATCTGAAGTCCTTATCTGTCCCTTCTGGCTCTTCCTCTCCCTATTCTCTTAAAGCTTCGTCTTCTGTTCCTTCTAGGGTTTCGTCTTCCTATCCTTCCTCTTTTTCAAATCGCTGTTTTAACTGTTTTGAAAAAGGTCATTTCAAGAAAGATTGTCGCAACATGATTATTTGCCATGCATGCGGTGGAAAAGGTCATCATCAGAATGTTTGTCCTTCTCGGAAATTTGGTGGGGGTAGGGGGAGAACGGGTGGTGGTCGTTCGGGTTCCTCTGGTCGTTTCCCTTATGGTCCGGTTGATCTGGATCAGGTGGTGGTTACAATCAAAACCCGCCTTCTGGAGTGGCGTCTCCTGATCTTCAATCTCTAGACCAGAAGGTGACGGAGACGGCAGCGGTGGTGGCTAGGGCTTGGGACAACAGAGTGGTGGGTTCAGGTAGTCTTTTGGGTCCTCCCCCTTCTCTTCCTACTACCTCTATTCCCCCTTCGTCTAGTTCTTCTGTTCCTTTTACCGGTAGTTCTCCTCCTTCTTCTGGAAACCCTCGTTTATCTTATTCTGATTTAGTTAGTGAGTCCAAAGTTGAGGTTTACTGTGAGTTCTCGCAAGAAATGAAAGATAGATGTCTTTTGTTAAATACGGAAGGTGTCATTTCTGTTTTGTCTGGTTCTATTACTGCTCCTGACCTTGTTAATTTCCTCGATGCTCGTTTTCAAATCCCGAGTTAGGATTGGGGTCTCTGGATGCTGCCCAACGGTGATTTCATTTGTAAATGTCCCATATCAAATGTCTTGAAAACCTCAAAGGTCAAGAACTTAAGTTTGGTAGGGCTTCTTTCACTGTTAAGAATTGGCCTCAGTTTGGTATCACGAATCGCTCTCTTGGTTTGGTTAAGACTAGAGCTATCTTGTCTGGTATTCCTCCGTATTGTGAGTCTTTTGCCTCCTTCAGTCACGTGTCTCGTTGTATTGGGAATTTTGTTGGCTTTTCTGCTAAAAATAGACTTAGCAATGGGCACTTGGAGGTTATTGCTGATTTTCTGCGTTGTCCATCAACTCCTCTTATCTTTGACTATATCTTGTGGGTTGGTTCTAGAGCCTTTAAAGTTGTTGTTACGTACCCTGACTTTCCTCAACAAGATCTGAAACATTCATCCTCTTCTAATCCTGTTCTTTCTAAGGAGGGTGATACTAACTGGGATTCTTGGAGTGCCCCGATTAATAGACCTCATGGTTTCTCTTCTTCTTCCAATCCCCTTCCTAAGAAATCTAGCTCTGATAAATATCAAGGTGGAAAGGGTAAAGCATGGTCCTCTTCATGGGTTAGGAAAGTTTCTCCAGAAGAAGGAGAGATTGTTGATGATTCTGTTCCTTTGTTACCTGTGGCCCCTAATGATGATCTTAGTTTATCAGGTAATATTCCTCATATTGAGTCTGTTCCTAATCCTAGAAATGCTTTAGTGAAGTTTTCTGAATGTAACACTGAGATGTTGACCTATGAAGCCCAGTTGAGAGCCTCCCTGTATCTTAAACGATCTCTTCCTGTAGGTTCTTTTTGGAAAGATCTTGTGAAATCCCTGGTTTCTGGTGGTTCTCCCTCTTTGGCTATGGACTATCTTTTTAATAAGATCCCCTATTGTCCTAGTTTTTTCCTACCAAGGCTCTTTTTGACTAAATGTGACTCTTCTTGGGCTTATCCTGATGTATCTGGTTCTAAATCTGGTGTTTCTATTGCGTATGGTTTTCCTCTTGATGTTCCTTCCTTTGATGTTCCTAATGTTCCTGTCAACATTCCGGTTGCGACTTCTGATGATTTTGTTGGTTATGACAATAGTCCGGTTGTTTCCTCTCTTGACTCTGATCCACCTATTGAGGTTGATTTTGTCACCCCTATTCCTTTGGCTGTGTGTTATCCTGATTCTGATGTTGGTCCCTCTAATTTCTTTGATCCTAATTTTCTACAAAAATGTGTTAGCCCATGCTCTAAAGTCTATAGAAAGAGAAAACACTCCTCTAAATCTGAAGGACCCATCAGAAGGAGTCTGAGAGTTGAACAAAGGCATGATGGTGACCAGCCTGTCCTGCAGAAGGCGGCTCTTATTGCTAAGATCAGGAACCTAGAGATCCCGGCCCCTGTGGTTGCTTCTTCTTCAGAAGGTAATGGTCTTGGCTCTATTTTTAGATGTCATTTTGATTCCTTTTCTTCTGATTATTTAAAATCTTTTACTTCCTGTGCTGGTTTAGCTAATTTTTCGGATGAGGATTTTAAAAAAATTATGGCTTTAGAAATTGTTAGAGGAGAGTCTCAAAGTTTCCAATGATTATATCATCCTGGAATATTAGAGGCCTAGGTAGTGAAGATAAGAGATTAACTGTCTTTGATTTTATTGTTTCTTCTCATTCTGATATTATTGCTATTCAAGAGTCAAAGTTATCTTCTACCTCTCCATCTTTGTTTAGAGCTTTAGGGGGCTCTATTATCACTGAATGGGTTTCACTTGATTCTGAGGGGGCTTCTGGTGGTATGCTTATTGGTTTTAAGGATCATTTATTTAAATGTTCTAAGATTTACAAAAAGAGATTCTTTCTTGCTGTGGAATTATATTGTTTTGCTTTTAACTGCTCTCTTCTTTTTATATCAGTTTATGGTCCTTGTACCCAATCTTTTAAGGATGAGTTTTGGGAGGAGTTTGATCAATGGCATTCTGTTATGAATGGTTGGGTTATTTTTGGAGGGGACTTTAATGCGGTCCATTTTGTTTCTGAAAGAAATGGGTTCCCTCACCACAGATCTAATTCAGATAATTTCAATAATGTTATCAATTCTCTTAATCTGATTGACTATCCTATTCTTGGTAGACAATTCACTTGGTCTAACAATAGATTAGTTCCTAGCTTTGCTAAACTTGATAGATTTTTAGTCTCTTGTGATTGGAATACTGCCTTCCCTTTGTCTTTTGTTCAAGCTTCTCCTAATATTGTCTCTGACCATGTTCCTCTTATTCTATCCTCCTCTTCCCCTTCTCCTAAGTCACACTCTTTTAAATTTGAGAAGTTTTGGCTTGAAGATCCTCCTTTTAAAGCTATGATTTCTTCTTGTTTAAGCTCTGTTAATAATTGCAACCAAGCTGGACTCAGAAGTCTTCTTGCTAAGATTAAGACTCTTAAATCTGGTTGTAAATTGTGGGTTAAAGATAGATTTGGTCCTTTGAAAGAAAGGAAATGCTATTCGAAAAATGAGATTAGTAATTTGGATTTTCTGGAGGAACAGAATCCTCTTTCCTTAAATGATAGAACTTATAGATCTGATATGAAAAAAGAGTATCTTCATATTTTGGAACTTGATAAAATCAAATGGTTTCAAAGAGCAAAAGTGAAATGGCTTACTTTGGGTGATGGAAATACTAGGTTCTTCCATAATTATGCTTCCCATAGGAAGAGATTGAATCATATTATCTCCATTCAAGCTAACGACATTCTCACTTCTGATCCTCAGATGATTCATCAAGAATTTTTTTCTTTCTATAAAAATCTTATGGGAGATCATGGTGAAACTTTCTTAGACGTTAATTGGGATTAGCTTTATCCCCCTTCTCAACGGGTTAATCTGGATTGCCTAGAAGCACCTTTTTTGGAAGATGAAATTTATCAAGCAATTTGTGGTCTTCCTCTGGAGGCTGCTCCTGGTCCTGATGGCATTCCTACCTTTTGCGATAAACTCTTTTGGAATGATTTTAAAGAGGATATTGTAGGTGTGTTTCAAGAACTTTATGATAATTCTCTTAATTTTTCTAGGATTAATTATGCCCATATTATTCTCATTCCCAAATGTCCAGGGGCTAATAAGGTCACTCAATTTAGACCTATTAGTCTTCTTAATGTCATTTTTAAGATTATTATGAAAGTTTTGGCAAACAGACTTGCTAATGTGATTGGATCCTTGGTTGATTCTACTCAATCAGGTTTTATCAAAGATAGGTTTATTTTGGATAGTGTTGCTGTGGTTCAAGAGACTATTCATTCTATTAAACAAGACCATTCTGAAGGGATCCTTTTGAAACTAGATTTTGAGAAAGCTTATGATAGAGTTAATTGGAACTTTCTAAGAAAAGTCTTCATTGCTAGAGGGTTTGGTCCTAAATGGATTAATTGGATCTTCAGTAGCCTTCAATCTGGTATTTCTTCTGTTATAGTTAATAACTCTGAAGGTAGGAAATTTGTTTGTAAACGTGGTCTTAGACAAGGTGACCTAATTTCTCCTCTATTATTTGTCCTGCTTGCTGATGTTTTCAATGGGATGCTTTCTAAAGCTTGGGATAATGGTTTTATTCAAGGTATTGGTGGATTTCCTTCTTTTAGAGGTGTTCTCAACTTACAATATGCTGATGATACTATTCTCTTCTCTTCTTGTGATGGTATTATGCTTAGAAATCTCAAGTTCCTTCTTTACTGCTTTGAAAGTGTCTCTGGAATGAAAATCAATTTTTCAAAATCTTCTTGTATGTGGATTGGTGGTGATGCTAATAGACAAGAAGAAATTTCTGCCTTTTTTAATTGCCCTAAAGGTTCCTTTCCCCTTAATTACTTGGGGATCCCTCTCAGAATGGGTAATCTTTACAAATCTGACTGGTTCCCTGTTATTGATAAAATTGAAAAAAGACTTAACTGTTGGGCTGGTAGATCTTTGTCTAGAGCTGGTAGACTCATCCTTATCAATTCTATCATTTCTAGCATCCCTTTATACCTTATGTCCTTTTATATTCCTGTCTGGGTTATTAAAAAGATTGACCTTCTTAGAAGAAGATTTTTATGGGTTGGCTCTTCTATAAATTCTGATCAGGGAAAATGTCTGATGAACTGGAATAGAGTTTGTAAGAATAAGTCTGAAGGTGGTTTAGGTGTGATTAACCTTCGTCATCAAAATTTGGCTCTGCTTGGCAAGTGGTTGTGGAATTGCCTTAACTCAGATGATAAAGTTTGGATTAGAGTTGTTAAGAGGAAATACTTTCGTAGAAGAAATCTTAGTGATTTTCCTGATTTTCCATCTTCTGTGGGCTCTTCTTTTTGGAAAGGAATTTGGAAAGCTGCGGCTCCTTTTAAATGTGGCATTCAAAAAATCTGTGGTGATGGTAAGAACGTTCGTTTTTGGACAGATATTTGGATTGGTAATTGTAGTCTTTCATCTAGATTTCCTGACCTTTTCAATATTGCTTCCTTTCCAAATGCTTCTGTCTTTTCTCTTTATTCTACTAATCGTTATGGTAAAATTTGGAATATTGAATTTCGTAGAAATCTTTCTTTACAGCAAACCCATGATTTTAACTCCCTTCTTCATCTACTGAGTAATTATGATTGGCAACCTCAGAACAAATCTATTTGGAGATGGACCAGTTCTGGTTTATTCACTGTTAAATCATTTTATAATTTTTTGAATGCGGGGGGTTTGATTTGTCCTTTCTATAAATTCATTTGGCAGAATGTGGCTCCTCTTAAAGTTAGAATTCTTGTTTGGCTCACTATTCATAACCGTCTTCTCACTGTCGATAACTTAAATAAGCGTAACTTAGCTTTGGGCCAAAAATGTGTTTTGTGTGAGTCTGGTAATGAATCTGCTTATCACATCTTCCTTAAATGTAACTTTGTTAAACAAGTGTGGCTTGTTCTCAAAGTGGCCTTTAGATTTAGAGGTTTTCCTCCTTCTATTAAGGCGTGGTGGAGTATTTGGAGGAAAAAGAGGATTAAAAAGAATAATCTGTTGCTCTGGGATATGTCCATGATGGCTTTGATTTGGGTTATTTGGTTAGAACGCAATAATAGGATTTTTAATAAAAAATCTGTTGACATTGTTAAGGTTTTGGATTCCATCTGTTATTTTGTTTCCTCTTGGACAGATATCCTTCCACCTGCTAAGAAGATCAAGATTGAGGTGAACAAGCTGGTTGATGCCTGTAAGTCCTTTGTCCCAGTTAGTAACATCTCTGCTATGGATGGTGTTCAATCTGCGATGAGTTCTACTCCTCCTCCTGGGGCTTCTCCTGTTTCTGCTATTATTATTGAAGATGATGATGAAGATGTTCCTATTGATGCTCCAGCTCATGATATTCAGGATGATGAGGATACTCTGGTCTCCAACACCCTGGCCACGATTTCTAATATGTCTGCTTTTCATCAAGAGTTGGTGACTGGGATTTTGTTGGTGCATAATATTCAATCTGCTCATTCAGACCAAGCTTCTTCTAGTTCGGACTCGGAGAATTTAGCCTAATGGCTTGCCGATGATCTTTGTCTTTCTTTTCTTAAAGTACTGTTTTGTAGCTCTTTTATGTTGTTCCTCCTTTATGAGACTTGATTGTGTGGTGAGTTGGTGGTTTGGTGTATCCTCTTATAGAGGATGTTTTGGGTTATTTTGTGACCACCACTCTTATGAGTCTGTATGAACTCTGATCTAGTTTTTTTATGTTATTTTGGCTGGGGTCCTAGGACCTCATCCCTTTTATCAAAAAATATGTGGGCTACATGAACGGAATCCACACAGCTACATGCAAAAGTTTTGGGTTTCTATTACACAATTGGTGTTCCTATTAGTGTGACAGAAACGGGTAAAAGTACTTAACCTTGCAGAAAACTATCAAGTTAGATTAGATATAGATGGGCTGTAATATAGTCTAAGCATTTCAAAATATTCACCTGCATGTGATTAATATTACATGAATACCAAAATATGAGATATCTATAGATGTGGATATCTATACAGCTTTATCAAATAACTCGGAAAACAAAAATATATATATATATAATAATGAAATAAAAACTGAACCAGGTTGAGTTATACAGCTTGGCTCCATTAAGGGTATACAACTCAAACGCCATGATACCTCTCTTTGACGGATTGTAGCCTCCTTCCTGCAAAACAATCACCTACAATATCAAAAATGTACGGTGTGGTTGGCATTAAGTTTAAACTTTAAAGTAAAAGAGTGACCTGCTCAAAAGCTGGGCTTCCAGAGAAACACCTTTTCCGAGAGCAGCAATCTGTAAATTTTATTAAAAAGATTGACATTCAGGCCTACCAATTAAATTGCCAAAATTAGTCAAAAAGTCAACTACAACATTTGGAAGATTTATCAGAACTAAATTTCTCCACCAGTGATAATGTCTTAATGCACACATCATATCACATTTAAAATGTCAGTTTTTCTCTTATTATTTGCTCATGCCTTGTGAGATTGCAAAATCTTGTTCAACATTGGTTTTACAAAGGGAACACAAAAGGATGGCATGAGAAGCACAGGTAGGAACACATTATCATTTTCTGGAGCAATAAGGAATATAACCATGACAAGTAAAACTGTTCAAAAAATAAAAAATCAGCACGTGGTTATTAGCAATTCTGATAATTCTATGATGGGACCATGCGTCACCTCCAGACCAAATTTCCCAACATTAAGGCAAACGTACTTTTGCTAGGATGAGTACATGTTTCACAGTTGAAAATCATCCCAATGACAAATCAATGGATCAAAATATTATACATGTTAAAATATAAATATTAAACCCTCACCGTTACCATAACTTCGGAGTTTTGGTCTATCGAAAGGATCTTTAACAAGGTATTAGAGCAACACAGGTTCATTTCCCACAAGCTGCACATATTAATATGCGGAATTTAAAACAAATTACCATTGCGTACTTGGCCCACAAAGGTGGCCCTCAATGGGAGCATGTTCAAATATAAAAGATGGCCCACACCCGCGGGGGCCTTACCACAACTTAGGAGTTTTGGTTTATCAGTAAGGTCCTTCACAATACAAACTTGGAAATTCAGCTTTTCCGATCTAGGTAGCATGCCTCTCTCACTATGAAGGTGTTTGGTAACGTTGCAAGTGCGAGTGAAAATTGCAAGTGCAAAAGAAATTTTGAATTTCCCTCCAAATTCATTTATTCACATGACATACCAAAACACCCTCAAATTTTCTCTATTTACATTCTCAATGAGTCAATGTACTACAACTTTCTTTAATGAAACAGGGTGACTATAATCCACCTTTTCCTTCAAAAAAAGTTGTACTACAACTTGAATTTCCAAAAGATAAAGAGGATATTTTGGTAATTAACCAAAAACAAATTGGAGGAAATTTTAAATTCCCACTTGCTTTTGCAACTTCATTCCCTTGCATCCTACGAAACACACCCTAAATGTATTCATATAGATTTTCCATAAACCAACAAATTATGGCATACGGGCTTCTCAATCAAGGCCTTTTCTCTCCTACCTACTCCCGAACCCAAAAAAACAAAACCCTAGATCTAACTCCTAGGGGCGGTGGCGGCTTGCCCTCAGCGTCGCCGCCCCCCCTCCCCGTCGTCCCCCCCCCCCTTACCACTCCAACGCGGCGACCCATCCTCCCTTCCAGCGCGGCGACGAAGACCCCTCACGTCGACGGAGCTCCACGGCGTCCAGTCGCTCGAGCCGCTTCAACGGAGACGCGCTCATCTCCATCGCTTGACGAAGACCCCTCACGTCCTCCCTTCCAGCGCGGCGATGAAGACCCTTCGCGTCGATGGAGCTCCACGGTGTCCAGTCGCTCGCGCCGCTTCAACGGAGACGCGCTCTCCTCCATCGCTCGCGTCGACTCAAAGACGGGACCAGCGCAGCGCTCCAGTTCGCCGCCCCTCGACGACGGCGACGGCCCACCTCAGCCAAGTGAGGGCAGTGCGGTATGGGGCCAGCCAAGTTGCTGTGCGCCCCCCTCCCCCCACCCCCACTTTGTTTGCCCAGATCCCACTGGGTGAGGCCGGTGATTCGGCATGGGGCCAGTATTTGCTTTTGCTGTGGTTGGGGGTGTGAAGCAAGTAGGTTTGTTCGATTGTGGGGTAAGACTCGTGATGGGGTCCCTCCATGATTTGCTAATTGTGTGCCCGAATGTTCTGTGCGCTTGCCACCATGTTCACACTCTCAGGGGCATTCATGACAATCTGCGAGGATTGGTAGTGCGTGTGAAGATGCCGGGAATTAGGTTGTCTTGCACGTTTGTGGAGCTTGGACCCAAAGATGGGGTCCCTCCATGATTTGCTAGTTGGGTGCCCGGATGTTCTGCGCGCTTGCCACCATGTCCACACTCTCGGGGCCATTCATGGCAACCTGCGAGGGTTGATAGTGCGTGTGAAGATACTGGGAGTTAGGTTGTCTTGCACGTTTGTGGAGCTTGGGCCCGAAGATGGGGTCCCTCCGTGATGTAAGCTCACTTGTCTCTACTTCCGGGGTGTTTGTTTCAACTGTCGCGGAGCGACTGTGTCGCGCCAGAGCTTCCTCCCGCGCCTGTTGTCGCGAACACCATGGATTAAGGATTCAAGTGTGTGAAGTCGGTGTGTACGGGGTGTGGGGTGTGGTTGGTCGGGAGTGTCCTACGATATCGTCGGTGCAGTCTCCACAGCGCCTACTATCTGGCTGTTGAGCTTGCTCCAGCTTAGGCCACTGCCTCGTGACAGCGTCGCCTCTTTCCTCGAATTGGAAGTTTGAGTCGAGATAAGTCTGTATGGTGAGAAATCGCCGGAGAGAGCTTGAGCGTGAGAGAAGTGAAGGTGTCCTCTCCACGGCTCTCTCTTGGAGCGTGGTGTTAGGTGGAGTGAGCGAGATAGTTGTTTGGTAAGAAATTGTCTGAGGAAAGCGCTATCATGTAAGGTGAAGGTATCCTCTTCACGGCTATCTCTTTGGTAGTAGCTGTAGGAGCGGCTGGCACATTTGTAGTATGAGTGGTGGAGTTGGTGGGAGGGTGCGTTCGCTGTGCATGTGCCGTGGGATCAGTTTTCGATCTGCGGGACTTGGGCCCAAAGATGGGGTCCCCCCCCCAGCGAGGTGAATGTAGGAAGCGGCGGGTGATAAAATTCTGTCAGACTTGTTTCAGGTGGGTGTGCATGTGTCGTGGAGGCACTGTACGAAGCTAAACTGACGTACTCACAATTTTGCTGGACCGAGCTGGTTTGTCGGCCCATCTTTCAGGGTTATTGAAGGGATTTATTATTTGTACAGGTCATGTTGCTTCAAGTATGTTTTATTTTCTGTCTGTAATTTGTATTTGGGCCCAGTACTCTGGGTTTGTTTCGTTAAACTCTTATTAATGAAACAGGGTGGCCATATTCCACTTTTTCCCTCAAAAAAAAAAACAAATTATGGCATACAAGTGCCACTGCCACTTCGCTAGTGAGCCAGAGGTCGGTGTATGAATCCTGCTTGTATCATTTCCCATAATGGGAAAAGTGAGTGTGCGGCTTATGGGCCGTGTCCCTAAAAAGTGGTCGGCCACTTCGCTAGTGAACACGAGGTCGAGTGTACGGATCCTGCTTGCATCATTTCCCATAATGGGATAAATGAGTATGCGGCTTATGGGCCATGTCCCAAAAAAAGAAAGAATTTTTAATGTGTGTGCGCGCGTCTGTGTGTGTGTGTGTGTGAGATAGAGAGAGAGGATGAAGATTGACATACTGTAAATTAACAAATACGGTATTCGACTAGATGAGGGCAGTACATTACTTGCCTATGTGATATGGTCAGATGAGTCACCATGATTGAATGACACAATTTACAGTTTAAGGCTCAAGATCCAACAAATTTAAAACAATGTTGAATTTACAAAAACAGGATTTTTATAATCTGGATCATATAATCCAGAAAAATGTCCCAAAAAATAAACCCCCTATTAAAACATATAAGACTTAAATTGTTTTACAGAAAAGAGACTATATTTGAATATTATGTTAGATCATTAGTGTCTATGACCACCCGCACATTATAATCGTGTATAACATAAAGCTACTTTTAAGTTTTAACCAACCTCTTTCTCAAACTCTTGAGCCCTGGCTTCTGCTTCTTTACACCTATTTTCAGCAAGCCTTACCTGAAAAATGAATTTCAAATAGGATTACTTCATCCACATAGAAATGCTGACAATTCGATGTAGGACAGAAGAACACACCTTTTCAAGAATGTTCTCATTCTCTTCTTGTAGCATATCAATCTGCAGTATGACTGCCAGTTAGCATAACCAAATCTTTATAGACATCCTCTACAATTTATACAAACTACAATCTCAAATCTTATCAGCTGCCAATTGATCTAGTCTATTAGATACCCGCTTGGCCGCTTTGACCTAAAAGCCTAAGTTGTTAGGATCCCTATATAACATCCCACCTACAATGAACATCAGATGCAAGAGAAAAACAACAACCAAGAAAATATATATCAAATCTAAATAAGGAGCTGCAAAAAAAAAAATCTTGAAACTTGGTGTTCTAATTCTAAGAAAGTACATTCTTTAACTTTAAACTTCAGCTGTTAACTTGTGGACCTATAATGTTGAACCTTAGACTTAACTGTCATTTCTTCTAAAAACATAGAGAATGCTAACTCAACAGTCATCATTAAAATTAAAGAAGAATTATATGTAAGCGTTTAATACCTCATCTTGAAGTTCAAAACTCTCGCGATTATTCTCCGTTTCTATAAAGTTTAGATGGCCCAATTTAAAGTTCAGATGCCCCCAATCTGCAAATCTGTAAGTTACAGAGTATGAAATATATTCTCAAATTATACTTAAAAAACTAAAAAGTTCAATTGTTATATATTTTTTATATTAGGAAGACCCTGCTTGTGAGGTACAAAATTACAAATTACATGTATCAGTGTGTAGAGACACAGTAAAAGACCTCTTCCAACAAATGTATTAAAGGTATTTATTTTTATTTTGTTTTTATCTCTAGTTAGGTATAAGGTTCAAGCATTGTGCTAATCCGCATGGCACAAGATGCACACCCAACTCCCCATTAGTATCTCAAATGAGTATAATATTGTAAGCCAACCGCCGTATTAATACTCTTCTCAAAAGAACTTTCAATTGAGTGGCACCAGTAATGGAAGATAACAATACGTCCCTGATCAGCATAATTTACTCATGAGAGAACCATGTATAGAGAACAATATCATGAGATAATAGGTTGCAGTCTAAGGATTCTTCTTATCTAAGCCATGAAGGTGGTAGCTAGTCTCTCTCTCTCTCTCTCTCTCTCTCTCTCTCTCTCTCTCTCTCTCTCTCTCTCTCTCGTAGTTGGAAGAAGAAAGCTAACGGAAGTTCCTTGTTGTGCATCAAGCACATGAAAAGGGTCTATAGTAAAAGAATGAGTAAGAACTAAGATAACAATCAAATTTGTAAATGAAAAGAGTCTCTCTCTCTCTCTCTCTCTCTCTCTCTCTCTCTCTCTCTCTCTCTCTCTCTCTCTCTCTCTCTCTCTTTCTTGTAGTTGGAAGAAGAAAGCTAACGGAAGTTCCTTGTTGTGCATCAAGCACATGAAAAGGGTCTATAGTAAAAGAATGAGTAAGAACTAAGATAACAATCAAATTTGTCAAAATATATATTCAAGTTAGCAATGTGATTTTAGCAGGAAAGGGGCATGGGATTGAACTTTATACGAAGTTGTAAGAGAGCTACACGAATTTGGGAAGTTAAAAGTAAAGAAATGTTTGACAATAAACAGCAACAATGAAGATTATGAGAACATTAATGAAGTTTTGGATTTTGGAGTCAGGAGTTTGTAACTAATTGTGCCTCATCAAGATTTCATTAGCTACATGTAAGCATAAAAAGATGTTCTGGGAAGAATGAAAAGGCCTTTAGCTTGTTAGTGTGGAAACAATGAAATCAAGATATTGCAAAGTTATCAAAATAGTTCTTAGGTTTTCCCCACTTCTAAAAATGAATCCTTGAGTTTAAAATTGCTCAGGAAATTAATTGGGCATAACAATGATCTAAATGTCAGCTAACATAGCTCATATGTCGGCTAACATGTCACTTTTTAAGGTCGCCTACAAAGATTTAAAGAAAAAAATGCTAACTAACCCCTTTTTAACTGGTCATTGTCATCCAATATCTGATATTTCAACCTGAATTTCAACATGAAAAGGTTGGCTGACTTTAGTGTCTACCAGATTCGAGGAAATAACCTTTGCGTTTAAAGTTTAGTTGAGCCATTGGCTTTTAGAAGCCAACCCAACTCTAAGTTTTACCCAATATAAAGGGGAGGATTAAGTTCCTTCTCACATGCCCCTCGTCCCCAATTGTACACTCCCTCTTGTACTCAGGTATTGAGAGAGAAACATAGAGATATCAAGATTTCAGGCAAATATCATACCGGATAGAAAAAAACCAAGACGACTCGGTCATCTAATCTCGGTCTCAACTGTGATCTGATACCATGATCTAAATCAGAAATGACATGGCACATTGGCATATATCAAAATAATGTCCCCAATACAATCCAACTAAATTCCGGATGGCGTGTACACCTGCCAGGTAGAATAGTGGGCAGATATACAGATGAAATTATAATTGCGGTTTTCAAAGAAGGTACTTGATTGTCCTCAAAAGAAAGTAAGTTAGACATGTGCAAGTGCTACAACTACAAGTTGATGTAGTAATGGGGATTGATTAATGCACTCAATATGCAAAATGCATTACATTCTAGAAGTTATACTATATTGATTTTGTACCTGAATGTGACATTAACCCAAGGTGAATATATTACCATATTTGACCAAAAAAGATGCATACATGACAGTTCAAATCCTTTATGATCTCGAAAAGTGTTGCACAATTTCGAGTTTTCTTATGTAAAGTTTTTTGTCTTAATATTATTACATATTTGAGTACTCTTTGGGATATGGCTATCAATGCATATGTCATATACCAATTTCTATATCGTCTGAAATCTGTTAAGGAATAAATACAAAAATTGTTCATATATGAGGTTTTGGTGTACAAATATGTGGCATTTTGCAATAATATCTTACAAAGGATTAGTGAGTTTCACATAAATGATTACATAAGCTTTTCCGGTTTTAGGTGAGTGTAAATCATCTTCTCTTTATTTATGCTCAGCATTTTTCTTTTTGCTTTGTACCAATAGAAAGACTGGAAACTTTCGTTGGTTGCATTTACAAATCCTTTAACATAGTTTTAACATATTACATCCAAATTCTAATTAAATGTTTGATAGTGAAATTGCACAAAAGAAGCAAAAGAAATCACTTGCCTTTTCGCCTTGTGTCGAGGTTCCGTTGCTGGACTAGAGTACAGATCCCGAAGGGGAGGTGTTGTACGAACCACTACCGGTGGCCTTTTGGCCGTCACAACTTGAGCTGAAGAATTATTTTCCTCGTATTTCCGACCTACTAACTTTAACAATATTAGATCAGAAAAATAACTAGTCTGAATTTCAAGATAACAAGAAGAGATTATCTAACAGTGCAAGGATATTACCAAAAAAAACTTCGACAAATTGTACGAATAAGATGTAGAATAATCTAACTAAATATCTTTCTTGTTATTGTGAAAGTCTCTGCCACTAAGCTAAAACTTTGAAGTTGTGCAGGGGTTGAGAAAAATTGCACTTGTATTCTAACACTTCCCCTCAGGTCGAGAGCCCATTTTTTTATGGGCCAAAAAAACAAGATAAACGTCCAACAAATTGTGGGCCGAAACCTGGACAATACGCAGCGGTATTTTTTTTAAAATCCGCATTTAAATTGCGTAGCCAGCGAGATTCGAATCTGAGTTGCTCTAATACGATGTGAAAGTCTCTCCCACTAAGCTAAAACCTTGAAGTTGTAAAAGGGTTGAGGAAAATTGTACTTGTATTCTAATAGTTATATCTAGAGTTGGAATGTGGCTGTGCGGGCATTAATGGGTGGTGCAAACACGGATCAGACGTGCTTTCCACCTTTCTTTGTCATCCTCATCGGATGTGATACCCTTAATGACTAACACTATGAAAGAAAACATGCATGCATTGGACGTTCTAATCATTTAGTAATTAAAACAGCACAGGTGAGAGCACAAACTAACTCACTCACAAGAATCTTACCAATCTTTTCGTGCTACATTGCTTACCCTAAATTGATGGCAAGGGACTTCGGATTTAGCTACTTGAAACGTCAAAGCTAGAAACCAACCACATTCCTTTGAATGAGAACACTCGGCAATTTGAGTGAAATCTACACGAATCAAGCAAAACCTTAATATTCAAAGAAAATGGGATCCAGTTCCACTCACCAATTGTAATGACACCGTGATACATTACAGTTCATTATGAACATTCCAGGTGTGGCCTCACACATGCATTGCACGCACTTTCCATATATCTACATTTGTCACTAATATTATAAAGGAAACACATGCATTGGATGTGCTAATCGTCTGGTACTTAGTTAAAGCACATGAGAGCTCAAATTAACCTACATTCCATCGAATCTAACTGTAGACTCCGCAGTTTGAGTGAAATCTACAAGGATCAAGTGGAACCCTAACATTCATACAAATTAGAATCAAGCAACAAAACAAGTGCAAAATTTCCCGAAGTAACCTGAATGCGAGGGAGAATGCGCAACGCCGTTACCGTTACTCCTAACCGGTAACGGCGGAACACCGTATCGCGATCCACCACCAGCGGCGGTGAGCTCACCGCCACCAATGTCATCATCGCTGACGTCAGCATCGGTTTGAGATGACGCCATTACGAGCGCGAGGCGAGCAGCGGCGGCCTTGGCAGCCGCCTTCTGCGCCTTCTTGACGGCGGAGGTCTCGGCGCCGACCGACGCCGAGCGGCGGTGCATCGCCGGAGTTGGAATGTTTTATATTAGAAAATGGGAACAGTTCCTTTTTCTTTTCTTTTTTTTTACGTATGAAAAGGGGTAGTTTGATTTGATGAGAGGAGGTGGGAGTTATGATGAAGATTGCTGAAGAAGGAAGAGGGAGTGGGGATGGATTTGACCGTTGGATGGGAAATGAACGGTGTAGATTTAAAGGGGAGGCCGGCGTGGGAGAGGTGGGGTTTAGGGGTTTTGTTTGGTACTTTGATTTGGACTGGGAGAGAGTGTGATGACGTGGCAGTGTGTTATTTGTTAGTATAAGTGGGTGTACTTGTTTCGGGTTAATTTAGTGTTTTGTTTGTTAATAAACAGTCACGGACAACTGAGGGCGGGAATATCAACTTAAATAATAAAAAAAAAGTATTACGGTTAAGTTTAGTGGGCTGTGAAGATAGGTTCAAATTTAGACCAACCATGAGGCCCATTATGGTGAGCTAGCTTTGAGAAAAAGCCCACATATGAGTACACTCTTAAGAAAAAGCCCACATATTGCGTTATCATATTTTTTTAATGAAGCACGGTGGTCATATTTGAATTACTTTATTCTCAAAAATTAACTAGCTATTTGGTAAATTTTAAATTTTCTTTACAGTGATTTACTAAATTGATTAACTTTTATCATAATAGAATTTGCTAAATTTTAGATAACTAAAACTCAACGTTTTCACCAAATTTACGGAAAAACAATTTTCAATATTTTGCTTTGTAGGTGAATTACTCTTTGTTACAAACTTTATCCAAGTTAAAGTTTTGAGCTAAATTTTGACGAAAAATATGTGACTTTACGTAATTGTTTATCTATATAATAAAACACAAAGAAAGCTATCAAGTGGCTGTCCTTCAATCCCCCCAAAATTAGAGTACCAGATTTAATCTCACAAAACACATTTTCCTCCCAAAACTCAAATTCAAATTCCCCCCCCAAAACAACTCATTTATTTATTTAATTTTCTCCCTCTTTCTCTCTCTCTCTCTCTTTATATATATAGAGTAAGTCTATTAAGAGCTGGGGAGCTGGAGATCTTATCGGGAGCTGGAGATTTCAGCCATCCGATCGCGTTTGATCGCGATCGAATGGCTGAGATCTCCAGCCGCTTATCTTCGGAGTTGATGAGGGGTAAAAGGGCTATAATCGAAATCCCCCTATCTCTTATCTTCTCACGCTCTCCTCTCTCCCGCTCTCTATCTTCATCCCGCTCTCTTCGAAACCCTAATCCCTCTCTTATCTTCTCACGCTCTCTCTCCCGCTCTCGATCTTCGTCCCGATCTCTTCGAAACCCTAATCCCTATCTCTTCTCTTCTCACGCTCTCTCTCCCGATCTCTATCTTGGTCCACCTCTCTTCGAAACCCTAATCAACACCAAAGTGGAGCTCTCTCTCCCGCTCTCTTTCTTCATCTATATATCCGTTCCGTACAATCTTCTCTCATCCCTTCCTTCTTCGTTCCAACCACTTAATTTCCCCTGTAAAAACTCTACTTTTCTTCGTTGCTAAAGTGCGCCGCTTTCTCAGTCGGCGGCAATCGACGGTTCCAGGTGATTCTCTCCTCTTGGGCGTTCTTCAGATCGTCGATTATATTATGGAATTTGATTTATTTGTTGTTAAATTAGTTTTTGGTGTGAATAACAGATCTGAGGAAGAGCTGTAGGAAAGGGGAGGATTTGGTGGCTGCTGCTAACCTGCGCCACTGAGTGATCTTAGTGGTTTTAGCATTCTTCAGGTTAATTCTTCTTCTGGGTTTTCTAAATTTGTTGTGCTTAATAATTTACCCAATTTAGAAGGAGAAAAAAAAAGGTCTTATTTTGTTGAAATTTTCATTTAGAAATTTATTTATTTATTATTTATTTATTTATTTATTTATTTATTTTGCTCTGCTCATATATTTCTTTCTTATATGAGACCTATTGTGAATTTGCCAATAACTTGTCACAAACTAAAATTCTAAGTTCATGGTAAACTTTCCTAAGATATGGTGAAATATAGAGATGCATAAGATGCTTTAGTTTTGATACACACTGGATGAATCTCCTTATGCCATAATTAAAATTAACTAGGTAATGAGTGGGGTTACTTAATTCCTGTTACAACTGATGTTGTCCTTCTCCCTCGTTTTCGAACCCTGATGTATCTTTATCTAACATCAGCCCTCAATAGGTTTGGTATGGTCTACAGTTAGTCTATGAACTGAGTCGCACGTGTTCTGGACACTGTTTTCCTATTTTAATGTAATTTTTTACAAGTTGACACATTGTACAATATTATGTGTGTCTCTGTGGTAGTGTCCTACTAGATGTCGGTCTAATTCTAAGTTTGGACTATTAAGTTACCGATTTAGAGCTAGCTTAATATGGATGAAGTTCAACTAGGATACTCCATGAACTCGAGTAGAGTGTCTAAACAATGCTACAATTTTACAGATAGCATTTGTCTTGATCAAGTAATGATTTTTTTGCAGGTGGCCTTAATTTCATACAATATATTAGTTACTATAGAGAGCTTGGTTAGTGTTTCGGATCAGAGTAATGAGTTGTTTCTCTTGCTTATTCAATGGAGGACATACTTCCAGATTCCGGAGGGAAGTGTTTGATTCTCATAAATGCTTTTATGATTTCTGTTTAATTTCTTGCATTTTCATTCGGTTTTGTGTGTAGGCAATGATGAGATTGATTTTGATATAAGTTAGTTACAAAATTTTTGGGGATTGAAATTATTGTTTTGAAGCGTATTTGGTTGTGTGCCATGATAATTATTCAAAGTTGAATAGAGTTTGGGGTATGAGCGGGAGAGAAGATGGAGAAGAAATGAAATAAAGGTTTTTGAATGCCCAATGCCCTTAACACTTACCTTACATTTATGTGATTTGAGACTATCTCAATTCATCTGATTCTTGGACACCGATGACACACAATGATTGATAGTATCAGTATAATTTTTGTAACTGACGTTGGATACGTATGTGTTGGATACTCATTTATGACTTTTGGTGTTTGATTCTCTCCTTCGGTGTGTTGGTTTAGGCAGTGATGCAAAACACTTTATGATCTGAATAATTATTTCAAGCATGTTGTATTTATTCTTGATTATATATCTATCATATCCTAGTTGGCGCGGCACCCCAATGCAGCCCTTGTTATGAATAGTGTGTTCTGAGCCTACTGGTTATTTTTAAACCTCATGTTCAGTGTCTGTTGTTCTGAGCTTACACATTTTGAACTAAACATGTTCAGTTTGTGTTGTTGTGAGCTTACAAAATTTGAAACTTAATGTTCAGATTCTGTTTGTCTTGAGCTTACACAATATGATGCTTCATGTTAAGTTTCTGCTGTTCTGAGGTGAGCTTACAAAATTTGATACTTCATGTTCAGATTTTGTTTGTCTTGAAAAAACACAATATGATGCTTCATGTTAAGTTTCTGCTGTTCTGAGGTTAGCATACAAAATTTGATACTTCATGCTCTGTTTGTGTTAGTTTTGAGCTTACAAACTTTGACAATTCATGCTCTGTCTTATTTTGTTATGAGCTTACAAAATTTGATACTTCATTATCTGTTTCTGTTTGTTCTGAGCTAACAAATTTTGATACTTCATGCTCAGTTTCTGGTTTTTCTGAGCTAACAAATTTTGAACTTCATGTTTAGTCTCTGTTGTTCTGAGCTGACCTTACACAATTTGATACTTCATGTTCAGTTTCTCTTGGTTGAATTGTTTGGTTTGGTGTCAATCATGTTTTAGTGTGTTGGCCATGTATGGATTGTAATGGAAGTGATGGAAGTTGAAAGTTATAACTGGTATGTGGTCACAAATGTGTTTTTAACACATTGGTTTGTGACACTGATATTGCTGTTCCTGCTGCTTCGAAACAGTTTATGATCTAAATGTTCTGTTGTTCTGAGCCTACTATAATTGCTGAATGATATTTTGTGTTCTGAGCCGACTATATTTTTTAATTATTTTGTCTTTTCCAGGTTAAATGAGCTATGTTTAATTTTGATTTCAGGTTGATTTCAGCATGAAGTGCTTCTTGGAGCTATTGACTACTCGACAACTCGACAGCAGTTGATATTTGGAACAAAAAAAATTATGTTTTTGTTGACACTATACAGAAAACTGTATATTTGGAGCAACAAAAAGTTGTATACTTTCAGTATTTGTAAAGTTTTTGATGTACCTGTGCGTTATTGAACATTGTATTACGTTGTAAAGTTTTTGTTAAGTTTCAGTTTTTGGTAAAGTGTCAGATGTCAAGAACATTGTATTACCTTGCAATTCTATGATGATCGAAATTCTTCCATATATTTAGTTCATTATTGTTTTGGTGTCATGCGATGGTATGATGTAAACTCAATGTGTAAGCTGAAAATGTGTCAGCTCAAACTGTGTAAGCTGATAACAACGGAAACTGTACATGAAGAATCAAATTGTGTAAGCTCTGAACAAACAGAAACTGAACATGAAGTATCATATTTTGTAAACTCACCTTAGAAGAGCAGAAAGTCAACATGAAGCATCAAATTGTGTAAGCTCAAGACAAACAGAATCTGAACATGAAGTTTCAAATTTTGTAAGCACACCTCAGAACCGCAGAAATAGAGAATGAAGTATCAAATTTTGTAATCTCAGAACAAACAGAAACAGAGTATGAAGTAACAAATTTTGTAAGCTCAGAAAAACCAGAAACTGAGCATGAAGTATCAAAATTTGTTAGCTCTGAACAAACAGAAACAGATAATGAAGTATCAAATTTTGTAAGCTCATAACAAACAGAGACAGAGCATGAAGTGTCAAAGTTTGTAAGCTTAGAACTAACACAAGCAGAGCATGAAGTACCAAATTTTGTAAGCTCAGAACAAACACAAACAGAGCATGTAGTGTCAAATTTTGTAAGCTCAGAACAAACAGAAACAGAGCATGAAGTGTGAAATTTTGTAAGCTCATAAATAACACAAACAGAGCATGCAGTATCAAATTTTGTAAGCTCATAACAAACACAAACAGAGCATGTAGTATCAAATTTGGTAAACCCAGAACAAACAGAAACACAGCATGAAGTATCAAATTTTGTTAACTCAGAACAAACAGAAAATGAACAGCAGAAACTGAACATGAAGTATCAAATTGTGTACGCTCAAGACAAACAGAAGCTGAACATGAAGTTTCAAATTTTGTAACCACAAACTGGTTGGAGAGTGTTCTGAAGATTATAGAAAACAAATAAATACACAATTGTAACTACAAACTAGTTGTATCTTTCAATTTCCACTATTTTCATTACAATCCATACATGACCAACACAATAAAAAATTCCATTTGTCGGAGAGTGTTCTGAAGGTATCTCCGGTTCTCCGCTAACGACCTTCTTGTTCTTCCTCTTGAATTCCTGCACAAAGTGATTCATCAAATAGAAAAAATACAAGTACATATGTGGTATGTTCCTGGAGAGTGTATGTTGAACATGGTTAAGCTGGTAATTTAAAACTTGTAGGCTCAGAACAAGTACAACAAAAACAAAAAACTGTAGACTCAAATGCAAAAATCATGCAGGCTCAGAATAATACCACCATAAACTACACATGAACCTCAAAATTTGTAAACTCAGTACAAATGCATTTGAAAATGAAGTTGAAAATGGGTAAGCTCTGAACAACTTCTATGATCTCCTTCGACGCAACAACCGTGCAGCAGAACAAGGTTCTCATGAACTATATAGGAGATTGTTTTAAGCTCATTCAAGAACTCTTGTGCTCCTTGTCTTGAGTCAGTTGAGAGCACCTTTATAGCTACGACAGTTCCATCTTTAAGTGTTCCCTGAAGGAAAACCACGATTTAATAGAGATACTAGAATATTAAATGAAGCTAAAGTTTTAATATAAGGGGAACCTTACCTCGTATACAGATCCAAACCCTCCTTCCCCTACTTTATAACCAAAATCCCTAGTGGCATTTCTCAATTCTTTATAAGAGTATAGTTTCACATTTTCAATGCCTATAATTTCTGAAAACAAAAACAATCGAGATGGCTGTATGTATTAGAATCACAACCACAAGAAACAAAAACAATAGGAAAACAAAATCTACATAAAACCCATAAATGATAGGAGTACCTCTGCCACCCTCAGTCATTTGTAGCCTGGAAGTATGTCCTCCATTGAATAAGCAAGAGAAACAACTCATTACTCTGATCCGAAACACTGACCAAACTCTCTATAGTAACTAATATATAGTATGAAATTAAGCCCACCTGCAAAAAAAAAAATCATTACTTGATCAAGACAAATGCTATATGTAAAACTGTAGCATTGTTTAGACACTCTACTCGAGTTCATGGAGTATCCTAGTTGAACTTCATCCATATTAAGCTAGCTCAAAATCGGTAACTTAATAGTCCAAACTTAGAATTAGACCGACATCTAGTAGGACACTACCACAGAGACACACATAATATTGTACAATGTGTCAACTTGTAAAAAATTACATTAAAATAGGAAAACAGTGTCCAGAACACGTGCGACTCAGTTCATAGACTAACTGTAGACCATACCAAACCTATTGAGGGCTGATGTTAGATAAAGATACATCAGGGTTCGAAAACGAGGGAGAAGGACAACATCAGTTGTAACAGGAATTAAGTAACCCCACTCATTACCTAGTTAATTTTAATTATGGCATAAGGAGATTCATCCAGTGTGTATCAAAACTAAAGCATCTTATGCATCTCTATATTTCACCATATCTTAGGAAAGTTTACCATGAACTTAGAATTTTAGTTTGTGACAAGTTATTGGCAAATTCACAATAGGTCTCATATAAGAAAGAAATACATGAGCAGAGCAAAATAAATAAATAAATAAATAAATAAATGAAAATTTCAACAAAATAAGACCTTTTTTTCTTCTTCTAAATTGGGTAAATTATTAAGCACAACAAATTTAGAAAACCCAGAAGAAGAATTAACCTGAAGAATGCTAAAACCACTAAGATCACTCAGTGGCGCATGTTAGCAGCAACCACCAAATCCTCCCCTTTCCTACAGCTCTTCCTCAGATCTGTTATTCACACCAAAAACTAATTTAACAACAAATAAATCAAATTCCATAATATAATCGACGATCTGAAGAACGCCCAAGAGAAGAGAATCACCTGGAACCGTCGATTGCCGCTGACTGAGAAAGCGGCGCACTTTAGCAACGAAGAAAAGTAGAGTTTTTAAAGGGGAAATTAAGTGGTTGGAACGAAGAAGGAAGGGATGAGAGAAGATTGTACGAAACGGATATATAGACGAAGAAAGAGAGCGGGAGAGAGAGCTCCACTTTGGTGTTGATTAGGGTTTCGAAGAGAGGTAGGCGAAGATAGAGATCTGAAGAGAGAGCGTGAGAAGAGAAGAGATAGGGATTAGGGTTTCGAAGAGATCAGGACGAAGATCGAGAGCGGGAGAGAGAGCGTGAGAAGATAAGAGAGGGATTAGGGTTTCGAAGAGAGCGGGACGAAGATAGAGAGCGGGAGAGAGGAGAGCGTGAGAAGATAAGAGATAGGGGGATTTCGATTATACCCCTTTTACCCCTCATCAACTCCGAAGATAAGCGGCTGGAGATCTCAGCCGTCCGATCGCGATCAAACGCGATCGGATGGCTGAAATCTCCAGCTCCCGATAAGATCTCCAGCTCCCCAGCTCTTAATAGACTTACTCTCTCTATATATATATAAAGTTAGCCTATTATGAGATGGTGAGCTCACATCCTTATAGTAAGCTGAAGTTTTCAGCCGTTCGATCGCCATTGATCGCGATCAAACGGCTCAGATTTGATCCCGCTCTTCTCATTTTGGGCCAGGGTTATTTGCATCTTTTCCTATCCCCGCTCATCCCCAAGCCCACTCACGCTCATCTCCTTCTCACGCTCTCTCACTTTCGTCCCTCTCGCGCGCCAAATCGAAAACCCTAGCTCTAAAAAATCCCCAAATCGACTCACGCTCCCATCCTCCTCATGCTCTCATCTTTCGTCCCTCTCCTTCTCAAAAATAAAAAACCCTAGCTGCAAGAAATCCCCAAATCGACTGAATCCCCAAATCGAAACCCCCCAACTCATCGACTCTCTCAATCTCTTTAATCTCTCGGCCCTCTCCCTCTCTGATCTCCCGACGAATCACCAAACCCTTGCTCCGAATCCATTGCATCCCCTTCACCACTGCTAGAATCGATCTCGACGTTTCCCTTTAGAAACCCTAGCTCCAGACGTTGCACCATCTCAAATCGATCTCAGGTATAATATTTTTCCAACTTTGTGATGACTGAACTTTCAGAAGCTCTAAATAAACACAATTGGTTTACTGGTTTTGATATTGTTTGCAAGTTTGTAAGGCATATTCACTTTGCAAGTCGGTATTGATCGCTTTGAATAGTTGCTACTACTAGTAATCTTATTTGCAAGTTTGTAAGGCATATTCACTTTTATCTTTAATGTTGTTCAGAGTCGGGTAATTTCTTTCCTTTAGATAAATATAAATCCCTCCACCCCCCCGCAACATCAGAGTTATGGTGTAGTGCTACTGCATTTTACAGGATGACGTGATGGTTAATCCATAAATACATTCAAATAGCATGTATATACATAGAGAATAAAGATTTATCAGTTTTGTGTAAAGCTTGATTCTTTCTCACTAGCTAATGATAATAGTCAGTCTTTCTTTATCTCAAAAGTTAATCTTTCTCTCAGAACTTTGTTCTTCAACATAAACATCCTATTAAAACTGATGTCGTGACTCGTGAGGGGGGTAAGGGGATTCACCTCATCAACTGGGGTAGGGTGTGCAAAAGGAAAGAATTTGGTGGATTAGGGATCATCAATCTCAGGGATACGAACATGGCGCTACTCAGTAAGTGGTGGTGGAAGTTGGCTATTCGACGGAACAATTGGTGGTGCAAGTCTCTTACCAAGTATCGAACTAGACGAAGATTCAGATTTGGGGGGAAGAGAGCACTGAGCAGGAAGTCCTTCTTTTGGAAAGGGGTCTCCCGGACGGGGGATATTTTTCATTGCAACACTATCTGTACGGTTAAGAACGGCAAGAGTACAAGGTTCTGGAAAGACAAGTGGTGCGGAAATAACTCACTCGTGGGGCTGTTTCCCCTCACGGCAAAGGCTGTACTTAGTAATGACACACTGGTGAGCGATGTCTGGAAGAACAACTATTTGAGTTTCGATCTAAGGGTATTCTTGAGCAGGATTCCTTTCTACAACTACAAATACTCAACAACTTCATTCGTACAGAAGGAATCTCCACGAATCACTCGGCTGACGAGAGAATGTGAAATTTGGAGGCGAGCCAAAAGTTCTCGATATCCTCCCTTTATAGATGGCTGAACGATGGGGGATTAAGAAGCCGGGCTGCGGATATCATTTGGGGTTCCTGCGTTCCTTCCAAAGTTAAAGTTTTTCTATGGTTGGCGGATAATGATGCGATTCTATCAAGGGCTAATTTGATGAAGCGGGGCATTGTGGATAACGCTATTTGCAATAGATGTCTAAATACGGAGGAAGATACAAACCACATTATTTTCAAGTGTCATAGAGCTAGATGGGTTTGGGAGAGTGTGGGTATTACGTTTGGGGCTGTACAGTGTCCTGAGTCCTTCTCCGATACCTGGGGTGATTTTAGAACGAATAAGATTACAAAGGAAGATAGATTAGAGTGGGATGTTCTCGTTGCTTCAATTATGTGGAACCTATGGCTAGATCGGAACGACTTTTGTTTCAATAACATTTCTCCCAGATTATCTTCTCTGTTACACAAAATTCATTTATATCGTTCTGAATGAGCAGGAAATCTCAAAGCAAGGAAGAAGATGCGTCTGGGAGAGGAGGAGTAGCTTTCGATCAGGGAGGAGGGAGCTTCTGTCAGATGATTAGGACAACAACACTTTCGCTTCATTGCTTTACTGTTTAGATGTATTTCTGTTCTGATGGTTCTTTACTTTGATGTATTTTGTTCCCTGCTGGGTCAGATGTATCCAGGACTAGGTGATTAGGATGTTTGTCGCCTGCGGGCTGTCTGTGTACCTTTATTCCTGTTTCGTTAAGTTTTTTTAATGAAGCGATGACTATGTCATCTTTTAAATCAAAAAAAAACTGATGACGTACAAACCAGCTGCTTAAATATGTCAAAAGTTAATATTTCTTCCACCGAGTGAGTGAGTTGAGCGGTTCATCTCCCTCAAATTGTAGATCACCCTTTTTAGATACTACATACTCAATAATTTCTGTGTGTTATGTATACTAATTATACAAATCAATTTCACAGTATAAGCTGTTTAGTTTTTGCTATATTTATCCCTTAATTTGTACAACGGTTAAAGATATACTTGATCAAATTTGCTACAGAGGTCAGTTACATGCTAAATTTGCATTAATAATTTGGAATTTCTTTTAGTAAAGTGCAGCCTTTCAGCTGCAGTTGTTGATATACCGGTGTTTATTTTCTACTTAGAGCAAGCACTACGTATAATACTGAAACCCGCTCGCATATTGTTATTGTACTTTGTTTTGCTCAAGATCAATTATTTTTTGTTGTACCTTAGGCCATAATCCACCTATGCTAACCTGATGTCACTAATTAGTATTGTAAACATTTTGCAAAATGAAACATAGAGATAAAATACATCTAAGCCTGCCACAGGAAATCTGAATTGATATGAATTAGAAGTCAGTTTTGTTGAGGCCATCTCCAACCCTTAACTCCATTTTGGAGCAACTTTTACTCCAAAATGGAGTAACTGTCATATCAAACAGTAACTTCATCTCCAATCCATAACTCCATTTCTAACTCCAAAAAGAAATATTCTCAGCATATTTTTTTTTATTTACTTTTTAAATTAATTCTCTTCTAACTCCTCACTATTTACCTATTTAACAAATTAGTCACTAAATGTATTGTATTTTGCATTATGTAGTTTGCATTGTTTTTTATTTGAATGTTTATGAAATTTTAATTAAGGCGTCCTAAAATGTACGAAGTTTTTATATATTGTAATTGATATTTCGTATTATTTTCTAAATATTAAATATACTAAATATTTAATTAATAACCTTCAACAGAACACAAATAAATTAAATTTTCATTTTTGAGAGTAAATGTAATAAACTTTGTTAAGAAAATATTAAATTAGGGTTTAATTAAAAATTAGAAAACTTTTAGGGGTTTTTTAAATTTAAAAAAAATAATTTTGCCGCTGGATGAACAGTAGCGCGCCATATATGGCGCGCCACTGTTCACCAGGTCTCCATCCACGCCAAAATGGTGCCAGAAGTGGCGCTGGGTTGGAGGCCAAATCCAACGCCAAACCCCACTTCAGCGCCAAAACGGAGTGGGGTTGGAGATGGCCTGAGCTTGATCGCATGCATGGTCACTGTTTAAAAATTATGTTTATGATTATGCTAACCTGATGTCACTAATATGAATTGTACTTTGTTGCACAATAAAAACATTCCTTAACCCAAACACAATTCTTTCTGGCTTAAAGTTGGGTTTCAGTGGGTCAGATTTGGATCTCATCTTACTAAATCCACTTTTGGATCCAATTAGAATTTGTAGGTTCCACTTGGGATATAGACCCACACTAAGAAATCATAGATCCACTTGGGGATCTAAACTCAATAATATTGTTTTGTTTGATTATGGGTTTCATATACCTATGCATGTCTGGATACGTTTGTATTGCCATTAGAACAATTGAGCAATATTAATAAATTTGAAGATGCCGGCCTATTTATCACAACTATTTTGGTGTTATATATTTTGAGATAGTTTTTTTTTTATACAGGATTTTCATTTTTTTTTGCCATTAACATGTTCTCCCTTGTTCAGGTACTCCAAAGGGAAGCAAGATTTAGCTGAAGTTCTGCTATAGATCTCCAAGTCTGCCCGTCATTGCTTTCTGGTAGTTGCTTCCTTCGGACTCATACATTTTTGCGATAAATTTGCATTTGTGTGTATCATTGTAAATCTGATCTTAGAATACTGTTTTTGGCAGGAAGCACAAATCTCAACATACTGTGCCCAGACGCACTGGAAGCTCCTTATCCGCCTTAACTGTATTACATGTACCAGTGTGTTATGATTCGATAGTCAAAACTATGTTTGATCATCTGACATATGCAAGAAATTACTATTGATATATTTTACTATGAATGGTGTCTGAGCTTTCACATTTTCTATTCTTAAATCAATTTTGTACACTTACATTATTTCCCCTTTTTTTTTCTTTGTCCTTTCTTTCTTTTGCTCTTAGTGCCTGGATGGTAATATTTTTTTGCTTGACACGAGTGGTCGGTTCAGCTGAAATCTGTTACATCGTTGACTAGATTGTAAAAATCATTATTTTTTCCAAAGAAACTAGCTACAACAAACTTTTGCTTTGGTATGCGGTACTGTCACTACTTAGATGTTCAATGTCAGTCACGTAAGATCAGTAATCCCTTGTGCATGGGACTGCATTAAAAATTGCTGCATTCAAATGAAAATGATTGGCTTTTGCTTTATTATTTGTAACTTCCTTGTCCTTATTTAACAGAGTCGAAGAAAACTCTCGTTTGTACGTTGAAGAAGAAGCTCCTAGTCTACGACTTCTGAGCTCTCTGTTAGCCGAAGTTGGCGCATAAACAGGCACCACAGCCGGTGCCCCCACCTCCCCTGCTGCCGGTGCTGAGTTGAGTTGCCTGCCGGAACTGAAAACCCCTCTGCGTTTCGGACAAATCCCTAAACCCAACCCAAACCATAAGGGGGTGTAGGTGAGTTGCCTGCCGGAACTGAAAACCCCTCTGCGTTTCGGACGAATCCTTAAACCCAACCCAAACCATAAGGGGTTGTAGGATCTGAGTGGAATCCATGTGAGATTGTCAACGAGATTGAGTTAAGTGAGATCTCCTGTAATCCTTGTTTTTTATTTTTTGTATTTTTTAGTGTGTTTTTTCGTTTTTGTGTATTTCTCTCTGTATTTCTCCGGTATTTCTCTTGGATCGTATATTGAATTTTATTTTCAATATATATTCATTTTATTATTTTCTATCTTCTGTTATTGAGTTCTTGGTTCTTTTGTCTGTCTTTTGTTTCATTCCTTTTGATCGGACCATTATTTTGATTTCCCAATATTTTATTTATTGTACATGTCCTATTTTAATTTCTCATCTTATTCTCGTCTCTTATTGGATCTTTTTGGATTAACCCTAAACCCTATTCTTTTATTCCTAATACCCATTAGTTAAAACCAATACCCAATTACACCAAAATCCTATTCAATTAAGATACCCATCAATTACTTCTAAGGTAGTGTTTGGCCCAGCTTAAAATTAGCTTAGCTTCTCCTTTAGAAGGTGAAGCTGGACCAAACACATATTTTGAAAAGCCCAAAAAAAGTAGAAGTAGCTTATTTTTTATTAAGAAAAGGAGTTCCAAAAGAAGCCCTCCAGATCTACTTCTGGCTTCTGGCTTCTCCTTTTCTTCTTTTTTTTACCCAAAACCAAAGATCAAAAAAATTCCCCTTCCCCTTCCCCTTCCCCTTCCCCTTCCTCCATTCCCTCGCCGAACCTCGCCGCCGCCGTCGTCGAACCTCGCTGCCGCCGTCGAACCACGCCGCCGTCGAAGAAGAACTTGGCCAGAAGAACTTGAATTAGTCAGGGTTTCAAAATTAGGGTTTTGGAGAGAAGCATGGTTCGGGAAAGTGAGATGGGCATGAGGGAGAGAGGGTTGGGAAAAGAAGCTCATTAAGGGCTCTTGACTCTCCACCAACCTTTGGCTGATCACAGTACCAGTACTGGAAGGCAACATCTCTTCTTTTTTCTTTCAATTCTGATCTCTATTATATATTCTTTCAATTCTAAAGTGAATATAGAAGCTGTAAAATCAGGTCTTTGAATTATGGAAAAGTGGAATTCATGCCAAAAACCAAAAAACAAAAACTGAGCACTATCTCTGAGCTAACAAATGTTGAAACTTCATGATGTGTTTCTGTTTGTTCTCAGCTGACAAATTTTGATGTATAAAAGTAGCTTTTAATTGATATCTTATGCCAAACAACTTCTAGCTTAAAAGTAGCTTTAAAGTTAAAAAAAAAGCTGACTATCCAAACAGCTTCAGCTTTTAATTTTAAAGCTGTACTTTCTAGCTTCTCCTTCTGAAGTAGCTTTAAAGCTAAAAAAAGCTAGGCCAAACGCACCCTAAATCCCATTTATACATATCCATACCCACTAATTATTCACAACCAAAACTCTACTAAGTTACCTACCCTACCCGTTGTGCAATTTCATCACCCCAGACCCGAACCCATTTTTTTCCCCCTACACCCGACCCGCTACTCCCTTCTCTATTGTTGTGCCGCCTCTTTCTCCTTTCTCCTAACCTTAATAGTTGCACCCCATATATATAGAGCCCATGCACTTTTCCCCGGTTCTCATCCAACCCTAGACGTTGTCTTTGCTCACCCCCCGATCTCCGGCACCAAACTCCCTCTCCCGCCCATCTCTCTCGATTGCACTCTCTCCTGACCTTCTCTCTCTCCCGGTGGACGTCCCCGCCATCTTCAGCACCGACTACAAGCACTGGTGTGCTATGGTTTCCCCCTTTCCGACGCCGACAGCGAGTGCACCGGCGCTTTCCCCGCCATTCATCTCTTTGTGGGCGTGGTTCGTGGGTTGTGTGATTGGTTCGTGTGTTTTGGTGTTCGTGGGTTGTTCGCTTATTGAGTTCCTGTACTCATTTTGAGTTTGCGGGTTCGTCGTTGAGTTCGTTTGCTCGTTTTGGTTCGTGGGCTAGTAGTCGTTCGTTGAGTTCGTTGCCGGGAATCCGTTCCCGTTATTCTTGCTTGGATTCATTTTCGTTGTCAGTTAAGGTAAGTAACTTATATTTTTTTCTTTGTGCAATACAAGTACTAAATACCGCTTGTAGTGTAGTTGGATTCTAGAGACAATTTGTGTGTGAAATCCCTTTATGATATTGTCTCTATAGTGATAATTTGACCAATAATTGCCTCACGACATACATGACATGATATGACCTAGGATTGACCACATCTTCTTGCATATATGCGTGTTGTTCATATGATATCATGTGCGTGTTCGTGTATTCGTAGTAGACTTGTTGTTGACTTGTGAAATACCCGATACCATGTTGTTTGGATATCTAGTACACTATATTTCGTGTTTGGTTGTGTTTTGGATGAGTTTCGTATTAACTAGTTGATTTTGCACATGAAGGATATTTTCAGTTTTGCCGGTTTTCTCGTTTTGATCAGTATTTTATATCGTAGTAAGGTCAGTATTTGAAAATATTTTGTGAACATGATTTGTAGAGATTTCTGTCTATTTTTTAACCCTTTTGACGGATTTCAGTTTTGATTTACGATTTGTGAGTTATGTCGATTTTACTACAGTGGTGTCGAGAGATTTCCAGATTTTGTTTTCTATGAATTTTGAAGAGTAATCTATTTTTATTTTTGTGTTAAAATTATTATTTTGATCTGAAATTTTGCTCAGTACTTTTATACCTGATTGGGATTAACCCAGAATTTTTATGGATTTATTTGATGAGTATTACAACATATTTTTATTGCTCTTCAGTAAAGAACCTAATTTTCGGCCTATTTCTACTTGTTGTTTCTAAAATGTTTCTGAATATGAAAGCATACTGTATCTATTTTATTAATCTTTTGGCGGATTTGGATTTCGATTTATGGTTTGCGAAATATTGCTGTTTTCGTACTGCAGTGTTGTGATTTCAGATTTACAAAACTGTCGTGTCTTGTTATTTTCTTATTTTACTTGATTACTCTATTTTTGTTGAAAAATTATGAAACTTGATTTCTGTTACTATACATATAAGGGAATACCCCAGATTTTTCGTTGATTTAATTAATGAGTTTTCATGTTGTTTTCCTATTCTTGAATACGATTTTCTGATTTCTGGCTGAACGTGTTTTTTGAATTCAAATCAGTTTTGAGACTTGATTTTGTGAAATACTATATGACTTATATATGTTCGCTGGATTCGGCCGGGAGTCTATTTTCAAGATCTTTTGACCGATTCATGTTTGCATGCTTGTGGCAACGGGAATCTCAGTTTTACTGCAGTTTGGTCTTGCTGTCCTGAACTAGAAATTTGGTTATTTTATTCTTTTGTGTGTTATCTTTCACCCGTACGAGTTTATCGTGCAACTTGAACTTGTTACTTGTTTATACCATAATATACTTGCTCGTTCGTGACACATACTTGCATGTTTGACATTAATAATAAAATAATCAAGCCGGGGTTAAAGGGAAAAGATCTAATAGTGGAAAATACAGAAACGTGTACTTGGAAGGGGATCTATTTATCCTATATGATACTTGAGGATTGATATTTCATTACTTGATACTTGAGTCTTGATATTTCACTACTTGATACTTGAGGCTTGATACTTGATACTTTGCTTGATACTTGATACTTGAGGCTTGATATTTTTACTTAAGGCTTGATAATTGATACTTGGCTTGATACTTGATACTTTGCTTGATACTTCACTCTTGAGGCTTGATACTTGATACTTGATACTTGATACTTGATTCTTGTTACTTGATTTCTTGATTTCTTGAGGCTTGTCCATGAGTACACTGCCCTATATGATCCACTATGAAATCTAAAACGAAATTCTGTTGACTGTAGCAATCATGTAGTAAAAGTATGCATGCATGAAGTGCTATCTAGATAGTAATAATATAAGACTTGAACATGATCACTTGACACTTGCTACTTGATACTTGTACTTGACTACTTGACACTTGTTACTTGTTACTTGATTTCGTGATACTTGATTCTTGATACTCGTTACTTGTTTACATGATACATGTTCGTTTGACACTTGATACATGCCACTTGCACTTGTTCATCTTGCCATACTAGTATTCTATTTTGTTATCACGCATATTCCATGTTATTAGTTAGCTTTTCCCATGTACTTGTATCCTGCACTACAAGCGCCCCATAACTTGCATTGACGGAAGTTTGTTTTCTTTTTTCTATTCTTGCAATTGTTAAATTGTAGATTTTGGAGAACATATACCAGATAGTGTTGGTGATATGAGATATTAGTGCTGGATTTGCTATTATTATTTCTCGTTGCTTGTTTTTGAACAATTGTATCTTGTACTTGGATTTATTTTGTATTTGGGCAATGTGATCCAGGATATTTGACTTATTAAGATCTAGATTATTTGAGATTAATATATTTTGTTTCAGGTATTCTTGTTGGTATTTTGATTCATATGTGCATGCTTGGTTGACTTTTCTTGCTTCCGACTCTGATTACTCTTGTAAGATGTTGTAAAGATTCCTGACAGCTTATGGATGATGAAAATCATTCGCTGGGCTTAGTCACGTATCTATATTCCGTATTTTCTTTTTGGGAAGCGGGGCGTGACATCTCCTGTCATTTAGATAAATTTTTGAAGGGGGTGGGGAACAGATGGGAGAGGCTGAAACTATTGCGTGGGGCTTCTGTTTGGCAGAGAAATTGGTTTTTTTTTCCATTCTCTATCAGCATGTGTAATACAAATTATTCTTGCATTAGCAGTTCAAATGTCAGTCTTGTAAAATCAGTAATCACTCGTTCATGAGAACATTGAAAATTGAGTTTAAGAAAACTATTCTGAATATTTAAGAAGCTCTTAGTCTATCTTTACTCTCTTTCGTTGTGTTATGATTCAACTGCTACAACAAAGTTCGCTCATTTACATATTCAAGATAACAACAGCATAGAACAATTCAAGATATTTGAGATATATATTTTACAATGAACAGTGTTGCATTCTCACAAATATACACCTATAATAACTATACATTTAAACAATAAAGCAATCGTACATTTGCTTTATAATATGTAACGACCATGAAAGATTAGCGGGAAAAAATAACTATCTACTTTTTTGACAGGCTTTCAGAAAAATCCCATTTGCAAGTGCACAGTTTAAGAAGGTACTACTTGTATCGCATGAGATCATTTATCGATGTAAATACCTTCTGTCTCGTTGTCGTACCAGTCAAGCCATACAATTTACTTATCCATATAGTAATACATACATCAGTTTAAGCCCAACTTTAATCATGATCCCATCTATGATCCTGTTTAAACCTTTAGCATATAACTGTGCAGCAGTTCTGTTTTGCTTTTGGCAGATAGTTCCCTATTATAGACCAGGGGGCTTGAGTAATGGAATAGGAAAGAAACTCTCGACATCGAGTGGAACTCGTAGAGTCTGGCTGAGAATTTATGGGGAAGATGCTTCACCCTTCCATGTCGATAACCAGGGACCACCACCAACTTCTACTGCTGCCATATTGCTCGTAGCATCTAGAATCAGAAACTGATCAACAAAACATTTGTTAGCTCAGCAAAAACAGAAACTAATCAACAAGTAGCTTGGGAGCAAACAGAAACAGATAATGAAGTATCAAATGTTTGTAAGCTCATAACAAACATAGACAGAGCATGAAATGTCAATTCCCGATAAGCTCAGAACCAACACAAACAGATCCAGAAGTATCAAATGCTTCTAAGCTCAGAACTAACAAGAACAGAGCTTGCAGTATCAAATTTTGCCCTTGCTCATAACTAACACAAACAGACCATGAAGTATACAAATTTTGTAAGCTCGGAACCAGCACAAACAATGCACGAAGTATACAAATTTGGTAAGCTCGGAACCAGCACAAACAGAGCATGAAGTATACAAATTTTGTAAGCTCAGAACCAACACTAACAGATCATGAAGCTTACAAATTTTGAACTCTTCCAAACGCATCATTAAGTATCTAATTGTGTATGCTGAGGACAAACAGAAGCTGGACATGAAGTTTCGAATTTGGTAAGCTCAGAACAATAGACAATGAACATGTGGTTTAAAAAAATACCAGTAGGCTCAGAACACACTATTCATAACTAGGGCTGCATTAGAGTGCCGCGCCAACTAGGATATGATAGATATATAATCAAGAATAAATACAACAAGATTGAAATAATTATTCAGATCATAAAGTGTTTTGCATCACTGCCTACACCAACACACCATCACTGCCTAATATATAGTTTAGTGTATAGTGTCAAGATCTGTTTATGTTTGTTCTGAGCTGACAAAATTTGATACTTCATGTTCTGTTTGTGTTGTTCGGAGCTTATCATCAACTGTCTTATACATATAGAGTAAGTCTATTAAAAGCTTGGGAGCTGAAATCCTTATCCAGAGCGGCCAGCTTTTTAGCCATTCGTTCGCGATTGATCGCGATGGAACAACTCATATTCGATACCACTTATCTTCAGAATGTTTGGGGGTAAAAGGGGTAAAATCAAAAACCCCATATCTCTTATCTTCTCACACCCAATCAACCAAGCACACATAATAGACTTACTCATGAATATATATAGACTAAAAAAAACCAGTAGGCTCAGAACACATTATTCATAACTAGGGCTGCATTGGGGTGCCGCGCCAACTAGGATATGATATATATATAATCAAGAATACTTAAAACATGATTGAAATAATTATTCGGATCATAAAGTGTTTAGCATCACTGCCTAACTTCATTTCTTCACGCTCTCTACTCTCCCGCTCATACCCCATATGTGTACTCAACTTTGAATAATTATCATGGTACACAACCAAATACCCTTGAAAAAAATAATTTCAATGCCCAAATATTTTGTAACCAACTTATATCAAAATTAATCTCATCATTGCCTACACACAAAACCGAATGAAAATGCAAGAAATTAAACAGAAATCATAAAAGAATTTATGAGAGTCAAACACTTTCCTCCGGAATCTGAGAGAGGCAGAACCCAATGAGCCGAGAAATCCAAACCCTAATCGCGGTTAGGGTTTTCCGTCGGAGAGAGAGACAGATCTTGTGGGAGCTCTTCTTTGGTGCTGAGGCGACGAGGATGAGATAGGGGCTAATCAATTATACCCCTTTTACCCCTCAACAGATCTGAAGATAAGCGACTGGAGGATTTGGACTTGATCTATGAGTTGGGTTTACACAGGTGACGAAGAAAGAGAGCGGGAGAGAGAGCTCCACTTCGCTCTCTTCGATTAGGGTTTCGAAGAGAGGTGGATTAGGGTTTCGAAGATGGAGATCGGGAGTGAGAGTGTGAGAAGAGCAGAGATTGTTGGTGTAGGGTTTTGAAGAGGGCGTGAGAAGCTCTTCGAGAGCGGGAGAGAGAGCGCGAGAAGAGAAGTGGGATTAGGGTTTGGATAGATAGAGAGCGGGAGAGAAGAGAGCGTGAGAAGATAAGGTAAAAGGGGCAGTGATCGATTATACCCCTTTTACCCCTGACGATATCTGAAGATAAGCGGGGGTGGATCTCAGCCGTCTGATCGCGATCAAGATCGATCGGATGGTTGAGATCTCCAGCTCCCGATAAGGAGCCCAGCTTCCCAGCTCTTAATAGACTCACTATATATATATATATATATATATATATATATATATATATATATATATATATATATATATATATGGCAAATGCTCAGTTGAAAACGGAATATATATATGGCAAATGCTCAGTTGTAAACGGATCCGTTTTCAACGGGTTGGAAAACACCCATCTCAGCCGTCGGATCATCTCAGATCATGATCAGCGGATGAGATCGAAACCCAATAAGTCTCCCACTAACGGCTGTAAAAGAATAGGGGCAATTTCGTAACTTCACGCCAAAAAACGTTTCACACTTTGCGTTTTTTTGGCGTGAATTTTTTTTTTTGCAAAAACTTATACTTAGGCCGTTGTTGGGTTGTTTGAAGTTTTTTTTCAAGAAAATTGTACTTAGGCCGTTGTTGGGAACAATGGCCCCCAACAACGGCCTAGGTCATTTTTTTTAACAAAAATTTCAACCTAGGCCGTTGTTCCCAACAACAGCCTAAGTATGTACATACTCAGATCTGAGCCATCTCTCTCACAACTCTTCGTCTCCCTCACAACTCATCGTCAACTCTCTCTCTCTCTCTATCTGGAGCTCCCAAAACCCAATCCCCAAACCCTAGCTCTACTCCAACCTCCTCTCTCTCGATCTCCCCCTCTTCTCGATCTATCTCTATCTATCTCTCCCTCTCCCGAATACCCCAAACCCTAACCCTATCTGAAATCTCCCCAACTCACCCGAACCCTAGCACAAATTCTACGTTAGCGTAGAGTCTACAACTTGTTTGTCTACAGCAGCGACTCCTCACATCTTCGACAACTCTATCTCTCTCTCTGGACTAGGTAGTCACATTTTCACAATTTAGTATGATGAAGTATGTTAATTTTTTGATTTTTTTTTTCTTTCAATTTTTGAGTTTGATTTTTTATATTATGCATAGTAGTCTTCAATTTAGAGAGTGTACAATTTTTGTATCATGTGTGTTGTATATACTTTGTGGAAATTTTTTGTAGATGTAGTGTTAGCTGTAGTTGTATAATATAAAAAAAGCAAACAAACGAGATCCAAAAATTCCTAAATTTGACGGCTTGGTCGGGCTCACCACGCTAAAGTCAACGCAATTTGTGGTGGCGATTTTCGTCTCACAGTTTGCAAGATACGTTCGTTTATCACTTTTATTAATTAAAATGGATATAAAGCGATACACAGTCGTATATTACAAACAGAGAGTTAGAACTCACATCTGCAAGTTGCGTTGGCTTCTATATGGTGTGCAAGACGTAACAGCCAAATTTTGGAATTTTTGCATATCGTTTGTGTTGTATTGTCGAGTATATAAAAAAACTTCTATATACGTTGGAATTTTTTAGTATGAGCTCACTAGAAAACTGCTCAAACGAATTCCAAAAAATACGAAACTGTGGGAGTAGGTCAGGCTAGCCACTCACAACCCAACGCAACTTGTAGTTGCGAGTTCCGACCCATGGTTTGCGAGATACGTCAATGTATCAGTTTTCGCTCCTTTTCAAGATTGAAAGCGATACACGGTCGTATCTTTCAAACCGTCGGTCGGAACTCGCTTGTACAAGTTGCGTTGCCTTGTGTGCGGGGAGCCCGACCCAATCGTAAAGTATAAATTTTTTTGACCGTCGTTTTTGTAGTTTTCTCATGAATTTTGTTATGTATTTAACGAGTTTACAATAGAAAAATGGGTAAAAAATTACGAAATTTTGTGGGTAGGCCGTTTACGCCAGTCACAAGCCAAAGCAACTTGTGGTTGAGAGTTCTCACCCCTGGTTAGATATACGCGTCCGTGGATCGCATTTCACTCTTTTTTCAAGAGTGAAAGTGATACAAAGCCGTTTCTTGAAGACCGTTAGTCCAAACTCGTTTCTACAAGTTGCGGTAGCAAGTGTGCGACATTTTAGACCTATTCGCAAAGTTTGGTATTTTTTGGATATTGTTTTTGCGGTTGTCTCATGTATTTTGTTTTGTATCTATATATATGTTTTTTTTTTGAACAATTTGTTTTATATATGCAAACTTTCTTACAGAGAAATGGTTAGAACGAGGGGAACTGGAAGGACATCTGTTAGTGCTCGGGGTGAACATTCCACAGAAGTAAGAGAACTATTAATTTGTATTGTGCATTTTGTATATAGTGGTATTATTAGTACACTAATAATAATTGTGTTTTATGTTCGTGTAGGTTGGTGCATCCTCTTCGATGGCACCACGTCGTGGTCTACGACCAATATATGCCGGTGAACTGGCCTTGCAAGACCGCCATAGATCCGCGGAAATGTGGGGTGGGACGACACGGAGGTGTAATTTCCGCACCCACGAAACCATGTGGGTGCACCCACGTATCGTCGAGTACCTAGTTCCGATCGGTTTCTAAGGAATCAGCATGATGGGTCAGGTGAAACTCGACCAAGCACTTCTTTCAGCACTCGTGGAGCGATGGAGGCCAGAGTCGCACACCTTCCATCTACCGGTCGGAGAGATGACGGTGGCGCCACAGGATATAGCGATGATCTCCGGTCTTCCAATAGATGGGATGGCCGTGATCGGTAATTTGAACTTTGATAAGTTAGAGCTGTGTAATCAACTCCTCGGTACAGAGTTTGATAAGGAGGCCATGGAAGATAGGAATATTTTTGTCGGACAATCAATCCGACTTTCTTAGTTGAAGGGACATTTTCAAGGGACGTTGACCGATGACTATGTACAGTCCTACAAAAGAGCATACATTCTAATGGTGCTCGGAGGGGTTCTCTTGCCTAACTCATCCGGGAATACAGTGCACCTTATGTATCTACAATTGCTCGCCGACCTAGGCTTAGCTGGCCGGTACAGCTGGGAAAGTTGCGCGTTGGCAACGCTATACATGACGTTGTGTTCTGTAGCATTAAATAAGACCGAGATGACCGGTCCGATGGTCATGTTACAGATTTGGTCATGGGAGCCACTGCACTTGGGTCGTCCCCGAATTACGAGACCAGCGGACGGTTGGATGGCCGAACCACCAAATCCTCATATGTTAGCACCCTTAGGGGTATATTGGACAGGTAGACGGAATTACAAAGACAACCCAAAAGGTGTACTAACGTACTATAGAGACGAGCTCTACCAACTACGAGAAGAGTTCATGATTTGGGTGCCGTATACACCCGAGCGGGTTGGAAGACTACCACCGATTGTAGTGACCGATCGCAAGTGGATGACGAAGGATCTACTTATCAACTTTGGAATAGTGGAGCATCCGCGACCGGAGAGAGTCCTTCAGCAGTTCGGTCTTCAGCAAGATAGTCCCCCAAGCTGTGCAAAGCTATACGACCATGAGTTACACGCCGTGAGGGGTACCGGTCGTATGCCTACTCATGATTGGGCAGATTTTCATTGTGTTCACGTTGCAGAATGGAACGAGCGCCGGTTTGAACTTATAATTATTAATGTTCCAGGGTACGATGGCAAGCTGCAAGGGAAGTACATGCAGTGGTTCAGATCAATGACATGTTTGAACATCTCTCCCGATAAAGAACTACTTGCTGGTGTTCAACGAGTAATTGAGGAGAGGGAGATTGAACCACCACCCGCCTATTTTAGTTCACAACCCATGTTCCAACCGAAGGCCTCAGCTATACGTACATTGGTGAGTATAATGTTCAAATTTTGTTGAATGTTTGTTATATTTAAAATTATTAAATTGTTTACTTTTTTGAATGTGTTTAATTTTATTTTTTGGGTTTTTTGTTTTAGATAGATAATACATTGGACATGGCAAAAGAATGCGTGGAGGTAATTAAAAGTAATGCTAGCACGCCTATGAAGAAGTTCACTCAGAAGATGCTCTCTTCCTGTCGTACTAATTTGGATGTTTTGGAGGAGGGTGAACGTTTGGATAGAGCATTACGCTCACAGAGATGGCGACGTAAGAACCTAGGCTGTTGGCTTCAACAACGGCCTAAGTAAAAGAATAAAAAAAATTAACAACACTTTCACACAGCAGCTAAAGCTGCTACACAAAATATGAAACCCAAAAACTATATACAACCCCATCAGCTACAATCTCCCAACAACAACAACAACAATATTAACAATCGACACAAACCAACAACACTCGAGTCTCAAGAACATTTACAGTTAACAACAAAAACCAATTAACAAAACTTTCATCAATATGTAATATACCGAAACTTTACATAAAAAAATTCCAATTCACAATGGATCATCATATCTTTCGTCAGAACTCTCTTTATCGGATGGAATCACTTCCTGCGGATTGGTTGACCTTCATTCAATGATAAGTTTTAGTTAGTGAGAAACTCATTTATCACAAATAAAGTATAATAAATTTAAAAGAGGGAGAAACAAAGAAAGTTCGAGTCTTACCCCTTAAATAATGTTGGACAATTTCTTATATCATCATGATTTATTTGCACAATGCCGCATCTTCAGCACCGTCTCGGTTTTTTATGCAGAGTTGCTCTCTTATCGGCCTCAATCTTTTGGTACGAGGCTTTTCCTTTGTCGTGCATTGCTGTGGGTCACTTACGCGTGTAGGTATGTGTCCACTGCCTTTATCATGAGGTTGTGCACTACCATGCGATTATGAACTACCTCCCGGTTCTACACTGTTATGTGGTTGTGAGGTCTGTTCTGGTTGTTCACCCAATCCGGGTTGTAACCGAGAGACGCCGTCAATGATCTTCTGCAAATTCTCCAACGTGTATTTGTAACTTTCATTGGAGGAATAATCGAGATCGACAATCTGTTTTGCATGATAGCTCAACTCACAATATCGAGAAGCAAAATTCTCGGTATTGGGTTTGGTTGGAACAGATGTATAACTTCATCTCATCACATCCCGGGTCCATCTTCTTTTAATGTATACATCTGGAAGGAAAGTGTGATGGCTGAACCGAAGAACGGCTAAAATATGCCTGCAAGGAATGCCAACGAAGTCGAAGAAGTGACATGCACATGTAATAATTCCGTTGATTTTGCATAACTGAAGAAGGCATGCCGGTTCTGATTCTCCACAGAGTATCACATGGTAGGTTGAACTATCCGGTGTCTCAAGATCTCCAACGAAACTCACATTGTACATGAAGCTTTTTGTAACTTCATCTTGGAATTTGTAAAAGATTTTCAAAGTGTATATTTTCGCCATTTGTGCCTCCAAAGCCCATTCGCTCTTCAACTTCGATCTCTTCTCACGGTTACGATAATTTTCTTTCAGTTCATCGTGTCTTTGCCTTCCCAAAAAATGGTCGAAGATGACGGCAAATTTATGCAAGGAATATTTCTTTTCTGTATGACGCTTCAAGGCAGAATGTACTGACTCAACCCGTTGGCTACTCAACATGCCGGCCCAAAAAGAATCTTTAGCGTAGACGGGTGCCCAACTTTCACGGATATCAAATAGATCGTTCAACCATTTGTTATTCTCTAATCTGTATTGCAAAATCAATAAATTCCATTTTTCTACAAAGTCATACACATATTCGGAATTGTAGATGACATTCTTCAAAGATTCTCTAAACTTGTTGACATCGTTCGACATACGCACCTCCTGCGGTAACTTAACCAATATGTGCCAAATACAAAAACGATGCCGAGTCTGGGGGAAAACTTTATTAACTGCGGCGGCAATCCCACGGTCGTGATCGGTGACAATACCAGATGGAGCACGATTCATAACCCCTAACCACTTTTCAAAGAACCATTTAAACGAATAAGCCGTCTCATTTGGAATGAACCCACCTCCTAAGAAAGTCGATTGCCAATGTTGATTCACTCTAACAAAGGAAACAAATAACATTCCATACCGGTTCGTATTATACGTGGCATCAAAGCAAAGTACATCGCCAAATTCTTGATAATTCATCCTATAAATACCATCAACCCACGTACAATATGACAACCGCCCTTCGGGATCTACTTAAATGTCATAAAAAAATGAAGGATCCGTCTGTTTCTTTGATTCAAAAAAATCAATTAGTATTGTAGAATCATATCCTTTCAATGCTTCTTGCGAATCTCTAAGTAAATTTCTAACATCTTTTTCGGTGAATCCTACTTGATCGTGACCACAACTAGCACTTTCGAAGAAGAGCAATTGTCGACATGTCTAGATATTAGCTTGGTTGAATTGACCTATTATCCTTTTATCCGTATTTGACACGGAACGGTTTCGGGGCAAAAGATGTCTTCTACCGGGTGAGGTAAATTCGTAATTGTGTTCTCCGTGAAATGAATACACCACTCACGTATTACTTGCTTCGTTCAATTTTATACGAACGCAAGCCTTGCAACCCGTTCTACAGGTTGTTCCCCGTTTACCATCACTATGTTGACTCGGTGATGACCCGACTTTATTACAAAGATATGACTTATCTACTTCCACTCCTCCTTTTAATTTATTCTCACCCTTACGCATTGCAAAACCCCCACGAGCATATGAAGAATAAAAATTTTCAGCCTCAACTAAAGTGGAAAACGTCATACTTAACTTTGGTTTTAGATGTTCTTCGACTAACGGCATGGAATCAATGATTGGTTCTACCCGCACAAAATTATCGCTGGCAGCATAACTCTCTGTATCGTTGTTCATCTGGGAAAAAAATATATTATTGGTAAATTAATACACACATCATATATAAAACAGTTTGTTAACAAACAATTGTGATATATATACATACGAAACACAAAAAGTTACAAAACGTCAAAAACAACGTAAGTAAAAAAAAATACGAAACTTTGTGATTGGGTCCGGCTTGTCGCACACAAGGTAACAGAACTTGTATAAGCGAGTTCCGATCCACGGTTTGCAAGATACGGCCGTGTCTCGCTCGCTTTCACTCTTCGGAATGAGGGAAATGCGATACACGGACGCATATAGTAAATAGTGGGTGACAACTCGCAACTACAAATTGCTATGACTTGTAAGTGGCGAGACCGACCTACACGCAAAATTACGGACTTTTCAAGTGGGTTCTCTATTGAAAACTCCCTCAAAATATAACAAAATTCATGAAAAAACCGCACAATTGACGGTAAAAAAAACTAAACTTTGTGATTGGGTCGGGCTCCCCGCACATAAGGCAACGCAACTTGTACAAGCGAGTTCCGACCAACGGTTTGCAAGATACGGCTGTGTATCGTATTCATTCCTGAAAAATGCCAACAATGCGATACATTGACGTAGGCCCCAAACCGGGGGTCCGAACTCGCAACTACAAGTACCGTTTGGTAGCGAGAGGTAAGCCCAATATGCTTACAAAATTTCTTTTTTTTGGATGTCGTTTCCTACTGAAAAGTACCATCGACAGAAATCAAACATTAATTGAGGTTGTTGTTTGATATATGGTACAAATCCGCACAAACGAGATCAAAAAATTCCGAAACTTTAGGAGTAGGACGGATGCAAAACACTTGAGCCAACAAAATTTGTAGAGGTGAGTTTCGACTCACGGTTTGCAATATACGCCGATGTATCGCTTTCACTCACGAAAAATACTCGAAAGCGATACACGGCCGTACACTTCAAACCGTGAATCCAAACACACTTCTATAAGTTGCGTTGGCTTGTGGGTGGCGAGCCCGACGTACTCGCAAAATTACATAATTTTTTGTATCTCTTTGTGCGCTATTACTAACATCGAACAACGACCAATAACAACTAATACTACATCTACATCCACAATAAAACTAGAATTACCTATTCTATAATTACCTACGCATAATATAGAAATTGTATACTCAAATATTGGAAAAAAATTCCAATCAATTAACCTAGTTAGATCTACTAAAGTAGAAAAAAATTAATACCTTGTATAATGAGGGTGTTCGGAAAGGAGAAAGAGGAGGCCCTTGCACGCTACTGTAGAGAAAGGAAGGGGAGTAGGGTTTGGCTAATTTCTTTAGGAATAGGGTTTTAGGATTGGGGAGATTTGGTATGGGTTATGGTTTTTTTGTAATCGGGATCTTCAAAGGAAGATGGCAAGAGTGTGAGAATAGGGAGAGATTGAGTGAGAAGCAACGAGCAAGAGAAAGCTATGGTTTTTAGATATAGAGAGAGAGAGCTAGGGTTTGGGGAAATGGGTTTCTCGAGCTCCAGTAGCGAGAGAGAGAGTTGTGAGGGAGATGGCGATCTGAGTATGTACAAGTGTTTGGAAAAACACTTGTATATACTTAGGCCATTGTTCCTAGGTTGAAATTTTTGTTTAAAAAAAACAACCTAGGCCGTTGTTCCCAACAACGACCTAAGTACAATTTTCTTGAAAAAAAACTTCAAACAACCTAGGCCGTTGTTCCCAACAACGACCTAAGTATAGGTTTCTGCAAAAAAAAAACTTCACGCCAAAAAAACGCTAAGTGTGAAATGTTTTTTTGGCGTGAAGTTATGAAATTGCCCCTCCGCTTTTAGAGCCGTTAGTGGGAGACTTATTGGGTTTCGATCTCATCCGCTGACCATGATCTGGGATGATCCGACGGTTGAGATTGGTGTTTTCCAACCGGTTGAAAACGGATCCGTTTTCAACTGAGCATTTGCCATATATATATATATATATATATATATATATATATATATATATATATATATATATATAGGATATGGTTCGGGTGAGAACCATGTCCTGAGGTGAGATTTTAAGGGCCTATCCCAGCCACTCATCTGCTTAATCTTAACGGTCAAGATTTTTTTCAATTAAACAATAAGATTAATTTATATTTGCATTAAGATGAGAATCCCTTTAATTAAGCGTTGTTGACCGCGAAATAAAAGGAATGAACAGCAACTGTAATAATTATATATTGCCTTTTTTATTTTATTGCCTTTTATTGCCTTTTTTTATATACGCAATATATATTGCCTTTTTTATTTTATTTTCAGCCGAACCACAATCTTCATCAGGATGAACAACAACTGTAATAATAATAAATAGCAACTGTAATAATTATAAATAACAACTAAAATAATTATACAGCAATACCTGACCACTTAAACAGCAACTGTAATAATTATAAATAGCAACTGTAATAAACAGTAACTGTAAGGAACGAATTGGTGAATGATTCTGCAGTTGCTATTAATTTGGGATACAAAATCTTCTCCAATATTTTACGGGAATAAATTATTTCTCTCTCCAGTTTGACCAAATTTGCCTTAACCGTCACACACACAAATAATTCTGTATAGTATGATCTATTACCTTATTATGTACTTGCATAATCTCAACCCTACAAAATGATTTGATGAGTGGTTGGGAGAGGCCCTTAGGTTCTCACCCCAGGGTTGGTTCTCACCCGAACCAACCCCTATATATATAAATATATATATATATATATATATATATATATATGTATATGGAAACATGGACTTTTATTTACAACTAATTATTGTCATACTATTCAAACTTCAGCTACATAATTGTTGAATTACTGTTTACAAGACTTTTCATATGCTGCATCGTTATTAAAAACAAATTATAAAAAATATATAATTGGACGATATGCAATGTGTGACAAATCTCTTTAACTTTTTTTCAACGGTTGAATGCAAAGAGAGAAATGTCTTTAATTTATCTGCTTATCATATTATTATTATTATTATTATTATTTATTCTTTCGATAACTCAAATACATAATACTCCTCAATTGCAAAAGGAGAAAAGAATAAAAAATCTATCTAATTATCTCAACAGAAGGAAAAAATCATGCATGGTTAGAAATGACAGTCAATTTATATCTATATTTTATACTAACAGAACAGAGAGTCTATCTTCTATCTCATTTCTCTATTTTGAAATAGAAAAAAGAAGAGTAAAAGTAGAGATTCATAATTAACTAACACTTGCATTACACATAATTTTTATTAAAAAAAAAACAAAACAAAATAAAAACTATAATTCCGCAAACATAGTCTCTTCCCCAACCTCACAAAATCTCGTTGCTCTTCCCAAACCCACCCCCACCCCAGCAGCTTTAGTAATATTCAATATTATAATATTATGGTTTGACAGTGATTCTCTAAACTATTTGCTTATGTGATAATAAACTAAAAATTTCAGTAATTACGGTATGAATTATATTTATAAGTTACTAAGTATCTCTCAATTCTCTTATATTTTCTTGGAATTCTATATAATTGTAAGAATGCCTCAAAAATATTTGAGGCTATGCAATATGCAATTTGCACACACACCTAACACAGTATACTAACTATTATATACAACACCCGTTCACCGAGAGTTGATGAATAACATCAAAACGTTCGGATCTCCTTGAAACCTGTGTTATTGCATGATCCCCTGAAAATAAAGAAATAAATACATTCCTACAAAAACAAACGATCTCAATCTCACCTCCTATTCCTAAACCCCTAAACCCCACCAATGAAACTCCCTCCCGCCCTTTTCCTCTCCAAAAAATCCCTCTCCACCCTCTCCCCCACCCAACTCTCCACCCACTTCACCCGCACCCTCAACCCCACCTCCATCTCCTCCTGGAACTCCGCCATCGCCGACCTCACCCGGTCCCACCACCACCTTGAATCCCTCCTCGCCTTCTCCTCCCTCCGCCGCCTCACCCTCCTCCCCGACCGCTCCACCTTCCCCCCTCTCCTCAAATCCGCCGCCTCCCTCCCCGACCCTTCCGCCGGCCGGCAGCTCCACCTCCTAGCATTCCTCCTCGGCCTCACCCCCGACCTCTTCGTTGCGTCGTCGCTCTTACACTTCTACTCGTCGTTGTCGCTGCTCGATCATGCACGCAGGGTATTTGAGGAAACTCCGCAGCCGAATGTTGTCGTGTACACTTCCATTGTTTCGGCCTACGTGACCAACGCGTTGCCCAACCATGCATTTTTGATGTTTAAGCGGCTTTTGTTTGATTTGGGTCCGAATGAGATTGATTCGGGTGCGGTTGTTTCTGCCCTTTCTGCGTGTGCAAGAGTGAAGCCCAGCACACATACAAAGGTAGGGTGTGTTTGTCTGGAATTTTATGAAATTACCTTATGTAACTTCCTTTATCATAACTTTGGGCTGTTTCGGATTATGTTTGGAGTTCAGATTGTTGCAGTTATCTCATCATAAAAGTTGAGATAATCATAGTTATTTAAACGCACTTAACTGAAAAGATATACTGAAGTTATTTTTTATTAAATTGGAGGTGGAGGTGGAGGCGGAGGTATGGTAACCAAAGTTAGAATATTTGTACGTCCGTGAAAAGAGTAATTGTGGTTATCCAAGTCTTTTATGGACATACCCTTACCTGGAGGTAGAGGAATGTAGTCTATATGTTGCATACCTGTACCTCTGTTTTTGGCTTAAAGAATTGTTGGATTGAAGTTTGGATACATTCTGTTGTTTTAACTTTGAGTTGAGATAACTAGAGGCAACTTACATTCAAAATATTGTCCAAATAGATTAAGTTTACGTAATTGTAGGTATATAAGTCGCTTCTACTGACCTCCACTTACCTTACCTAACCCTTGTATCCAAGTAGGGCCTGAATGGGAAGAAGGTGGTGGATGGGGTGCATGGGATGGTGGTGAAATTGGGGATGGAGGAGGAGGTGGGGGTGGGGAACACACTGATAGATGCGTATGCGAAGAATGGGGAGGTAGGGGCGAGTAGGAAGGTGTTTGAGGAGATGATGAGAGGGGAAAGGAGGGATGTGGTCAGCTGGAACACGATGGTGGCGATCTACGCGCAGAATGGGCTGGCGGCTGAAGCTATGGGGTTGTATTTGGAGATGGTGAAGGGTGGAGGTGGAAGGGAAGTGAAACAGAATGCAGTTACGTTGTCAGCTGTGCTGCTGGCTTGTGCGCATGCCGGGGCGCTGCAGCTTGGCAAGTGCATACATGATCAGGTACTGATTCTTATTCTGATTTTTACGTCAACAATTTTCTGTTATTTACTGAAAGCCATAAAACCAAACTTTGATTTGTATGGGGTACTAGTTACTAGTTAGTGCTTGTTACCGTTGAGAGGGATTTTTGGCTGGATTGATACAGGTTCTTTCAACCATTGTTGGAGAAAACCTGCTAAAGCACTTCCATTTAGCCCTCCCTTTAGCTCTTGCTTTTTCGGAGTCCTTACACATTTACACCACCAATCATTTTTTTGCACCGAAACTGTCCACATTACTAGGCTTTATAGTTGCACAAGAATAGATTAGCTAGTATAGGGACTACTTGGCTTTACAGAAGGATTGCATAATACATTATAGTGAGATATAAAACTAATGTAATATAATGTCTACCCTATATGGGAGGTAACTTGCTAGTCGAGGCAATTAGTAGAGTATGAAGAGCAACTGGAAGGTAAAGATCCCAAGTCCCCTCAATTACTGGTCACAACTGCGATAAGGTACATGGTGAAATTTCATCATAAGGGAGGTGGAAGGGCTACAAATTTTGGCTAGAGAAATAAGTATTCATCACTATTACACAATATGCATTAGAGAGGTCAATCTATCCAAAATTTGTTATCATCATCTCGTCTGCTCCGCAATGACCTATATAATGGTAAAAATTATCAAAATTTCTCAATTTTAATCGGCAAGAACTATCTAATAGTAATATTCATTGACTTTTTTAACCCCCAGGTTGTCAGGATGGGATTGGAGCAGAATGTGTATGTAGGTACGTCTGTGGTTGACATGTATTGCAAGTGCGGGAGAGTTCAGTCTGCAAGGAAAGTGTTTAATCACATGAAGGACAAGAATTTTAAGACATGGTCGGCTATGGTGGCAGGCTATGGCATGCATGGCCATGGTCGAGAGGCCCTTGATGTATTCAACGAAATGATCAAATCTGGTGTGAAGCCAAATTACATAACTTTTGTTTCAGTTCTTGCTGCATGCAGCCACTCTGGCCTTGTGGATGAGGGACGACACTGGTTCAAAGCCATGAAGAAAGATTTTGGAATTGATCCTGGGGTGGAACATTATGGTTGTATAGTGGATCTTCTTGGTCGTGCTGGCTGTGTCACTGAAGCTTATGATCTGATTAAACAAATGAAAGTTAAACCTGATTTTGTGGTCTGGGGTGCGCTTCTCAGTGCATGTCGTGTCCAAAAAAATGTTGAGCTTGGAGAGATTTGTGCAAAAAAATTATTCGAATTAGATCCAAAGAATTGCGGCTATTATGTATTGCTTTCGAATATTTATGCTGATGCTGGAAGATGGAAAGATGTGGAGAGGATGCGAGTTATAATCAAGAGCAGAGGAATTACGAAGCAGCCTGGATACAGTCTGGTAGAGCTCAAAGGGAAGAGTCATATGTTCATGGTAGGGGATAGGAGGCACCAACAGCATGAAGAAATCTATAAATATTTGGAAAAGCTTAGGGTAAGATTGCAAGTAGCTGGCTTTGTTCCAGATACTGCATCCGTGCTTCATGATGTGGATGAAGAGGAGAAAGAAACAGTGTTACGAGTTCATAGCGAGAAGTTGGCCGTGGCTTTTGCAATTCTGAATACAGCTCCAGGATCAGCAATTTTAATCATTAAGAATCTTCGTGTGTGCGGTGATTGCCATTCAGCATTGAAGCTGATTGCCAAACTTGAGGGACGGGAGATTGTTGTTAGGGATTCACATCGGTTTCATCACTTCAGGGATGGTCTATGCTCCTGTGGTGATTACTGGTGAAGTATAGTTTGGCGGGAGTGTGATGCAATTGTCCAGTATCTGCAATGATACGATATTCAATTTCAGACCTCACCCTCAATTTATTCTAAGGCTTTTGGTTGATATTGGAAATGACATGAATGGAAAGAAATAAGGGAACTGAGAAATAAAGAATAGTGATTCATTTCTTTTTCTAACTTAGCTCAAAAAGATTATTCTGCTGGGCTGGAAGTAAATAGAGTTCCAGTATTGGTCATTCTTTTGGTCTTCTTGGTAATCTCATGAGAAGTTTCGAGTTTCATTTACCTGCGGAGTTTATAATTTGCCCGGCAGAGAGGAAGGAGAGCTTCAGTAAGGTAATAGTACCTCTACAATTCTACTTTACGAACAGTCAAATTTCCACATGACATGCTTGACGCATAGCAAGATTCTTACAGAATTTTGTGAGTTTCTTTAATGCAAATGCTATATATATCATGATCTTTTATACCGATTGATGCGAATGTCAAATTTCCACATGAAACCATAATGCTAGTCTCAGGGGCGGACTCAAAGCCAAGGGATGGTGGGCAATTGCCCACCTTGAGATTTCAAAAAATAATGGAAGACTTATATGAAGCAAGGAAGAATCCAAGCCTCAGAATCAATTTTCCCACCCATCTCATTAATTAAATACACAATAAAGTAAGCGTAATGAACTAAACCAAGCCTAGCTCCGGAAAGAGAAATTGTCTAATAAAACAACTGAACTTATTTTGAAATTGTTTGTCTACATTGTAATATTTGTTCTCTTTCAAAAATGGTTGGTAGTACTTCGTCCACCGTAAGGAAACTTCCTGGCTCTGCCACTGGCTAGTCTTGCATCTTAACTATCAACATTTGTTGTTTCCGCTTCTTACTTTTGTTGCCTTTCCACATTATTAATAAACATTTCTTTCTTTCTGGTCTTCGAAACAATTATAGGTTAATATGGATCTTCATTAACCGATATATTGGATACTGAATCTGTGAATATAGAAATAGCATAATGCATGGTGGCTTTCATGTCAAAGTATTCTTACTCGCGCACACATTCCCAGCAACTGACAGGGTTAAAGTCCTATCATACATGTATTTGCTTGTATACCTTACTCATATTGACTCACCTCTATTCACTGTCATGTATGCCTATGAATTCTTTTAGCAACTATTGGTTGTCATGGTTTGTCCCAGACTAAAAGGTATTTGCTTGTATACCCTACTCCTAATTTTTGTGTCATTGGGAAATTTGCAGGCTGTTATAGCAGATAGCCGAAGTGGCCTAAACCAGTTACCAGTACAAGTAGTCAAACGGCCAACCTCGAAGAGCATGGTGAGTCTTAACGAAATCTTTGAGCTTAATCAATGAAACATTTGAGGAATTTTCCCCCCCTTCGAAAGAGTCTTCTCATTTTTTTAAAATTCCATTTGTATATTGTTATGTTTTTACTTTTATTGAAACAGCATTTGTAAAATTTCCTCTCTTACTCGTGTAGTCGTGTGTTATTCTTTTTGTTAGTTTCACCCATTGGGAATTGTCATAACTCGTAATATAGTTTGACAGCAAATAGAGTCTTGATATGGCTAAAAATGAAATTAAATTGGGACCGTTCAAATCGGACACGAATCTTAAAGCTCAGGGGTAAAACGGTAATTTTACCTACAAACGGGTCTGAAATGAGAACTGGGTCTTTCTTCAAAGCCCAATAACTCATGAACGGATCTGTCTTACTGGATACGGATTCCAACCCGTTACAAACCAATTCAGAAGGATAAAGAAGAATTCAGATTCATAATTATCCCTAAGAAGTGATTTTAACCGCTTCTATATATTCACACCGAAAAGTAGAGATATGTTTTTATCTCGAAACGGATCTCTAAGGCGACTATAAAAACCCCTCTCCCCCCACCATAACAAGGTAATCAATCTTTTTCCAGTTAATGCTCTTTCTTAATCATTCCGATTACTGACAAGAGCGTCGGAGGGTGCGTCGCCGGGATTCATCCCGGTGTCTCGCACTTTTTACAGGTCAACGACAGCGGCAAAAAACCAGTCAACACATTGGTGAAGGTCAACAGGTCAACAGGTTTGCCTTATTGTTTTATCCAAGAATCTACAAATTCATCTGTTTGCTCCCACACAAAAATCAGCAGCAACAGATTGGCGCCATCTGTGAAAATCGGAAAAGCAACCCGACCTAACTTCATCAGCGAGACTAGTTTCAAGCCATGCATCCAAAACAGAAGGGGAAGGCAGTGATCTGCAGCTGAAGAACCACTTCTCTTCCTCCTCCCACTCCTCCAGCTTAAGGTGTTCCTCCTCCCACTCCTCCAGCTTAAGGTGTTCCTCCTCAACAGGCCCCTCCAGGATCTCGGGGGACTGCCCAGGGGGCCTCCCGTCGGAGTCATCCGAAGCAACATCCTCCTCATGACCATGTCACGGGTCCTAATCCTTCAGTTGAATCTATGGCTTCTCAGAGCCCTCCCGAGCGGGATCTTCGTCAAGTGATTGCCGATCGCCAAAAGGGGGTCGACTTCCGAACTCGTCTGAATGGATGGCGAGCCCTTGGGGGAGTCCATCAACCTGAGCACCCATGGGCCTCAAGAGTTCGGATCCCCCGCTGACCGAGGACCAGAAGATGGCCTCCCCCGAGGAGGCGAAAAGAGTCCCCTCAGCGTCATCGGCGGAGAACTCATTCTCCAGTAAGCCTAGCCACACATAGGGACCGCCAAGCTGGAGAGGCATCAGTCACAAGGGCGGAGCTTCAAGACTTCCAAGCGGCAGTCTTACGGGCTCTCAATATCGTCCCAAATAACGACCAGAGGCCACTTACTCATGAGCCAGCTCGGAGCTACCGTCTTCACACTCCCCGTCCTCGTCCATCTCCAAGCTACCATTGCCGCAACTCCAGTCCACCCTCGTACGAAGATGAGTTCCGGGGCTCGGTAAGATATGATCAAAGAGAAGACTCGATCTACCGCCTTCTCCACGAGATGGAGAGACGCCTCGGCCGAATTGACAGGGAAGAAGAGCAGCGGGCGATAAACCTCCGCCCGAGCAGACCTCCATTCTCCCGCACCATCATGGAGGCCCCCGTCCCAGAAAACTTCAAGCCGCCTCACTTCGAGTCGTATACCGGAGAGTCAGACCCCACGGATCACATAGAGAGTTTCAAAACTCTCATGATGATCCACCATGCTTCAGACGCCCTCCTCTGCAAGATCTTCCCTACCACGCTGAAGGGGTCTGTGAGAGAATGGTACTCTCGACTCGCCCCGGCCTCCATCTTCTCATTCGATCAGTTCGAAGGGCTCTTCCTTACTCATTTCGTGAGTAGCCGCCGGACCGAGAAAACAAGTGTATCTTTGGTGACCCTCAACCAAAAAAAGGGTGAACGCCTAAGGGATTACTCATTTCGTGAGTAGCCGCCGGACCGAGAAAACAAGTGTATCTTTGGTGACCCTCAACCAAAAAAAGGGTGAACGCCTAAGGGATTACGTTCGACGCTTCACCGTCGAAGCCCAGTCCATTCCCTCTGTCAACCAATCAGTAGCCTCTGCCGCATTCGAGCGCAACGTCACTAATGCTTGCCTCAAGGCGTTCCTTACCAAGAAGCCTCCTCGGAACTTCTCAGAACTCCTACTTAGGGTGGAGAAGTACATACCAGTGGAAGAGGCTCTCAACCCCCTACTCTTGAGGAATCATCTTTCGGGAACAAACGAAAGAATACGAGCGAAGAGGGGTCCCAAAAATCCCAGAAGGACGGCAATGGTCAGCGCCGCCCAACTCCTCGTTTTGAGAAGTTCACCCCCTCATTGCTAATATATCAGAAATTCTTATGGAGGTGGACAAGGAAGGGCTACTCCGTGCTCTCCCTAGGATGAATACACCTGGCAAGAAGAGGAACAAGGATAAGTGGTGCCGCTTTCACAGGGACCACGGCCACGACACGGATGATTGTCGGGCTCTCAAGGAGGAGATCGAAGAACTCATACAGCGGGGACACCTGACCAAGTTCATCCAAAAAGATGGGGCCGAGCTTCCCCCCTGAGGAACCTAAAAATGAACAGAGAGGCCCGCCGAGCTTCAAGACTCAGAACCTGGGGCCGTCTTCCACCTCATCCAAGGAGGTCCAATGGAGGGAGAACCCAGATCCTTCTAAGAGGTTTTCACCTTATTGTAGAAGTAGGATCTTGATTTTCAATAAGGCCGATGCTTGTAACCTGGTCAATAGCATGTACTAATGGCTCGCCCTATTGAAGCGGCCACTTAGTTTATCTCAATAAAACTTAGCATTTTTTTATTGAAAATTATTGCTCTTGCTTCATCTTTATCTCTCCGAGTCACGACTCGCTAAATGGTGAGTTCAGAGTCCAGCTTCTCCTACATGGCTGCTCCCACAACTTACTAAGCTCAAAAAACGAGTTTGGAGTCTAACACTTGGTTCGACGTTGCTTTAGCCGCTTGCAAACAAGTAAGGGCGGGGCAACTCACAATTCGGAATTGCTCCTACAACTCGTTAACCCCTTCTAACAACGAGTTCGGAGTCCAATACTTGGCTCGACTCTGCTTCGACTACTTGCTCATAAGCGAGTAAGAAGTGGTTTGCCATTCGGAACTGCTCCCACAACCGTTGGATCTCTCTTAAACGACGAGTTCGGAGTCCAACAATTGGCTCGATTCCGCTTCAAATTACTCGCTCATAAGTGGGTAAGAAGTGGTTCGCCATTCGGAACTGCTCCCATAACCGTTGAATCTCTCTTAAACGACGAGTTCGGAGTCCAACACTTGGCTCGATTCCGCTTCAAATTACTCGCTTATAAGCGGGTAAGAAGTGGTTCGCCATTCGGAACTGTTCCCACAACCGTTGTATCTCTCTTAAACGACGAGTTCGGAGTCCAACACTTGGCTCGATTCCGCTTCAAATTACTCGCTCATAAGCGGGTAAGAAGTGGTTCGCCATTCGGAACTGCTCCCACAACTGTTGATTTTCTCACTTAAACAAGTTCGGAGCTCAACTCTCCCCTAGAGTTGCTCCTTAAACTTGTCTCCCAAATGGCTGACTCCTAGAGCCAAGCCCTTCGTCCCACTCGCCTCCCGAGTGGGCCTTTTCTAAGCGAGTTCGGAGCTCAAAACTCTTCCCTAGAGTTGCTCCTCAAACCCGTTTCCCAAGATGGCTCTCTTCTAGAGTAAAGCTCTTCGCTTCGCTCGCCTCCAAAGCGGACCTCTTCTCAATGAGTTCGTAGCTCACAACTCTCTCCTAGAGTTGCTCCTCAAACTTGTCTCCCAAATGGCTCTCTCCCTGAGCCAAGCTCTTCGCTCCGCTCACCTCCAAAGCGGACCTCTTCTCAACGAGTTCGAAGCTCACAACTCTCTCCTAGAGTTGCTCCTCAAACTTGTCTCCCAAATACCTCTCTTCTAGAGCCAAGCTCTTCGCTCTGCTCACCTCCAAAGCAGACCTCTTCTCAACGAGTTTGGAGCTCACAACTCTCTCCTAGAGTTGCTTCTCAAACTTGTCTCCCAAATGGCTCTCTCCTAGAGCCAAGCTCTTCGCTCCGCTCACCTCCAAAGCGGACCTCTTCTCAATGAGTTCGGAGCTCACAACTCTCTCCTAGAGTTGCTCCTCTAACTCGTCTCCCAAATGGCTCTCTCCTAGAGCCAAGCTCTTCTCTCCGCTCACCTGCAAAGCAGACCTCTTCTCAACGAGTTCGGAGCTCAAAACTCTCTCCTAGAGTTGCTCCTCAAACTTATCTCCCAAATGGCTCTCTTTTCTAGAGCCAAGCTATTCGCTTCACTCGCCTCCAAAGCGGACCTCTTCTCAACGAGTTCGGAGCTCACAACTCTCTCCTAGAGTTGCTCCTCAAATTTGTCTCCCAAATGGCTCTTTCCTAGAGCCAAGCTCTTCGCTCCGCTCACCTCCAAAGCGGACCTCTTCTCAACGAGTTCGGAGCTCACAACTCTCTCCTAGAGTTGCTCCTCAAACTTGTCTCCCAAATGGCTCTCTCCTATAGCCAAGCTCTTCGCTCCGCTCGCCTCCAAAACGGACCTCTTCTCAACGAGTTCGGAGCACAACTCTCTCTTAGGGTTGCTCCTCAAACTCGTCTCTTAAATGGCTCTCTCCTAGAGTCAAGCTCTTCGCTCCGCTCGCCTCCAAAGCGGATCTCTTCTCAACGAGTTCGGAGCACAACTCTCTGCTAGAGTTGCTCCTCAAACTTGTCTCCCAAATGGCTCTCTCATAGAGTCAAGCTCTTCGCTCTGCTTGACTCCAAAACTGACCTCTTCTCAACGAGTTCGGAGCACAACTCTCTCCTAGAGTTGCTCCTCAAACTTGTCTCCCAAATAGCTCTCTCCTAGAGTCAAGCTCTTCGCTCCGCTCACTCCCAGAGCGGACCTCTTCTCAACAAGTTCGGAGCTAAAACTCTCCCCGAGAGTTGCTCCTCAAACTTGTCCTCCAAGAACGGACTTCCCCCAAAGCCATGCAAAGCTCTTCTTAACTTCGTGAAGACGAAGATGTTGTGAGACTATCTTGACCTTGAAGAAGGAGGATTCTCCAACTCATCTCTGAAGAAAGCTTGAAGATCTTCGAAATAGCTTCGAAACAAGGGGTCATACGCCTCAATCCGACCTTCGTAGCAATGGGAACATTTGTTACAATAAAATGCGAGAAGAACTCTCCTGGACTTCGGCACACCTCGCCGAGCGTTCTTGACACCGACGCTCAAATGTGAGAAAAATATCTCACTTGGACTTCGGCACACCTCGCCGAGCGTTCTTGACACTGACACTCAAACGTAAGAAAAAACATCTCACTTGGACTTCGGCACACCTCGCCGAGCGTTCTTGCCACCGACGCTCAAATGTGAGAAAAACATCTCACTTGGATTTCGGCACGCCTCGCCGAGCGTTCTTGCCACCGACGCTCAAACGTGAGAAAAACATCTCACTTGAACTTCGGCATGCCTCGCCGAGCGTTCTTGCCACCGAAGCTCAAATTAAAGAAAAAATATGCCTCAAGAGCCGCACTCAGATCAAGATCAACAGTGGTGATTAGAGCAAAAAGAGAAAGTCAACGGGCAACGTTGATCGAGTCAACGGTCAACCGTTGACCGCCACGTGTCAAGTTGCCGAAGCCCTCTCCTGGTTCGGAAATGCAATCCGAGCGTTCTTGCCACCGACCATGTAACGAGAGAAAAATTTATCCAAAAAAGTCATCAGTCAACGTTGACCGAGTCAACGGTCAACCGTTGACCGCCACGCGTCAAGCCGCCGAAGTCTCTCTTAGTTCGGAAATGGGGCCGAGAGTTCTTGCCACCGGAGCTCAAATGAGAGAAAAATTTTGCCTCGAAATTCGTGCTCAAACACAATCTACGGCTCGGATCCGATCAAGCAAAAAAAGGGGGGAGGGGGAAATAGGCTACGGGTTCGGGTCTGAACCCGATGGGGATCCAAACCCAAACCCCTTCTCTCTCCTCCCCTTCTTCTACTTCGGATTTGGCGCCAAAAACTGAAGGAAAAAAAAAACCCCAAAACGAAGCCCAACTTCTTCCTCGAACGAACCCGGCTCCTTCAACTTCGAGCTCCGCCGAGCTCCTCCACGGTGCGAGCTCTGATCGCAACCAAGCTCCATCGAGCTCCCACATCGAAGAAGCTCGTTCGCCGAACGTCCCTCTCCTCGTTCGCCGAGCTCACCGAAGCTTCCAAATCGTCGAGCTCGCCACAGTCGGAGTCGTCCAATGACGAACCCCCCCGTTCGCCGCTCATCCTCTTTCGCCGAGCTTCTCCTTTAGGAGAGCTCCAAACCCATCGCCGCCATTAATGAGCTCCGAACAAAGCTCGCGACCAAACCCGAAACCCCATATGCAAAGAGGCTTCTTCTCCAGAGTTTTGGCGCCAAACGAAATCAACCTCCTTCTTCAACCTTCAAGCTCTACCGCTTAAACTCCAACGCCGAAGCTCCGAAGCTCCGAACCCACCTTAAGCTTCTCCTCTTCGAGCTCTCCTTCACCGCCATGGGTTCGCCACCTTCTCGCGAGCTCCCCTCACAGCCGCCAAACCCACCTCAAGCGAGCTCTGCCATGGCCAACGTCTCCACCAAGCTCTCTCCACCCACAAAGTCACCTCCGTTGTGAGCTCCAACGAGGAGCTCCGTCACAACCCCAACGGCAGCCTCCGTGCTCCACCGTCCTCGCCGAACCCAACTTCTCCAACACCGAGCTCCATACCGATGTCCTTCCTCGTCGACCTCCATGTCGCGAGCACGACTCCGAGCACTGCCAAGAGCACCAGCATCCTTCTGCCAACTCCGACCTCCACGTCTCGAGCACCTCGAGCTCTCCGCCTCCGACGTCGGCCTCCACCTTCGCCGAGCTCCATTGGCGACGGAGCGTGAAGGTCGGTAGTGATCGCCGAGCGTTTGTGGCACCGGAGCCCAAATGAGAGAAAAGTTCCTCGTCGCGAGCTCCTTGACGAACCGCCTCCGACGTCGGCTTCCACCCTCGACGAGCTCTGAAGCTCACTCACCGATCTCCTCCATTGCCGAGCTCTAATGACGAACCCCTCCATCCACCTCGTCAAGCTCCCTTGCCATCAAGCTCTACTCGACGAGCTCCTCGTCGACCTCCGAAGACGAGCTCCCCGTCGATCTCCACTTCGCAAGCCACTGGCGCTTCGAGAACAGAGAAGACAAAGGAGAAGGAAGAAAAAAGACGTAGAAGACGAGAAGAGAAAAGAGCAGCAGCAGAAAAGAAGAAGAAAGGAAAAAAAGGGTCAACGGAAGCCGTTGACTTTGCTACATGGCGTCGGCGTGGACTTCGGCAACTCTTGCCGAGAGTTCTTGGCACCGGAGCTCACATTGGAGAAAAAATGACCTCCTCCCGATGCGCGCTCGCTTGATCGTGATCAACGCACACGATCGTGCCACGTCACCTGGTATTTATTTATTTATTTAATTAATCGAATTAATTATTTAAAAACTCCGAAAAAATATTTAAAAATCGAAAAAAATTAATAAAAAATTCTAAAATTAATTATTAATTCAGAAATTAATTTTTAAATTCTGAAAATAATAATTATTAAATTAGAATAATTAATTAATTTTTTGATAATTAATTATTTAATTCGGAAATTAAATAAAAAATTCAAAAAAATTCAGAAAAATCCAGAAAAATCTGAGAATAATTTTTGGGTATTTTACAAGCTCATAATAACACTGTTACACCCCGAGCTAGATCCAACTCCCCCGAGAACTCCGATAAAATCCCGTACGCCATTTGAACAACAAATTACTCCTCAAAGGCTGTTAAACTCAGTCTTCAGGAGTAGGGGGCTCGTGATATGGCTAAAAATAGAATTAAATTGGGACCGTTCATATCGAACACAAATCTTAAAGCTCAGGAGGTAAAACGGTAATTTTACCTACAAACGGGTTTGAAATAGAAATTGGGTCTTTCTTCAAAGCCCAATAATCCATGAATGGATCTGCCTTACTGGGTATGGGTCCCAACCCGTTACAAACCAGTTCAGAAGGATAAAGAAGAATTCAGATTCATAATTATCCCTAAGAAGTGATCTTAACTGCTTCTATCCATTCACACCGGGAAGTAGAGATAAGTTCTTATCTCGAAACGGATCCCTAAGGCGACTATAAAAATCTCTTTCCCCCCACCATAACAAGGTAATCAATCTTTTTCCAGTTAAAGCTCTTTCTTAATCATTCCGATTACTGACAAGAGCGTCGGAGGGTGCGTCGCCGGGATCCATCCTGGTGTCTCGCACTTTTTGCAGGTCAACGGCAGCGGCAAAAAACCAGTCAACACGTTGGTGAAAGTCAACAGGTCAACAGGTTTGCTTTATTGTTTTCTCCAAGAATCCACAAATTCATCGGTTTGCTCCCACACCAAAATCAGCAGCAACAAGTCTAACTCGTAATATTTCTAAAAATTACTATAATTGGATTTAACTACCTTGAAATGTAATGAATTTCAAATAGAAATATAGTGAATTGAATTTTTTATGCTCTTCTCCATCTCTACTAGCACTGCCAGACTGTAATGAAGGTAGTATGATTGCATGATTTTGAGGAGCCTAATAAAGCAGCAGAAAGGACTAAGCAGTTAGACAATGCTTTGACAATTATAATTATTTAGCTTGATCAACATCTTAAATTGTGCACATCCTTATAAACAAACTAGCCTTAAAATGGGCGGTGTGTCCCTTGATTATAGGATTAATCATCTTGTTCCTTCCTGTTTGCAATTGCTCTAGATTAGAAAAGAAGAGGGGCGGTTGCATTGTCCCATCCAGTAATTGTCATATACTTGGAGAATTTGCATTAGTCCATCACATGATTCTCCTATTTGGGATGCTCATTCCACATGCTACCAAAACTCTTGATTTAACAGAAAAAGTTGAGATGACATACATAGCTTCCTCTAAGTAAGAAACCTAATTACGAAAAAGAAAAAAAAATTCTCCTCGCACAATTGAAGGGCATGCCTTGAATTTTTTGCACGAAACGACAGCCACCTAGCTTCATTTCTTTCGGAGCTATGATAGTAATGATCGTTTATTGTAGTGAAAGGCTTGCCATCCTAGCATAACATTCTAAGCTCGCAGTGAGTGTTCTGAATACTATTCTGTTATGATCCCAGCCCTAAACCCAATCCCAAACGCACACACAAAAGCACCCCCACAAACACACCACTAAGGAGAAACATCAAAAAGCAAAAGGACGGGAAAAGTGGCAGCAAGAACAGTTGGAATTGGTATGGAAAGGGAGAAAAGCTCATATGGGCCTCTCTTTATCTTCAACATTCTGGAATATTAATGTTTGCTACTTTAGATTATTCCATTCCTTACCTTTCAACTTTTAAGACTTGCAATGCTCTTCATTTTTTTTTATAAAGAAAATCAGCCGGTGAAAACAATTCTATCAATGAAATTAGTAAAACTGCACTGGCAAATTTACGAGTTAATCACTGTACATAGAAGCTGTACCCAACAATGTTGTATCCTCCATATATATCAGTAAATTACAAATCTTCATCGTCTACAAACTATCTTTATTGCATGTAAATCAAGTGTGGCAACAAAGTGAAAAACAAGTCTAGTGAATTGTCAAATTGCAACGAATTTCTTCAGACCCCAGACCCCCGGGATTTCCTACAGAAAACATGATTATGGTGCTAGTTGCGAATTGGGGCCACAAAGGAAAAAATACAAAGAGTAGATGACATTAAATAATGTCAATTCGCTCCCCACTTGAAAAGTGATAAGGGAAGGAATCAAAGTGAGTGTGGGTTGAAACTTTAAATAGAAGGATGAGGTGAGACTGAACCATTTCATTGTAATTAGCAATACTAACATTTGTTTTCTGCTGCAGTTGAAGAGAGTCAGAGACTAAGTAATGAAGTTTTTGTTTCAGTGCCCCTGCTGCTCCTGTTTCTGCTTCATGAGGACCAAACAGAGCAAACCTAAGGAGAAGGAAGCCAAAGGAGATTGAATCTGCAGTTGAAGCTGATGGATGGACGTATGGTTATCACTCGAGTTATTTTAGTTTTTTTCACTATTGTACAACTTAGCCTTCCGTTTCGAGCTCTCATTGGCTTGTTATCTATATATAATAAGAGAATGATATGAAATGTTCTCTTCTTCATCTTCTGTCTTCTCATTTTTCATTAGCTTCAATCCTTCTGACATACCTATCTGATCTCCTCCATCCTAAAAAAGTTGGATACCATTCAGGTGCTCTGTGCTCATACATTATGACAACTGAGCTATACGTTCTATTTCATCAGTATTTATATAGTGGCTCAATAAACTCAACTTCTGTTTGTTTATTGTCTGAGATGTAGTGGTATGGAAATGATTATACTGGAAAGTATAATGGTAGCTTATGGCAACTGAAAAGCAAAAATCCAGTACTCATTTGAAGACTTGAAGTGAGCCGAATTCATCCAACATTTCAGGAATGATGTTTTCTGAGCACTGCCTGAAAACGAATTACAAAATATAAAAATACAAGCGAACTGTTGAAATTGACCTGGACATCTTGAAACAGGATACAGGAATAGACAACTCTTTCCTAGTGATTTTCCTTGGTGCAAAACTGTGCATGTCATGATATGGCAAAAGTTATACTGGAAGACCGTAACTCATCAATTAGAAGCTCGTATCTTGGTTCTGGTCTAAATGTGACAAATTATGTAGTCTATAACAAATTTACATCTTTTAAGGATGAGCAAATTGCCTAGAGCGCATTAAAAATTCAAATTTATAGATCTAAATCATCAAGAGTGAGATCTATGGGCAATGTTATAACCACTGTTGTGCACAATTATATATCTGATGTAGGGCAATCTCCGCCGTGACTAGAAGTCACTCGCTCGCTCCTCGGCTTCCCCTCATCCACTTCGAAGTACACAGTGAAAAAGGGCTCCCCTTAACCCCTCCACGAAGACTACAAAGGCACAGCAGAAGAACTAGGGTTCAGTGATGCTTGATAATATCATTTTGCTATCGCAACTTTTATTCTTTTAGTTTTTCTCTTTATGGTGGGTTTTTTTTTTTTGGGAAGATAAAGGTGATCTCATCACCATTTCATTAAAGAAGATTTAATGAATCATGTAAGTGCTAATTACATCATGGTAGCCTTATATAGTGGCTACAGACTCAAAATCTACTACATCCTCCTACATGAACATAATGATATACATAAAGACAGATACAAAGCTGCAAACTCAAAATCCCTCCAATCAAAGCAACTGCTACCGTCTGTCTCGCTCGGTAGTCCAAGTGCTACTCCTCTTCCATTCGCAGGTTTTTTTTTTCCCAAGAGTGAATATAGGCAAAGATTTTATGCTTGGTGTTATAGTTGCCTCCCTATATGGTCTTCAATTTGTGTGTGAATTGTTTCGAATAAAATTTGTGTAAGCCATTTTATTATCTCTAATATTATAATAGAAGAGTTGGAGTTGACGTTTGTAAATGATGCGGTTTTTTTTGGGAGGCGTGTGGATGCACCAGGCGTGAGTTCTTACTCGATTTGTATTGATAGAGGAAACTCCTATGCAGACGACCCTCGGCCGGGCGAACGGTACGGAAGTAGGCGGGAGCGAGGTGGAGACTGGATGCTCGGCTCGGATCTGTAGGCTCGGATCCGAGGTCTCGTGTACCTGCAGACGGTCTAGGAACACCGGAGTTGGTCCCGGTGGCAGACCCTCCGACGATCTAGTCAGCTACTGAGAGAGAGTAACAGTAACTAGGGTTTTGAGTGGAAAAAGATTGATTACCGGGATAAAGGGGCAGGGGTCAGGTATTTATAGGAGAATCCAACAGGGTCTGGACCCGTTTGGGGCCGGGTCTGGACCCGGTTGCCCGTGGGGTTGAAGCGGTGGAAACCCGGGCGGTATAGGGCTGACGTGGCAGAGGTCCGGGCGGTTTTCTGGTGCTGACGTGGCGGATCTGGATGATCCGAAGGTACGCATATTCTGAAGGGATCCTGTGGCCCAGGAGGGGCCACGTCATCCAACCCATATCAGAAGCCCCACACTCCTGGAGGGCTGGGTGAGCCAGCCGTGTAGGAGTGGTCCTTTGCCTCTGTAGGGAGAGCAGGGTGGAAGGTGCGGTGAGAAAGTAGAATCTGCTACTTCCAGAAGAGGCTAGGGGTTAGGAGGAAGGGATCCCTCGTCGGAGTTTTGCACAGGATGCCGTGTAGAGGGGTCGGAATGATGCTTGCCGAGCAGGGTGGAAGGTCGGCAGACGAGCCCTTGGTCGGCAGACGAGCCTCGGGGGGTCGGCGGACGACCCTCTCGCTAGTTGGAAGAGCAAGGGGATGCCAATGCTCGTTGGGCTGGAGATCGGCTCGCCGAGCATAAAGGGTCGATGGACGAGCTTCGAGGGTCGGCAGGCGAACCCTCACTAGTTGGAAGAGCGAGGGGATGCCAACGCCTGTTGGGTTGGAGATCGGCTTGCCGAGCATAGAGGGTCGGTAGGCGAGCGTTCGGGGTCGGTGGACGAGCTTAGAGGTTGGCAGGCAACCCCTCGCTAGTTGGAAGAGCAAGGTTCGGTAGGCGACTCCCTCGCTAGTTGGAAGAGCAAGGGGATACCAACGCCTGTTGGGTTGGAGATCGGCTCGCCGAGCATAGAGGGTCGGTAGGCGAGCGTTCAGGGTCGGTGGACGAGCTTAGAGGTCGGCAGGCAACCCCTTGCTAGTTGGAAGAGCGAGGGTCGGCAGGCGACCCCCTCGCTAGTTGGAAGAGCGAGGGGATGCCAACGCCTGTTGGGTTGGAGATCGGCTCGCCGAGCTTAGAGGGTCGGTCGGTGAGTTCCTCACTTGAGGAGAATTCTTGGGGCTCGCGATTTCATCCGAGCTCTGAGCCCCCTGGGAATAGAGGAGGGCCATAGGGGCTCGCGGTGTCGTCCGAGCTCCGAGCCCCTTGTGAATATAGGAGTGCTTCAAAGGCTCGCGGTGACATCCGAGGTCCGAGCCCCTACACTTGGTAGTAGCGACTGGATGATTTCATTGTATTTTAATGCTTTAGGAGTCCTGACGACTGGCATTGGTCGGTCATTTTGTCGAGCACCTGGGGTCGGTGGATGAGCTTCGAGGGTCGGCAGACGACCCCCTCGCTAGTTGGAAGAGCAAGGGGATGCCAACGCCTGTAGGGTTGGAGATCGGCTCGCCGAGCATAGAGGGTCGGTCGGCGAGCCCCTCGCTTGAGGAGAATTCTTGGGGCTCGCGATTTCATCCGAGCTCCAAGCCCCCTAGGAATAGAGGAGGGCCATAGGGGCTCGCGGTGTCGTCCGAGCTCCGAGCCCCTTGTGAATAGGGGAGTGCTTCAGAGGCTTGCAGTGACATCCGAGGTCCGAGCCCCTACACTTGGTAGTAGCGATTGGATGATTTCATTGTATTTTAATGCTTTAGGAGTCCTGACAAGTGGCGTTGGCCGGTCATTTTGTCGAGCGCCTGGGGTCGGTGGACGAGCTTCGAGGGTCGGCGACGACCCCCTCACTAGTTGGAAGAGCAAGGGGATGCCAACGCCTGTAGGGTTGGAGATCGGCTCGCCGAGCATAGAGGGTCGGTCGGTGAGCCCCTCGCTTGAGGAGAATTCTTGGGGCTCGCGATTTCATCTGAGCTCCAAGCCCCCTGGGAATAGAGGAGGGCCGTAGGGGCTCGCGGTATCGTCCGAGCTCCGAGCCCCTTGTGAATAGGGGAGTGCTTCAGAGGCTCACGGTGACATCCGAGGTCCAAGCCCCTACACTTGGTAGTAGCGACTGGATGATTTCATTGTATTTTAATGCTTTAGGAGTCCTGACGACTGGCGTTGGTCGGTCATTTTGTCGAGCGCCTGGGTTCGGTGGATGAGCTTCGAGGGTCGGCAGACGACCCCCTCGCTAGTTTAAAGAGCAAGGGGATGCCAACGCCTGTAGGGTTGGAGATCGACTCGCCGAGCATAGAGGGTCGGTCGGCGAGCCCCTTGCTTGAGGAAAATTCTTGGGGCTCGCGATTTCATCCGAGCTCCGAGCCCCCTGGGAATAGAGGAGGGCTGTAGGGGCTCGCAGTGTCGTCCGAGCTCCGAGCCCCTTGTGAATAGGGGAGTGCTTCAGAGGCTCGCGGTGACATCCGAATTCCGAGCCCCTACACTTGGTAGTAGCGACTGGATGATTTCATTGTATTTTAATGCTTTAGGAGTCCTGACGACTGGCGTTGGTCGGTCATTTTGTCGAGCGCCTGGGGTCGGCAGAGGAGCTCAGAGGGTCGGCAGATGGACCTCTCGCTAGTTGGAAGAGCGAGATGACGTCAAGGTTAGGTGAGTTGGGGGTCGGTTTGTCGAGCTCTGGGGGTTGGCAGTCGAGCCCCCTGCCTGTGGGATAGATGGACACTGGGGCACGTGGTGTCATCCGAGCTCCAAGCCCTTCGTAAATAGTGAAGGACACTGGTGCCCGCGGCGCCATCCGAACTCCGCGCTCCTGTGAATAGGGGATGCTGTTTTGTGGCTTGCGGTGCCATCTGAGCGTCGACCGTCCCGTAAAAATAGAATAGGAATTGTGGCTCGCGGTGCCATCCGAGCATCGACCCTCCTGTAAAAATAGAAGATGAATTGGGGCTCGTGGTGCCATCCGAGCTCTGACCCTTCTGTAAAAATAGAAGATGAATTGTGGCTCACGGGCCATCCGAGCGTCGACCCTCCTGTGAAATAGGAGAGGAATTGTGGCTTGCGGTGCCATCCGAGCGCCGACCCTTCTGTAAAAATAGAAGAGGAATTGGGGCTCGCGGTGCCATCCGAACGCCGACCCTTCTGTAAAAATAGAAGATGAATTTTGGCTCGCAGTGCCATCCGAGCGTCGACCCTCCTGAAAAATAGGAGAGGAATTGTGGCTCGCGGTGCCATCCGAGCGCCGAGCTTCATTGACTTGTCATAAAAGTCCGCTGTGTGGGGAAGAAAAGCCTGGGGGTAGTTTGGGTAATTATACGCTCACTGCTGACGTCAGGAGCGCAAGGATCGAAGCGTCTCCAGATCTTTAGCGACTGTTAGATCTTTGATGGTTAAGATCCAACGGTCAGATCTTAATTGCAGAAATCGAGGAGTCGCTTTCTCCTTATAAATCCCCTCCCCCCTCTTCACTTTTTCTTCTTCATTTCTTTACTCTCACTCTCCACTATTTCAAGAACAGGGTTTTCACCTGCCATCTGCAATTTTTACCGGTGATCGTTCGGTAAACTCTTCAGGTTAGTATTCTTTGTTTTGTAATGTCGCGCGTTCAGTCCAGATCCGAGGCCAGCTCGTCGGGCCGCTCCGAGAAGGAGTCCGAGTCCGAGACAACCTCGTCTTTTAGCAAGTATAAGGTGAAGCAGGAGGTCCTGACAGATCCTGGGTCGGCTAGTAGTGACGACGTAGTCTTCATAGTATCGCCACTGAGATCCCGAAGGCCGGGGAAGGAGCCTGTAGGTGAGGGCGAAGAGGAAAAGGATGAGGAGAATCAGGAGGATCTGGGTGCCGAGGGCGAAGAGGAAGAAGGAGATGACGAGGAGGACCAGGGCGCCGAAGGCGAAGAGGAGGAGGATGAGGATCAGGAGGATATGGGTACTGATGGTGAGGATGAGGACGCTGAAGAGGGTGCTGGCGAAGGCACAGCGGGAAGGTCGGTCGGGGATGACCTTCCACCTCTCCCACCCCTGTCGATGCCGTCTCCCGAGAGGAAGGCTCGTCCTCGCCGGAAGAAGCGGAAGCTAACTATCCCAGACAGTCCTCCTTCGCAAGATGAATATGCACCCAGGTCGAGGCTCGAGTTCCCCTCAGTCTCCTTCAAAAATCCGGGGTCGATCCGGACGTATCCTGATGATATCAAGGACATCGACCCTATCCCTCCCGTGCCAGGTGAAGAGAGCAAGGTGAAGATTCGGATGGACAGCATCCCATGCATCTTGAGGGCGGACTATCTCCACATTCTGAGGGCCTTTTATTTCATCCCGCGGGAGTTCGAAGTCTTCATCCCGAGCCCTGACATTCGGCCCACCACGGTTCTAGCACCGGGCTTTTGTATGTTTCCTGAGGATGCCTTTGCCTCGGGCCTGAGGCTGCCTCTGCATTCCTTTATTAAGAGGGTCTTGAATTGGGCGAAGTTATGCCCCATGCAGTACGGCCTGAACTCTTGGAAGCATTTGATTTGTTTTATCCTGAGGTGCCAAGAGAAGGCGGTGAAGCCGAGATTGACGTACTTCCGAACCATCCTAGGGATCAGTTCGCTCAGAGATCAGGAAGGGATTTTCTACTTCTCACCCAGGCCGCACAAGAAGATCATGCACGGCCATCCGGATTCTATCAATGGGTAGAAAGAGAAGTATTTTGTGGTGCGGAGTGAGAAGGCTTAGGGAATACCGACCCAGTGGAGCTTCTTCAAGCCGTACCATAAACCTTCGAAGCGACGCGACTTGACAGCAAAGGAGTGGAAGCGAGTGGAGAAGATAGTTAGGAGGCACAGTATTGCGTGGCCTCGAGTGACCGAACTACACCTCGCCCGGGCCGGACTGAGCCCGGTTGACCCTAGTATGTTTCGTTCTGAATTTTTCATCTTTCTGCCTTCGTGTTAACTTTAGCATCTTTTTTTGTCCTTGCATAGATTACTTCCGAACAAGTGGATGATAGGAGAGCCTTGCTGGCCGTTGCCGCGAAGGCAAGGGCGGATATACAGAAGAAGAAGAAGGCGGAGCAAGAGAAGCTGGCCGCTCTGGCCGGGGGGTCCGCCAAGGCCCCGGCCCCGGTAGCTGAGGAGCCTTCTCAAGCAAAGAAGGCCAAGAAGCATCACCACCCCCCCCACACCGAGGGCACCCCGGGATGCAAGGGGCAGTTCGGGAAAAACTGTTGATGCCCCGGGGAAGGGGCTTCCCCCGCCACGCCCCACCGTCGAGGAGATGGTGGGCCAATAGGGACTGCGGCCCTTTGCCCCTGATTGGTCGATCGTGCCGGGGGGGGGGGGGGCAGTCTGCTCGACGGACCAGTGGCGGTAGAGTTCGTCACGAAGGCCGACACCGAGCGTGACTTCATGGCGCTGGCATCGCAGACGGCCGAGCAGGCCTTCATGCGCTGGTCCCAGGCGCATATTTCGGTAAGTTAGTTCGGCACCTTCTCCCCTTGTTTTGAACTTGGTGGAATTTTTTTGATCTCTTCCCCCTCGGACAGGCGATGCTCCATGGTCAGCACTTCCAAAAGTGCTTGGAGAAGGAGATCTACATCGAGAGGAGGAACGCGGAGAAGTACCTCCGCGAGCTGAACAAGACTACGGACGATCTGAAAGAGGCTCGGACCATGGTGACCGTCCACGAGGCCCAGATAGCCTCGCTCTCCGATATCCACAAGGCGGACGCGGATCGTCTCAAGAAGAGGATTAAGGAGGAGGCGGAGAAGGGGCGGAAGCTCTGATTATAGCGCAGGACGAGGCGTATGAGCAGGCCAAGGCGCACTTCAGGCAGATCTACCCCGAGCAGAGCGCGGACCACCTCTACTATGGTTGGGAGGCGAACCTTCCACCGACCCTGGGGGGCGACGAAGCGGGGGGCGTCTAGGCCGAAGATGAGGTGCCACCCCCTCAAGAATAGACTAGTTTTTTCTTTTTGTTTTTGATGTAAATGCCTCGAGCGGACTGACCACCGCGGCTTTTGTATCAATTTTTTGAAAGAAATGAAATATACTTTTTTTTTTGGGCCGAGGCTTTGTGACTTGTGCATTTTCCTAGCTTTCCTTGTGATTGTTTGTTTCTTGTCCTTGGATAGACGCACGAGACCTTGGGAGCCAGCCCGGTTTCTGCCGAGGTATCCCAGGTCCGAGCCGGGAAGGAGGCATTGGGAGTGGCTCTGGCTTGCCAGCGAAAATAGGCTCGTGATCGAGTGGCTGCTGTAAATTATTTTACGAACAAGTCAAGGGAGCTCAGTCTGGAGGTGGCTCGTCTGAAGAAAGCTATAGCCGACCAGGACTGGTGGGTAATCGAGACAGACTGGTCCATCTCGGATGCCTCGAGTGGGCGGTCGGCCTCGGAGTCTTTCCTTCACGAGGCTGTGATTGAGAAAGAGCTAGAGATCCAAAGACTGAAGTTGGTGTTGGGCGCGGGTCTGATCGAGGAGGCAAGTAACTCCACGCCGAGGCGGTGTCCGACGTTTTGAATTGAAGCAGCCCAGCCAGATGACGCAGGAAGCTCGGTGGCCGGGGTCTCTACCCAGGTTGGTCCGGCCGAACGTGAGAGGAGCCCCGAAGGAAGTGCCGAGTTTGAGTTTTCCAACCGAGTGTGAGTGAGCCGCAAGTTGTTCTTTGTATTTGTACCGACTTTCATTGAGTTGTAAGCAATGAGTAATAATAAGAACATTTGATTCTCTGAACTTTGATTGTCTCGGTCGCCGAAGGTGGTTACCATGCTTGTTGCGAAGGGTCTCTACCGAGGTGACTTGGTGCAACGGGCGCATATGCAGTGGCATATGGCCTGTCGACGAGTCATTAATGGCGACATTTTGCCTTCCCATGAACATTTATGGCGACGTTTCGTCTTCCGCCATTTCGCATTCCCAGACACATTAATTACACCCCTCAGGGGCTATATAATCCCCCCTCCCCCCAAGCTGGTTGTTTAAGAAGTGAGTGGCTGATCAGTCGCTTGACTTTGGATGCCTGCCGAGGGCGGGTGCCCCAAACATAATCTTTTTCCGAGGTCTCCGGATTGGAGGCACACCAATCACCCTCGAACAATTCGAGGTTCGGGCCTTGACGGTCAGAGGACCCCGGGGGGTTCGTTGGTGAGTGGTGGGCCGACCGATCGGTTCGGAGGCTCGGAGAGAACCAAGGTCGGTGGCGTTCCTGCCGTCCTCGAATAGTTTGGGGTTTTGGGCTCGTACAGAGCCGTAAACCCCGGGTTGTTCGTGGGCGAAAGGAGGGTCAACGAATGGCCTCGGGGCGAGGAGAGCCGAGGATCGGCGGCCCTGCTGCCGTCCTCAAACAGTTCAGGGTATGGGTTTGTGAAAGCAGTAAACCCTGGGTTGTTCGCGGGCGAGAGGAGGGTCAAACAACCGACCCGAAGCTCGGGGCGTCTGCCGAGGCGGACGCTCTAAAACAATAAAAATTTTGTTGAAACAGAAAGAGTTGTGGGTCGGAGCCGAGCGGCTTCGGAGAGCCGCAGCCATGCTTCGGTTTTAACGACGAGGCACCATTGGTTGCCAGGGAGAAGGCCAGTAACGGGCGTAGCCACGAGTCGTCGCCGAGCATTAAGGTCGGGGTGCTTTGGGAGAAAGCCTCCGCCTTGCTCGAGGTCGACGCCGAGCTCCCGAACTTGTTCTCAGGAGAGACGGTACGGGTGTAGCTGGCGGTTGCCGCCTCGCGCATAGGTTGATGGGCTTGAAGAAACCCAAACCATGCGAGGGACAGGTGCCGAGCCCCCACACTGGGGAGAAAGCCAGTAACGGGCGTAGCCACGGGTTGTCGCCGAGCATTAAGGTCGGGGGGGGGGGGGGGGGGCTTTGGGAGAAAGCCTCCGCCTTGCTCGAGGTCGATGCCGAGCTCCCGCACTTGTTCTCAGGAGAGACGGTATGGGTGTAGCTAGTGGTTGCCACCTCGCGCCTAGGTTGATGGGCTTGAAGAAGCCCAAACCATGCGAGGGACAGGTGTCGAGCCCCCACACCGGGGAGAAAGCCAGTAACGGGCGTAGCCACGGGTCGTCGCCGAGCGTTAAGGTCGGGGGACTTTGGGAGAAAGCCTCTGCCTTGCTCGAGGTCGACGCCGAGCTCCCGCACTTGTTCTCAGGAGAGACGGTACGGGTGTAACTGGTGGTCGCCGCCTCGTGCCTAGGTTAACGGGCTTGAAGAAGCCCAAACCATGCGAGGGACAGGTGCCGAGCCCCCACACCGGGGAGAAAGCCAGTAACGGGCATAGCCACGGGTCGTCGCCGAGCGTTAAGGTCGGGGGGCTTTAGGAGAAAGCATCTGCCTTGCTCGAGGTCGACGCTGAGCTCTTGCACTTGTTCTCAGGAGAGACGGTACGGGTGTAGCTGGCGATCGCCGCCTCGCACCTAGGTTGATGGGCTTGAAGAAGCCCAAACCATGCGAGGGACAGGTGCCGAGCCCCCACACCGGGAAGAAAGCCAGTAACGGGCGTAGCCACGGGTCATCGCCGAGCATTAAGGTCGGGGGCTTTGGGAGAAAGCCTCCGCCTTGCTCGAGGTCGACGCCGAGCTCCCGCACTTTTTCTCAGGAGAGACGGTACGGGTGTAGCTGGCGGTCGCCGCCTCGCGCCTAGTTTGATGGGTTTGAAGAAGCCCAAACCATGTGAGGGACATGTGTCGAGCCCCTACACCGGGGAGAAAGCCAGAAACGGGCGTAGCCACGGGTTGTCGCCGAGCGTTAAGGTCGGGGGACTTTGGGAGAAAGCCTCCGCCTTGCTCGAGGTCGACGCCGAGCTCCCGCACTTGTTCTCAGGAGAGACGGTACAGGTGTAGCTGGCGGTCGCCGCCTCGTGCCTAGGTTGATGGGCTTGAAGAAGCCCAAACCATGCGAAGGACAGGTGCCGAGCCCCCACACCGGGGAGAAAGCCAGTAACGGGCGTAGCCACGGGTCGTCGCCGAGCGTTAAGGTCGGGGTGCTTTTGGAGAAAGCCTCCGCCTTGCTCGAGGTCGACACCGAGCTCCCGCACTTGTTCTCAAGAGAGATGTGTAAGGGAAGCTTTTCTGGCTCGCGATGCTATCTGAATGCCGAGCCCCAAGCTTGTAAGAGAAGCTTTTTGGGCTCGCAATGCTGTCCGAGCGCCGAGCCCCAAGCTTGTAAGAGAAGCTTTTCGGGCTTGCGATGCTATCCGAATGTCGAGCCCCAAGCTTGTAAGAGAAGCTTTTCTGGCTCGCGATGCTATCCGAGCGCCGAGCCCCAAGCTTGTAAGGGAAGCATTTCTGGCTCGCGATGCTATCCGAGTGCCGAGCTCGAGACATCTTTTATTGAAAACAAAATTTGAAGCCACAAACTTGTTTTTAAGAAAGTTGGCATATTTACATCATACTGGATTTTTACAAAAAAACAAGGCACGACGTGCCGATTACATTAATGATAATTTACAAGATGGAGGCTAATCTCCTCCTTGGAACTTGATGAGGTGTTCTGCATTCCAGGGCCTCTTGATGGCCTTGCCCTCTGGGTTGGTCAGGCGGTACGTCCCTGGGCGCACGACCTCCGATACTCAGTAAGGGCCCTCCCAGTTCGGGGCAAATTTCCTTTTCTGACCGGGACTGGATACCGCCAATTTTCGGAGGACGAGGTCTCCGAGTTTGATGTCGGTGGGGCGCACCTTCTTGTTGTAGAACTTCTCAATTTTTTGTTGGTAGATGCTTCTTCTAATGACGGACTTCTCCCTGACCTCGTCTATGAGGTCGAGGTCGGCTCGCAGTTGTTTGGAGTTAGCTGCTTCGTCGAAAGCCATGATTCGGGGTGAAGGGATCCCGATCTCCAAGAAAATGACGGCCTCCGCGCCGTATGTTAGATTGAAAGGGGATTCTCCCGTGGGGATTCTCTTTGTTGTTCGGTGGGCCCAGAGAACGCTGGGTAACTCGTCGACCCATAACCCCTTAGAAGAGTTATCAAGTCGTTTCTTGAGGCCGTCGAGGATTTGGCGGTTCGCGTTCTCGGCCTGACCGTTGGATTGGGAGTGGCATACTGAGGAGAAGCGCTGCTGGATTCCGAGATCTTCGAAGAACTTGCAGAAATGCTTACCCGTAAATTGAGTCCCATTGTCTGTAATGAGCACATGCGGAATCCTGAACCGACAGACGATGTGTTTCCAGAAAAATTGTTGGGTTTGTCGTTCGGTGATCATTGCTAACGGCTCGGCCTCGGTCCACTTAGTGAAGTAGTCGATCGCCACAATGAGGAACTTTCGTTGGCCCGTTGCTTTTGGAAATGAGCCCACCAAATCCATCCCCCACATTGCAAAGGGGGTCGGACTGGCCATTGACCGGAGGTTTGCCTGAGGAGCCCTTTTCACGGGGGAGAAATGTTGACAGGGGCCGCACTTCTTCACTAGGGCGAGGGCGTCTTGCAGCATAGTGGGCCAGTAATACCTGTGATTTAATGCCTTCCGTGCTAGCGAACGGCTTCCCATGTGGCATCCGCCGATCCCCACGTGCAGCTCCTTGAGGGCATACTTGGCTTCGTCGGGGGTCAGGCAACGGAGGTAGGGTCTGCCGTCCGTTGTGGTGTAGGACTTTTTGAAGAGGGTGGCATTGATCACCGTGAATCTTTCTGATCGGACCCTGACTCGCCTTGCTTCAGCCCGGTCTTCGGGGTGCTCTTCCTTGACTAGAAATTTCTTGATAAGAGTGGTCCAGTCGTTGGGAGGGGCTCCGTCTTCAACGCACAGAACCTCCAGGAAGTCTGTACTTGGCTTCAACAAGACTTCAATCAGGACCGTGCGGTCGAGGCCTTCAAAGGATGAGGAGGCCAACTTTGACAGGGCGTCGGCCTGGGCGTTCAGCTCCCGGGGAATCCTCAAGACAGCCAATTCGTCGAAGGACATTAGTAGGCACTGGACCACGACCAAGTACTTGATCATCCGATCATCACGGGCCTCGTAATCCCCGGTGATTTGGTTGACCACTAGCTGAGTGTCGCTAAAGGCCCTGATTTGTCTAGTGCCGGCCTGATGAGCCAGGTTAAGCCTGGCGATCATGGCCTCGTATTAAGCCTCATTGTTTGAGGCCGGGAAGTTGAGGTGGAGGCAGTATTGAAGGAGGAAACCATCTGGACCCCTAAGAATGATGCTCCCACCACTTTCCGCTTCGCAAGAGGAGCCGTCGACGTAAACTTCCCACGTCTGGTCGGCTTCCTGACTTGTGGGTTGCTCGGAGATGGTGCATTCTGTGATGAATTCGGTGAGGGCCTGCCCTTTGATTGCCGTTCTTGGCTGGTAGCCGATGTTGTACTGACTGAGCTCGATCGACCACTTGACTAGTCGCCCTGAGCTCTCGGGTTTATAGAGCACCGCCTTTAGGGGTTAATCCGTGAGTACCTGGACCGAATGTGCCTGAAAATATGGACAGAGCTTTCGCGCAGCCATGACCAAGGCGTATGCTACTTTCTCCATCCTGGAATATCTGGTCTCGGCATCGAGTAGAACCTTGCTTACATAGTACAGGGGCTTTTGGACCCCTTCATCTTCTCGAACGAGGACGACACTGAGCACGTTCTCCGAAGCAGAAAGGTAGAGCCAGAGTGGCTCCCCTGGTTCGGGCTTGCTGAGGAGAGGAGGGTTGGCGAGGTACTCCTTTAACTGGGCGAAGGCCTTTTGTTGCTGAGTACCCCACTCGAACCCTCCGGTGCTGCGCAGCGCCTTGAAGAATGGAAGGGACTTCTCTCCAGACTTGGAGAAGAAACGACCGATGGCCGCCAGTCTCCGCGTTAACCTCTGGACTTCTTTGACGTTCCTGGGTGGGGCCATATCTATTATGGCCTAGATCTTTTCGGGGTTTGCCTCGATGCCGCACTGGCTGACGATGAACCCTAAGAACTTCCCCAAGGAGACGCCAAAGGTACACTTCGCCGGGTTGAGCCTCATGTTGTGGGTTCGAAGGACCCCAAAGGCCTCCTCCAGGTCGGCGACATGGTCCTGTCCTTGCTAACTTTTGATGAGCATGTCGTCGACGTATACCTCCATGTTACATCCGATTTGATCTTTGAAGACTCGGTTGACGAGCCTCTGGTAGGTGGCACCGGCATTCTTCAGCCCGAAGGGCATGACCCGGTAGCAGTACAGTCCCCGGTCCATAGCGAAGGACGTCTTGGTGATATCGGGAGGAAACATCCAGATCTGATTATAGCCCGAGAAGGCATCCATGAAGGATCAGAGCTCGTGGCCCGAGATGGCATTGATCAGTGCATCAATACTGGGGAGAGGGAACGAATCCTTGGGACATGCCTTGTTGAGGTCGGTAAAATCTATGTAGATCCTCCAACTCCCGCTCGCCTTCTTGACCATGACGATGTTCACCAGCCACTCCGGGTAGCTGACCTCTTGTACGAAATGCACGGATTAGAGCTTGTCCACTTCTGCGTTTACTGCCTGCTGTTGCTCCGGAGCAAACTTGCACCGCTTTTGGACAACTGGTTTCGACCTGGGGATCATGCTGAGTTTGTGCATGATGAGATCCTCGGAGATCCCAGGCATGTCAGAGGGCTTCCAGGCGAAGTGGTCGACATTGCGGCGAATGCAGCTGATCAGGGCGATCTTGAGGTCAGGCGCGAGGGAGCAACTTACTCGGAAGTGCTTCGATGCATCCCCTGTCCCGAACGAGACATCTTCTAGCTCGTCCGCCGGCTCTGGTTCGAACTGGGTCCTTTCGGGCTCCAGCTCGGCGGCATCGAGGGGAAATACTCCGCTCCTGATCGCCGTCATGTAGCACGAACGCGCTGCTTCTTGATTTCCTCGGACAACTCCGACACTAGTGTTAGTAGAGAATTTCATTTTCTGGTGGTAGGCCGAGGGAACCGCCTGGAGGGAGCAGAGCCCCGGACGGCCGAGTATGGCATTGTAGGCTGTCTTGACATTCACAACCATGAAGTCCATGGACTCGGTCCTTCTTTTCGGGGTCGTGCCTGCCGTGACGTCTAGGATGACGATCCCCTCTATAGTCACAGGGACGCCGGAGAATTCGTGCAAGGTGTATCCGGCCGGTTTTAGCTTCTCGCGGGAGAGCTTCAAGTTCTCGAATGCTCCCAGGAATAGAATGTTGACCGAGCTCCCATTGTCCACGAGGATTTGCCGGACCTCAAAGTTTGCCATGCTGAGGCTGATGACAAGTACGTCACAGTGAGGGAGCCGGACTCCCTCCAGGTCTTCCCCCGAGAAAGAAACAGGGAGTTGCTGGATTTGGGGGGAGAGATGGCCCTGGACGGTGTTGACATCTCGGACGAACGCCTTGCGGGAAGTGTTGGATTCTCCTCCCATGGGTCCTCCGTGGACGCAATGCAAGATTGCCCGACCCTCGGGCTCCGGGTCCCGTTCGGGGCGCTGTCGGGGTGCTCGAGGAGGAGGGGAATCCCTCCTATTTCTGGTATCCCTCTGTTCCCGGATGCCTTCTCTTTTGAATTCACGGAGGTACCCTCGTTGGATGAGGGCCTCAATTTCGTCCTTCAGGGCACGGCAATGATCTGTGTCGTGCCCGTTGTCCCGGTGGAACCGGCAGTAGAACCGCTGATCCCTCTTTTTGCTGGTGTTGTTGGACGGTCGAGGAGGGTACTGCACGAGGTCGCTGTCTTCAATTGCTAAGAGGATTGTCGACACGTTTTGCGTTAGCGGAGTGTACCTTTCGAAGCGGGGGATCGGCGGAACCTTCTTCGCGGCGCCCCCGTCTCTCGGAGCTTTCTTCGCCGGCTCGACCTCGTCGGCCTTGCGCTTCCCTTTCCCGAAAACTTCTTTCTGGTCCTCTGGATTCAGGGCCTCTTTAGCTCGGATGTACTTTTCGACCTGGTTGAGGAGGTCGGGGAAGTCTATTGGCGGCTTCTTTACCAGGGAGGCCTTCAGCTGCTCGTGTCGGACGTTGTGCCGGAAGGCTGCCGAGGCAACCCCAGGGTCGAGGGAGGAGACCGACCTTGCCTTGGCGGTGAACCTTCGAACAAACACCCGGAGTGACTCCCCTTCCTTCTGCCGGGGGCCAAGTAAGGACGCATTCGTTCTTTCGGCCTTTCGGCTGGTTACGAAGTAGGCGAGGAAGTTGCCCTCTAGCTGGTCGAAAGAATAGATGGAACCGGGGGTGAGCTTGGAGAACCATTCCCAAGCCGGACCCTGAAGGGTGGCGGGGAAGGCTCGGCACAGGAGGGGATCCGATGCAGTGTGAATCATCATGAGGGTTTTGAAGCCCTCCATGTGATCAGCAGGATTGCCCTCGCCGTCATAGGTCTCGAATTGAGGTGGACGGAAATTCCGTGGTATCTCCGCCTGCAGGATGAGGGCGGAGAAAGGAGGTCAAACCAGCCTGTACCCCTGGGCTGTTCTTGGGCCACCGTTGCCAAAGTGGTCAAGGCGATCCTCCATTTCTTGGAGGCGCTTTAAAATTTCGTCGTCATACTCAGATGGGATTGTTGAGGGGCGAGACACGCTGGCCTCGGCATCCGACCGTGTGTGGGAACGGCGGACGTTCTCATCGACGGGGACCCCTCGGATGGCCCCCATGATTTCCTTCCAGAAGTCCTGGAACTCCTGGTGGGGGACCGGGGCTCGCTCGGCCCGGTTTGGTTGAGCGGGCTGTCACCGACCTACACGGCTGAGCTTCGGCTCCCGCCCTTGGGACGGAGGTCTTGGGTTTTGGAGCCGAGTTGGAAGCGGTTCCTCCCTTACTGCGACTAGCCTGTCGGTTCAAGATTACCCCCCGTAAGTCGGGCTAGATCGGACGGGAGGCATTTGACTGGGGCCCGTAGCTGACCCCTTTGTTGTTCGGTTCGTGGGCATTGGCAGCGATGCCTTGCAGAGGCACGTCCTGCCGACGCGCGGAGGTAACAGTTCTCGTGGCTTTGGGCGCCATGTGAGCTCGGGTCGACGGGGTACCGTTGGAGGCAGAGCTCGGGTCGGCGTCTACAATAGAGAGTTTCCCACAGACGGCGCCATCCTGATGCGGTTTGTTTTTGGGAGGCGTGTGGATGCACCAGGCATGAGTTCTTACTCGATTTGTATTGATAGAGGAAACTCCTATGCAGACGACCCTCGGCCGGGCGAACGGTACGGAAGTAGGCGGGAGTGAGGTGGAGACTGGATGCTCGGCTCGGATCTGTAGGCTCGGATCCAAGGTCTCGTGTACCTACAGACGATCTAGGAACACCGGGGTTGGTCCCAGTGGCAGACCCTCCGACGATCTAGTCAGCTACTGAGAGAGAGTAACAGTAACTAGGTTTTTGAGTGGGAAAAGATTGATTACCTGGATAAAGGGGTAGGGGTCTGGTATTTATAGGAGAACCCAAACGGGTCTGGACCCGTTTGGGGTCGGGTCTGGACCCGGTTGCCCGTGGGGTTGAAGCGGTGGAAACCCGGGCGGTATAGGGCTGACGTGGCAAGGGCCCGGGCAGTTTCAGTGCTGACGTGGCAAAGGTCCGGGCAGTTTTTCGGTGCTGACATGGCGGGTCTGGATGATCTGGAGGTGTGCGTATTCTGAAGGGATCCTGTGGCCCAGGAGGGGCCACATCATCCAACCCATATCAGTAAACATATCAACTTATGTTTATCGCGCGTAACTAATATAAAGGATGTCTCATGTTCGAAACCAGACTATGTCAGAATTTGTACTTCTAAAAATATATATTTATTAATGTTGTTCGATCCAATACATGATAATGGGTTGAAGAAAACTGACGAGAAGAAGAGTCGAAGTGGAATCAAGCAGGTCAGGAGCAGTCAATAGGCAACAGGCATAGTTGTGGTCGACTGCACACCTGACCGACCACACAATTGACTGTCTCGCTCACTGTTGCAACCCTGTACACTTTAAGGAATGACCAGTCGCCCGTGAAGTCGACCATCCTACTCTCTGTTGAATCCCTGTACAGTCTAAGGCAAGTTGTGGTCGACTGCTCGATGTTGTTTGATTTGTGGTTGAGATTAAATTTTGTGAAACCTATATATATTGTGTAACACCCTATATTTTTAAAATATTTTTTTTGAGATTATAAATTAATTAAAGTGATTTTTTTGTGATTTAATGAACATTTTTCTGAAATTTATCTTTTTGCACGTGCAAAATATGTGCAAATATTTTCCTGGAAAGTTCAAAATCAGTAATTATTTTTTGTAAAATCTAATATTTATTAGTAAGTATTATTTAGGAATTTTTTGGATTTTTCTGATATTTATTTGGCATACTTGCAAATATTACAAAAAGATGGGCTTTTGTGCAAAATTACCACTTGGAGTAAAAACTCCAGAATTTCAGTTTTCTGGGCTGGGCATGATGGCTAGCCAACTCAGAGGTAAATATTTCAATTTTTATTCTAATAGATTTGGTTTATTTCGCAAATTTGTTAATGAATGGTCTTTTTGCAAATTGCCACTTAGAGGCCAAAATTACAAAATTGATTTTTGTAGACATGATACTGATGCCGACCAGATCTGGGGAGATAATTTTGATTTTAATCTCAATTAAATTTGTTAATCTAATTACCTAGTATGAAGGATCTATATATGTACAAATATTTTCTAAAGGAATATTTTGCAAAATCTTCTCAAAACCCTAGAAACTGAATTTTGGCTATTAAAATAGCAATAGCAGCCGTCCCCCTCCTCTGCAAAACAAAAGACTATTTTTTACTATTGGTTTTCTTGGAGTTTCGAAGCGAGAATCTTGAATTTTTGCGAAAGGAATGACTTTTCTTTTTCTCTTATTATTTCGGTTGATTCTTCAATAAGGTGGGTGACATATGTTTGTTTTCCTATTGTTCTATGTATGTTGTATGTGATGATTTATCTAGTAAAATGCATGTTAGATGATTGTATGATGATATAATGAAATATTGATGGATGGATGAATAAAAATAGAACTTTTTAAGTAAACTATGCAATTGATGAATAAAATTCTGTGTAGATGACTTAAGAATGTTAAGAATTTAATATAACTCACGGGTGTGCTATTTATTTGCTGATTTGATAATATATAATGGACTGTAAAATTTTAAATGCATAAAAGAGAATAAATTTGAGTTCTTTACTTAGTATGTTTGTATATGCCCTGTTTTGGATGTTAGATGAAGGAAAACTTGACTGATGGTTGTTGTAGGCGCATATAATCATAGGAAAATTGATATAATTAATTTGTATACATGTATAACAAGTTGAAAAGGGGTTTTTGGATCAAAAGAGATCAAGTTTTAACGATTTTAAACTGGGTATGTTTGTGGGTCTGATTGTGTTCAGTCGAAATTGGTTTTTTGAAGTTTTGTGGAGTTTTCGATTAGATCTTGCTTTATATTCATACTGAGATTGAATTGAAACATTATACTACTCATGTTTGATGGATTTTGATGAAGCTACTGATGCTTGGATACATATATGTACATATATACCTAGGGTTTCTGATTTGGAGAAGTTTTAATAAAAAATTGCTCTTTTATGAACTTGATGAGATTTTGATATGTTTTATGAACTCCAGTATGTTAGACAAGTTGTATTTGATCATCTCAGGGTTTTAAATTTACAAATTTGTGTTTTTAAAGTTTATAATCGAAGTATCAGTTATAAAGTGCGCGAATATTAAAGCTGTGAATTTTCGAACATGTCGGTCGACCGCATGAAATTACACATGAAATGTCGGTCGACTGACAGTTCTTGGGTTTTGGAAATTTAGCGTGATAGTCGACCGTCGCTTTTTGAACTGCTTTGACAGTCGACCGTCAGCTGCTATGCTGATTGTTTTGCTGAGTTTTTCTTTGTTCTCTTGAACGATTATTTCTTTGCACTTATGGATTATTGATCTACTATTTAAATGAAGTTTTTTCTATAGATTACTGTATTTACAGAGAGTTATATTTTCATTATAATAGAATCTAAATTGTATTTCTACGACTTTAAAAAGTGAAATATATACGGTTTTCGAAGGAATTGATGTTTCGTGATTTTTCTACATCTTTAAAATGTGAAACTCAGTTAATTAAGATATTTAATCTCAGGTTTTACTTCTAGAAATTTTGTGGGTGTTTTGATAAATTTGGATTTTGTTGATTAAAGAAGTTTTCGTTGATATAAACGATTTGATAAGGGGATTAAGAGTTTTAATGAAAGATTTTGTGTTGATATTCGATTTTTGAGTCTCTAGAAGTTGAGTGGGATTCCCGTAAACTGGCAGATGAGATTTTGTGGATTTTGACCAGTTGGGTCTTGGGGTTGTTTTGTGGAATTAAGTCTGGCAGGGTACACCAACTCTAGAGAGGAGAAGAAATTGTGTTTTAGTTAATAATAATCAACCTAAGGACAGACACTAGTGGAGATGTAATAGAACTTGGGAAATGTAAGTATATGCTCGGTTGTTACTCCAACGGATGCGTTCCAGGACTGTGTGTTGTTGTGTCCCGAGAAGACAGTTGGTATGTTCGCGTGTCAAGGGTCGGCAGGCCTTTTCACGGAACATACGGTGCATTCGCGTATCGAGGGTCGGCAGGCCTATTCACGGGATGTACGTTGTATTTACACGTCGAGGGTCGGCTGGCCTATTCGTGGGGTATACGGCAGGGAGGTAATTCTTCGGTTTTTTAGCTATGCTCACATGATGCTTGTACATCGAGGGTTGTCAGGCCTATTCGCGGATTAATCTAGATCTTGTTTCTATCACCGTAGTAGGATTAGTTGCATTACGAGGGGTTTAACCCTATAAAATGAAGAACGATAAGGGCTTGCACCAGACTTATGTAGAATGGAATACATAAAATCTGAAAAGTATGCATTAGAGAGTCATCATACTGCATTTGTGTTTTTCTTGACTTTGTATTACGCATGATGTTTTCTGTTTTCCTTAGTCTAGTTTCACTTGATGTTTTCATGCTTTATTTATCGTTATTTCATTATCCATATGTTATTACTATTGGAATGTGTTGGCTATGAATCTATGTTTCATTTATATTTTATTTCTTTTGATGTCACTCACACCGTTATGGCTGACCCCTGTAGTTTTGGGGGTTAGGGTTATCTCTAGCCTCATGTTATACAGGTAGGTACCTATATCTTGGGATTGGATGCTTGTGGTATAATGATAATATGACTTATGCAAATTGTAAAAGAATGTGATGTAAAAGAAATTGTAATTCAAAGTGTTTAATTTTCCGCTGTGCTATGTAAAGAATTGATGTAATAAAAGTTTAAAAAAAAATCTGTGTTTGGCTATGTTTAATATTACATTGAGGTAGATGCTGAAAATTGTGCCACGTATTTCTGAGTTTATTATATTGGAAATTCGGGGCGCTACAGAGATTGGTATCAGAGCATGCTTCAATAGTAATGATAAACATGGTATAAGAATAAACCTAGGTGGACATTAGAGCGTGAGTACCTAGGTGTGGACATTAGAGTGTGAGTGTCACATAGAATTAAAACAAGATGTTATGGTTTGGTGTATGGTTGAGACTTTTGCCATGGGGTATTGATGTGAATATGAATTGTGTTGTGATGCTTTAACTTTTCCCTCATTTTGCAGTATTCAGTATGATCAAGAGTCACCTAATTGGTTAACCACCTTTTGAGAGGCAGCCTGTGGTGGGCAGTAGTACTACATAGTATCTAATTTGTCTTCTAAAAATAATAAAAATTGTCTGAGTATTGGGGCGGGGCGTTACAAATGGTATCAGAGCCGACTTTCGACACCGAGTGGGTACGATGTATGCCTGAGAGGGAGCTGTGGTCAGTGGGGCCTGGAATTAGCAGAATCAGGCCCGGAATTAGCTGAATCAGGGTACTACCGCTCCACGTCAGCTAGAAAGGATGATCCTGTACTAGGTTGTGCATGCCCTGTACTCACCGAGGACGCTGATTTCTAAAGGTGGGGTGTATGTAATACCCCGTAATTTCAAATATATATATATATATATATATATATATATATATATATATATATAGTGGCAGATTAGTAAATATAAGGGAGGTAGGGGAGCCCACGTGAGCTGTGAAATGACAGAAGGCTTTCTGTGGTTGATGAGGCTGACGTCATCATCATGGCATCAACGTTAAGGGGGCCCACTCGGTTGAATTGTGAAGGCAGAAGTTGCTGTCTTTGGCTCTTAGTCTGACGTGGCAATCCGGTTTCGGTTGTGAACGGGATTTGAGAGGAATATGTGAAGAGTTAATCCTATATCAGGAGTAGACAAAAATTAATTGAGTATAAATAAAATTGCCTCTGATCAAGAGTCACCTAATTGGTTAACCACCTTTTGAGAGACAGCCCGTGGTGGGCAGTTGTACGACATAGTATCTAATTTGTCTTCTAAAAATAATAAAAATTGTCTGAGTATTGGGACGTGGCGTTACAGTGGGGGCCCTACAGTGCAACAACAGTAGGTACATGTACTACAGTCAACATAAGAGGCTTATGATGAGCTTATTGGGAATGATCAGGTTATCCAAGATGAACATGTACATCCAGAGCAGTTTGGAGAACTTGAACCGGTCGGTGAACCGGTACCCACTTTGAGAAAAACGACACGAGAGAAGGCCAACCAAGATATTTGATCCATCACCTAGTGTTGTTCACAAGAATGTTCTGTACATGAATTCATGAGAGCCAGAGACTCGTGATAAGGCTTTGAAGGATAAGGTTTGAATTCAGTGGGAGTTAGCCATGAGGGACGAGATGAACTCTTTGGAACATAACCAAACATGGGAGTTGACCAAGTTACCTGCAAGGAAATACGCTCTAATGGACAAATAGATTTTCAGAGTCAATGATGAGGCATATGTCAGTAAGATGTATAAGACGAGACTTGTTGTGAAAGGGTTCTCACAAAGGGAAGATGTTCACTACAGCGAAATCTTTGCACCGGTTGTGAAGATGACTTCAATCAGGGTTTTGCTTAGTATTGTTGCAGTTAAAGACTTACACTTAGAGTAGTTGGATGTGAAAACAATATTTCTCCATGGTGATGTCAAAGAAGAGCTGTACATGAGGCAACCCACATGTTTTGAAGATAAAGGGAAAGAAGACATGATGTGTCGACTGAAGAAGTATGTTTATGGGCTCAAACAAGCATCACAGCAATGGTACTTGAAGTTTGATTGCTTTATGAGAGGAAAATATTTCGATAGATGAGAAACAGATTATTATGTATATGTCCGTTGATATGAAGACAATGATATAGTTACCTTGGCATTGTATGTGGACGACATGTTGTTAGCAGGTTCATGTATGTAAAAGATCAAGGATGTGAAAAAGGTGATAGCTTCATAGTTTTCGATGAAGGACTTGGGTGAAGCAAAGCAAATATTCGGCATGAAGATCAGTAGAGGTATGAAAAGAAAGAAGCTTTGGTTATCTCAAGCAGACTATGTGAAGAAGGTGTTGAAAAGATTCAATATGGATGACGCGATACCAGTCCCTTGTCCTTTGGTCTCTCACATCAAGTTATTGACGAACTTGTGTTTTGAAACAGACGCAGAGATGGAGGAAATGACTGCTATTCCTTATGTAATGCCCCGATTTTCATTTATGAAAATTATTTATTTATTTTGCACATAGTGTGCACGTGCAATTTTCGTAATATGAAATCTTATAATGGATGATGAGTATATGCATATGTATGTATGTATGTTCTTTAAATTATTTTTTATCAAAGCCCTTTTTTCTAAAATAAAACACAAGTCCAAAAATCTAATTTATTTATTTTGTAAAAAACTAATATTTTGGCCCATCAATTTAAGCCCATGAATTATTTCTATCTTTAATAACAACTTGTAATGTAAAACATCTTTCGAAAGATTATTTTTATAAAAATGTATAATGTACAACTTTTAAAGGGTGACTAGTGCATGCACGTGCATTGCGCATACACGTGCATGAGCACACCATTCTTTGGCCGGTTTTTGGAAGGAGTGGGTATCATGCATGGGTGGTTACCTAGAGTGTGGGTAGTTATTACAACTCCTACTCTCATCCTAACCCTTGATCCTATAACCATCTACTAAATCCTAGCCCTCCATTTCACCCAAAGGTTTAGTATAAATACCCCCTCACTTAATTGTATTCTACCCTAAGAATTTTATTGAAAAGGAATATATTTTTAAGAGAGTTGTGAGTGAGTGTCTTTGGAGGCCGGTCATCGCTTCAGAGGATTCTCGGATTGGCAAGGAGCAAGGAGGAGGAGTTATACTATCGTACTAGGAGACTTTACTGGATTTCGTATTTCTTCAAAAGGTGGGTGTTTCTCATGACTTCTAGTATAGAGACCATGCTAGGATTAATATTGATGTTTATTATGCTGGTGAAAAGTGGATTGATATGATGATCATTATGTTGAAGTGTTCTGTGCAATACATAATGTGAAAAATGTGAATGAATAATAAAGAACTAATGATAAAAGAGAAGTGAAAATGACCTGTACAATCGACTGATCATGTGAACAGACGACTGGTACACTGGAATAAAATGCAGTTCGAAATTCCATGAAATGAGGTACTTAATGTGTATCGTATCTTGACTTTCCTAGCATGTTAATTCGGAGTTGATATTCATCTCCGTAGATAAATAATGAGTAAAGGAAAAATGTACGTTTAGCAATTTCATTTGGATGAAAGAAAATACTAGTTATGTGAAATTTACCTTTAACCATAAACTATATTATGATGATGGTAAATAGATAAGAATCGCATGTTTATGTTGGCATTGAACGTACTGCAGTTGAATAAAATGGTGTGTGCTAATTGAAGAACCGAAGGAAGAGATATTCCTTAATTCGAAATTAACTGGATCAGTCGACCGAAATTATGTAGCAGTCGACTGAACTGAACACGGAAAGTTGCATAATTGAACTCTGCAGAATAGCCGACTGGTTCAAAGTACAGTCGACTTTCCCGTAATTATATCTTAATTTGAACGCTGCGGAACAGTCGACTGGCCATGTGCAGCAGTCGACTCTTCCGAGCAGTTTATTGAATAACTTCTTTGGCTGAACAAGTCAACTGAGTATGCTCTAAGTCGACTGTCCAGATCACTTTTTGACATCTCAGAAATTCTATGATTTGTTTTATGATTGTTGAATGGTTATTTGTGGCGACGATTTAGAAGCTGTAAAATCTATTGATTTCGCATGAATGTGTACTTGGAATGAAGGAAATCATTCTGTTAAATCGATGAAAAGTTTGTATGATGGTGGAAACTATGAACATTAAAAGAAAAATCATTTGTGATTAAGAAAATGAACTATTGGGTTTGAAAGGCTCAATTTTTGGTGATTGTGAATTGAAATTGAAACTAAAGAGTAGCTAAGTCTCCCACCGGCAATTGGAAAGAAATGAATTGAAATGGAATTCGAAATGAAAGACCAAGGTTTAGTCATGCTGAATGATTAAGTCCGGTATAGTGGAGAGGCTAACTCTAGAGCTTTGATTTTGTTCATGATTCTAATAAAATAAGGACTAGATACATAGTGGAGATGTGATGAAAGTAAGAGAAAAACACGAGTATGAGGGCCATCGGATTAGTGGTGTGAGAGTGATCCACAGGCTGCCTGCTTGATGCGTCAAGACATGGCGTGGGCACTACTCCAGAATTATCGTCCCAGTGGCGACGCTTGTGGGATGTTTGAGTGGCTATGAGTCGTGCCATTGTTCCATGGCGGTGGCTGAATTGTCCATAGGTTGCCTGCTCGATGCGTCGTGTCAGTGCGTGGGATTCCCTTCCAGGCTGCCTAGACATGGGCTCGTAGATCATAGGACATCTAAGATACTTACCGTAGTTACAGTAGTAGATTAAGTCATGGCGAGAGATTGAACCCTACAAGATGAAGAACGATTAAGAGGCTTGCCCTCGGACCTATGTAGTATGGGATGCATAGAATCCGAACAAGTGCGCATTAGTGCCATTTAACATAATAACTGCATTAAGGACTAAGTGCACAATCACAACACGACATCAACAGGATAGTCCCTTTTAGATTTGATCTGTGAACAAGTTTGTGATTTGTTAAGAAATGAGAATCGTTATACTGTTTCTGGCATAGAGAGGATGGCCATGTATAATTTTTTTCGGTTGAATAAACTGACGTACCCACAGTTTTGTATGCAAGATAAATGGCTTGATAAAGGTTAAAGGAATACTGATGCTTAAAGATCATTTATTGTTGTATCTTTGTATAATGTTGTAAATTGCTTCCGCTGTCATTACATGTAATTTATTGATGTTATCTGCTTCCGCTGTAAAATGTAAAGTGTAAAACCTCATGTAACTCTGATGTAAAGTGAAAAAAAAAATTTTCCTTGTAAAATTGTACCGAGTGAAGCGAAAAGATCCTGTGGAAATCTCGAATTCAGTTGTTTTTGGAATTCGGTGTGTTACAACTTATGCCTCGGCCTTTGGAAATTTGATGTATGCGATGATATCTACAAGATCAGACATCGCACAAGCAGTTGGAGTTATCAGTTGTTACATGAAGAATCCAAGTAAACATCATTGAGATGCAGTGAAGTAGATTCTCAGGTATCTTGCATGTACTTCAGGTCACTCTCTTCATTTTGAGGGAGATTCTTTGCATATACATAGTTATGTGAATGCGGATTTTTTGAGCGATCGTGATGGTAGCAGAATTACTAGAAATATGTATTTGCAGTTGGAGGTACAACTGTTAGTTGAGCTTCACAATTACAAAAGGTTGTAGCACAGTCAACCACAGAGTCAGAGTATATGTCACATATAGAAGCAACGAAAGAAATGTTGTGGATTTCAGGACTTATGAAACAGTTGGGCAGAAGGCAACCCATAGGTGAGCTATGGTGTGACAGTTCAAGTGCAGTTTTCTTGGCGAAAAAATCGGCATATCACTCTAGGACTCGGCACATTCAGACGAGGTATCGTTTTATTAGAATGGAGATTAAGAAGTGTAACTCCTATTTCCCGTATTTGTATCTTTATACTGTATTTTGCCCCATTGTACTCTTTTATTAATTTGAGATCCTGTATTTTGTTTTCGTTCGAATAAAACCATTAATTTGTTTCGACTAAATTTTTGGTGCCTTTATCTAATTCAATTGTTTGTGCTCTTTTGCCGTTCTTCATGAAGAGTGAGCCGTTCTATGTCATTCATCTCTTTATTCCCCATTTTAATACATTTTGATTAATTCCCTAGTTGGATCCCACTCAAATCGGGTACCCTAATACCCAAAACCCGAAACCCACACTATTTAAACCTAAACACCCTAACCCTAACCCTGACCCCTACCATTTTACTGTGTAAACCCTACACCCTCAGCCACTCTCCTTCTTCTCCATCCCGATCCTTTCACATCATGCCCAGCAACCCATCCCATCACCTCGCCGCACTCCCTCGCATTGCCTCCCTCTCCTCTACACCACCACCGCAGCACTCATCCACCATCGTTCACCTTCGCCATCACCAAACTCCTGAACCCAATCCAACACATTGCCTTTTCCCAACTCCGACCACTGCACCATCCCCTCACCCTCTCGTCTTCCTCGCCTCGCGACCACCATCATCGCTAACACCTCCGAACCATTCCCCCCGCCATCGCTCCCCTGTTTCGAGCGCGAGAAACAGAGTGCTTTCGCCGTGCCATTTCCATCGCCGTCGTCACCATCATCGACTACTCCCCAGTCGAACCCAGACGTCGTCGCGAGCCCCCGCTGCCGCGTCGCATCGCAGTCATCGCGCCGTTGCTCTCCTGTTCGCTGCCGTCACGAGGAAGAAGACGCTCACCTAGTGGACGAAAACGCTGTTCGGTGTTCGGGCGCATCGAATCCCCATTTTGCTGTCCCCTGTTCGGCCAGATCCGCTGCATAGGAGGGATCCTATTGGCTGCATCTGCTGTTCCGTGTGTTGGCACAGCAGATCCAGGGTCGCTGTCCGCTGTTCTGGACTGATCCGGTGTGGAGCTTCACTCTTCACTATTGATTTTTGCACGGTCTTTGCACGTGCTTTTGGGAGATTTTGCCCCGGTTTTTTCGATCCCGTTTTCCTCTGTTAACGGATCTAATCGTCATCAATCAAGGCAAGTATTCATCTTGTACAAATTTTTGTTCTAGTACAAGCGTTCAATTTGAAAATACCGCAAATTGTTAGAAATTATGACTCCTCCTTGATTGTCGTTGTTGATCAATATTAACCTTCATCAATTTCATAATCTTAAGAGTCACAATAATTTCATTGTATTATATTACAACTACTTGGACTCATTTTATCCCCTGAACACATGGACACTTGAAATTAAGGAACCCTAGATTTGTAGACATATGTTATATCTTGTATATGACGAATTTGCACCCACTAGAGTTGAAAAATAAATATTAATTGCTGTTTTGATGACCATTTCTCCGTATCCGTATCACACATTAACCTAGATGCCTAATAACAAAATTTCATGTAACCTATACTAGTAAGATATTTCCACATGTTGCTGTCCTGAATCTTGTTATACTGTTTTGATCTCTTTAACATCAGAATCTGAACCTGAGCCCTGAGCAGTAAATGTATCTATAGATGTCTAGATGTTGATAGCCTCCGAAATTTTCGAATTCGGAGCTACGTTCTATGAGTTATCGCAGTTTTACTGCAGCTGTGTCGGTAGACGCAGATTCGCAAAACTGCTGCACACCTTTAGTTTGCGAATTAGTTTAACCATGTTAACAGTAATCTATGGACTTTAAATTTTATATTCTGTTGCTGGACACCCTAGAGAACCTTCCCAAATTTTCTTGGAATTATTTAACAATATTTCAACCCTGTTTCACATGTCTAAACTTAGGTACATAAATTCTGCCTGAACACTTTAGCAGTGTAGTTCGCTGTTTTGACACATGTTCCCACAACTTCCTCGTACCTTAATTATATGCATTGGAACCGGACAGGAGTCTAGTTTCTAGACCTTCTGACGGATCCACTTTTGCTATTTCGTAGCAACGGGGATCACAGTTTTGGCATAGCAACGTCGTGTTGTCCAGATTTGAGATTTTCGTTGTTCGTGTTATTCTTATTCATGTCGACCCTCGATTATGCCATATAAATATCTTAAACTTATTCTATGTCCATGATTATGATTTCTTGACTTATTTCACACACTTGCATGCTTGCTTGATAAAATTAATAAAATATAATAAGCCGGGGTTAAGGGAAAGACCATAGTAGTGGACAATATAAGTAAGTGTACTCGGAAGGGGGCCCGTGTTTCCCACTTGATACATGTCTGATGAACTAGTATATTATTATCGATTCATGAACTAATATATTATTGATCTATGAATTAGTATATATGTGATTCATGACTTGTCTTGCTATGACTCGACACATGAACTAGTTATATGATTACCCGATTCATGAGTATGACTTGCTTGATACTTGATACCTGAGTACGCTGCCTTATAGGCTCCATTACTAGGCCTAAACGAAATTGTTTTGACTGTAGCAACCATGTAGTAAAAGAATAGATGCATGAAGTACTGCCTAGATAGTAATAACTACAAGACTTGAACATGATACATGCTTACACGATACTTGACTACTGGATACATGAAACTTGATACATGAAACTTGAACTTGATACTTATTTACTTGATACTTGTACTTGACAACTTGACACTAGACTTGAGACTTGACACCTGACACTTGTACTAGATGTGTGTCACTTGATGTTAGATACCCTACATGTTCACTTGTCACTTGCTTCACCATTAGTGTTTGTTTACCCACCCTGGTCTCTTGAGTTGTCCTTCCTACTAGTTAGTTCTTGAATCTCCATTACTTGTTGTAACCCTATTATATTCTTGATTCCAATCCTTGTTTCACATTACTTGTACTCATTTTTACTATTTGTGGCCCTAACTTGCACTAAGGGCATTTTTTCTTGTTTTTCCCTATTTTTCCTTTTATATTTATTAAGTAGACTTTGGTGACGAGTTACTTGTTGGAATTGGTGAGCAGAGGTTTTAGCCTTCAAGTGGAGAAAAGACTTGTTTAGAATATTTATTTTTCTTGAATTATTTATTCTTTCTGCTTAAGACTTGTAACAGGCTGATGTTCCCGAGTTTTATCTTTGGTCCAGACATTGAAAACGATTTGGATATTATTATTGTTTCAATTGTTTTCTGTTGTTTAATAAATTATTCATGCATGCATGGTTATATATAAATCTTGTTATATTCTTGTTATGATGCTGAGTCAATCCTACAACTTATCGATGATGTTAAAATCATTCGCTAGGCTTCGTCACGCGCTCGTATTCCATATTTTTGGAAAGCGGGGTGTGACAAGAAGAAATTGTTGAAGCAATCTAAGATTCTTGGCACTAAGAATCCTTCGGACATGCTCGCAAAGGTATTTGACAGCAAAAAGAATTAGTTCTGCTATACCGCTATCGGATTGTCTCCAGGTTAATAGATGATGAGACTCGCAGAGGCATAGGCCTAGACTAAGCCAATGGAAGAATAAAGAACAGATTGGAGACTTCGTGTATATGTCTCCAAGTGGGAGATTGTTGGGGTTTGTGGATCCAATACACGATAATGAGTTGAAGAAGACTGATGAGAAGAAGAGTCGAAGTGGAAGCAAGCAGGTCAGGAGCAGTCAGCAGGTTGCATGTAGAGTTGCGGTCGGCCGCATACCCGACCGCACACCTGACTAACCGCACAGTCAACCGTCCCGCTCGCTGTTGCAACCCTGTACAGTTGAAGGAACGAGCAGTCGACCGTCCTACTCTATGTTGGATCCCTGTACAGTCGAAGGAAAGTTGTGGTCGAACGCTCGGCGCCGTTTGATCTATGGCTGAGATTAAATATTGTGAAACATATATATTGTATTGTGTATGATTTTAGGGTTTACTGTGAAAAGAGAACAGAAAAAGAGAAATCTGTCAGCCATTAGAGAGAGGGGGGGGGGGGGGGGGGGGGGGGGGGGGAGATAGAGAGAAACCCTACACCTTGGGGTGAGTTATTGAGAGATTTGTAAACTTGTTCTTCATATTTATAGTAGAAATCGCAGGAGTTCCTGTGCGCGGGGAAGTAGTCATTGTATTGGGTGAATCTCGAAAAAATCTCGTGTATTCTTGTGTGTTGTTTTTTTTTTATTGCTTTTGTTCTCTTGCATTTTGTTGATCCTAAGTTTGGTGTGCACAAAACGTATCATGTACAACTAATATTTTCAGTTAAAATTTGCAGGATATACAGAAAAAGAAAAATCAAAATAAAGATCCAAAATGATTTGAATCCAAGCAAAAGAGGCATGAATCAAAAAGATCAAGAAAGATTAACACAAGAAACATGTGCTTCAAATCTTCAAGGAGGCAAGCTATGTAAAGGTCGTTTGATTGATTAATTAATTTTTTGTATGAATATAAAGTAGATTCGCTATATAAAAATCGAATATGCACGACAGCGGTTGACCGCACAAAATGTCGATCGACCGTCACAACAGTCGATCGCTCATCATAGTTAAAAATATGAGTGAGTCAGTCGAACAGTCATAGCTCGATTTTCAAGTTGAAAGATGAACGGTCGAATGCTCACATATGCAGTCGACCGTAATCATGCAGACTTGACTTTTTCGGAAATATCTTTTCTTTTTTTGGAAAGATACATTTCCTCGCTCTATAAATAGATGGGAATTTGCTAATTATTCTTTATCTCTTTCAATCATAATTCTTCTGAACTAATCATTCAATCAACGATCAGAGTGTGAGAGCTTTTATTGTTTTCTTTAGTCAAGATCGCTTTAGATCTTGAAAGTTTTTCTTTTCTTCCACTTCAGTGAGTTTTTGCGGGACTTGCATGTAGAAGCCCTGCAAGTGTAATAGGTCTCTCGGCCTGAATTCCGAGAATCATATTGTGCAATCTAGATGATCTAAATATATAGACAAACTAGACACAAATTAAAAACCTCGCAAGTGTACGAATCGTTTATAGAAGCGTAGTGAAAAGCAAGGGTCGATCCCACAGAGATTGTAGTAATTAACTTACTAACCAATAAAAAGAAATAAGAATCTTGAAGTGTTGTTATAAAAGAAATGAAGAGATTAAAAACTATATCAAGTAGTTCTGAATCACAAATATCTATTAAGTAGTTGGATTTTTGATCTCCACCTATAGTCAATAATGCTAAGTCACCTTCTATACTACTCTAATTACTCATGTTTGTTCCTTTAAGGGCATGGTATCTACTCCTTAAAGTTAATGTTTCCCAAAGCCAAGAATTATGCATGGTATCTACTCTAATTCGTTTCTTTCCTTAAGTATTTAGCATGATATCTACTAAGTTGCACTTAAGAAAAACATAGGAACAATGGAACGAACAAACACTCGATAGAAATTGGTATCAGATCTAGATCCTTCAAGTTGATTAAACCAAGAACCCCTAAAGATTCCTGTGTTACAAACTATGGGCACAAGATACGGGTTGTCTCTATGCTCATATAACAGATCCAGACTTATAATACGCGAACTTGGTAAACTCAGGTTCTGCATAGCAGTCGACTTGCTGTCACTCTCAGTCGACTGCTCTTAGAACTTCTGAACAAGTTTGATTATTATAAATCTATACCAATTCAATCAGGTTCAATCAATAAGTACTAGAGAAGCATTCAGAAGAATTTAGCATTACATGACTACGGTTTCAATCTACCCAAGTATGAAATTAGTTCCACATAATAAGACTTTTATTGACTAACAGTTTTGAATATATGATTAAAATAAAGACTGGAAAAGAGAAGAAATAAACTGATGATGTTCGGCCAGATAAGTCGACTGACTGTCACACAGTCGACTGTCTCGTTCCCTTCTGAGTACTTGATCTCCTCTTTCCTTCGGTCCCCTAGAATAACGCCTCTTGGTTGATATTTATAGAACACGGGAAGAGAATTAGGGTTTGCACTTTTTGCAGAAAAGTCCTCTTCTTTCGTTTATTTCTTTCCTTATTTGATCTGCATTTTATTTCTTTCTCTTTTATTCTTTTCTTCCTTTTCTACTAACCACGTGCTCCGAGCAGCTTCAACCTCTCTGTCCAGTCGCCTGTTTGAAGAACTAGTCGACTGATGCTCTGCAGTTTCTGTGTAATCATCCTTTCAGTCTGTATTAGTCTTGAATCTGTTTCGTTTGCTGCTTTTAGACTGTTTCCTATGGAAAAGAGAAAAGAAGAGTAAATTACCACATATAGAGCATTTAAATGTCTAATTGCACTAAGATCAACGCTCCTAAATGTGAATATTATTGGGTTCATCAAATACCCCCAAACTTAGCTTTTGCTTGTCCTCAAGCAAAAAGTAAAACTATGAACAAGGAAAAAAAACAGTATACTCAACCCATCACACCAAAAATTCTCATTATGCAAGCATCAAAATTGCAGTTAAAAATATAAACAATTGCAAATAAAGTAAAAACAAGCATACCCACTTTCTCCAGTGCAATTATTTATTCATAGCTCCAAACCCAATCATATTCGTCATGCAATTATTTTAATTATAGTATGTAACAACTCCATCTGTGATTATCCCTTTTCTCTACTACAAAGCGAGTAGCAACCTAGAGTTTTTTTTTTTTTTCAAGTCTTTTCTCTAAGTTGTCACTTGCCTTTTTACGCGAATGCAAAACATTTGTGATGAATTCACCTGGTTACTCAACAAGTCACAAACTTTAAAGTGCTTTGCATACTCATATTTCAAGTTGCCGTTTGACGTAAAAGTAAACATTGGTGATGAATACCCCTAGTTACTAAGTAACTCAAAACATTGGAGTAGATTGACTTTATTCAATATTTTTTTTTTCATTACTCTATTTATTTAAACTCTGTTTAGGACTAGATCAAAGGGAATAATCACCAGAAAAAGCATCACATTTGTCTTTTATGTATAATCGCATGACTCTTACAATTTTGTAAGGAATTATGAAACTCAACAATCCTAAAGTAAATAAGTATACTTACTCTTACTTTATAAGAAATTGTTTATCCCAAAAAAAATATTTCAATGCTTATCTAAATGAAGAACTCAAAAGTGTAATGGTGAGATTAATTTAAATCCTTTTTTTTAAAAAAAATTTGTTTTTCTTTTCTAAAAATAAATCATAAATTTGTAAACCTCCCCCCCCCCCCCAAACTTAAATATCACATTGTCCTCAATGGGAAAGGAAAAAGAAAAACAAAAAGGAATGCAAAAGTTCAGAAATTCTCCCCTGATTCGTCTTGAAAATTTTGCACGAGCAGCGTTCACTATTTTGGCGATATCTGGAGATGTAGATGTCCAAATAGGCTGAATTTTTTTTACTGGAAAGCTAAGAAGATAGGCTACAACTTCTCTTTGAATCACTTTTCCAGATTTTGACTCCAAATTGCTCAAAAATAGCCGTCAATGCATGTGTTCAAAACAGCTCCGCCCCGGGGACTTCAAATTTTCTGCAATCCTACAAGAAAAAATCAAAAATTAAAATAAAATAAACTAAAAGATAACTCAAATCTACATGCAATAAAAGAAATAAAGAAATGATTAAAGAAATGAATAAAGAGAGAGTGTAAGTACTCCCCTGAAAAATTGGGTTGCCTCCCAATAAGCGCTGTGTTTTCTGTCTTCAGCTAGACTTGATGGGTTCATGCAATGTATTGAATGGTTTGAAGATTCACATCCTCCTCTTGCGGCTCTATACTCATCTTAATGTACGGCTTCGCCCTATGCCCGTTCACCTTGAATGTTTGATTTTTCTCTTTGCTATGAACCTCCAATGCTCCATGTGGAAAGACTTTTGTAACAATGTATGGGCCATACCATCGTGACATAAGCTTGCCTGGAAATAGTCTTAATCTTGAGTTATATATTAATACCTTCTGTCCTTCATAAAACTTCTTCCTTGCTAGCTGTTTATCATGGTATATCTTGGTCCTTTCTTTGTACAACTTTGCATTTTCATATGCATCGTGCCTCAACTTTTCAAGCTCGTTCAGTTGCAATCTTCTTTTGTCGCCTGCTTGTTTCATATCAAAATTGAACCTTTTAATGGCCCAATAGGCTTTGTGTTCCAACTCCACTGGCAGATGACGGGCTTTTCCAAAAACTAGACGGTATGGTGACATGCTGATGAGTGTCTTGTATGCTGTTCGGTAAGCCCATAATGCATCATTCAAGCGTAGCGACCAATCCTTTCTCCTTGTATTTACTGTCTTTTCCAAAATGCTCTTGATCTCTCTGTTGCTAATCTCCACTTGCCCACTGGTTTGAGGATGATATGGAGTACCCACTCTATGTGTAATCCCATATTTCTTCATCAAAGAAGCAAATGGAAAATTATTGAAGTGGCTCCCTCCATCACTAATTATTGCTCGTGGTGTACCAAACCTGGTGAAGATGTTTTCCTGCAAAAACTTGACAACAACTTTGTGATCATTAGTTTTTGAGGGGACAGCCTCGACCCATTTAGACACATAATCCACACCCACAAGAATATATAAATAACCAAATGAGTTAGGAAAGGGACCCATGAAGTCGATTCCCCAAACATCAAAAAGCTCGATTACTTGGATGTTTTGCAGTGGCATTTGATTTCTAGAAGAGATGTTGCCTGTCCTTTGGCATTTGTCACAAGTCCTGCAAAAAGAAAAAAACATCTTTGAATACATTAGGCCAATAAAAACCAGATTGTAATACCGTAAGTGCTGTTCTTTTTGGTCCAAAATGTCCTCCACATGCATATTGGTGGCAATGTTGTAGAGTACTCATTTGCTCTTCTTCTGCCATACATCTTCTTATAATTTGATCAGGGCAGAATTTGAACAAGTAAGGATCATCCCAATAATAGTGCTTGCACATGGCCACCAGTCTCTTTCTTTCTTGACTTGTCATACCTGGAGGGAAAACATGAGCAGTGAGATAATTTACAATATCTACAAATCATGGAAGTTGTATATTTATTTCAAATAAATTTTCATCTGGGAAATTTTCATTCAGTGGGGGCACAATTCTTTCTTTCTCTTGCAGTAATCTGGACAAGTGATCTGCCACAACATTGTCACTTCCTTTCTTGTCTCTAATCTCAAGGTCGAATTCTTGAAGCAACAACACCCATCTGATCAACCTAGGCTTAGCATCCTTTTTAGCAAAAAAATATCTCAAAGCAGCATGGTCAGTGAAAACAATAACTTTAGACCCAATCAAATATGATCTAAACTTCTCTGCAGCAAAAATGACAGCTAACATTTTTTTTTCAGTAGTGGAATAATTAAGCTGTGCATCATTTAAAGTTCGAGAAGCATAGTAAATAGCATGGGGTATCTTATTTATTCTCTGACCCAAAACAGCTCCCAAAGCATAATCACTTGCATCACACATAAGCTCGAAAGGATGGTTCCAATCTGGTGCCATGATAATAGGTGCAGAAATGAGAAGATTTTTCAATGTAATGAAAGCATTTGTGCACTCTTCTGTCCATGCAAACTCAACATCCTTAGCCAACAATTCACAAAGGGGTCTGGAGATTTTGGAGAAATCTTTTATAAATCTTCTATAGAACCCTGCATGTCCAAGAAAACTCCTTACACTCTTGACTGTAGTAGGAGGGGGTAGCTTTGATATGATGTCAATTTTTGCCTTGTCCACCTCTATGCCTCTTTTTGACACCACATGTCCCAAGACAATACCTTGTTGTACCATAAAATGGCACTTTTTCCAATTCAGCACTAAATTGCATTCTTCACATCTCTTAAGTACAAGCTGCAAATGGTTAAGGCATTCATCAAAACAAGATCCAAAAACACTAAAATCATCCATAAATACCTCGATGAACCTTTCCACCATGTCTGAAAATATACTCATCATGCATCTCTGAAATGTAGCTGGTGCGTTGCACAATCTAAAGGGCATCCTCCTGTATGCAAAAGTACCAAAAGGGCATGTAAAAGTGGTCTTTTCTTGATCTTCTGGAGCAATAGCAATTTGATTATAGCCACTATAACCATCTAAAAAACAATAATGACTATATCCTGCTAATCTTTCTAACATTTGATCAATAAAAGGAAGAGGGAAGTGATCTTTCCTGGTTTCGTTATTCAGCTTCCTGTAGTCAATGCATACCCTCCATCCTGTGGTCACTCTCGTAGGGATAAGCTCATTCTCTTCATTCTTCACCACTGTGACTCCACTTTTCTTAGGCACTACATGTATAAGACTCACCCATTTTCTATCTGAGATAGGGTAGATGATGCCAACATCTAGTAGCTTCAAGACCTCTGTTCTTACCACTTCCTTCATGTGTGGATTGAGCCTTCTCTGTGCTTCCCTGCTAGGTTTTGCATTGTCTTCAAGAAGTATTTTATGCATGCATTTGGATGGACTTATTCCCTTGATGTCTGCAATGGTCCATCCTATTGCACCTTTGTGTTCTCGCAATACCCTCAGCAGCTTATCTTCTTCTTGCGCACTCAAGTTTGCAGCAACTATCACAGGTAGCATCTGGTTCTCACCCAAATATGCGTGCTTCAGATGTTCAGGCAGCGGCTTAAGCTCCACGTCTGGTGCCTTGGTAACAGTCGACTTGTTCCGTTCACCAGTCGACTGGTCTGAGGAAACACAAGTGTTATCAGACACAAAATTTTCAAATGCAGGTGCAAGCTTACCTGAATATGATTTTGGAGTTTCAAGGTAATGTACTGTCTCCGCAATCCTCCAGTCATCGTATTCCTGTTCAACATGAGATAAAGTTAGAGATTGTGTAATTGCGGCTTGTAGTGGTTCAATGCTATGTACCTGAAATGTTTGATCAACAATCTCCTGTACCACATCAATATTATAGCATTCATGATCATCATATGGTAATTTTGGTGCATCAAACATTTCAAAATCAATCTTGTCCTCTAGGGTTGTCACCAATTGGAGCTGTTCTTGTCCTCTAGGGTTTGGTATGGTTTGTGATGGGAGTTCTCCTGCCTTTCTTTCATTTAACTCCTTAGCAATTTGACCAATTTGAATCTCCAATTTCTGAATGGCCTGCCCTTGTTGGTTGCTTATTTGCTGTTGCTGTTGGAGCAATTGAAGAACGGTGGATTCGAAATCCAACTTCTTCTGTTCTTGTACTGGCTGATCAAACTCATTCCCAATCTGGAATTGCTGCACATGCCCTTGTGCGAATTGAGTGCCTTGATGGTTTTGATTATTGCTCCATGAGAAATTTGGATTGTTTCGCCACCCTGGGTTGTACGTGTTTGAGAATGGGTTGTTCTGGAGTGGGTACATTCCCTGTCCTACGTAGTTTGCGTGCTCATGATCTGTGAAAGAAGACATGAGACATGTATTAGTTGTATGATCAGAATGAGAACAATTTGCACAAATTTCTTTTGCTTGGTTTTTTACGCCACCCAGCGTTGAAATCGCATTAACAAGCATATCAATCTTTTTGTTCATGGTTTCCATTTCTAATTGCATGTTATTATTATTAGAAATTTTGTAAACTCCCTGTTTTTTCGAAAGGCATCTTCTTGTTGAGAATTGTTGTGAGTTCTCGCTGAGTTCTTCAAATAGCTCGATGGCCTCCTCACCACTCTTCCTCATCAAGATTCCATTGCAAGCTGAATCTACAATTGCATTGTTAGTGTCATTTAAACCCTCATAAAATGCTTGTACCTGATCATCCTTGGGTATGTTGTGCGTAGGACACTTGAGAAGCTTGTTCTTGAAGTCCTTCCATGCTTCGAAGAATAAATCTCCATCTTTTTGTTGGAAGAGTTGAATCTCCCTTTTTAGTTGTTTGGTTTTCTGGGCTGGAAAGAATTCTTTCAAGAATTTTGTTGCCAATTGCTCCCATGAATTAATTGATCCTGGTTCCAAAGAATTATACCACAATTTAGCATTAAGTTTTAATAAAAATGGAAACAAAATTAACCTGATTTGTTCAGGGGTAAGCCCTTGGACGCTTTGTGTTCTGCAAAGATCAAAGAAGTCTTGCAGATGGAGGTGAGGCTCCTCGTCTGGTTTGCCACTAAAGTGGGGAACCATGCTAAGTAACTGGGGAGATAGATACATATTCCCTGTGACATTAGGTTGAAAAGCTATGCAAGAAGGTTGCTCAATATTCTTCGGAGTGAATTTGTCTTACATTGGCACTCGATTTAATACTTTCTCACCCATTGTTGATTTTGGAAATATTCGCTGTACAGTCGACTGGTCCTTGGAGACAGTCGACTTATCTGAATCTGCAAAATGTAACCTAAAAGAAAATATAAGCAAAGAAGAAAAAAAAAATAAATAAAAATAAAAAGAAAAAGATTTGTATTGATTTTGCAAGTTAAGATACTAAACAATCCCTAGTAACGGCGCCAAAAACTTGTTGTGCAATCTAGATGATCTAAATATATAGATAAACTAGACACAAATTAAAAACCTCGCAAGTGTACGAATCGTTTATAGAAGCGTAGTGAAAAGCAAGGGTCGATCCCACAGAGATTGTAGTAATTAACTTACTAACCAATAAAAAGAAATGAGAATCTTGAAGTGTTGTTCTAAAAGAAATGAAGAGATTAAAAACTATATCAAGTAGTTCTGAATCACAAATATCTATTAAGTAGTTGGATTTTTGATCTCCACCTATAGTCAATAATGCTAAGTCACCTTCTATACTACTCTAATTACTCATGTTTGTTCCTTTAAGGGCATGGTATCTACTCCTTAAAGTTAATGTTTCCCAAAGCCAAGAATTATGCATGGTATCTACTCTAATTCGTTTCTTTCCTTAAGTATTTAGCATGATATCTACTAAGTTGCACTTAAGAAAAACATAGGAACAATGGAACGAACAAACACTCGAAGTTCTAGAAATTGGTATCAGATCTAGATCCTTCAAGTTGATTAAACCAAGAACCCCTAAACATTCCTGTGTTACAAACTATGGGCACAAGATACGGGTCGTCTCTATGCTCATATAACAGATCCAGACTTATAATACGCAAACTTGGTAAACTCAGGTTCTGCATGGCAGTCGACTTACTATCACTCTCAGTCGACTGCTCTTAGAACTTCTGAACAAGTTTGATTATTATAAATCTATACCAATTCAATCAGGTTCAATCAATAAGTACTAGAGAAGCATTCAGAAGAATTTAGCATTACATGACTACGGTTTCAATCTACCCAACTATGAAATTAGTTCCACATAATAAGACTTTTATTGACTAACAGTTTTGAATATATGATTAAAATAAAGACTGGAAAAGAGAAGAAATAAACTGATGATGTTCGGCCAGATAAGTCGACTGGCTGTCACACAGTCGACTGTCTCGTTCCCTTATGAGTACTTGATCTCCTCTTTCCTTCGGTCCCTTAGAATAACGCCTCTTGGTTGATATTTATAGAACACGGGAAGAGAATTAGGGTTTGCACTTTTTGCAGAAAAGTCCTCTTCTTTCGTTTATTTCTTTCCTTATTTGATCTGCGTTTTATTTCTTTCTCTTTTCTTCTTTTCTTCATTTTCTGCTAACCACGTGCTCCGAGCAGCTTCAACCTCTCTGTCCAGTCGCCTGTTTGAAGAACCAGTCGACTGATGCTCTGCAGTTTCTGTGTAATCATCCTTTCAGTCTGTATTAGTCTTGAATCTGCTTTGTTTGCTGCTTTTAGGCTGTTTCCTATGGAAAAGAGAAAAGAAGAGTAAATCACTACATATAGAGCATTTAAATGTCTAATTGCACTAAGATCATTGCTCCTAAATGTGAATATTATTGGGTTCATCAAATCACTGTACAAGGGTTTAAAGTATAGTGGAATGTTTGTAGCAGAGAATTGCTGCAAGTAGGTGGTGTAGACGTAGACTTGGGGGTCAAACCACGTTACATCGTTGTGTCTTGCCTGCTTACTGCGTTTGCTTTCTCTAGCTCTTTTTATTTATTTTACGCATTTAAATCAAGTTTTTTATTTCTGCACAATCACCATATTCACCCCCTAGGGTGATTTACACATTTGATTCTATTATTTTGCATCTCGTTGGTAAGTTATTCTGCAGTTAGAACTCAATAATTAAGACGTGCACCGCACGTCTACATTAATAGTTATATATATATATATAGGGAAAGCTTCGGTTGAGCACTCTTCTAGTGCTCACCGCGTGAACACTAGGCCTTCGGGCGTTCATATCGAAAATCCGAACTGTTCACATTGATCTACACATCTAAATTAGTCTAAATATGTAAAATCAAATCATTTGAAATTCATTTGCCCATCCATCATGTGACTATAAAAACAATGACTATAAATATATATATGACATTTTCTTTCAAAATAAATGCCTAAAACGCCCAACAAATAAGGAAAGAGACTGTCCAATAGACGTTTAGAGCATCTGTAGTCGTTAGACTCAAAATTTCCTATATTTGACGAGTTGGGCTTGTAGTCATTGAAACCCGAAATTTGGTTCAACGATGGATGATTGTTTTATTTTTGAATCTCATCCGTTGGTTAAAAAAAATAAAAAGTTTACGCATACGAACACATAATAATTCCTATAGGCCCATCCATCTCATCCTTAATCAAATAATCAAACCAATCTCAAATTAACTTTATATGCATAAATAATCCTATAGGTTATATTCCATAGAATTTAAAAATACAAAATGGGGGCAAAAATTTTGGGACGCAACAAGATGTTGCATCTGTGGCTTTTTTCCCTTTTTTAAAAAAAATTCGATTAGACGCAAGATCTTCTTGCGTCTGATTGATTTAGCGATTTTTTTTTTGTCAGATGCAAGATGATTTTGCGTCCGAAATATTTTTTTAAAGAAAATTGATCTTGCGTCCGACCTGTTTTTTTTAATAATTTATTCTTCAAATGCAAGATCATTTTGCGCCCGAGACAATTTTTTTAGAGCAGACGCAAGATAATCTTGCGATTCCTATATTTGAGAATTTCTTATACCTTATCTCAAATATAGACGGCTACTATTCCTTTTTTCCCAAAATTTGAAAATACAGGGAACGACGTGTCGTTCCCTATATTTTTCAATTTTTGGAAATATAGGGAACGACTATCGTTGGCTATTTTGCCAAAATTTCCAAAGTTTTGGCTTTTTGATGCTGCAGTCATTGGCTATAAACCCAAAAAATGGGTTTTAGATGAACAGTTGTCTGCCAAATTTGGCAGACGAAATAGAAATTTGTAAAAAATAACTGACGAAAGATGATTTTTCGTCCGTTCGATCGGACGAAAGATCATTTTTCGTAACTTGATATATTTTTTACTCCATCGGACGAGAAATCATTTCCCGTCCAATTTTTTTTTTTAAAATCGTCGGACGGGGGATGATTCCCCGTCCCAATATTTTTTATTAATAAAATCGCCGTCCGATCGATTTTATTTTTAAAAATATATATACGGGACGGGAAATCGGAAAATGATTTCCCGTCCCACAATTTTTTTAATAAAAAAATCGTCGGGCGGAAAATCATTGCTCGTCCCTTGATTTTTAATAAAATTTTTTCTAGCATACAACGACTACAGCACACACTTAGGTTGTGATTGGTTTGCTGTTTTGAAAACAGTTTTCTGAGAATAGTTTTCTGAAAACAGTTTTCTGAAAACGAGAGTGTAAAAGCTGTTTGGTAATAATTTTTGATGAAAACAGTTTTTTGAAAATGAGAGTATAATGTATGTATAGATTTGGTTGTATATATATACTGTATACAGTATATATACTCTGATACATTTGTATACATATACATACATACTGATATATAATAATATAAAATATTTTATTATAATAAACATATTTAATAATATACATATATATAATAATATATAATAATTATAATAATATATATGTAATAATATATTCAAATTATATATTAAACAATTTATTATAATAATAATAAATTATATAATAATATATATAATAATATATAATAGTAATATATAATAATAATATATATTATAATAATAATAGATTATTATAATAGTATATGAAATAATAGTATATATAAAATAGTATATATAAAATAATAATATAATGTAATATATATATATAATAATAATATAATATAATAATAGTATATATAAAATAGTATATATCAAATAATAATATATTTTAATAATTGTATATTATATAATAATATAAAATAATTTATTATGATAAATATATTTAATTATATACATATATATAATAACATATAATAATTATAATAAAATATATGTAATAATAATATATTATAATTATATATTAAATAATTTATTATAATAATAACAAATTATATAATAATATATATAATAATATATAATAGTAATATATAATAATAATAATAATAGAATATTATAATAGTATATATAAAATAGTATATATGAAATAATAATATCTCTACTATTATAATGGGAGAAGGGCTTAGCCGTCATCGGCTGTCATTTTGAAGCCAACACGTGCAGCGCACGTGTTGGCTAATGACCCCCTTTGGTAAATATTTTCGAAAATGGATCAGTTTGATAAATATTTTCGGAAGCGGATCAGTTTGGAAATTATTCTTTTTTGGATTATGGACTAACTTTGATAAATATTTTCGAAAGCGGACCGGTTTGGTCAATATGTTCGGAAGTGGATCAGTTTGGAAATTATTTTCTTTTTATCCTTTCCCATTATTCCTTTAATTTTTTTCACGTGCACGTGTGCACGTGTATAATACTAGTATATTATAATAATAGAGTGAGTGTGTGTGTGTATAATAATAATAATAATAATAATAATAATATATAAACATATTTAGAGAGAGGATGTGAAAAAACAGAAAATAGTTGAAGTGGAGTTTTGTGAAAACTTTTTTCACAAAACACCCTAACCAAACAAGTTTTGGGGTTTTAGAAAAATAAAATAAAATAAAATAAAAACCATACAGACCCTTAAATTTCCATTTTTTATATGTCAAATACTTAAATTTTGGATCTCAACGACTACAAATGCTCTTAGCAGACTCAACAGACCTCAAATCTTGGGTGTCTGAAACCAAACAGCCACAATAACACCAACCATCCCACATCCGACACGTGTCCTGTACAACTCTCATCCCATAACCCCTGTTCTCAACTCCGCTCCACTCCACTCCACTCCATAGCAACAAATCCCACCAATCCCCTGTCACTATTCCAGGTACTGTATTAGCTCACGGTGCTCACCCTCCATCCCCTGAATTTTTTACCAAACTATCCCCTTTTTGTAAGTATGTACCAAACTGTCCCTGTTTAAAACTTTAATACCAAAAGTCCCTGCTGCTAACTGAGATAGCGCGCCTAGTAAAATTCTTCGCGCTATCTCAGTTAGCGTGTGCTAGGGGACACTACTTTTCCCCTTAAGTGGGGGTGTGCGAAAAAACTCACCAAGTATAGACACATTAATTTCGTTAGCGCGCCCATTTAAACCAGGCGCACTAATGGGGTTAGCGTGCTAGGGGACACTAGAGTACACTACTTTTCCCTTCAAGTAGGTGTGTGAGAAAAAACTCATCAAGTATAGACACGCTAACTCCGTTAGCGCGCCCATTTAAACTAGGCGCGTTAACGGGGTTAGCGTGCGTTGATTGGGATTCTCTTAAATCACGCTCGCTATCTCACTCTCATCTCACTTCTCTCTCCCAAAACGCCATCGCGCTATCTTAAACCCAACCCCCAAACCCTAGCCTCCAAATTAGGCCTCTACTCAACCCAATCTCTCGATTTTTTTTTTCTTAAATCTCTTCATCACTCATAATACTCTCACCTTAACCAACAATTTTCCCAAATGTTCGGAAGGAGAGGATAGCTAGTGGAGTAGTCGACTTCATCCTTCAACCCAACAATCGTGTGTAAGTGTTCGTAACTTATGCTATATAATTTTTGGTGATTTTGGGTCTAGGGTTGAATTTGCAATTTTGGGTTCATTTTGGTATGTTCATAAATTAATCTAGGTTAGGTGATATACTAAGTGTGTATGATTTCTTATTTAGTAAATTAGTATGATGGATTGATTGTAAGCTACATTTCGGTTCATATGTTTTGATTTAGGATTTATTAAATTGTGCAATGTACGTGATAAATTTCGGTTGTGTAATTAACCAAAATTAAACCAATATTAACTTGGTCTATGTCGTACTAATTGTGTTTGTTCAAATTAATCTATAGTTCACAATGCATGAGTAGGATATGCGATGATAGTAACATTGTCATATTATTCGATACATCGAAATATTGAGGGTAACAATGTATATAGACCGATTTATAATTTTAGTTTCGTGCCAATGTGACATTGTGAGTAATATTGTTTGATCTTGAAATTTTTGAAGTTCGACATTGTTAATTGTGTAATTATTTTCTATCGATTTTAAGGTAAATTTGATAATATATATTATTAAACATGTAGGATTCTATTTGATATTGCATATGGCACGAACACTGGATATGCCCGAAGAAGGGAGTAGTAGTAGACCTCTACAAACCGGAAAGGGCCACAGACATGTTATGGACATCCTTCCCAAAAAACTAACCGTGGTGGACAGAGACGTAGCAATGTAAGATCATTTGATATTTATTTCATAGTTTAATTTTAACATTACGAAAATTATAAATTTATATGTTGATTTTTAATTTTTTGGTGTAGGCTGAGGCGGGTCCGTCTTCTTCTTCGGCAAATCAAATGGGCCGGTCTCCTCATCCAAATCAACCGGGCCCTTCTTCTCCATCTAGTCAGCCGGACCCATCTTCTTTATCGTATGTTCCACCGGTGGTTTCCGGTCCGATCGACCAAAGGCTATTGACTTTACAAGGGCAGCATCGCTCTAAAGCAGTGTGGGAGGGGAATTCTTCGGAGTGTAGTTTTCGGGGGCACGACACGTTAGACATGCATCCCCGTATACATGAGAGAAGAAGAAGGTCCTTTAGGATTTTTTAAAGTTTTTTTGAGTAAGATCTCTAATTGGGATGCTCGGATTTTGGAGTTCGGTTTCGAAATTGGGAGAGAAAGAGAAGAGAGAGATATAATATGAAGATAATGAGACAACATCAGCGAGTGTGATTTAAGAGATTCCAATCGACACTTGCTAACTCCGTTAGTTTAAATGGGCGTGCTCACAGAGTTAGCAAGTCTATCTTTGAGATTTTTTTCGCACACCCCTACTTGAGGGGAAAAGTAGTACCCCTGACACACGATAACTGAGATAGCGCGAAGTTTTTTTTTTACTAGGAGCCCTTTCTCAGTTACCGATAGAAACTTTTTTGTATTTAACTTTCAAACATGGACAGTTTGGTATATACTTACAAAAAGTGGGATAGTTTGGTAAAAAATTCGATTCGCACCGCCATTTCCTCATCCCCTCCGAGTTATTTAGAGATTTAGGCTTCTTTTTGAAATATTTGCAGAATAGACCTAGTTTCAAAAGTATTTGCGTTGAAGGCCTAGCCTTTTAAAAGTATTTGCGATTAAGGGTTAGTTTTTTAAAATAAACTTCTATACTTCTTTTTGTATACTATTTCTTATAGGATGTGTGACCTTTCTGTAATTTTAAAATTTGTTTTTGCAATTATTTCTATTTTACTTACATAATTGATTTTTTAATTGCTTAAATTGTGTTAAATAATTTACTAAAATCTTAAGAAAATTAGGTAAGAGTTTCTTACTATTTCTTAATGGCTCTGATACCAGGTGTGAGTTGCGCTTATTCTCCTGAGACCCGAAAATCAAAAGGAAAAGAGTATCAAAAACTTTAAAAGTCTAAAGAGTAAAGTCTAAAGAGTTGAAATAAAGATCAAAGTTTGGTGAAAAATAATATTCGTCGAAATAATGGATGTTGTCAATTCTGAAAAAGTAATCAGGAATGATGGGAATTTCGTCGTCATCGTCGTCAAGTTCTCTTATATATTCTGATTCTGTCTCATATCCTTCACTATTACTATCATATGGGGTTTCTTCGAGTTCTTCTGTATGTCTATTTTCTCCTCCATTCTGTTCATGTTCTTCTAGAAATTGTCTATATGCAGTCGTAGGACTCCAAATGTAACTACTAAACATTTTCATAAAATAACAAAGATCTTTCATGATAAGTTAGGTCGTCAATTATTTCAACATTTATATTACTAGTTTCTCCAGGAATTATTTGGTTTATTGTTATAATTATTACCCGTTGAATGCTAAAAAAGAATAATTTGAATTCGTAGCAATCATCCATGCTTATTTGTCTATGAGGATAATAAACACCAAAAACTAGCATTCTATCACTTCCTTGGTAATTAACCATTAATTCAAAGATTGGTGAGGCAATACCAAAATTATTATCCATTAGTACTTTTGAACAATAAGCAATTATGAAATAAAGAGCAGAGAGAGATTTCTAAGGATACCTAAAAAATCAAAACAAAATGGCCCATCATGCTTCCGACCTAGTTAAATTTTTTTGATCTGTTCTGTACCAGTTACTACCAGTGGATAAAATACCCCTGGTATGCACCCCGATTTCTGTGCTCCTTTTACGTTCTTCCCATCTCAAGATTACTATGCCCTCAATAGAGCTTCATCCAAGAGATACGTCTAGAACAACTAGTAGCACTTCGGTACAGACAACCACAAAAGTCTAACTATAGAAGGTTGCCAATGAGTCTTTTTGCAAGATCATTCAGGTAGAGCCTTACAAAACTCTCCCTAAAGGAAAGGAATTTAGTTGTTCATACCTTATTTTCTATAGAAGCTGATAGATGAACTCATAAAAGATATTTTATTTCCTTCAAGCTTGTTACAAACAGACTTTCTAAGATTATGAGGAATTTTTGCTCTCCAAATCGTCTGCCTTACTCTCTTGTTTTGTTTTTCCTTTTATAGACCAAGGGATCAGCTTACAACCGGTTTTACATACGTCACTGCTTACCTCATATGAACAATAATTTGATGAATACGTAATTGCTTACATCAGGTTACAATAAATGTTCTGATTACATTTTGGCCTATTCCAGGAAAAGAGATTCCTCTTGGCTGACATCTTCACATGCTGCACATTTATGTTGGTGCTCCATCTTCATCAGGCTACAGTAATGTACAGCTGTCTCTGCTATCATTGTCATTGCTCCAGTAGATAGTACCTGGTACCAGCTGTCAAACAGCTCATGTTTATCTTGTGGCTGTTTGATCTTTGCTATACTGTACATTATTATCTTATCTGGATCTGGGCTGTCATAGATCCATATATTGCTATCTCTTTGTTTTATGTCTTTTAATTCACAGTACATGTTTCTAAAGCCCATTGCTCTTCTTTCTGGGATTAATTTCTCAAATTCTTCAGCTTTAAATGGTACAATGTTTGATGCTCCATAGATTATTTGGGTGGTCATCCCTATTTTTATAACATGTTCTGCTGGGAATTCTTCCTCATCATTAAGATACTCGGGGATGGCTGAATACATTCTAACATATATTTTTGAGGTCTTCGTGAGCCCAAAATAACTTTTAGCTGCCTTGTAAATTTCTCTTGGTAGGTGGATTAGTTCTTCACATTCTCTGGATGGGTAAATACAATGAATAAGTCCTCTTTCGAACAGTGCCCTAGTTGTTCTCGGATTAGCTCCTGGTAGGATAATGGCCTTGTTCATGTGTTGCTGAGATATGGTTCTGATGAATTGGTTTACCTCAGTTACTTGGCATAGCTTTTGAATATATTGTAAAAATAATATTTTCTTTGATACTTTGGTAGGAGCTTTCTCAGTAAGAAGTGTCTCCTTATATGTGGTTTTATTTGAAGATGTAATTGCTTCTTCTTTTACTGACTGAGAAGGCTCACCTATCTCACTCATTTTTTCGTCCGCCATATTTCCTGTGGTTACATGCTGACTTATATGCTGATAGAACAGACTCTGGAGTCCACATATTTGTAGTTGCAACTGGTTAAATGCTCCTTTTAATTGCTCCACTGTCTCCTTTAGGTAGACTATATCTTGTTCTATTTGCTGAACTCTGGTTTCCATTCTGCAACAAGTGAAATAGTTAATTTCTTGATAGAAAATCGGCTAAAATATTAAGTTTTCCTTTTATATTTTCTATCAAGAAATTGTAATGTGCTAACTCCATCTGCCATCTTATTAATCTTTTGTTTGCTATGGTTGGGTCTATTATTTTATTAATCCAACTCTTTGCTTGTGTATTATCTGTTCTTACCGTAAATTTTGTATGTATTATGAATAGTTCAAACTTTTTTATAGCTTTTAAGATTGCTAGTAGTTCTTTTTTGTTTATGTGGTAATTTTGTTGGGTTTGTGTGAAAGATCCACTAGTATATCTAGCTAATTTTTCTTCACTTTCTCCTATTTCAATAAATTTTAATACTGCTCCCCAATTAGTTTCACATGCATCAGTTTCTATTATCCAAGAACATTCTTTAACAGGTAATCTTAGCTTTGGTAACTCTGAAGTTTGTTATTTTAATATTTTAAGTTTCTCTTCGTCCTCTGGGGTCCATTCCCATTTCTTAAACTTTTTAAGTTTTTGTTGTAACCAATTTGTTTTTGCTGATAAATTTGGTATGTAACCTCTTGTTTGATTTAGTAATCCTATTATAGCTTGCACTTCTCTTTTTTCTTTTAAGACATTAGGAAAAGTCTTTATTTTATCTGCTATATGTGGTTGTAATTCTATTCCTTCATGTGATAATTTTGTTCCTAAGAATTCTATCTCAGTTTTGAATAATTCCATTTTCTTTTTTGATAGTATAATGCCTGCATTTTTCACTATTTCTATGAATTTTAGTAGATGTTCTTTATGTTGTTCCTCGTTTTCTGATCCTATTAGAATATCGTCTACATATACTAATATGAAATTGTTGTATTTTTCAAAAATTTTATCCATGTATTCTTGAAATATTCCTGGGCTATTTTTATAACCGAATGGTAATACATTCCATTCATAAAATTCTTGAGGTGTGCTAAATGCCGTTAAAGGTTTTGAATCTTCTGTTAGTTTTATATGATAAAATTCTGATTTGCAGTCAAATTTCGAATATATTTTTCTTATTCTTACTGTGTTAAGTAGTATTTGCATGTCTGGTAGTGGGTATCCAAATCTCTTAGTATTTTTATTTAATTCCTTATAATTTACTACCATTCGAGATTTACCTCCTTTTTCTTCTGAATGTTTTTTTACTATGAATGCTGGTGATGAATGTGGACTTTGTGATTTCCTTATATAATTATTTTCCACTAATTCTTTTATGTGTATTTTGAATTCTTCTAGGTCTGTTGGTGTATGTCTTATTAGTCTGATTTTAATTATTTTGTTCTTATCTATTAACTCTATATGTGCCGTGGGTTCACTTAAGTTCCATTTTGCCAAGGGGTCTTCTCCGCACTGATCTTCTAATTGTTTTGGTAAGATTTCTTTTGTAGTTGTTACTTAAACTTGTTGTATTCTAGTTTTATTTGGTAAGTATTGGTATTCACCACGCTGGGTTGAAGAAACTCTGATGTGTGGTAGGTCAGTTCTGGAATAAGGTTGGGTTATTCTAATTGCTATTGCTTGGTGTCTGCAAGGTGTTGTAAATATGACTGATTTATGTGATATAGTTATTGGATAGTATTGTTGGAAAAAAATCATTTCCTAAGAGGACATCATTATTCATGTCGTCAAACTGGTATATGATAAGTATTTTTAGGATGTAATTTCCTATTTGTACATTAATATTTTGTTGATATTTGTCTAGTATGATGGTTTGTCCAGTTAATCCAGTTATGGCTTTTTTATTAAAACCATATTGTTTCCATTTTGGTAGTATATTTTTGCGGCATAAACTAGTACCTGCTCCGGTGTCGATTAGACTGTGATAGTTTCTTGATTTGTATCCTTCGTAAACAAATTCTGTTAGGATGTATAATGTGTTTTTTGTTGCCCTTAATGGATTCATTTGTCTAATATCCTATTTATTACCATGCTTTCATTGTTTACTGTTATTGTGATTTTTTCTTCTTGAACTGAGTAAGGTTGTACTGATGTAAGGAAGTCAGTTCCTAATAACATATCATTAACATGTTGTTCCGGGTCTACATGTAAGTGTAACAACATTTCCTTTCTACCATTTATCCTTAGTGGTAGTATGATTTTATGTACAATTGGATATCTATTATTGTAATAATCTAGGTAATAATATGGGTTATCTAATGTTATCAATTCAGTTGTTTTCATATTTGTTTGTTTAATATGTGAATTGGTAGCCCCTGTGTCAACTAAGGCTATTTGTTTATTCCATTTTCCGTTGTCATAATATTCTATTTCTATTTTAAATTGGTTATTATTTTGGTGTTCTAATGTATTTATTATTGATATTAATTCTAATGCTTGTTGTTTATTTCTTATTGATAGTGATCTCTTTCCGAACATTATTTGTGGTGCTTTTCCTTTTTCGGTTTCTTTTGCTTTATTAAAGTCGAATTCTATATAATTTGGTATAGTCATTTCAGGGTTTTCTCTGGCTGGTTTGTACCTTATGATTTCGCTAAATAGCGGCTCTATTTTAAAATTGTCTGTATTTCTATTCTTTACTTCGTGCTTACTAGTGAAAGCGTAAATATTTCTTATTTGTATGCTCATAACTTTGCTTTTTTTTTTTTCTATCATTTCTATACCTGATAACCTATGATACATGACTAGACTTTTATCTTTATTTTCTTCTGTCATGCTTATAGAGAAATTAGGTTTTATTGTGAACTTTATCTTTTGGTACATTAGGTTTCCTTGCACTATTCCTATTAAGGCATCTTGTGTACTTGATATTATCCTATCATCCATTAGATATATTTGAAGGGGTGTATTTATTCCTTCCTTAAAATAGGCTTTTATTATTATTTGTACAGCTCCTAAATGTATGTGTCTTAATGTTTTTCTGGTCTTTTCGCTTATCTTTTCCATCTCTTGTCTTATTATTCTTTCTGTTATTAATGGGATTATGGTTTTGCCTTGTGCTTGTTCAATGTCTATAGGTTGTTCATTATTCCTGGCTATTACTATGGTGCTTTTCTTTCTTTCAAATATTGGTAGTTTAAAGATTTCTTTTGGATTTATATCTAATTTGGTCTCTCTTATTTTATCGTACTTTTGTATGTCAAAGCACATTCTTTCTCTTAATTCTTCATTGTTTTCTTCTCTTTCTGAGGGTTCTCCTATTTCTGTTAGATCGGTTAACATGTTTATTTCACATTCTTCTGTTTCACCTTCACTACTTCCACTATCTTCTTCTATTACCATTATTTCTTCATCTTCACTTATTTCTAACCATTCTTCATCATATTCTATGGGTTCGTAATTTATGTTATTCATTTCTTCAATTTCTTCTACGTATTTTATATTTTCTTTTTTAATTCTTTTAGGACAATTTGGTGATATATGTCCTACCTCACCACATATGTAACAATTACATTTTTTTGGATTTTTTGTATACTACCTATTTTTATTTTTATTCATTTTTCTAAAGCATTTTTTAAAAGGTTTTCTATATCTCTTAAAAGTTTTCCTATATTTTGGTTGATATTTTTGGAATTTGTGATTATTCTTCTTTGTGTATTTATAGTTATTGTATCTATAGTTATTATTGCATCCCCAATGATTTGGTCTTGCATCTTCACAGCAGATTCTTTGTTTATATGTTCTATAATATTTCATTGTTGCCCTAGCATCTTGGCATACTTTGTCTCTATAATCTTTTACAAATTGCGTTCTATACCCTAAAGTGTCTACTTCTGGTTTTACTTTCTCACTTATGTATGCACTATATATATTTATACTCCATGGATCAAGTAGTTTCAGAAAGAATGAGTCTAAAATTGGACTCCGTTCTTCTTTTGTATAATAACTATCTTGATAATATTCTCGGAATTCACAAGCATAGTTGTCAAAATGGCACATGTCGCATATTTCTAAATTACTTAGTCTCCATCTTGCTTGATTCTTTTTATATATAGTGTGTTTTTCTCCTTTGTCGTATACACTGAATTCGGTTCTTATTGCTTTTTCGTAATTTGTAATTATTTCTTTCAAACCTAAGGTTCGTTGTGCCGAGCTTTCTTCAGTTCCTCTATCATCAATTGGTTTTGATTTTCTTATAGTATTTCTCTCTTCTTCCTCTAGCTCATTCCACCATTTTGCTACTACTCCCATAAAGGTAGCTTCTATAAATTTCTCAAATGCATTTCCGTTAAGGTTTTGTCTAAATCCTACTATTAGTGACGCTTTTACCCATTCTTCAATTGTCCTGTCTACGTCTTTTACGCAATCTAGGTCTAACCATTCTCCATTTCCTGCTATTCCTTTTTCGTAGTGTTCTGCTGGTTCATATTTTGGGGTTTCTTTTTCCTTATCTTTTCCTAGTTGCATTCTTCTTTTTGTATTTTGCCATTTCCATGGTAATTGGTATGGTTTTTTGTTAGGTGGTGGTTTTAAGATTTCATACATGTTACTTGAAATTTCTGAAGGTTTTTCAATAATCTTATCTTGGTCCATTTTTATTTCTTCGTTTGCTATATCTAGATTTTTCAAGGCTTCTTGCACTTCTTCTGAATTAGGATTTGCCATTAAGTCTTCTATTTCCAAGATATTTATGTTAAGTTTTGTTATGGCTTCTACTTCTTTCATACCTTCTTCTGTTATGCCCAATTCTTCTTCTGGGTAGTCTGTCATATATCTTCCTAATTCTTTTATATTTTTATTTATGATTCTTAAGTCTTTTCTTATATCTTTGAACATTTCAGGACCGTTGCAATCTTCTTCCAAGTCTTGTATATTTAAATAAATTTGTGGCTCCATGTCCTATTATTTTGTCTGCCAGTAGGTGTTGGTGATACCAACTTGCTTCTTCGTTTCTGTAATCTAATACTTTGTATGCTATTTGTTTTTGTATCTCTTTGGGTAGATGATTAGTTACTTTTATTGTTAGTAATATGTATTCTGATATTTCTTTACTGGCAATATGCTTACTTTCCACTAATCTTTTATCAACGTATCTAATCTTGAATTTTGAAAGATTTTTTAATTTATGTTTCTCTATTTTCTGTGAATTATCCAGCTTTTCTAAGAGTAAGGTGTATTATGCAATTTTTTTATTTTTATGTAGTACAAATATCTTTAAAGACAGGGTTATTTTTATAAGATTATCTCCAACTAGCCTTCTGCGCAAATAGTTTGGCTTGTGGCCTAAAAATGCAAATAGTTTCTCCAAGTGGCCTAAATATGAGAATCTCTCCTACCTCTACTCTCCGACCGAAACCGCCGGTATCGACTCCCTTCTTCAGATCCGAACCTCACCGGATCCCATTGGCGGCGGCGTGGAGAGGTCGCCGTCGTCATTCTTGATCGAGGCGCCAAGCGAGCTGGCAAGATCACCATGTATTCGCCGAGCTTCTACGCGGCCAGTACTTTTGGCGGGTTACTCAGCTGCGGTCTGACTCACATGGCCGTCACTCCTCTTGATCACGTCAAATGTAACATGCAGGTGAGCTCGATTTTCTGATCTAGGGTTTGGCAGTTTTAAAATTAGTGGTTATAGGGAATTTTATCGATTTTGTGTGGTTCTGTATTAAATCTACGATTTTCTTGAAATTTTACTTTGAAAATTGAGAATTGGTTTTATTATGTACATTTATTTTGCAATTGATCTATATCTTGATTTGTGTAGTGAACGTTTGTGTATGAGAATGAGATTTGTGAAGTAATTGGTTGATTGAATCTGGTTGGTTTGCCTGTCAGAAACTTGGTTCGTAATCTATGGAAAGTATCTCAAAATGCTGATTATTGTTGCGTTACATAGTTTTTCAAGGGGCTTGCTTATAGTACACTAAGGCTCTGTTTGGATACAATGGTAGGATGCCTATAGTTATTTTTTAAGTTAAGGTAACGGTTAGCTTAAAAAATAGATTTGTTTGAATTGGAGTTTAGATATCTAGCATAACCTACGTTTTATCTTACCTTTGAGCAGGGCCGGTCCTGAGTTCCCGGGGGCCCAAGGCGAACTCCTGAAATGGCCCCCCCATACAAAAAAAAAATGTATACAAAAAAATTGCACATTGTTGAAAGAAAAATATGCAAAATATATAAATTTGTTTTAAATCACCCAAATTTAAAGTATCAAATTCAATTCAAGTCTTCAAGCCTAAACCCAAATAATTTCAAAAAAATTTTAAAGGCTCAAATAATTATTTTTGGGGGCCCCAATAACAGTATTTTTCTTTTACGCGCAAAATACGTGCCTATATTTACAAGGAAATTACAAATTTGGAGGCCTGAGGCAGCCGCCTCACCCGCCTCAAGGGTGGGCCGGCCCTGCCTTTGAGGTGAAAAAAATGGAGAGAGGGTACCTTGCAAATATTATCCCAAGTCCAAACGGATCAAGTTTAGATACCTACAAGTAAACAAGTTACGTCTACTAACCTCCACTTACCTCCGTATCCAAACAGGGCATAACTAAGGCTCTGTTAGGATACTTAGTGGAGCTAAGTGATTGTTAGTATGTAGAGGTGACTTGTCTAGAGGTGATCGTCTACCGGTAGGTATCTAAACTTCTGTCCGTTTAGATCATACGTGGAGGTACACTTTTGCCGTTTTTCCTCCTCAGACTGTTGTTTATGTTAAATATCTAAACTCCAATTCAACCAAATTTATTTTTTAAACCAAAATGAAGGTATAGATTGCAAGTTGCATTCATATACCTTTACTTAAAAATTATCTATAGTCTCCTATCTTTGTATCCAAACAGGTCCATACTTATGCATAACGCTCTACTTTTCAATAACCCTTGATATGTCATATTTGAAGGGTTTCTGCGACTGATATATATTGCAGTTAAATATTTTATGTTATTTTTTAGAAAATGTCCCTGTAATATTAGGTTCAATCTGATGCGACCCCGGAAATATCAGCAGACATGTCAAGCCACAATCTGTAGAAGTCGAACTAATATAATAATAGCAAATGCTTTTCCAGAGAGATGTTTTAGTATTTACCCTATACCTTGGATTATCAATTACAATAGACATCTTCTTGGAGGAGAATGGGTCTCAAATTTGTCTCTAATTTTGCTGACCTACATAAATCACAATGTTAAATCCCTTTCTTTTCATTATTTTTTCATTTTATTTAATTATTTCTATGTCTTTGCCCTTTTCTTCTATATGTCTTACAATCACAGATTCACATACAGAGAGAAAGAGAAGCGAAAAGGGATACTCAGAGAGGAGTATCTCATTTTAAAATCATCTAGACACATTTGGTAGATATATCTTTTATCCAACACAACACTCCGTTTTTTGATCACTTATCCCCGATATATCCTACATGAGTCATCGGACATGAATGTTTTGAGGCTGGCTTGATTCCAAAATTCGGCATTTAGAACTTTATTTAACATATTTTGTCCACTTATCACATGAACTGTTAAAAGTTTAGCTAGTTGCTTTAATCTATACTGTGTATATCATCTTAGGTGCCATACCGATTGATTCCCAGCAGTCTTTGCTTATTTAGTGTGCTGATGATATAAATCAATTTCACAAGTTTCTGATTTCCTTGTGCTTTCATCGATCTCAGTTCTTTTCTTCATTGAAATTGCTTGGGATGAGAAGTAGAATCTCAACATTTTTTGTTAATTACTAATTTTTCGTGTTTGTCATTAGATTGACCCTGTGAAGTACATGAGCATATCGTCAGGATTTGGAGTTTTACTGAAAGAGCAGGGAGCCAGGGGTTTCTTCAGGGGATGGGTGCCAAGTGCCAAGTGCCAAGTGCCAAGTGCCAACCTTACTTGGCTACAGTCCCAGGGCACTTGTAAATTTGGGTTCTACGAGTTCTTCAAAAAATACTATTTGGACATTGCTGGACCGGAGTTTGCGGCGAAGTACAAGACACTTGTTGGGTCTGCGACTGCGGAAGTGATTGCTGATGTGGCCCTTTGCCCCATGGAGGCTGGGTGCGGATGCAGCCGGACTTTGCTAGAGGGCTGAGCAATGGGTTTCCGAAATTCGTTAAAGCTGAAGGAGCCATGGGGTATGTTTTGGATGAAAAACTTCATTACTGCTTGATGTTTTTGCGTTTGCATTCTTACCAATTATTTCTTGTTATCTACAGATTGTACAAAGGATTTACCTCACTTTGAGGTCGTCAGATTCCTTGTAAGAATTTCAGATCATTTCTTTCAGATAGCATTGAGCTGTTTTGTATACTTATTGATTTTTTCTGGATATGTTCATTGTTTTTCTATACGTTATGCTTGAAAGATTTTATTCAATAGACACCTGGATTCCAGATTTGGGTTATCTTATTCATCCAGAAAGGATAATTTACATATTGTGTCAAGATCTTCTGTTAGCATGTGCGGATAGTTGTGGTTGGTTTCCCAATTTTTTTTTATTTAAAAATAGCTTATAGCTAGTGCTCCACCCCTTTAGTTACTCACAACATTTAAACAACACGAAGCGTAAGTCAAACAAAAATAACATCAATGGTTGGAATATTTCCTTGGTAAACCTAGAAGGTCAGACCTTCAATGAAGTAGGAGAAGAAGCTTGAGAGATCCTCGCTTCCTCTATTATGATATCAAAAGTTCTTGATACATAGTTGGTTGATTACTTTGGAAAAGGGACAAGTGACTGTAAATATTTGATATATAATGCCTAGTTTCTTTGTTTTTTGTTCTTTGTGATAAAGGGAAAGAGGGAAATACTTGGCAATTATGTGACAGTTAATAGTAAATTAAAAAAATGTGTAGGAATTTTGGGATACTTCGTATGAAAAAGGAAACTAGAGATGATGCATAGGGGTTTCATTGTACATCTACAGTCAGCTTTGTTCTTATGCACAACTATGTTATGCACATGTCTATGCCTCCTTCTTTGGGTGAGCTTTACCACAGTTGGTTTACGATGCATAACCTCTTATCAGTATTCGTGTATGAGTGTTGAAACACCCCTTTTTGGCATATGTTTGTCCGGTGTCATCCAATGATTTTAGCTTAGTTTATGTATTATAATATGCCTCATCTGATCTGTTTCATTCTCCATTTATTTTGTTACTGCTGATTATTCTTCCCTGCTTCTCGTATTCAGCACAGAGATCTTCTTGAAATCTGATTGTGGTTTTCAAGATTTTATATGTGCATAAATCAAATCCTGTCCTCTCTGCTTGAGTCTTCTCCCAAACTTTGGAGTTGCACTCCAATGAATGTGGTCAACATAATTATTTGGTACAATTTGTTGGTGATTTCTATTACGACTATTGCCGTGTCCAGGAAATTTCCACTTTACGAGTGACATTTTTGGTTCTTCTGCACTGCTGCAGTTATTTGCAAATAGTTCCTTAAATTCAAAATTTCCAATATTGGCTTTGACCACTCATAGTTTCAATGTGCATACGATAAATTGCCTCTTTACCTGGGTCCTCTCTTAAATTAAACTCAAATGAAGTAATCTCCAGAATTATCTACCACCATGACACGTAGTTCTCATTTAATGGACTCGGTCATGCACAATTCCGCAAGAGCGCCTCTTACTTCTACTGAGATCAATCATTAAATACATTGTCATGCCCAAATTCTTGAAAATGTCTTCACTCGGTTGGTATGCGAACGATCTGCCAATTTTGATTTTGCTGCAAGTTATCATTAAAAAACTAGCCCTTTATTTCTGTTCTGAACAAAATAAATTTGGGAAAGTATATCTAGAGAATTTATTCATTTAATTAGTAACTAAGGCAGGTTCATCTAATGTTGATATGCTTATTTGTCAAAGAATGGTCTAATAAAGTTTTTTGTTGTATATTTCAATCTTTTAAACAATGACTAGTGGGATATCACCAAGCTTATAGCTCTAAACTTCTTGCACGAAGTCCTTTAGTATCAGCAAAGAACAATTTTATGCTCTAAGAGAGTATATATATCATATATATAAATAATGACTAGTGGGATATCACCAACCAGATTTTATTTCTTTCAATAATAATACAGTAATATTTGGAACAGAATATCTCACTTTTGGTGATAGGGGTGTCTTCAGCCATCTCATGTTTTTGTCCCAAATGTAATTTTGTTATGTTTTGGAAATGGAACATCTTTGTAAGGGTTGTATGTCCTTTTGGGGAGGAGAATGAGTATCATGGCCCAATGTTGGGATGCATGAATATCATCTCTCCTTATTGGTTGTATGTTTGATTAAAAACTCTTTAATGCAACGCGGGGGGTCTAGGGCCCACCGTTTTCAATCAAAAAATATTTGGAGCCCTTGCTTCTATACTTTGATTGCACTGGAGTGGTTGTAAGAAATGTTGGGTTTAGACTGGCATTCTGTTTCCTTATATTGTTCTTCTCTGTGAATGAGCTTGATCTCATGTGTAATGAACCATAACGATCAAGCCTGTTATCCAATAATGTAGAACCGATTTTAGGAACGCTTCATTATTCCTTTTTAAGATGACCATTTTGTTTCTGGTTGGAGCTTCAAAAGTAGTTCTTTTTCTGCTGTTGTTGTAAAAATGGAAAAGTGATAGTGTACTTGATATTCTATTTGTTTTCATTTTCCGTGATAGATTGTTTTCCATCTCAAGAACATTTAATTTTCTATTATTTGGTATGAACTATACTATTCAGAGCATTTTCTAATCCTGTTGGGTATTAATTTTGCCTTGTAGACACAATCATTTGAGACCATTGTTGAGATGCTCTACAAATATGCAATTCCCACACCAAAGGACCAATGCAGCAAAGGCCTTAGTTGGGAGTGAGCTTTGCAGGTGGTTACGTTGCTGGAGTGTTCTGTGCTATTGTCTCTCAGCCAGCTGATAACCTCGTCTCTTTCCTAAACAATGCTAACTACTAAGGGCGCCACTGTTGGTGATGTAAGTATTATACATATAGCTTGCTACGTTACATTTTAGTGTCATTCTGTTTTACTATAAATACACTGCATGCTGTTATTATTTGTTTGTCTAATATTTAGTTTTAATGTATTAGAGCATCCACAGTCGTTTGCTATTTTTGCCAAATTGCCATTTTATTAGAATTGAACGTCTGCACTCGTTTGCTATTGTCAGATTTCGGCAAAATCGCTACAGTCGCTTCTCAAATCCAAATCTGAGAAACGAAATGAAGATTCTCAAAATATAGGTCCCAATTTTATTTTTATTTTTAATTGCATCGGACGAAACAAGTTGTTTCGTCCCGAATTTTTAATAATTTTTTAAAAAAAAAATTTATCAGACGGAAAATGTTGTTCCGTCTCAATAATTTTTTTTTAAAATTAAAAGAAATGGAAGGGACAGGACATGTCCCGTCCGATCTCAAAATTGGACAAATGGGACAACATGTCCCGTTAGAAGAAGAACCTGCCACTTTCACCCCATTAACCCACTAATTAACACTCTAATCACTATTAGTAAGTATTTAATAAATATTTAGTATTATTTTAATCAATAATTAATTAACTAATTACTATTTAATAACTAATTACTATTTAATTAATCAAAAATACCTTTTGGGACGGAACAACCGATTAAAAAATAATTCTTTCTCAAAATTTGAGAAACGAACCACTGTGGCGAACGTCTCTTTTGCTATTTGCTATTTCTCATTTTGCCATATATTATAGCAAACCATTGTGGATGCTCTTAGGCTGTGAACAAACTTGGACTCCGAGGTTTGTTTTCCCATGGACTTCCTCTTCGAATTCTCTTGATTGATACTTTGACTGGTGCACAATGGGGTCTGTATGATGCCTTCAAAGTCTTTGTTGGCCTGTACGCACTCTTTGCATCTTTATCTTTTCTGAGCTACTTTTTGTGCGTGAATTTAAATTGTTTTATTTTTTCAAAGCTACTTCATAATGCTCATAGTGTTATCTAAAGACCCAGCGAAGATTTTATGGAATGATGCAATTCTAATCCCCAAATGAAGCCATACTAGAGACCCAAGATATGTGATTCTTTCTGGGAATGATTTGTAGTATGAGAACAACTAAATGAGACCAAACAATTCATAGAGAACCCACTAAGAGTTTGGGATCTAGTTGCTGATAAGCAAAATATGTAACTAAATGAGACCAAACTTACAAAAAACTGCACATCAGGAACTAGACAAAACTCTAGTTCAAATGCTCATGCTATTGAATTTTTTATAGTTTACGTATGATTATTTCACTTTCTTTGTTTAGTTATTTGTTTGGGTGGATTGCTCATTTATCTTTTGCGAGAATTGCTTTCTGATTTGAAGCATTTGTTGTAGTTTCAGGCCAATCACCGGTGGAACTGCGCCTGCAATTACCACCCTCCAACCTGCAAAATGAGCAACGTTCAGGATGGTTTTCTTTGAGTTGTTTCGTCTAATAACAAACTTACTGAATTGTTTTGCTCTGGAGGATGGGGTCTAATACTTTTTTGGGGGGGTCAAGCATAGTAATGTATCTCACCAGCCCCGTGAGATTTGAAAGATGGTTTTGTTCTCATCCCTCAGACATAAGAAGACTAAAATGTGTTAGGGGTCTAATTGAAGATAGCATTTGGTATTATAATAGTTTATAGTAATTTATAAATTAATTTTTGGACGATGCAGTAAACCCTGCCACAGTCATGTACTTGTCAACTGTTGTATCCCAAATATTGAATCTCAATTAATGGAAATTGGCGTTCTGTTTATCACTGAATTGAAACACACTGAATGTCATTCATTTGCTCTTGTTTTCTGTATCCTCAGACCATGGGTAATGTGTCAGGTTCAAGTGCTCCAGGCATCTATTTGTGATAGTTAATTTTGTACAAGGCAAAAGGCGCGTTCATGGAATGCTTTTATTCGTGTAATGGTGCATAATCTATTTATGTTTATTGCTTCTTTTTTTTTTTCCAGTTCAGTCTGTGCATCATGCTCCTAATGGCTATTTCTTTAGTCGGTTTTGGATGTTCAAGCTATAACCTCTTCTCCATGCTAAACTCCAAATAGTCAATCATTTGGCTATGAATATTGATTCAATAGAGGAAAACATCCCAAGTTAGCAACACTATAAAATATATCTAAGAACAATAACATGGTTTGCATAAGGAAGTTCTGATACATCATAGATAAGACTGAGACCAACACAATAACAAATTACACAATGGTTAAATTTTTCGTTTTCATGGTGGCGACTAGTAGTAGGGTTCAGAAAAGACCTAAACTAGGTTAATACGTACTACTGTTCTTGTTCACTACCTTTGTGCAGCACTATGTAGTACTCGTTATGATCATATCTCGATGAGATTGCTTGATTTTTCTAGAGATTGTGCTGTGTGAAATCGACATGGAATAGCCCCTGCATTACCTGTAGAACAATCGATGGAAGAGGAAGGGTTGCCCCTTAATTTTTGGATTAATTCTGAATCTGTATACGAATACTAGGACGAGCTTGGTCAGAGCCCTAACTAATTTGAGGGATTATTTATTTTAAAGAAAAATGAAAGAAAATAAAATTTTGAAATAGAAATGAAATATTGGATACTAAAATCTGAGATTGCTCGTCCTCTCAGATGTTTGGTTATGAGACTGAAGGCTTTCACATTGAAAGATGGTAAGTTTGTCTTTGATCTTGTAATTTCTCTTCATTTTTTCAGTAAAATAAATGGTTCTAGTAATTCCAATTACCTTATAATTAATCCTTTATAAATCTTTCAGTTTAATGTGTGTATCTGCCATTATTTTACTGTTGATATATATATTCTAGAACGTTAAATTGAATAAAATGAACAATTTTTATGTTGTTCTTACTGAGGTATGACATTGTAATATTCCGTACGAACTTACTTATGTTCTGGCTTATTTCAGATCCATTTTGTACTTCTAATTAATCGACAAGGCAAAGTGAGATTGACAAAATGGTACTCGTCATACTCGCAGAAGGAAAGGTCCAAGGTAGTACATGATTTTTAAAAATACATGCACTGATCGTTATCTTTTCGTTTCAAGTCATATACAACTGGAATTAGGGACTTTTGGTTTCAGAAATCGGACAGAATTTGCAATTTTCTTGTATAGCTGATTATTACTACCATTTATACCTTGCTTTCCCTTTGATTGTTTAATTGCATGTCAGAAATTAGTTATTAAGATCATAACTATAAATGTATATGTTTTATATATGATGTAAATTACTGTTTTCTCATATATACAACCTAAATGTGTTCTATCATCTGCCAAAGGTTATCCGAGAGCTGAGCAACGAGATTCTTACACGAGGTGCAAAATTATGCAATTTTGTTGAGTGGAGAGGTTACAAAGTTGTATACAGACGGTAATTCATCGTTCTAATTAATAATTTATATCAACTTGTTCTTACAAGTGCACATAAATTCTTACTCCTTAAGAAGACATTTTTTTAAAATATAAATGTTCTTTGTAGATATGCTGGCCTTTACTTCTGCTTGTGCACTGATGCGGAGAACAACGAATTGGAGGCCCTTGAAATAATTCATCATTTTCTCGTGATAATGGACGAATACTTTGGCAATGTGATCATTCTTTCTTGTTGACTAGTTAGACCTTATTAATACAAATCAACAGTATCCTATATAATCTCATATTTTCCCTTTCAATTTTCAGGTATGTGAACTGGATTTGATCTTCAATTTCCATAAGGTACTTGGTGTATATATTCATTATGCTGCATTTATTTCGCCAATCCTTCAAAGTAATGTCTAAACTAAAACTGCACAGGCTTATTATATACTCGATGAAGTTCTTCTTGCCGGTGAACTTCAGGAAACAAGCAAGAGAAATGTTAGAATGCTGATAACAGTACAGGTAGTTACCACGCCTATTAGCTTATCCTTTCATTGCTTGTGCATTACTTATCAATAAATAATTCATGTACTAAAAATCAATTCCCTAAATGTTCTTAAACAATATTGTTCTTAAAGACATGTAAGATTTTTTGTTTTTGTTTTTGTTTTACAGGATTCATTGGTAGAGAATGCTAAAGATAAGGCTAGCTCGATAAGCAATGTGATCGCAACCGCAACAAAGTAAAGTTTCATGGTTCTCCATTGGCTAATGTACTACTGATTATATCTTTGACTGAACAAGGCAGTTGACATCAACAAGTTTGTCGGGGAAGTTCTAAAGAATGGAGTGGTTACGATATCATCCACTTTGATTCACATATTTAATTTCTTTGTGCAGCATACATAGTCATTTATCACTCCCAAATGTAAATTAGTACATTGATACTAGTCGAAAGTTTGAATATCAAGAAAGTCTTGAAGTTATGAATGCTAAATTAATATGCGAATACCAATTTGTCTATTACAGATTAGGCTCAGAAAATATTCTCTCTTACATAAAGCATTGACTATCAAACCTTCCAATCTAATGTTAGAACCTGAATATAAAATAATAAAAATTCCCAACAGATTTTGTGAAGGAATCAAAATCAATTGAAGAAAAACAGTAAATAGAAAATCTGCACCGAGTCGAGATTTGAAATCTCTGTCCTTAAAGCAGAATTTGCCCCGTAGTGTGACGGTTTCCGGCAAATTGCTTCCCAAGATACAACTGTACCTTCTCTGAAGAATGCAGCACCCTTGCTTCAGAGACAACGAACTGTTGTCTGTGTTGTATTCTCAGTTAACACTGACGCAGAGGAGAAGAAGAAGAAAAGAAATGTCAAAAATTCTATGTCTGTATGTAAGCCTCTGTCTGGTTATATAGAAAAAATTGGATTGGAGACTGTTCAGCAGCTGCCATTACTCTGTAACAGCAGAGTAATGGGGACTCTCCAGATTCATAACTGGTGAGCCATTACTCTGCTGTTACAGAGTAATGGGCACCAGTTACTGAATCTGAAAAGTCTTTTCAGTTCAGTAGGGGAAGAGTTTGTCAGGGCAAAAAGAAATAAAATAAAAATTTAAGCCAGGCCAGACCGAGCCGAGGCCGGGCACGCGTGTGTGTTTGTCATTTTGGCTAAGTCCTCTCTCCACTACACGTTAGTGGTAACCCCCGGGCCACGCCCTTTAGTCCAGTTTTCTAGTATATACTAGACAAAATCATTTCCAATTTCCGATATGGGACTATCTATTTTCTCCCAGTTGCCAAGTTAGTACATTTCAAGTACCCAACTTTGGATCAACATTTCTCATTTATACGGAATTCGTTTTTGGCAAGTGAGTATACTACGGAATAGTACTCGTCGAGAGGATCGCAATCCAGTCATTTTCCGGTGCTGCCGGTGGCCGGAGCTTGCCGGAATCCGGCCCGAAAAACTGCAAAAAATTAATTCCAACATCTAACACCCGAGCACCAATCTATGGAAAAAGCGGGGGTCTTTTTTGACATAAAGTGATGTACATTTTACGACATGATGCTGTTGGTTGTTTTTGTTTCCGTAATGCTATTAATAATTGCAAAGAGAGTTCCCTACTTACTAGATTATAGCTATTCAATTCCGAAACAAATCTTGTAAATGCTTAAAACGGTCACTACCAACATTGAAAATCATCTAATCTTAACAGTACATTCCTTTCATGCAATTTTTACGCTTTCTCAGGCTTACCATTAAGGACAATGCAAAGCTCCGTACACTGCAAACTTGGAAGAGAAATAAGCCTAGCATGAGGGATAAGAGCCTCTTAGGCTAGCCAAGGTGACTGCCTACGACGAACCCACAAGAGTTTTAACGGTAGCAGCCAAAAACTCGTAAGGGCATAGGCAAGTCATCCTTGGCTACCGAATATAGGCCCTTATCTTCATGTAAGGCTTCTCTTCCATCTTATATGGTGGATGGATGCTACTACTTCCTTTGCTACAATCTATTTATAGAGTATGGATGGGATGAGATAAATCAAAATTTTTAATACCTCGGTTTCAACATGCTGCAAGCATTTCTTTTTCATGTATGGCCTACATTTTCTTCCCATCTTCAGAAAGAATATATTCACATCATGGTCGGAAAGTTAGCCGTTATTCTCTCTGCCTTTTCCCTATATGATACAGCATCGCAAAGAGCAGTCAATTTTACGCAGATATGCATGATATATGTCTTTCCATACTTGCAGCTTCATACAGATTATTATTCCCATACTAATTTAAGCCAAATTCTAATGGCAAAAAGAATATGTTAAGCCAAATCTTTGAGCAATGCCATTTAATTAAGCACCAGCCAAAGCTAATTTGGTTCTTACAGTTACACACACACATACATCTCTAAGCTCTAATCATAATCATAAGAGTTCTTCTATGATGCAAACTATTAACTACTTAAACAACTTTTAGACAACCCCACTTGTTAGAATAAATTAGAGAGATGTGAAAACAATATGTTGAATATTGAATTGAGTTCAACCAAGTACAATACCACCTATATATAGGAGGGGAACAAATATCAAAACAACTCTACAACCAATATGAGACTATAATAATATCTAAGAGCATCCACAGTGGTTTGCTAAACCTATTCTAACTTTAGAAATGAAAATTTAGCTTTTAACGAATGTCGCTGCAGTCGTTATTTCTAAATTTTAAAAAAGCATAGTATGAAACGGATCTTGTTCATCCGTCTAATATTTTTTTAATTTTTTTTATTAACAAATGGAGCAGACGGCACATCTTCATCCGTCTTTTACAATCATCATCCGTGCGTATTAAACTTTTTTTTTCCCCTCCTTGCCGTTTAAAAATTAAAAAAAAAAAAAAATAGTGAACAGTGCCGGACGGATCAACTTCATCCGTCGGCACATTACGAAACTAACCGGTTAATTACGAAACTAACCCTCCTATGTTAAGAAGGATGAAGGTGATCCGTCTATTCCTTTTGATTTTTTTTTATAATAAAGTTAAAAAAAAATGTGTAGAAGGATGATGGACAACCGTCTATTGCTTTTGATTTTTTTTTTTTATAATAAAGTAAACAAAAAATGTGTAGAAGGATGATGGACAACCGTCTATTGCTTTTGATTTTTTTTTTTTTTAATAAAGTAAAAATGTGACACTATCACTTTCTTAAATCGTTACTAGCCGTTGGATTTTAAAAAAAAAAAATTAAAACACATTGTACCGTTGGAAAGCAACGGTTAAATGGCAAGGGCAAAATGGTAAATGACACCTTATCCAAAGTGAGGACGGATGAACAACATCCATTTCTCACTTTTGGGATTTTTTTTTAATTAGCTATATCTATTTAATTAATTAATTTTTATATAATAAATAACAAATTAAGAATGGACGGAACAACTTCATCCGTTTAAAACAATTTTTTTTTAATTATCGAATTGAGACGGATGATCTTCCTCCGTCTCAATACTCAAACGGATTATGTTCATCCGTCTTCTATATTTAGCAATCGACTATCCGGCCTCCTAACTTTAGCAAAGTACTGTACATTGCTATTCTAACTTTTGAGTTTTTAGCAAACCACTGCACGTCAATTTTCTAAATAGATTTCTAATTTTTGAGTATTTAGCAAACCACTGTGGATGCTCTAACACCACTAAAAGTGGAGTTAATTTTTAATATATTTTAAGTTAGGGTTAGTTTCGGTATTTCTTTTTTTCAACAAACCAAAAAATAAAGACCACTACTTTTTAAATCTTTTTTTTCTCATTCTTATTAAAAAAAAAATATCTTCATCCAATTCTATCCCAACTCAACAACTCAATTTGAATTAAAAAACTTGCATTCAAACCAATAAAAACGATCGAACAGGAGATTGAGTTGGTTTGTGCATTACTGTAGTTGTATTTGTGTTTGCATATTTGAAGTAGAAATACAATTATTGCTCGAATATTGTAATGGTATTTTTCACGTGCAATGCACGTTTTGATAACAATAGAAGAAAATGTCCCATTTTTTCTTAATAAATTTGAATCACATAACCCCCATTTCATTACCTAGAAATGAACCCAACCAAAATTTTTCAGCTCACTACTTATCAATGAACACGCTGGAGTTACGCTCAAGATTGTCACCAAATTTTGGTGCGACTCCATCTTCTGACATCTTGGCAAACAGTGCTACGGCCTTGTCAAAATTTACACGGGACTCACCCGAAAATTATATACAATTTCTTTCCTACCCAACTCTCTTAACAACTTCTCAGAACTCTATATAACCCACATATTCGAGTACGTTTCAATCAAAGAATACGATAGAAATATAGCATTCCCAAACAAGCTATTTTTTAGTAGATACCTGTGCAATGCCTGCCTATTGATTTATCATCTGTTAGCAAAGCATGATTACAGATTGAGAGCTGCGATTTTTTAGCAGTTAGGACTTTGAGTGTACAGAGAAAGAAGGTTTATAATGCCTATGCATATACACATTTTAATTTCTATTTGTAAAATCTCCCCCCCCCCCCCCCCCCTTATAGAAAATACATGGATGCTAGCATAAATGTTCTATGGGGGCGATGGACAAACTGTTGTTCTTTTGTGGAATGATTAATTAAGATTGAGGGATTTAGAAAGATAAGATTGAGGGATTTAGAAAGAGCTTGAATGGTTATCGGTAGAGGGGACTAAACGTGCATTTTCTTCTATTGTTGTTCTATTGAATGGTTAAAGTAGATTTCAAATGTCGAAAATGTCCCATTTTTTCTTAATAAATTTTTATCACCTATTAAAATAAATATAATAAATCGTATGGCTGTGAGGAAATGTAGGGTAGTTACAAAAAATATTAAAAAGTTATGTTAGTTGGGAGTTTGCATTCTAAAAAAATCCTAATCATAATAAGGCTAAATTTAAAAAGACCCCACTGAAGTATTGGTCATTTTAAAAAAACCTCACAGAATTTTTTTTATTTAAAAAAAACCTCACTGAACTACGTTTTCCAGGTATGGTTGAGTGGAACTTTTTAGGTCAAATTAAAAAAAACACTGAACTTTGGGCCATTTTAAAAAAACCGCACTAAGTTTTTTTAATAAAAAAACCGCACAAAACTATAGTTCAAAAAAACTCGCTTTAACGGAGTTAGGTTTTTAGGCTAAATTTTAAAAAACCACTTTCATCTTTCATTTGTATTAAAAAAAAATCACTTAACTAATCAGATGTTTAAATAAATCCCACTGAACTAACCCTAACTCTGTCAGTGTGTGTTTTTTTAAACTATAGTTTTGTGCGGTTTTTTATTAAAAAAAAATTAGTGCATTTTTTTAAATTGACCCAAAGTTCAGTGTTTTTTTTTAAATTTAGCCATTTTAAAAAATAAATTTGTGTTAAAAACAAAGTTTGGTGAGTTTTTTTTTAAAAATTCAGTGGGATTTTTAAAAAATGATCAATACTTTAGTGGTTTTTTTTTAAAAAAAAATTTAGCCTCATAATGAATATACATCAAGAATTACATGTGCAAAGTCAACTTTGAAACCAGCCGCGCTCGATCGACAATCTCCCCCTTTCTTCTACCTCTAGATCCGGCCAAGCCCTTCCCTTTTTCAGTGTACCCCCTTCGTTAAAGATGCTCTTCTCTCCACCCTCTACACACCCATCTCCTTTTTGCCTTTACCCACCTCCATACATTTTTCCCTTTTGTTTGGGCCCTTTCCAGCTTTAGGGCCCCCTCCTTCCTCATCTGGCTAATGCTGTCCCATTGGCTCCTCGCCCCTCTGTTTATTGTCACCACGCTCCCCTTCGTCGCCTTTCTCTACTTCTCCAGCCGCTGCACCTCCCCTCTTCTTCCCCACTCCCTCCCCGGTTTGGCTCTGTAGCAGGTAGCCCCCTTCCTAGCTTTTGGCTTCGACTTTGAGTCGTGTTGTTGTCGGTGAGGGACTTCTGTTCATTAGATTAGTACCGCAGCTCAGATCTGCCGACGTTCAGCCCCAGGCGTCGTGTTTCGGCTACTGGGTCTTCATTGCTTTGCCCTGCACGCTGATTTCCACCCTCAGCGCTGTGAGTTCGGCCTCCTTAAGCCTTCTTTTTTCATATTTTTCTCGGTATTGTGGCTTCTTTTGTGTTAGGTTTCGCCGCTTCTCTTTAGGCGCTTTTATTCGATCTCTACAGTAAGTGTTTCCCCTTTCCTATTCTCTCTCCCCTTTGCTCTCGTTCCACTGTGTTGGGTCGTGTGTTTCTTCGTGGGCCTCTCATGGGTTGAAGTAGTTAAAAAGAAGTTAAAAAAAAGAAAAGAAAGTGGCCCATTAGGCCCCTTCCGGCCTGGGTCTCCGAACCCTCTAGAGCTCTCCCTTTCTTCTCTTAACTGCCAAGTTTTCTCCTCCGACTCTCCAACTTCTCTGTCTTCCCTTTCTAAACCCTCCCCTCATCCCCGTTGCTTTCGCTACCTTCAACCTGGTCATCTCAAATCCTTCTGTTCCTTCAAAATGAAATGCCTTTTCTGCCTCAAATCAGGGCATTCGCGTAATAGGTGTTTCTCTCTGCAACAACTTCTCGGCCTCTCTATTGGGGTTCCTATCTCCGATCAAGTTCTGAGCGCTCTAGATTTTCCCTCTCTTCAAGCGAAGCTGGCCGATATCCATGTCAATAAGGCCAAGCATCCCAAATTAGCTGTTCAGTCACCCCTCCTCCCTACTCCCCCTGCTTCTCAGCTCTTTGCTGCTCCCCCTGCACCCCTGCCGACTATTCCCCCAGCCCTGCAACTGGCTGTCACAGCTCCCAACCTCCCCTCTGTTTAACCCCTCTCTACCACCTTTCCCCCGTCGACCGTGGTTCCTAAGGCTCAAGTGACCCTCTTTTATGTGCCTACTCCGGAGATCGCTGCCAAAATGCACCAAATGGATTGTTTGGGGGCGGTCTCGTTCACTGGAGGATCCATCTCCAATTACTCTCTCGATTCCTTTCTTTGCAAGTCTTGCAATATTCCCGACTGGACTTGGGCAGTGAATGCTTGTTCCAACGGTGATGTAGTGATCAAATGCTCTAACTCCAAGGCTCTTGATGATTTGATAGATATTAAATCCTTCTCCATCGGCTCTATTAATCTCTCAGTTCGTAAATGGGTCAATCTTGATTCCCCTCCTTCTGTTCTTCAACCATCGCCTATCAATGTCACCTTATTAGGGTTCCCTCCCTTTTGTGACTCTCCCCGTCTAGTGGCTGATATGACCACATGTATTGGAGACATCATTTGCACTTCTTCTACCTCCCTCCTGGCATCGGGGTGTCTCCAAGTAAAGGCAGACTTCCTTTGCCCTAAAGCAAAGGGGAGAGTTGAAGCTTACTCGCTTCGTATTGACCAATCACTGTTCGCCATCTCAGTGAATTATCTGTCCCTGCTCAATCAGCCACTCATGTTCTTCCGGCTGTTTCCTTTCCTGCCTTGACAGAAGGCTTGCCTTCGAATCCTTTCTCTGTTGGTGCTTCCTCGCTCCCTTCTAGTCTGTCTGCCAAACAGAAGGGTAAGGCACCGGTTAAAAAGAATTTCTCTTTTCTCGGAGAAGTATTACTCCTCGACCCAAGGTCTCCCCTGCGAAATAGCCCAATCTCGTTTGGATTAACCCAGATATCTCTTCGCACTCAGCTTCCAAACTACCTCCACCTCGCTCTACAATCCCCTCCTCTTCGGTTCTTGTTCCAGAGGCTCTTCAGGCCAGTCAGGGCTTTTAGTCTTCTAAGTCTCAGAGTGTGCAGCCTGTGTCTAACTCTAAATGGCCAACGTGGGATGTAAATCCCAATTTTGCTTCTGACTGGGATAAATTCACCTCCTCGGTTCACAGATCTCCTCTTCCTCAATCCACTTGTAAACTGGCATCTCTCAAATCCCTTATTGCTTTCTCAACTCCAGCTACAGATTGGACGGATCAGGATAATCTCCTGGCGGAAGAGGAAAAGGAACTTGATAACAAGGACTCGTCGCGCAAGGTACTTATTCCCATTTCTTCGTCGAAGATTTTTTTTGTGTCTATTAATTTTCAGTTTGGTCTATTTGCTTTTAGTCTGGGCCCCTTCTCGCCCCTCCCGAACTCTCTTCTTCTCTCTTTTCACTATCGTTTTATTTGTCGAAACTTTAATTCCTTCGGACACCATTTTGAGGGATCTGACGCTGATAAATCTCTTATCTCTACCAATCCCCCCTTCTCCTCCCCCCATTCCTTCTCTAAGGTGAACTTTCCTCTCCCCCTCTTGCTGCATGGGCCAATATCATCTTCCCCGCTCGCAGTTCCTCAACAACTGGTTCCTCCCCAATTGCATCTCCCGTTTCTCGGTAATTTTGATGCTCCTTGCTCGCTTGTTTCTCCTTTAGTTTGCCTTCACAAACTACCCTCCAGCTCTGATAAGTTCCATTCTACTTCTCAAGGCTCTAAATCTCCCTTTCCTTTACTTCGGTCAAGTGCTCGTATTAGGGCCAAAAATAATTCCCTTTTATCGTCGAGGTCCAAAGCCTCATTAGCGGTGCAGATCCGTAATCTCGAAATTCCTCCCCCTGTCCCTCATATTCTGGACCATTCCTCGTTAGGATTAGTTTATCAAGTGCATTTTGACTCATTATCCAATTCTGAACTTATTCACCTGGCTTCTGATATGGGATTTGTGGTTAGCCAGGATGATCCTATGGTCTTTGAGGCCATTCGTAGATTGGAAATTTCCAGAGCTGTGGAGTCCAACCATTGTTATGATTAGTGTGTCTTGGAATATTAGAGGTCTCCGTTGTCCTAGTAAACAACATTCTGTGTTCCATCTTATCACTTCTTCTCGATGTGACATGATTTCTATTCAAGAATCCAAACTGGATTCTATCTCCCTTGCAATCTTTCGTTCCATCGGTGGCACGACTATTTCTAATTGGATCCCACTTGCCGCTAATGACACTCGCGGTGGAATTCTTTTTGGTTTTAAAGAACCCCTCTTCGCTCTTATTTCAGTGCACATCCTTACCTTTTTCCACATTGTCTATTTGCATAGGCTTGAATTCGATTGCTGCCTCCATGTTGTCTCCGTTTATGGGCCGTCCTCTCCGGACCGGTGCAATCTGTTTTGGAGAAAATTTAAATCTTTTTGGTATAATATCAACAGCCTCTGGTTGTTCTGTGGTGATTTCAACATCACTCATTTTGCCAATGAAAGATCCGGCAACGCATCAAGTGGCGCTGATTCCATCCGTTTCAACGACTACATTCGTTCTCTCAATCTTATTGATCTTCCTCTAAATGGTAGAGCCTATACTTGGTCCAACATGAGGTTAGCTCCCTCGATGGTGAAGCTTGATCGCTTCCTTATTTCTCCCGATTGGATTTCTTCCTTTCATAACTCCTTCTCGTGTGCTATTCCGAACCCCTCGTCAGACCATGTTCCAATCGTGCTCCACTCGAACTATAACTTCTCCAAAACCTTCAAATTCCGCTTTGAAAAATTCTGGTTGAAAGATCAGATTTTTGTTAACATGATCTCTAAGTGTCTCTCTGCCATCACCGGCTCTCATGGGCTTGGTAGATTATTGCTTAAACTTCATGCTGTCAAGTATGGGTGCAAATTTGGTGTAAGGAACATTTCGCTAATGCTAACGCTCTCAAGAACCACTTCTTATCCTCTATTACTGCCATTGACCAGCTGGAAGAGCTTGGGCCAATTTCTGATTCCCTCCGTAGCGAGCGGAATTTCTACAAGCGTGAATTTGCTGGCCTTCTTCAAAATGACCATATCAAATGGGCTCAGCATGCCAAAATCCGTTGGCTCAAAGAGGGAGATGCCAATACCTCCTTCTTCCACAATTTTGCTTCTCATCGTCAACGATGCAATCGTATATCCTCCATCATTAATAATGGCATTGTGCTTAACTCCAATAAGGAGTTTCAAGCCACCTTTCTAAAAATTTTCAAAAATCTTCTGGGTTGTTCTAAACCTCGTACCATCCATCTTGATTGGGGCCAGCTTTATGGTAATGAACATCACGATCTGTCCCCCTTAGAGGCCCCCTTCTCTAGTGAGGAAATTAAAGCTGTGGTCTTCTCTTTAAAAAGTGATTCTGCTCCGGGACCCAACGGTTTTCCTACCTTTTTCTTCCAAAAATTTTGGGATTTTCTTAAGGAGGACCTTCTTGCTATGTTTAGTGATCTCCATCACGGCATCTTCTCCTTTGATCGCATTAACTACGCTCATATTGTTCTCATTCCAAGAATCTTGGGAGCCAACTTGGTCGCCAGTTTCCGACCGATTAGCCTCCTCAACATTTCCTTCAAGATAATCATGAAAGTTCTCTCTTCCCGCTCCAGTTTAGTTATCCCTCCTCTTATTGATCCTGCTCAATCCGATTTTATCAGGGATCGCTTCATCCTCAATAGTGTGGCTAGTGCCCAAGAAGTTATCTTTGACTGTCATAGGTCCAATTTGGAGGACATCCTTTTAAAATTGGACTTTCAAAAAGCTTACGATAACGTGAGTTGGGACTTTCTTTTCGACATTTTGCTCCATCGTGGTTTCGGCCCGAAATGGATAGCTTGGATCAAGTCCATCCTGTTTGCGGGTACCTCCTCTATTCTCATTAATGGTACAGAAGGTCACAAATTCAAATGTAAGTGTTGCCTTCGGCAAGGGGATCCTATATCTTCCCTCTTGTTCGTTCTCGTTGCTGATGTCTTTAGCAAGCTTCTTCGTAACGCTTGGGAAGCTAACGTTATCGAAGGATTGAGTGGATCTAATAGCTTCAGGGGTGTTCTTAATTTGCAATATGCCGATGACACCATTATCTTTGCCAAACCTAATGGTTGCACTCTTCGGAATCTGAAACTCCTCCTTTATATCTTTGAAAAGGCCTCTGGTTTATCTATTAACTTTCAAAAATCTTCTATTCTTTGGCTTGGCAGATCTAACAATTGCCAGCACGAAATTGCTCAGTTTTTCAATTGTGCCTCTGCGGCTTTTCCCGTTACTTACTTGGGTATCTTCCTCAGATGGGGGAAGCTGCATAAATCGGTCTGGCTTCTGATGTTTGAGAAAGTGGAATCTAGACTCAATAAGTGGTCTGGTAGACAACTATCTCGAGGAGGTAGATTGATCTTGGTCAATTTCGTACTCTCTTCGATTCCTTTATATATGATGTCCTTTTTCTATGTTCCTTCCTGGATTATTAAGAGGATTGACCAGATCAGAAGGAATTTTTTCTGATCCGGCTCGGACACTTATAGAGCAGGTACCCATCTCTGTATCTAGAAGATCGTTTGCTCATCCAAAGCAGCTAGGGGGTTGGGTATCCTAGATCTGAGGAACCAAAATCTATCACTACTGGGCAAATGGTTATGAAGATTTCTTAAAGATGAAAAGCTGCCTTGGGCTCGTTTAATTTCTTAAAAAATGTTACTCTCGTCGCAAGGTTTGGGAGTTTCATCCTTCCCTCTCTCAAGCGGCTTTGCCATTCTGGAAAGGGGTGTGGAAAGTCGTTGCCCCCTTTCAATGCGGTCTTTCCAATGTGTGTGTTGCTGGGGCCAAGACTACGTTCTTGACCGATTTCTGGATTGGTAATTATAAGCTTGCGCATGCCTTCCCAGGTCTATTTTGTCTGGCCTCAAACCCTAACGCCTCTGTGGCTGATTACCTTACTACTCTCAATGACCACAGGGATTGGCATATACCTTTCACTTTTGTTCTTTCCCATTCCCCCATGCATGAATACGCCAATCTTCTGGGGTGCTTATCCAACTACACTTGGCATCCTAAAGATGATTTTATTTGGAGATGGACTTTTTCGGGTGATTTCTCTGTGAAATCCTTTTATAACTTTCTCAATCACGGGGGTGTCTATTCTCCCTTTGCTAAGCATGTATGGGGCTGTTGTGCTCCTTTAAAAGTAAAGATTCTCACTTGGCTGGCTATAAACAACAAGCTCTTAACCATTGAGAATCTTAACAAAATGAACCTTGCCTTAGGTCAAGTGTGTCCCTTTTGTCTTAATGACCACGAAGATGTTAATCATCTGTTTTTACACTGTGTTGTCATTCATCCTCTATGGCAGATTTGTTTGTATGCATGGCAAGTCCCCCATTCCCCTCCCTCCATTCTGTCTTGCTGGACAAATTGGAGGATCGATAGAGTTAGGAAGAAATTTCGTTCCTCTTGGGATCTTTCTATTATGGTGATCATTTGGATCATCTGGAAAGAAAGAAACAACAACATTTTTTCTCACACTTTTCGCTCTTTAAATAGTCTCATGGATGATTTTATTTACTTTACTAACTTATGGTCCTCCTCGTTACCCCAGGCTAAAGTTGAAGCTCTGAATCTTCAATGCCTCAACGAGGGGGACTACTATTTTTTGACTTTATAATTTTCTACCGCCTTAATTGTTTATTTTCTTTATTTTCTTTTTGCTTACATTCGTTGCTGGTTTTCATCGCAGGCCTCTGGTTAATGTCTGACTTTGCTTCTCCCCCTTTTGGTTCCCCTCAACATCGGAGAGGATTTTTGGGGTTTTGGTTGTTATTTTGGCTGGATGATATTTGGGATTTGCTATCCCTTATGAGATGATGCTCAGTCCTTATTACTCTTTTTTACTGTCTTTTTTTCAGTTTCTGCTTTAGTTGTCTACAATGACCCTTTCTGTTTCCTTGCTCAGATATTCTCCTGTTGTTGTTGGTTACTGCAGTGACCATCCACATTTATTGTTTATATCTTGTTAGTCATGGTTATTCTTTGGTGTGCGTTGGTTCTTTGCTGTTATTTGTTTATGTGTTTAATTATGCGAGGCTTTTTAGTGGTGCAGGTTGAGGTTGCCTACACCCTCCTGTGGTGTATTAGCCCTCCTGTGGTGTCGTATTTGGTGCTCATCTATGGCTTAGCTAGCTTGGCCCGTAGCTGGACCTTCTTGGTCTGGATGCTTTCTTTAATGGGTATATGTTTTTTTATCACCTTGTTCTTCTTGTGTGCGATGGTTCTTTTTTGTGGCTTTTGCTGTATGCTTGACTCTGCGTGGCATTTGAGTGGTGCAGGTTGAGGGTTTTTACACCCTCCTGTGCTGTTCAAGCCCTCTTGTGGTTTTTGCTTTTTGGTGCTCAGCTGTGGCTTAGCTTGGTTACCCCTTTGCTGGCCCTTATTCGCCCGGATGCTTCTTTGTTGGGAATATGGTTTTTTTTGCACCTTGGCTGATAACTATCTTGTCCTGTTCCCTGTGCTCGATTCAGGTGATCGTTAGTTTTTCCATTCTCCCTTCATTCTCCAGTCGACTGAAGCTAAGTCTCATTCCTAGTTTTGGTCCCATGGGGCGCTCTGCTATTGCGTCACTGCATGAGTTATGCCTATCTGAGAGTTTTTTTCTCTATTCTTGGTTTGGGAGGTCTATTGAATTCCTCTGCTGAGGTCTTCTCCCTCGTCTGTGTTGTTGCCAATTGTTTTATTGGTATTGTTTTTCTGAGCATGAGTATCGTACTTCTACCGCTTTATTGCCTATGTTAGAAGTTTGAACTGTTTCTTCTGTTGCCCATCTTGATTGAGCGAGTGTTGCTCTCCTCTGGCTGAAGCTGGCGGTATCTTTGTTGTGGTCTGGATGTTGGTGGGCATTTTCTCTGGAGGGTTTTTGGATGGTTCTGTCGCTTTTGTGTTTTGCGCTTCATCCGCTGCTTCTCGCGATTTGGTGTTGCTAGCTCTGGTTACTCTTTCTTTTGGGCCACCTGCTTGCATCTATAGGCGTCTGTAGCTATTTCCTGGGCTGCCGGGCAATGCCATCCATTGCTTGTTGTACTGTGTTGTTATGTTTTCGGGGTTTTACCCTTTTGTATGTTCTGGTCCAATTTTATCCCTTATAAAATTGGTTTTTTGTGTTTTAGAGGTTCTGTATTGACTTCTCGTTATTAATTTATTATACTGGAGTCTTTCGACTCTATCTGTTTTATCAAAAAAAAAATTAGCCTCATAATAATCTAATATTATAATGGGAGAGTTGGGGTTGTCATTTGTAGACATTCAACCATCTAATCTCAACCATTTATTTTTAAGTGGGAGTTATATTTAACCATTCAATTACTCAACTATTGTTAGTTACCATAATACCATCAAAGTTCAAATTTATTTACGGCATAATTATTTACAAAAGTGTCACTCATATAAAATAAAAGTTTGTGCCCCTAGGGGTAATGTATAAAGAGTATGTGATGAGTAAAATGATGTCTCGGGTTCGCTGTCAGATTACGTCTTATTATTTACGATATTAAAAAAATTAATTAGAAAGTGCATCGCACGTGCAGATTACTGGTAATATTATAATGGGAGAGATAGAGTTGTCATTTGTAGACAACCTGTAATTTGTAGACATTCAACCATTTAATCTCAACCATTCATTTTTAAGTGGGAGTTATATTAACCATTCATTTACTCAACTGTTATTAGTTATCATAATACCCTCAAAGTTCAAATTTATTTACGACATAATTATTTACAAAAGTGCCACTCATATAAAATAAAAGTTTGTGCCACTAGGGTTAATTTGTAAATAGTATGTGATGAGTAAAGGGAGGTCTCAAGTTCGAGGCCAGATTACGTCTTATTATTTACTATATATATTTTTTAAAAAATTAGAATGTGTATCGTACATGCTGATTACTAGTATATAGATAGAGAGAGTAGCAGTGAGAATGGCTCCGGGAGCCGTTTGATCGCGCAATCATGATTGGACGACGGATGTTAGAGTTAGGTTTATTCATGGGTGTTTTGGTAATTTCAGTCGCTCCCTCATCTCTCATTCCTCTTCTTTCATTTCGTTTTCATTCTCTCTCACATTCCTCTCTCATTTCCCAAATTCGATCAATCGAAACCGTAGCTCCACCTCAATCTCACCACCGCCGCCAGCTCTCCATCTCGAAAACCTAGCCCCTGACGCCCCTCTCCATCTCAAAACCCCTAAATCCTTATCAACCGTAGCTCCCCCAACGTAGCTTCCATCTCATTCTCACCACCAACGCCCCTTTCCATCTCGAAACCTTAGCCCCCGATGCCCAAATCCTTCTCACCCTAGCTCCCCTTCTTGAAACTATTGCCCCCGTCAACTCCATCCTCCTACACCTCCACTGACCCTCATATCTCGATCCACACTACATCCCAAACTCGGGCTCGGGATTCTAGGGTTAGGGTTTGCACGGAATTTGAGGCACTCTTCGAGATGCAAATTGAGCACTGTGAAATGAGAGAAGAATGGAATAGCCAGCTCTAAATATCAAACGACCAAAAAGCCCATATTTAACCCCAATATAGCCTCCACCATCCGATCTTGGACACGAGATCGAACGACTCGTGGAGCCGTTCGCATCTCGTGCGCAACCGAAGAGGCCCATATATATATATATATATATATATATATATATATATAACAACCAAAAAAGTTCATATTTAACCCCAATATAGCCTCCACTGTCCGATCTTAGACACGAGATCGAACGACTCGTGGAGCCGTTCACATCTCATGCGCAATTGAAGAGGCCCATATATATATATCGGTTGCGCACGAGATGTGAAGGCTCTACGAGTCGTTCAATCTCGTGTCCAAGATCGAACGGTGGAGGCTATATTGGGGTTAAATATAGACTTTTTGGTCGTTTGATATATATATATATATATATATATATATATATATATATATATATATATATATGGGGCCCTTCGGTTGCGCACAAATTTGGTGCGAACGCATATTGCCGCTATCCCCGGTAGGATTTTTTTCCAAAGTGGCCCACTTTCTAAAGTATTTACCAAAATGACCCACCCGCTATCTCAAATAGCGAGTTTGGTGGAAATTCCCTCATTATCTGAGATAGCGAGTGTAGGCTTAGGTGTTTCTCCCCAACTTGGAGAAATCTGTGGAGTGAAAAGATCCCAAACTACACTCGCTGTCTCTAACAATGAGCGTGGTTGTACTAAATTCGCTATTGGAGACAACATGTGTCGTTTGGGTTTTTTATTTTATTTTAATTTTTAATCACACTCTCAACCCTCACTTCCTCTTTCTTATTCCTCTCTCCACTCTCATTCCTAACTCCGAAACCCAATACCCTAGCCTTCCAAATTCGACCTCTCACCCACAAAATCTCTTCTAAATCTCAAACTCTTCACTTCATCCCTCCCAACCCTTCTCTCCTCCCACTCTCAAAAACCTAAACCCATCTTCCAAAAGACCCTTAAATGGTTTATTTCCCCATTCATTATACTACACTCGCTATATCAGATAGTGATTGTATGTGTAGCGTTTTTTACCAAGACTTTGAAGTCTCTGGAAAAATAAAAAACATACACTCAGATAGCGAGTGTCATTATACCACACTCGCTATCTTAGATAACGATTGTGTGTAGAGATTTTTACAGAGGCTTTGAAGTCTATGGAAAATTAAAAAATATACACTCGCTATCTCAGATAGCAAGCGTCATTATACCACACTCGTTATCTGAGATAGCGACTGTGTGTGTAGAGATTTTTTTACAGAGACTGGAAGTCTCTAGAAATTTTATCAATACTAAACTCGCTATCTGTGATAGCGGACCTTTTTGAACTAAACTCGCTATCTCAGATAGCAAGTGTAATCATGACATTTTCAAGTGCAACATGCAGCAACAAATTTTTCTGTATTCATCATATATGGCTGATTTCCAGATTTTCACCACAACTCATTATAAACAATTCAACATTTGAATGAACATTTATTTGACAATGTAGATTCTACATTCAAAAAAAGTGCATTCAACATAAAAAATTCAAAGTCAGGCTCGCTCTACACTCGCTGTTTGAGACAACAAGTCTTACTTTGATATTTTTTCTTCAATTTTTTACTTTGATACTTTGAGATAGCGAGTGGATCTTTTTGGTAAATACTTTTAAAAGTGGGTCAGTTTGGTAAAGACTTTCAAAAAGCGGGTCATTTTTGAAAAAAATTCCCCCAGTAGCAGCAACATTAATGCCTACTGGGAACAAAGACATCAAACGAACTGTTGTCGCTGTTGGGGATAGTGGTAACAGGCGTTCGCACGCCAGTTTGCACCAAGAGTTGTTCACAATCGAAGCTTATATACATACATACATATATATATGGGAAATGCTCCATTGAAAATGGGTTTGTTTTCACAGGTTGGAAAACACCAATCTGAGCCGTTGGATCACTTTTGATCGTGATCAGCGACTCAGATCGCCTCCGCCCATCGCCCAATATTACTTAAGTGGCGGAGGATTATTTTGGAAATTTTGTCCCAAATAACTCTTCGCCTGATTCGCTCTGAAAAAATAAATATGAACAACGGCCTAGGTTATAAAAAATTGAATTATAGGCAGTTGTTTGGAACAACGGCCTTATTCTAAATTTTTATAACCCTAACAATGGCCTAGGCTATAAAATTTTATTTATAGCCTAGGCCGTTGTTGGGGTTATAAAAATTTAGAACAAGACCGTTGTTCCAAACAACGGTCTATAATTCAATTTTTTATAACCTAGGTCGTATATCATTTTTTTTAGAATCTGTTCAGCGAAGAGCTATTTGGGACGAAATTCCCAAAATAACCCTCTGCTGATCAATTGAAACGGGTTATAGGGAACTTGATCTGAGCCGCTGATCACGATCATGAGTGATCTAACGGCTCAGATTAGTGTTTTCCAACCTGTGAAAACTAGACCCGTTTTCAATGGAGCATTTCCATATATATATATATATATAAGAAATGCTCCATTGAAAATGGGTTTGTTTTCACCGGGTTGGAAAACAGTGATCTCAGTCATTGGATCGCTCTTGATCGTGATTAGCAGATCAGATCGCCTCTGCCCATCACCCGTTCTCACTTAAGTGGCGGTGGGTTATTTTGGGAATTTCGTCCCAAATAACTCTTCTTCTAATTCGCTCTAAAAAATTGATATAACCTAGGCCGTTGTTGGGAACAATGGCCTAGGTTATGAACATAGGCCGTTGTTTGGAACAACAACTTTTTATAACCTAGGCCGTTGTTGGGAACAACGGCCTGTGCTATAAAATATCTAGGTGTTTTCATAAACTCAAAGCGAATCAGACGAAGAGTTATTTGAAACGAAATTTCCAAAATAACCCTCCACCACTTAAGTGAAAACGGGTGATGAGCGGAGGCGATCTGAGCCGCTGATCACGATCAAGAGCGATCCAACGGCCCAGATCGCTGTTTTCCAACCCGTGAAAACAAACCCGTTTTCAATGGAGCATCTCTCTCTCTCTCTCTTTATATATATATATATATATATATATATATATATATATATATGGGAAATGCTCAGCTACAAACAAATCTATTTGCACAGATCCTTTGCAAATAGAGTTCCTGGTCGTTGGATCGCTTCGATCTAGATCCAATAGCCGGGATCGATCCCGCCCATTAGCTCCCTTCTCCCACTTAAGTGAGGAGGGGTAAATGCGGTATTTCGCCCCAAAATAACTCTGACTTATTCAATCTCTCACTCTCTCGCTCGTTGCTGATGAACATGTATTTTTTTGGGCGAAAAATGAACCTAGGCCGATGTTGGAAACAACGGTCTAGGTACTTCGAAATGAGTTTTCGACCTTGGCCGTTGCTTCACACAACAACCTATGCATAACCTAGGCCATTGTGTGGAACAACGACTTAGGTTATACAAGTATTTTAAAACACTTGTACAAATTTTCTCTCCACGTACATTCTCTCACACTCAGTATACTCTCTCTCTCTCTCTCTCTCTCTCTCTCTAGCGAACTCGAACCCATAGTCAAAACCCTAGCTCCTCCTCCTTAACTTGACTCTCTCACTCATTCTCTCTCTTTTCTCAAACTCTTGCCCTCTTCCATTGAATCTCCCGAACTCAAAAAACCCTAACCTAAAGAAATCTCCCAAACCCTAAAACCCTAACCCTAACGAAATTACCCAAACTCTACTCCTCCTCCTTCGTCTACAGCAGCGCAACCACCTCCTCCATCTCATTTCCGAAAACCCACATTGTGAAAGGTATTAACTCTTTTCTACTTAGTAGTATTAACTATATTAATTGATTAAATTTTTGTTTCAATGTTCGAGTCTACAATTTTACTATGCGTAGTTAATTATATGTTAGTTTCCCGATGTGTATTGTATGTAGTTGTTTTTGTAGATGTAGATGTAGTATTAGTTGTTGTTGCTCGTTATTAGTAATAGCACACAAATGATATCCAAAAATTCTGAAATTTTGGGAGTAGGTCAGAATCACCACCCACAAGCCTACTAAACTTGTAGAAGTGTGTTTGGATTCATGGTTTGGGAGAATTAGTTGCGTATTGCTTTCCATTCTTTTTCGTGAGTGAAAAGCGATACATTGCCGTATCGCTTAAATCGTGAGTCGAAACTCACTTCTACAAGTTGCGTTGGCTCGTGCGTGGTGAGTCCGACCTACTCTCTAAGTTACGGAATTTTTTGATGTCAGTTGTGCAGATTTGTCCCGGATATCAAACAACAACAACAATTATACTTTGATAATTTTTGAGTGACTTTTCACTAGAAAACCGCACAAAGAACATCCAAAAAATATGAAATTTTGCGAGTATGTCGGACTCACCACACACAAGCCAACGCAACTTGTAAAAGTAAGTTTCGACTCACGGTTTGCATGATACGACAATGTGTCACTTTTCACTCATTTTCTTTGAGTGAAAGCAATACATTGACTTATATTGCAAACTGTGACTCGAAACACGCTTCTATAAGTTACGTTGGCTTGTGTGTGCTGAGTTCGACAAACTCACAAAATTTCGTATTTTTTTGATGTTGTGTGCGGTTTTTTCCCGTATATCAAACAACAAAAAATATACTTGATCTTTTTTGAGTGAGTTTTCACTAGAAAATTGCACAAACAACATCCAAAATTTACAAAATTTTGTGAGTAGGTCGGAATCACCACACACATGCAAACACAACTTGTAGAAGCGAGTTTTGACTCACGGTTTGCATGATACGATAATGTATTGTTTTTCACTCATTTTCATGAGTGAAAGCAATACATTGCAATATTTTGGAAACTGTGAGTCCAAAATTGCTTCTACAAGTTGCGTTGGCTTGTGTGTGGCGAGTCCGAATCACTCGCAAAGTTTTGAAATTTTTGGATGTTGTTTGTGTGGTTTTCTCACGCATTTTTTTGTAACTATATATATGCAAATAGTGTGATTGCCTCTAAAAGATTAGTGTATTGATAATTGTTCTATTATTCTTTATGTTAGATATGGACATCGGTGAAGGATATTTTGTTTCTGGCGATAAATTTATGTGTGCACAATAAAGTGGTGAATGCATGCCGCAAGTTGAAGAGCACCTCAAACCAAAGGTAGGTATGACGTTTCATACCTTAGATGAAGCGAAGAACTTTTATTCGTCATATGCTAAATGTGGGTGTTTCGCAATACGTAAGGGTGGGAGTAAATATAAGGGAAGTCAAGTCGTGGATAAGTTTTTTTTTGTGTAATAAAGAAGGGACTTCACCGAGTCAACCTAGTGAAGGTAGACGGGAGACTACTTTTATAACCGGTTGCAAAGCTGTCGTTTGTGTAAAATTGAACGAAGAAATTAATTAATGGGTGTTGTATTCATTTCATGAACCACACAATCAAATATTTACTTCACCCGGTAGAAGACAATTTTTGCATCGAAACCGTTCAGTGTCGAATACCGATAGAAGAATAATGGATCAAATGACCCAAGTTAATATCCCTACTTGCAAACAAATGGTCTTCTTTGAATGTGCTATGGTGGTCACGATAAAATAGGATTCACCGAAAAAGATGCTAGAAATCTACTTAGAGTCTCCCAAGAAGGGATGAAAGGACACGATGGGAACATTCTCATTGATTTTTTTGAATAAAAAAAATGATCGATCCTTCATTTTTTTATGATTTTCAAGTAGATCCCGAAGCCCGATTGTCTCATTGCATTTGAGTGGATGGTACTTCTAGGATGAACTATGAAGAATTTGGGGATGCACTTTGCTTTGATGCCACATACAACACGAACCAATATGGAATGTTATTTTTCCATTTGTCGGAATCAATCATCATTGGCAATCAACGTTCTTAGGAGGTGAGTTCATTCCAAATGAGAAGACCTCTTCTTTTGTGTGGTTATTTGAAAAGTGGCTAGAAGTAATGAATCGTGCTCCATCCGGCATCGTGACGGACCAGGATCAAGAGATCACCATCACTGTGAAGAATTTTTTTTTCGAGACTCGGCATCGATATTGCATTTGACACATATTAGATAAGTTGCCGCATGAGATGCGTATGTCTAATGATGTCGATAAGTTTAGAGATAATTTGAAGACTGTCATCTATGATTTCAAATATGTACATAATTTTGAAGAAAAATGGAAATTAGTGCTTCTGAACTACAGAGTTGAGAATAACAAATGTTTGAACGATCTATTTGAAATTTGTGATAAATGGGCACCTATCTATGCAAGAGATTCATTTTAGGCCGGCATGTTGAGTAGCCAACGGGTTGAGTGATAAATCTGTTAATGTCCACATTTTGGATCAATAATTTGAATACAATTAACAATTAAATTCTCTATCTTTGGTAATTTATACTTCTTTTCTCTTTTCTATAGGAAAGAGCCTAGAAGCAACTAAATTGAGTAGATTCAAGACTTACTCAGGACTAATCTACCACTGTGAGGATGAAGCACTGGAATGGAGAACCTTAATTTTGCATCAAAACATTTGTAGGAGCATGATGGAGAGTTGTGTCAACAAGGTTGAAAGTATGGGGTTTTTGATTCAAACATGAAGAGCTAAATTCTACAAAAAGAAGATGTGCAGATGCCTACAATCTCCATTTCTTCACCCTCCAACTCCCTTCTTCACCTCCTAGAAAGTGCAGCTATACATCAGTTGGTAAATAGAAGAGTGGTGAAGTTCAATGTTGATCAAGCCTAAATTCAAGCATGCTTTCAGAATTTCGAACCAAACTATAGATGAAGTTACAAGCTTCTCAAATAGCAGCTGCCCATTACAAGAAGTGTAGTTGAAGGGCAAAACAACTCATGTATCAGCTGTGCATGTGTCAGCTGTGCAAACTTGAATTTTCCACTTCAAGGCTCACACACCTCCAGTTCTTCACTCTCTAACTCCCCTTTTTAACTCCCTATTAGGTGTTACCTTTTTGGTGGTTGAAGCTCCATATTGATCAAGCCTCATATTAACCTCCACTTCAAATAGCAGATTGCAATTGAAGTGGAAAATGACTTCCTGCAAGAGCTGTGCATATATCAGCCATATGCACCACAGATACTTGAGTTAGATGTAAAGTCTTCTTCACAGTTAAGCTGCAAATTCATGAGGCAAGAATTATGTGTGTGGATCCAGGTATTGAGAAGTGTTATCATAGGAAAAATTCACTAATCTGCACAAACATCAGCTGTGCAACTCAGCTGTGTAACTCAGCTAGGCAATCAGCTATGCACTCAGCAGTGCAACTCAGTAGTGCAAGTCAGCTGTGCATATCAGTTGTGCTTTCCTGAAACCTCCACTTCATAAGCTCACAGTCCCCATTCTTCACTTTCTAAAGTCTTTTTTTACTCCCTATCAATTATGACTCCACTGGTGATTGAAGCTCTAAATTGATCAAGCCCAAATCATGAAAAATCTCTAGGACTGTGGAAGAAGTTGCAAAAGGGTTTCAACTAGCAGAGTATAATTGAATTGGAGAGTGAGAGCAAGTTCAGTTGAGCAACTCAGCTGTATCAGCTGTGCAACTCAGCTGTATGTATCAGCTGTGCATCTTTTTTAAGAGTGCTACAGTATCAGTTCCACACAGTTACATGACTTGTGCATGTTCAAACATAGCTGCACAAAAGAATCCTTCTTCACAGCTGAGTTTCACTCTTTCACCCTCTAGTTTTGAATCAGTTAGATGCAAGTCACAAACACAAAAAATGTGCTCTTGAGAAGAACTAGTATATGCAGGCACATCAAAACTACAAGCCAAGAAGGAGAGCAAAAAGAAAGAATCTGTGGGGAGCTAGAGATCTGCACAGTTGAGATACACCCTCACTACACCCAAATCTGCAACACAATTGAGCTGTCAAAATCCTGGAAAGATTGCAAATAATGTATAACTGCAATTAACAACTTCCCAAAAATCAAGCTAGTTAGTTGGCTAAAGAATGTTGTTACAAACTCAGATTCTGGCAGTTAATGAAGGGAATTTTGACTCAATCCATACCCGATATTGAGGAGATTGCAATCTTGAGCTAGAGATCTGCAGATGGGGGAAAAGGAAGCTATAAAAGAAGGGAAAAACATAGACTGTGGGCATCGGAAAAAATAGGAGGGATTGGGAACTTGAGAACCAAAAGGAGATCGAATACAACTTGAAGAGGAGGAGGGAAATTTGCTTCACTGCTGATCATCACACAAATCAGTGTTACTTCTTCTCTCAAATTTTGTTCTTGAGTTGTTTAAATTATTAGAGTCATGTATCCAAATTTGTTAGTCAATAAAAATTGGATTATGTGTAACTAATTCATTTGGGCAGATTGAAACCTTAGTCATGTAATGTTTACAAATCTACTAAAGCACTACTCCTATCACTTATTGATTAAACTTGGTAGTTCTTGATCAAAATTTATAATATGCAGTATTTGATGCTTGATATCCTTACTATTCAAGTGTTGTTAACTCAACTTATTTATTGATGAATACTCTATATCACTTTATTTGAGCACACTGATATACACTCATATATCAATATGCTCCTCTGATATACCATGGTTAACACAACCAAAGTTGAGTTATTAAGTTTGCTTATTATAGAATCGAACCTGTTATATGAGTAAATTGAGATGACCGAGTCTTATGCTCATAACTAGTAACACAAGAATCGACTAGGTTCTTTGGTTTAATCAACTTGGAGGTCTAGAACTGATGACAACTTCTAGATCTTTGAGTGTTTGTTAATTTCCACCATTTCTATGCTTTCTTCAAGTGCAACTTAGTAGATATCATGCTAAACACTTAAGAGAGAAAGGTATTAGAGTAGATACCATGCCTAATTCTCAGCTTAGGGAAATCTTTAATTTAAAGAGTAGATACCATACTCTTAAATGAACAAGCATGAGTGATCAGAGTAGTGTAGAAGTTGATCTAGCATACATGACTATAGGTGGAAATCGAGCCCAACTAATTCAATAAATATTTCTTGATTCAAATTAACCAATTTGAGAATTTCTTGGTCTATATTTTAATCTCTTTTTTCCTTCAGATATACAGTTAAAAAAAAGAGACTTTATACCAAGCACTCTGTTATATTGATGAGTAAGTTATTTACTACAATCTCTGTGGGATCGACCCTTGTTTTTCACTACGCTTCTGTAAACGATTCGTACACTTGTGAGGTTTTAAATTTGTGTTCAGATTATTTATTCATTTAGATAACTGAAACCATCAACAAGTTTTTGGTGCCACTTTGTGTACTCTGTGATTGGTTGTCTTGATTTTGCATTTACTCTTGTTTATTTAAGTTCTGCAAAAAGTGTCTGGACAGTCGACTCCTTGCACCATCAGTCGACTGGTCAGTGTCGTTTTTGTTGTAGTTTCATTGTGTCTTCAGTCGCCTATCTTATCCATCAGTCGACTACACAGAGTTATTGTTTTTGCTTTATTTTGGTTATATCAGTCGACTGGTCCATAGCCAAGTCGACTGCACCGAGAAAAATTTCCGCAGTTTTTTATTAACACTATTCACCCCCCCCTCTAGTGTTTGTTGTCTCGCCTACAGGATCCAACACTTGGTATCAGAGCAAGGTTACAGGCTATGGCAACTACTTCAAATACAAATCAGTACCATGAAGGCCAATCTACACAACGGCCACCGCTATTTGATGGAACGAATTACAATTATTGGAAGTGCCGAATGAGAATCTACCTCCAATCAATCAACTACGAGATATGGCAAATGACAGAGTCGGAATACACTGCCCCTACCATTCCATATGCACAATGGAATGATGATCAAAAGAATCAGACTATGAACAATGCCAAAGCAATGAATACCTTATTTTGTGCACTCACAAAGGAAGAATTCAACCGTGTATCCAATGCTACAACCGCACATCAAATTTGGCATACACTCGAGGTAACACATGAAGGAACGAATAAAGTAAAAGAGTCTAAAATTTCTGTTCTTGTCCACAGGTTTGAGATGTTCAGAATGAAGGACAATGAGACTGTGTCCGAGATGATTACCAGATTCACAGACATCACAAACTCTCTTGTGGCGCTTGGAAAGACTTACACTCAAGCAGAGATGGTTAGAAAAGTCTTACGTGCACTCACTCCAGAATGGGAGAAGAAGACCACAGCAATAGAGGAAGCAAATGACTTGTCACAACTTTCTCTCGAGAATCTTGTTGGCAATCTCATGGCATATGAGGTCCAACTTGAAGACCGAAAGAAGGATACAGAATCACACCAAGCAAAGAAGAAATCATTGGCTTTCAAAGCCCTGACAGACTCAGAAGATGAAGAAGAAATAGCAATGTTCACTCGAAGATTCAAGAAGTTCTTAAAGAAAGGTAAGTTTAATTCTAAAGTTAGAGATTCTAATGACCCGCCTACATGTTTCAGGTGCAATAAAATAGGTCACATGAAGAAGGATTGTCCCTTAGAAAATGCAAAGAACAAGGGAAAATCATCCAACTTCAAGAAGGACAAATATTCAAAGAACAAATTTGCCAAGAACAAGAAGGCCTATCAAGCTACATGGGATGATAGTGATTCATCTTCCGAAGAAGAAACGGATGAAAATAACGAAGTGGCAAATGTATGTTTCCTGGCTGCACAAGAACATGTAAGTAATGATTATGATTCCGAAGATCTTCTTGATGCTTTTAATGAAATATTCCAAGAGTTAAAGAAAGAAAAGATTAGAGTTAAGAATCTTGAGAAAGTGAATCAAACACTTAATCAAGAAAATCTTAACCTTGATAAGGAAGTAAAATCCTTAAATTCTCGTATTGCAAGTTTAGATACTGATCTTGAAACTCTCAAAACGAATTATGAAGAGATTTTAAAGAACGTATCTAAGTTTAACAAAGGCAAAGAGAATTTAAATGATATGCTTCATCATCAAGTTACATCTAGTCAAAAATATGGACTTGGTTTTAAAAAATCTTCTGTAAAAGAATCTCCTGTTGTAAACACTAGTAAAAATAAATCAGCATCTATTTCTAGTGTTACACACAAGTTGTATGATTTCTTTGAAAAGCCAAAGGTTGTTAATTTTAGTGATAAAAGCAAGACTAACATTCGGTTAAGTCGACTGAACCATACAACCAGTCGTCTGTCCAGAGGAATTGGATCTTATTCAACGAGATCAAAACCTTTTATAAGTAGACCTAGTGTATCAGCCAGTCGACTGATGTACACTAACAGTCGACTGAAAGACATTGTTAAGTCGACTGAACAGAACAAGTTAGTATGGGTTCCAGTCAATCTAAATCAGAATGATAGAATTGCTTATATTAACTCATATATGTTAAATGTGTGTAATTCTATTTATTATATTCCTGCTTATGAAGGAAGATCAAACTCTTCATGGGTTTGGTTTCCCCCAAACTAATGTGTTTTGGACCCAATAAAAAGGGTACCATATTTACCTTAAACTTTTTATAGGTACCCAAGAAAGAACGCTGGATATTAGACAGCGGATGTTCAAAACACATGACAGGACATGCCAACCTACTATCTACCATTCAAAGCATAGATGGAGGAACCGTCACCTTTGGAGATAACAACAAAGGCAAAATCATAGGCATTGGCATGGTCGGTAAAACTTCTAACCCAACCATAGAAAATGTATTATTAGTTAGTGGTTTAAAGCATAATCTTTTAAGTATTAGTCAACTATGTGATAAAGGGTATAAAATAGTTTTTTAAAAAGATGCATGCTTGATTTATGATTCCACTATGCAAAATGTTGTTTTTCAAGGTTTTCGTAAAAATAATATTTATGAATTGTGTTTAAATGCAATTGATTTTTCAAATGACTTTTGTTTAATAGCCTCTAACAATGAATCTTGGCTATGGCATAGAAGATTTGGACATGTGAACATGAAAAATCTCTCAAAATTATCTAAATATAACCTAGTTAAAGGACTGCCAAAACTATCCTTTAAAAAGGATAAGTTATGGGATGCATGTCAACTAGGAAAACAAATCAAATCCACTTTTAAAACAAAAGAAGTAATTTCTACTAGTAGGCCGCTCGAATTAATTCATATGGATTTATTGGGTCCTACTAGAGTTGCTTCTTTAAATAAAAGTAGATATGTGTTTGTTTTAGTAGATGATTTTTCAAGATTCACTTGGACATTCTTTTTAAAACATAAAAATGATGCTTTTGATGAATTTGCACACTTTTGTAAACGTATTCAAAATCAAAGATCTCTAACCATAGTCACTATTAGAAGTGATCATGGTGGAGAATTTGAAAATGAAACATTTACAGAATATTGCAACAAGAATGGTATAACACATTCATTTGCATTTCCTAGAGCTTCACTACAAAATGGAGTGGTTGAAAGGAAAAATAGGACTTTGCAAGAATGCGCACGTACTATGCTTGTTGAAAGCAATCTACCAAAACATTTTTGGGCTGAAGCTGTTGCTACAGCTTGTTATGTTTTAAATAGAATTCTTCTAAGACCTAAGCTAAAGAAGACTTGTTATGAGTTATTTTTTAATAAAATTCCTAAAGTCTCTTACTTTAAGACATTTGGTTGTAAGTGTTTTATTCTAAACACAAAAGATAATTTAGACAAATTTGATCCTAGATCTAATGAGGGTATCTTTTTAGGATACTTAAATAGGAGTAAAACATATAGAATTTTCAATAAGTCTACAATGACTATTGAAGAATCAATGCATGTTACATTCGATGAATCTTTACCTTCATCAACCTTAAATAAAGATGATGAAACTGATTTATCACCTTTAGATAATGTGATTAAATCCTTAGAACAAACTAATCTGACTGATAAGTCGACTGATAAGGACTACCAGTCGACTGAAGTGAAGCAGTCGACTGAAGAACAAGTCAAGTCGACTGATCCTATTGTGATATCTTCAACTTTACCAAAGTCATTTGTTGAAGTTAAAGATCATCCTCATGACTTAATAATTGGTGACATCTCCCATGGTATTCAGACACGTTCACATGTAAATATGATCTCTCATACAACATTCTTGTCGAATTTTGAACCGAAAAATATCAAGAAGCTTGTGAGAATGAATATTGGATGAATGCCATGCAAGATGAACTAAACCAATTTATAAGGAATGATGTATGGGATTTAGTTCCTCGACCTCCTGATCAGACTATTATTGGTACCAAATGGATATTTTAAAATAAGTTAGATGAATCAGGACAAGTTGTAAGGAACAAGGCTAGATTAGTTGCTCAAGGGTATAATCAAGAAGAAGGTATAGATTTTGATGAAACATATGCTCCTGTTGCTAGACTAGAATCTATTCGTATTTTATTATCTTTTGCTTGTTTCATGAATTTTATACTTTATCAAATGGATGTGAAAAGTGCTTTTCTTAATGGGTTTATTAAGAAAAATGTTTATGTTAAACAACCACCAGGTTTTGAACATGAACAATTTCCAAATCATGTTTATAAATTGAAAAAGGCTTTATACGGTCTTAAACAAGCACCTCGTGCTTGGTATGATCGTCTGAAAACTTTTCTTTTAGAAACAGGATTTGAAATAGGTAAAGTAGACACTACTTTGTTTATCAAAAGAGTTAAGAATGATATCTTAATCATACAAATATATGTTGATGATATAATTTTTGGTTCTACTAATAATAATCTATGTCAAGAATTTGCTAATACCATGAAAAATGAATTTGAGATGAGTCACATGGGTGAACTCAATTATTTCCTTAGACTTCAAATTAAACAGTCCTCAAATGGCATATTTATCAATCAAGGCAAATATGCAAAGGAACTACTCAAACGTTTTAACATGGATAGTACTAGTAGTAAATCCACACCTATGGCTACTACTACTACTCTTGACAAAGATTTATTAGGTAAGAGTGTTGATCAAAAACTCTATCGAGGTATGATTGGTTCACTCTTATATATTACTGCAAGTAGACCAGATATTATGTTCAGCGTATGTTTATGTGCTAGATATCAATCTAGTCCTAAAGAGTCTCATTTAAAAGCAGTGAAACGAATTTTAAGATATATTAAAGGCACATCTGAATATGGTTTATTTTATCCACGCACCGATAATTTTCAACTTTTGTCATATAGCGATGCTGATTTTGCTGGAAGCAAAACTGATCGCAAGAGTACTAGTGGTACATGTCACTTTTTGGGACATTCCCTAGTCTCTTGGTGCAGTAAAAAGCAAAATTCCGTATCCCTATCAACCACAGAAGCTGAGTATATCGCTGCAAGTTTGGCATGTGCACAAATTTTATGGATGAAACAAACCTTATTAGATTATGGTATTTCATTTGAGAAACCCTCAATTATGTGTGATAATACCAGTGCAATTAATTTATCTAAAAATCCGATTCAACATTCACGTACGAAACATATTGATATTCGACATCATTTTCTACGTGATCATGTTTTAAAAGGAGATATATCTTTAGACTTTATCTCTACTGATAAACAAGTAGCAGATATATTTACCAAGCCCCTTAAAGAAGATACTTTCATTAAATTAAGGAAAGAACTTGGAATTTGTGATTTTATTGATATTTACTGAAAATTGTTTCTGTTAAGTCGACTGTATTCTTGAGTAAGTCGACTGTATTCTTGAGTAAGTCGACTGTACTGGTCTTTAAACATATCAATTTTTTTTGTTTTTTCTGACCAGTCGCTTGGTTCCTATACCAGTCGACTGATAAGTAGACATATTTCTTGGTCTTCTCTCGACTCAGTCTACTGATATACCCTACCAGTCGACTGTCGCGAGCTCAGTCGTCTTCAGCGACTATTCATCGCGTCTTTTGAGATAAAATTCACTTCTCTTTTTACCCGTGATCTCTTATCTCTACCGTCGATTTCTACCCTCTTTAATCTCATCCGTTTATTCGCAGTTAAAACCCCTTTACCAGCCCCTCTTTCTCACCTTTATCGATCTCAAATTTTTCACCCAAACTCCTAAACCCTAATTTGTGAAGAAGAAGGTAGTCGACTCCCAAGTTGCTGCTTGTTCTCACCTCTGGTCTGCTCTTTCCTTTTCTTTGGTAAAATCCTTTCCCCTCTCTTTTCATGGCACCTAAAAGATCCAAGAGATCTCATGAGGGTAGTTCTTCATCTCAAGACTACACTCAATTTCTCTTAAGTCCCGATCTCATTGATCAATGGTACCTTATTTGTACCATTACAATCTTCCCTGGAAGATTTGTTAACTTCAATGACCTTGATCGTTTTAATCTTATTCCTTTGTTCCAAAATAGTAGTCTTTATGATTTTCTTTCTCTATCTAACCAACCCAATTATTATCCCCAACTCATCTATTTGTTTTACACAAATATGAGGGTTGTACAAAAACACGATGGGGATGTAGTTATCCGTTCATCTGTGAAGAATGTCAAAATGACACTCACACCCACTAGAATCAATCAAATATTGGGTATTGATGACGGAGGATTATCTCTTGATGATATTGTTTTAGATGATGCCTCTATTTTATCTAAAATCTTTTTACTCAATAATGGCCCTCCAATGACAAGCAAAAATATTAAACCTATTGCTAAGCTTGTAGCTCGAATACTAGCCTATAACATCCTTCCCAAAAAAGGTAGTTATGACCAGTATTCTCTAGAATTACAAAAAGCTGTGTATGCGATTTTTGGTAAAATTGCTGTCAATTGGGGTCGTGTCATCTTTTCTAAAATTAATCAAGACCACACTCACTTTCTACCTTTTGGAGGTCTTCTTACTAGAGTCTTTATAGCTTTCGGTATTGATCTCGATTCCGAGACCAATGTTGTTACTCGTTATGAGTGTTTCGATCGTGCTAGTTTGGCACGAATGAAACTTCTTGATCCTCCTTCTAGATCACCCCCTAGGTCTCCTCCACTTTCTCAAGCTCCTTTAGGTTCTACTTCTAGACCCTCTAGACCTTCTACCTCTACTGATCCACCTATTCTTCAAGCCAACTATGATGATCCTCGTACTCTATATGACTGTGTTTCCTATCTTATGAAGCATTCAGCCACTGTAGATACCCAACTTCATAACCTTGATTCCAAACTAGACCACATTGATAACAAACTTGACAACCTCACTAATCTCTTCAATTCTCAATTTCATCCTTCTTCTCATGGTGACGATGAAGACTCCGATGAAGAATATTGAATACTTTTTATTTTATTTTTCTATTATGTAATTTTCCTTTTTCATGCACTTATTTATGTATGAGACTTTATTTTAGTTTCTTTTCTATGCAAAAGATTGTTATTTTGTGCTTTTTGATGATAACAAAGGGGGAGAGATATCTGTGTTATGGTTGCTTTATTATCTGTGTTTGATATGTTTGATGATATTCTCTTATTTGTGTTATTTTGTTCTATTTCTGGGTATTGGAAAATTCTCTGGTCAGTCGACTGCCCAAAGGCATATAAGTCGACTACTGCTGCTGCATCTATACTTATATTTTCTGCTAGTGATTTTACTATGTATGGTTTCCTGATCAGTCGCCTGCCATTTCAATAAGTCGACTGATACATGTTACATTTTTTATAACAATGTATTCTGTGTTTTTAATAGGGGGAGCATGTCTTTACTATGCTTGTATATTATCTGTTATTATCAGCTATTGTGTTGTCATTATCAAAAAGGGGGAGAATGTTGATTCTTGATTTTGATGATCACAACACAGTGCAACATGTGTCTATGTTATACAGCTAACATTGCAGGTTGTACATACAGAAGACTATTTTAGCTGAACAAATGAACAAGCTCAAAGGATACAGATAAAGACTTCACTCAGACAAGATTCAAGACTTCACTCAAGACAAGACTCAAGACTCAAGACCTTAGCTCAATTGTGTCAAAATTACAGTGTCTTGTAAAAATATTGTATCTTACTTTTTGTTGAGTCTTAGTCTGATGTAAAGCCTTGTCACACACACACACACTCAAAATTTCATAATGTGTGTCTCTTAAAACCCCTCAAAAAGAGTCAAAACAGTTTGAAATAATTTAACTTTTGAGTACCAGTCGACTTAAGCCTCTGCCAGTCGACTGATAGTACAAAACTGTTTAAATTTATTCAAACTCTGATCAGTCGACTCATATGGCAACCCCGTCGACTGTTCGAGAGCTTTTGACCGTTTTCTGTTTTTCAAAATCGAATTTTTCAAAATCAAAAGCTTAGATCCGTTGGTTGACAGTTGGAGTAACTGTCTCCCAACGTCCAGGAGATCAAACTCTTTAAGTAGAGTTCAGATCTCACTGAACAGATCCACAGAACTTTCTTTGAAATCCGAGCATTCTTTGTGAAAAATTCTAAGTGATATTTTTTGAGAAACAAGCCTTCAAGTTCAAACTCTCTGGTTCTCTACATTCAGTCCAGTATAGCAACGAATTCGCTCTAGACTGAGTATAGAAGTCAACCTTGTTTTTAGCCACGTGCATCAACACATACACCAACAAGGCTATAGGTTGACTGTAAAGTATTTCTTGTTCTTTTGCTCTCGGTTGGAGAGTATTTTTGACTCTAGGTTGTAGAGTCGGTTTTGTTTCACTCTTGGTAGTAGAGTGGGTCTGCTTTCTCTGGTTGAGAGAAAGGACTACGGGTTAGACAAGGTTGTTGTCGTAACGCCGTAGGGTATTCTTGTAATCTTTTTCAAGAATAGTGGAAATCTCAAGTGGGTTGCTTGGGGACTGGATGTAGGTCGGGAGGACCGAACCAGGATATATCTTGTGTACTCTGTGATTGGTTGTCTTGATTTTGCATTTACTCTTGTTTATTTAAGTTCTGCAAAAAGTGTCTGGACAGTCGACTCCTTGCACCATCAGTCGACTGGTCAGTGTCATTTTTGTTGTAGTTTCATTGTGTCTTCAGTCGCCTATCTTATCCATCAGTCGACTGCACAGAGTTATTGTTTTTGCTTTATTTTGGTTATATCAGTTGACTGGTCCATAGCCAAGTCGACTGCACCAAGAAAAATTTCCGCAGTTTTTTATTAACACTATTCACCCCCCCTCTAGTGTTTGTTGTCTCGCCTACAGGATCCAACATATCTGGTCTCGGCGTCGAGCAGGACCTTGCTCACATAGTACAGAGGCTTTTGGACTTCTTCCTCTTCTCGAACGAGGACGGCACTGAGCACGGTCTCCGAAGCCGAAAGATAGAGCCAGAGTGGCTCACCTGGTTTAGGCTTGCTGAGGAGAGGAGGGTTGGCGAGGTACTCCTTCAATTGGGCGAACGCCTCTTATTGCTGAGTACCCCATTCGAACCCTCTGGTTCCACGCAGTGCCTTAAAGAGTGGAAGGGACTTCTCTCCGAATTTGGAGAGGAAACGGCCGATGGCCGCCAGTCTTCCCGTGAGCCTCTGGACTTCTTTAATGTTCCTGGGAGGAGCCATGTCTATTATGGCCTGGATTTTTTCGGGGTTTGCCTCGATGCCGTGCTGGCTGACGATGAACTCGAGGAACTTTCCCGAGGAGACGCTGAATGCACACTTCGCCGGGTTGAGCCTCATGTTGTGGGTTCGGAGGACCCCAAAGGCCTCTTCCAGGTCAGTGACGTGATCTTGTCCCTGTTGGCTTTTGACGAGCATGTCCTCGACGCACACCTCCATGTTGCGCCCGATTTGATCCTTGAAGACTCGGTTAACGATCCTTTGATAAGTAGCATCGGCGTTCTTCAGCCCGAAGGGCATAACCCGGTAGCAGTAGAGCCCTTGGTCTGTGAAGAAAGACATCTTGGCTATGTCGGGAGGAAACATTCGGATCTGGTTGTAGCCGGAGAAGGCGTCCATGAAGGACAGGAGCTCGTGACCCGGTGTGGCATCGATCAGAGCATCAATGCTGGGGAGAGGGAACGGATCTTTGGGGCACGCCTTGTTGAGGTCTGTGAAGTCTATGCAGATTCTTCAGCTCCCGCTCGCCTTTTTGACCATCACGACGTTCGCCAGCCACTCAGGGTAGCTGACCTCTTGTATGAAACGAGCAGACAAGAGTTTGTCCACTTCCGCATTCACCGCCTGCTGTCGCTCCGGGGCGAACTTACGTCGCTTCTTGACGACCGGCTTCGAATCGGGAATCATGCTGAGTTTGTGCATGATGAGATCCTCGGAGATATTGGGCATGTCAGAGGGCTTCCAGGCGAAGAGGTTGACATTGCGGCGAATGCAGCTGATCAGGGCAAATTTGAGGTTGGAAGCGAGGGAGCAGCTCACTCGGAAACACCTTGTCACGTCCCCCCCCCTCGAACAAGACATCTTCTAGCTCGTCTGCCAGTTCTGGTTTCGGCTGGGTTCTCTCGGGCTGCAGCTCGACATCATCGAGGGAAAATACCCCGCCCCCGATTGCCATCATGTAGCACGATCGGGCTACTTCTTGGTTTCCTTGGACAACTCCGACACCGGTGTTGGTAGGGAACTTCATCTTCTGGTGGTAGGCCGAGGGAACCGCCTGGAGGGAGCAGAGCCCGGGACAGCCGAGTATGGCATTGTAGGTTGCCTTGACGTTCACAACCATGAAGTCCATTGACTCGGTCCTTCGGTGTGGGGTCGTACCTGCTATGACGTCTAAAGTGACTATCCCTCTATTGCCACCAGGATGCCGGAGAATCCATGCAATGTGTATCCGGCTGGTTTTAGCTTATCTCGGGAAAGCTTCAAGTTCTCGAAGGCTTCTAGGAAGAGGATGTTCACCGAGCTTCCGTTGTCAATGAGGATGCGCCGGACCTCGAAGTTCGCCATGCTAAGGCTGACAACGAGTGCATCACAGTGCGGGAGCCGAACTCCTTCCAGGTCTTCCCCCGAGAAGGAGGCAGGGAGTTGCTGGACCTGGGGGGAGAGGGGGCCCTGGACGGCATTAACATCCCGGACGAACGCCTTGCGGGAAGCATTGGACTCCCTTCCCATTGGCCCTCCGTGGACGCAATGTAAGATGGCCTGACCCTCGGGCTCTTCAGGCTCTTGGTCCAACTCGAGGCGCTGTCTGGGTGCTCAAGGAGGAGGGGAAGCCCTCCTGTTTCTCGTATCCCTCTGGTCCTGAGCATCTCCCTGTTTGAACTCCCAGAGGTACCCTCATTGGATGAGGGCCTCGATCTCGTCCTTCAGGGCACGACAATGATCCGTGTCATACCCGTTGTCCCAGTGGAAGCGGTAGTAGAACCGTTGATCCATCTTCTTGCTGTTGTTGTTGTTTCGCCGGGGGGAATTGCACGAGGTCCCTGTCTTCGATCGCTAAGAAAATTGTTGACACAATCTGTGTCAGTGGAGTGTATCTCTCGAAGAGATGGACCGGAGGAACCCTTTTGGTGGCGCCCCCGTCCCTTGGAACTTTCTTTTCTGGCTCGACCTCATCGGCCTTGCGTTTTCCCTTCCCAGGGATTTCTTTCGAGTCCTCTGGATTTAGAGCCTCCTCAGCTCGAATGTACTTTTCGACCCGATTGAGGAGGTCGGGGAAATCTACTGGGGGCCTCTTCACCAGGGAGGCCTTCAGCTGTCCATGACGAACGTTGTGCCGGAATGCTGCCAAGGCGACCCCTGGGTCGAGGAAGGAGACCGATCTTGCCTCAGTGGTGAATCTTCGGACGAACACCCGGAGCGACTCCCCTTCCTTCTGCCGGAGGCCAAGTAGGGACGCACTTGTCATCTCGGCCTTTCGGCTGGTCACAAAGTGGGCGAGGAAGTTGCCCTCCATTTGGTCGAAAGAATAGATGGAGCCAGGGGTGAGCTTGGAGAACCATTCCTGAGCCGTACCCCGGAGGGTGGCGAGGAAGGCACGGCACAGGAGGGGATCCGATGCGCTGTGAATCATCATGAGGGTTTTGGAGCCCTCCATGTGATCAGCCGGATTGCCCTCCTTGTCATAAGTCTCGAATTGAGGTGGGCGGAAGTTCCGGGGTATTTCGGCCCGCAAGATGGCGTTGGAGAAAGGAGGTCGGACGGGCTTGTATCCCTGGGCCGGCCTCGGGCCTCCGTCCCCAAAGTGGTCGAGGCGATCTTCCATTTCTTGGAGGCGCTTCATGATGTCATCGTCATACTTCGGCTGGACTGTCGGGACATGAGACACGCTGGCCTCGGCATCCGAACGAGAGTGGGAGCGGCGGACGTTCTCATCGACGGGGGTTCCCTGGATGGCCTCCATGATTTCTTTACGAAAGTCTTGGAACTCCTGGTGGGTGACAGGGGCTCGCTCGGCCTGATTTTGTTGAGCCGGTAGGTGCCGGCCAATGCAGCTGAGTGCCGGCCCCCACCCTTTGGACGGAGGTTTGGGATGGTTCAGGGCCGAGTTGGAATCGGTCCCTCCCCTGCTCCGGCTTGCCTGCCGATTCTGGGTTACCCCCCGTAGGTCAGGTTGGATCGAACGGGAGGCACCCAGTTGGAGTTCGTGACTGACCCCCGGGTGGTTGGATGCATGAGCGTCGGCGCCGACGCCCTGTGGAGGCACGTCCTGCCGACGCGCTGTGGTAATAGCTCTCGTGGCTTTGGGCGCCATGTGAGCTCGGATTGACGGGGTACCGTTGATGACTGAGCTCGGGCTGGCGTCTGCACTAGGGGAGAGTTTCCCACAGAAGATGCCAACCTGATGCGGTTTGTTTTTGGGAGGCGTGTGGATGCACCAGGTGTGAGTTCTTACTCGATTTGTATTGGTGGATGAATCTCCGGTGCGGACGACCCTCAGCCGGGTGAACAGTAAGGATGTAGGCGGGAGTGAGGTGGGGGCTGGATGCTCGGTTTGGATCAGGAGGCTCGGATCCGAGGTCTTGTGTACCTGCAGACAGTTTAGGAATACCGGGGTTAGTCCCGGTGGCAGACCCTCTGACGATCTAGTCAGCTACTGAGATAGAGTAACAGTAACTAGGGTTTTGAGTGGGAAAGATTCATTACCTGGGTAAAGGGTAGGGGGTCTGGTATTTATAGGAGAAGCCAACCAGGTCTGGACCCGTTTGGGGCCGGGTCTGGACCCGGTTGCCCGTGGGCCTAACGTGGTAGAAGCCCAAGCGATATAGGGCTGACGTGGCGTAGGCTTGGGCGATTTCCAGGCTGACGTGGCAGAGGCCTGGGCGGTTTCCAGGATGACATGGCAGAGGCCTGGGCAGTTTTGGTGCTGACGTGGCTGATTCGGATGATCCGGCGATGCACGATTTATGAGGGGATCCTGTGGCCCAGGAGGGGCCACGTCATCTGACCCATATCAATAGCAAACACAGAAAATTTTTCAACTTTTATTTCATCAGTTCTTTACACAGCACCGGAAATTAAACACCTTGAATTACAATTTCTTTCTTTTACAACACATTCTTTTACAATTTGCATAAGCCACATTATCATCCTACCACATGCATCCAAATCCCAAGCTAATGGTACCTACCTGTAAAATATGAGGCTAGAGATAACCCTAACCCCAAAACTATAGGGGTCAGCCATAACGGTGTGAGTGACATCAAAAGAAAATACAATTTAAATGAAACATAAAGAATAAATTCATAATCAACACATTTCCACAGTAGTAACACATGGATAATGAAATAACGATAAATAAAGCATTAAAACATCAAGTGAAACTAAGCTAAGTGTCAAGTGTAGGAAAACGGTAAACAAACATACAAGAAACTAAGTCAAGAAAACACAAATGCAGTATGATGACTCTCTAATGCATACTTATCGGATTCTATGCATTCCATACTACATAGGTCCGGTGCAAGCCATTATCGTTCTCCATTTTATTGGGTTAAATTCCTCGTCATGTAACTAATCCTACTACGGTGATAGAAACAAGATCTAGAATACTCCGCGAATATGCCTGGCAACCCTCGACACGCAAGCATCATGTAAGCATAGCTCTAAAACCGGAGAATCACCTCCCTACCGTGTACCCCACGAATAGGCCTGCCGACCCTCGATGTGCAGATACACAGTACATCCCATGAATAGGTCCGCCAACCCTCGACACGTGAATGCACCGTATGTTCCGTGAATAGGCCTGCTGATCCTCGACACGCGAACATACCAACTGTCCTCTATGGACACAACAACACACAATTCTGGAATACATCCGTTGGACTAACAACAGATCCCATACTTACGTTTCCCAAGTATTATCACATCTTCACTAGTGCCTGTCCTTAGGTTGATTTTTATTAATTAAAACACAACTTCCCCCTCCCTAGAGTTAGTGTACCCTGCCGGACTTAATTCCACAGAAACAACCCTAACGCCCAAAATGACCAATATCTACAAAATCTCATCTGCCGGTTTACAGGAATCCCACTCAACCTTTAGAGTCTCACAAATCAAATATCAACACAAAATCTTTCAACAAAATTTCTTAATTCCATCATCAAACCGTTTATATTAAGAAAACTTCTTTAAATTAAACACATCCAAATTTATCCACATACTCACAAATTTCCAAAAGTAACCATCTGGGATTAAATCCCTTAAACAACTGAATTTCAAATTTTGAAGTTATAGAAAAAAATCACAAAACATTAATCCTTCGAAATACGTATATTATCCGCTTTCTAAAGTTATAGAAATACAAATTAAATTCTATTATAATCAAAATATAAATCTCTGTAAAATACGGTAACCTGTCGCAAAAAATTCATTTAAAACAGTAGATCAATAATCCATAAGTTCGAAGAAATAATCGTTCAAGAAAAACGACGAAAAACTCAACAAAACAATCAACATCACAGCTGACGGTCGACCAACATCTCAGTTCGAAAATACAATGGTCGACTGTCATGCTAAATTTCCAAATCCAAAAGAGTGTCAGTCGACCGTCACCCATAGTTCAAAATGGGGTTGTCGACCGACAGCTGATACTTAGCTTGCTTTGAAATTCGTGCACTTTTCTATTGATACTTAGTTTATAATCTTTAAAAGCTTGAATTTTTGAAATAAAAATCCTGAGATGATCAAATACAAATGTCTAACATACTGGAGTTCACAAATCGAATCATACTCTTATCAAATTGACAAAAGATCAATTTTTCAACAAAAAACTTCTTCAAATCAGAAACTTATGAATATATATGTATATATGTGAATATATATCAGAAAAATCAACAAGAATCATGGTATAAGAGTAGTGCAATGTTCAATTCAATCTCAGTAATAATATAAGCCAGAGATCCACTTGAAAACTTCGCAAAACACAAAAAAATCCACTTTCGGCCTATACCATCAGACCCGAAAATTCAAACCCTATTCAACCTTCAAAACTCAATCTTTTAATCTCAAAACTTTTCTTGTAATTTGTTAAACACACATACAACTATTTACATCAGTTTTCCTATGATTATATGCAATTACAACATGTATTAGTCAAGTTTTTCACATCAAAATATCAAAACAGATAATATGTATATATACTAACAGTAAAGACCCCTCATTTATTCCTCTATGTGCATTATACATCATCCAAACTCATTATACACAATCAAAACAGTAAGAATATGAAAGAAACAACATACCCATGATGCCTACCAAGTTCTTGACATTCTTAAGTCATCTATATAGAAAATTTCATTCATCAATTGCATAGTCTTCATAAAAGTTCTACTTTTAATTATCCATCCATCAATATATTCATTATACCATCATACAATCATCTAACATGCATTCTACTAGGCAAATCTTTATATTTAGCATGCATAGACCAATAAGAAATCAAACATATGTCACTCACCTTATTAAAGAAATCAACCGAATTAATAAAGAATAAGAAAAAACTCATCATTTCGCCAAAATCCAATATCCTTGCTTCGAAACTCCAAGAAAACCAATAATAAAATATACTTTTGTTTTGTGCAGCAAAGAGACAGCTGTAGTAGCCCTCTAAATATGCCGCAATATAGAGTATTAGGGTTTTGAGAAGATTTTGCAAATTATTCCTTTAGAATATATCTTTACATATATAGATCCTTTGCACTAGGTAACTAGATTAACCAATTTAATTGAGATTAAATCAAAAATATCCTCTCTAGATTTGGCCGACATCAGTTTCAAACCCAGAAGAATAAATTTTGTAATTTTGGCTTCTAAGTGACAATTTTGCAAAAAGACCCTTCTTTAACAAGTTTGCGAAATAAACCAAATCTATTACAACAAAAATTAAAATATTTACCTCTGAGTTGTCTACCCATCATGCTCAGCCTAGAAAACCAAAAATCTAGAGTTTTCACTCCAAGTGGTAATTTTGCACAAAAGCCCCTATTTTTGTAATATTTGCGAACATGCCAAATAAATATCATAAAAAACCATAAAATTCATAAATAATACCTAATAACAAATATTAGGTTTTCCCAAAATAATTTTTGACTTTGCGTTTCTCAAGAAAATATTTGCACGTGTTTTGCAATTGCAAAAAGATAAATTTTAGAAAAATATTTATTAAATCACCAAAAATCACTTTAATTCATTTATTAATCTCAAAAGAATTATTTAAAATTCTAAGGTGTTACAAAAATATTCATGACTCATGAAATTTCTAGGAACCAACATGTGTACTGCAAACACGTGCGTCTCACGTACAAAAATATATTTGAGTAAAAAATATGAGAAAATGAATTTCAATTTATAAAACGAATTCGAATAAGTTATAAAAATAAATAATTGAAATACGTGGAAACATAACACGTAACGGTGGAATATACGTAATCGTCACGTGTATAGAAAATACGTGCAATGCACGTAAAAAATACAAAAATTAAAATTAATATTTGAGTAGGCTCAAAATAGGATAAAATAAATTTTGAGAGAACAAAAAACATATGAATAATCAGAATATAAAATACTTATGACATTTATATAAAAATACGTTACGAATATTACTCGTAACAGTACAAAATACATGTGCGTTGTCATAACTCAATTTTGCGGGGTGTTACATGATGAGAAGAAGTTATACATATGTTCCACACGAAGGAAGTAGCCAAATTTTTTCTTCACGCTATTGTGAATTGAGTCATCACGCAAACAAAAAAATGGTTGATCTTGGTTGTTCCTCCGATTCTAGTTACAAATACATGCTCGATCTTATGCTTAGAGGCATTGACGGCGTTTCTCGTCTTCAAATACACCCCGAAGGTAGTGCACAACCCCATGAAGAAGGACATGCACAACCCCATGAAGAATTCAATAGACATGCTGTAATACCCCGTCTGAGATGAGCCTTCATGCTGGGCTTAGTAATTAATTTATGGTTAGATGGGCCTATAGATTTGGTAATGTGTGTATAGAGCCTAAAGAAAAAAATGAATTAATTATTATGGGGCCATGGTGTTCATGGTAGGTGGTGGTGACTTAGTCCCACATGAAAGATGAGTTAGGATTGCGTGTGTATATATAGGATTGCCTATGATCAAGAGGAACCAACTAGTCATGAAAACTTTGAGAGGCAGCCTGTGGTGGGCACTTGTTAGAATTTCTTTGAGCAGGGGACCGGGGCATTACAGATGGTATCAGAGCTGACTTTCGACACCGATTGTGAGTAAGAGTGTGTGAGATGTATGTAACACCCCGTGTGTGAGATGTATGTAACACCCCGTAATTTTCAAAAGAGTATAATATATATATATATATATATATGAGAAAAGTGAGCCTCATATAGGGTATGAGAAAATTTTCCTCATACAAAGTGATTATACTCACTTGGTGGGGCTCTTATGGAAGATCCAGTCCGTCCATCATTTTTATCATGCTAATGGATATATGTGTAGAAAAAATCAAGTGGTTTGGAGGTCATTCGCCCATACATCATGTGGTTGAAAAATGAACGATTTCAACAGTAATACAAATTGAACCACAAATTGGACCCACATGATGCATGGGTGAATGACATCCAAACCACTTGATTTTTTCTACACATACATCTATTAGCATGATAAAAATGATGGACGGACTGGATCTTCCATAAGGGCCCCACCAAGTGAGTATAATCACTTTGTATGAGGAAAATTTTCTCATACAAATATGAGGCTCACATTACTCTCTCTCTCTCTCTCTCTCTCTCTCTATATATATATATATATATATAATAAAACACAAAGAAAGCTATCAGGTGGCTCTCCTTCAATCTCCAAAAAAATCAAAGGCCAAGATCTAACCTCACAAAACATATTTTTTCCCTCAAAAGTTTCCCTCCAAAGCTCAATTTCAAATCCCCCACCCAAAACAACTCCTATATTTATTTAATTATTATTATTTTTCGCTCTCTCTCCCTCCCTCCCTCTTCGATTCAAAAAATTAAGAAAATAAAAATTTTAAAAATTTTTACAAAATAAAAAATAAAAAACTAAAAAACTAAAAAAATTTAAAAATAATTCAAAAAAAAATCAAAAAAGTCATATAATATGTTTTTACTGGACCCCCAAAAGTTTCTCATATAATATGTTTGTTACTTCAGTTAATTTGGTGGACCTCTAAAACTATTTTATATGAGCAAACAAGGTGCACCGTTCCGAAGACGTGCCGTAGGCACGTGTCAACGGGCAAACCTAGTATATATATAATATTCAAAAAGTATAAAAGTAAAGTGGCTGTTTACATGATGGAATGATTTGGTAATATATTGGAAAAATGAATATGTAATAGTAATCAAAGGAGGGGGCCCCACCGGTTGAAAGCACATGATATATGTGCTGTTGTTATGGCTGGTTGACTTGGTCAAAGACCATGGTGACGTGGCCATAAAGCCATGGGGCCCACCCAAAATTGTATATGTGCTGTTCTCTGAAGTGAGAGAACGGGGAGATCGGTGTGGGAATTATCCTATAATAATATATAAATAATATAGCCTATGATCAAGAGTCATCAATCCGGTTAACCACCTTTTGAGAGGCAGTATGTGGTGGGCAGTTGTACTACATAGTATCTAATTTGTCTTATAAATTGTCTGAGCTAGGGGCAGGGGCGTTACAATGTATACCTAAGAGTGAGCTGAGGTAAGTACGCTGGTAGTATGACTGAATCAGGGTACTCCACTCCACATCGGCAAGAAAGGCAATCCTGTATCAGCTTGCGGGTGTCGGGCTCAGCGAGGATGCTGAGTTCTCAAGGTGGGGTGTATGTAATACCCTGTATGAGATGGACCTTCATGGTGGGCTTAGTAATTAATTCATGGTTAGATGGGTATATATAGGATTGCCTATGATCAAGAGACACCAACTAGTCATGACACATTTTGAGAGGCAGCCTGTGGTGGGCAGTTGTTAGAATTTGTTTGAGCAGGGGCTCGGGGTGTTACACATGCACGTGCACATGTGAGGGACCCAGGACAGTGTGTTACAAAGGGAGGCCTAAAGGGAAGAGATTGACTCTGATAAGAGAAGAACTTCGTGGTAAAAAAACCTGGACGGTGTAAAACATGCGGCTTGCTCGTACTCGGACATGATTTAAGAAATTTTCCAACCCTAGTTGAGGGGTAATATATATGTAACTTTTGTTAACTTATATTGAAAATATTCAATCTTGCTTTGTATTTTGATGTGCATAAATATAAAATGTTGAATAACATAAACTTGTCATTTATTTTAGAGTAACAAATCCAGAAGAAGTTGTTCCAACCGATGAAGCGAGTTCCGATGATAATTTTGATGAACCGTTGTGAGGTAAAATTTTAATGGGGGTGAAGTATTTGAATTTTGTAGATTAACAATACTAATCTCCGGTGTTGTTTGAATTTTATAAATCTTGCAGGTATTTATTGAAGGAAGCTCCCTTGTCTGTTGTTGCATTGTATAAAAAAATTACATGTAATCGATTAAAGTTATGTGTCTTTGTTGTTTTTTATATGTTTGATGATAGTATATGTACAAAACGAATGCGGTTGGATGTGTGGATGTAGTGTGTTTGTTGATAATGTTTTAGTTCTTTTAGTTGATATTCATTATGATTATGTTTTGTGTGTAGAATGATGAGCTTTAATGTGTTCTTGCCAGAAGAGTACGAGTATTCCACACGAATGTTGAATGAAATTGGGTATGAAATATTTGACAAACGCAAATGAATAGAATATGTTGTGGTATCAATTTTTTTGTTTAATCTTATTATTATTATAATTATTTACCTAATCTATTGTTGGGCACAACGACTTAAGGCTAAACAAGATTTTTTTTCAATAACCTAGGCTGTTGAACAACGGCCTAGGTTGATATGAAATTTTTTGTTCTAGTTGACTTGCTCTCTGACGTGAGCGGAGATTACCAAGGTTTTCTATTATTTTTTTTAAATAACGTAGGCCGTTGTTTCCGACAATGGCCTAGGCTGATATGAAATTTTTTGTTCCAGTTGACTTGCTTTCTGACTTGAGAGGAGATTACCAAGGTTTTTTTTTTTTTTTTTCAATAACCTAGGCCGTTAGTTGCTATGAAATTTTATGTTCCAGTTTACATGCTCTCTGACTTGAGAAGAGATTACCAAGATTTTTTAAATATTTTTTTCAATAACCTTGGCCATTGTTTCCAACAACGGCCTAGGTTAATATGAATTTTTTTGTTCCAGTTGACTTGCTCTCTGACTTGAGAGGAGATTACCAAGGTTTTAAATTTTTTTTTCAATAACCTAGGCCGTTGTTGGCAACAACGGCTTAGGTTGATATATATATATATATATATATATATATATATTCTTTTCATTTTACAACTTTCTCTTCTATCTCTACGAACAAAGGTTCTTGAACTCTACACCAAAGACATTCATATTCTTGTTTTTCGTCTCTATATTTTATTAATTTCATTTTATAGAAAATAAAAAGATCCCTATCTATAATCACTTACATATCTTTTATTTAATGTCGAACCCTAAACCTAAATTATATTTTATTCATGCTCTTCAAATTTAGTTATTTTAAAAAAAGAAAATGGAAAAAACAAACAAACGAACAATGATACATATTTTTTGTTTAGCTTAGTCCGTTGTGTGCACACTAACCCTAACCCTTCCTAAGCCTTACCCGACCCTAATGTCAGCCGTTTCTCCCAATACTAAAGTTGTTTTTCCCAAAAAAGTTCCAAGGGTATGTACCACTTTCAGAACATTTTATAATTGTGAATATAAGAGAGTACATCTATGTTTAGCTTATCTGTGGCATCCAACCATAACCATGACCCTATCTCTTACACTACCCTAACCCCTAAAAATCCAACCCTATTTTAAAAATAAATTTTCTGTTATTTTTCCAATTTAAAATTCAAAGGAAAAAAATATTAATAATCAAGAGTTTACTAATTAGCTAATCTAAATCCGTTATTTGAATACTAGTAATTCCATATGAAGAAAAGGATAAATTCATGCATGTGGTGTAACAAATAACTCAACTCTCCATAAGAACCACGACACAAGAACATACTATTTTTAGAAATTGGTACAGATAAATTAGAAGAACATATTAAAGTGGGACTTTTAGCAGAGAGAAAGGATCATAGCGGAAAAAAATAATGAACAAAAGTTTTCCTTACACAACCCCCTAGGTATTGGGTTGGTTATGGTTGGAGGGTTAGGGTAAGGTTATTGTTAGGGAGGGCTAGGGGTTTGGGTAGGGTTAGAGTTAGGGTTAGGTTTAGGGTGTACACAAACGATTCTATCTATTGGATAATACATGAGAACTTATTTAATCATAATTTTTGTATCTTTGAAATATCGTAGTAATTTTAACTTAAATTTATTTAAAAACCATTTCACTTAAAAAAAAACTGTTTCTTACGTTCAATATGATCCTAATAGATGTGTTCATCCCAAACATTAGAGATGTCCTCACATTTACAATTTAAATTAGATTCCCCAAAACTTGGTTCACTCTATGACTACACTTCAGTATCAAAAAACTGAAAAACAGTTTAAAAAAATTTTAAAGATTTTTTTTAGAAAAAATAAAGGCAGAGGGTCATAACCTGCTAGTCAAAGTCAGAGAGCACTATTGGTTTCTGGACATAAGCTGAAGCTATTGTTGTCAACAATGGCTGAGGGTCACCTAGGTCATTGTATCAAACTACAACCTAAGTTAAACAAAAAATATGAAGCACTATTCGTTTGTTTGTTTGTTTTTTTTCCAATCTTTTTTTAAATAACCAAAATTTGAAGAGCGTGAATAAAATAGATATTAGGGTTAGGGTTAGACATTAAAGAAAATATATGTAAGTGATTGTAGATAGGGATATCTTACTAGTTAAGGTCAAGGGTATGGTCAGAGGGTTAAGGGTTATGGGTTAGGTTTAGGGTTAGTGTAAGGGGGTTCAGTTAAACTTAACAGGGATGTACTATCTCATTTTTTGAATGTCCCCAAAATAATATGTTCCAAAATATTTCAAATTATTATGTTATATATAGATATAGTTTAATATTCAAAAAATATTTAAAGTTTTCCATATATATGTAAATACCATTCAATTCTTAAAAAAATTGCTTCTTATGTTCTACATGATCCCAATAGATGTGTTCCTCCCATCATCCCATTCTAACAAGAAAATTATAAAATTATAAAATAAATAATATAAAATAACATTACAATGGAGGGTAGGGTTACTATGAAAACAACCAACTATGTTAAGCCAAAAATTCAAAATTTGCCAAAATTATCAAAGAAATTAATAAAATTAGAATTTCATGTCACAGTGCAAGGAAACTTGCTTTTCCTAACATTATTTTAACTGTTATCGTTGTCTCCAACAACGGTCTAAGTTTTAGTAAGTCGTTGTCTCTAACGACGACTTTTGGTTCAAGCAAGGGAATTCACAAATGACTATGCTGCAATTCAGAGAGCAAGACAAATTTCACAAATATTTCCATTTTAACTGTAGCCGTTGTCTCCAACAACGGCTTAAGTTATACTAAGTCGTTGTCTCTAACAACAGCTTTAGTTCAAGCAAGGGAATTCACAATTGACTATGTTGCAAGTCAGACAGCAAGGCAAATTCCACAAATGTTTCCATTTTAACTGTAGCCGTTGTCTCCAACAACGGCTTAAGTTATACTAAGTCGTTCAAGCAATGAAAATTCCAAATCGCTAGTATTCAAGACAGAGAGAAAGGAAACAATATTCAGGTTTGTGATATTAACTGAAGCCGTTTTCTCCAACAACGATGTAGGTTATATTAGGCCGTTGTTTTGAACAATGGCTTAAGTTTGTATAATACAGCAATATCAAATCAGATCCAAACTCTTTTTTTCTTCATTTTACAATTGATCTTAGGCCACTGTGTGTATCAACGGCCTAGGTTAATGAAAAACAAAATAATACATACATCAACAACTACAACAGCTGCTACATTTTCAAACTACATTCATGATTTTCAAACTTCACAATTTCGCTGCCAAATTTCAAACATTCAACTCATTCAAACGTCATATACATTTCTCAACTCCACATAAAAAATAACAACAATGGAAATATAATCAACAACAAAAAGAGCCACAATTTCCAAACTTAACTAACAATAACAATAAACTTTAACAATAACATTAACAATTGTAGCGCCCCAAATTTCCAATAATTAAAAATTAGAAATACTTGACACAAATTCTAGAATCAACTTCAATTGTAATCATAAACACAGAAACCAAATACAGGAAAATTTAAAACCTCTTATTACATCAATTCTTTACATAGCACAACCGAAAATTAACGCATTGAATTACATTTTCTTTCTTTTACAACCCATTTCTTTTAGAATTTGCGTAAGCCATAATATCATTCTACCACATGCATTTAATCCCAAGCTAACATTACCTACCTGTAAAACATGAGGCTAGAAATAACCCTAACCCCCAAAACTATGGGGTCAGCCATAACGGTGTGAGTGACATCAAAAGAAATACAATATAAATGAAGCATAAAGAATAAATTCATAATCAACACATTCCCACAGTAGTAATACATGGATAATGAAATAACGATAAATAAAGCATGAAAACATCAAGTGAAACTAAGATAAGTGTCAAGTGTAGGAAAACAGAAAACATCATGCATAATACAAGTCAAGAAAATATAAATGCAGTATGATGACTCTCTGATGCATACTTGTCAGATTCTATGCATTCCATACTACATAGGTCCGGTGCAAGCCATTATCGTTCTCCACTTTATTGGGTGAAATTCCTCGTCATGAAACTAATCGGACTACGGTGATAGAAACAAGATCCAGAATACTCCGCGAATATGCCTGGCAACCCTCGACGCGCAAGCATCATGTAAGCATAGCTCTAAAACCGGAGAATCACCTCCCTACCGTGTACCCCACGAATAGGCATGCCGACCCTCGACACACGAATGCACCATATGTTTCGTGAATAAGCCTACCGACCATCGACACACGAACATACCAACTGTCCTCTAGGGACACAACAACACACAGTCCTGAAATATATCCGTCGGACTAACAATAGAGCCCACACTTACATTTCCCAACTATCACATCTCCAGTAGTGCCTGTCCTTAGGTTGATTATTATTAATTAAAACACAACTTCCCCCTCCCTAGAGTTGGTGTACCCTGCCGGACTAATTGCACAAAAACAATCCCAAGGCCCTAACTGGCCAAAATCCACAAAAATCTCATCTGCCGGTTTACCGGAATCCCACTCAACCTCTAGAAACTCACAACTCAAATATCAACACAAAATCTTTCCTTAAAACTCCTAATTCCATCATCAAGTCGTTTATATCAAGAAAACTTCTTTAAATCAACAAATCCAAATTTATCTGAATACTCAAAATCTCCTGAAGTAAATTCTAAGAATAAATCTCTTAAACAACTGAGTTTCGCATTTTGAAGTCATAGAAAAATCATAAAACATCAACCTCTCGAAATCCATATATAATTCACTTTCTAAAGCCATAGAAACGCGAGTTAAACTCTATTATAAATAAAAAATATAACTTTCTGTAAAATACAGTAATCTGCAGTAAAAACTTCATCTAAAATAGTAGTTTAATAATCCATAAGTTCGAAGAATCTGCCGTTCAAGAAAAACAGCATGAACTCAACAAAACAGCCAAAAACAATGATGTCGGTCGACTTACAAAAGTCACAGTCGACTGACATGCCAAAATCCAAAATCCCAAACAATGACAGTCGACCTTTATTTTAGTTCAAAATCGGGACAGTCGACCAACATGTCAAAAACAACCACTTTAAAATTCGTGCACTTCACAACTGATACATAGTTTAAAATCTTTAAAGGCATAAATTTATAAAATCAAAACCATGAGATGATCAAATACAACTTGTCCAATATATTGGAGTTCACAAATCAAAACCAGCTCTCAACAAATTCACAAAAGAGCACTTTTCGACTAAAACCTTTCAAAATCAGGAAATCGATTATATAAGGTTATATATGTGTGTGTGTGTGTGTGTGTGTGTGTGTGTGTGTGTGTGTGTGCGCATCAGTAACTAAACAAGAAATCATTGTATATGAATAGTGTATTGTTCAATTCAATCTCAGTATCAATATAAGTCAAAGATTCACTTGAAAACATCGCGGAACACAAAACTTTCACTTTCGACCTGCATCAACAGACCCAAAATCAAACCCAATTCAAGTCATTAAAAACTTGATCTTTTTGATCCAAAACCTTCTCACAAATCGATTAAACATACACAACTAATTAAATCAATTTCCCCATGATTATATGCATCCATAACATTCATTTATCAAGTTCCATCCAATTAAAACATCAAGAACTGAACATCCATACACCTCATCAGTAAATAACTTTCCTTTAACCAACTATATGCATTGTACATCTTCCAATCTCAATATACATAATCAAATCAGCAAGAACATGAAAGAAAACAACATACTCCTGATTTCTACTAGGTTCTTAATATTCTTAGGTTATCCATACACTAAATTTATTCATCCATTACATATTATTCATGAAAGTTCTATTTTTAATTATTCATTCACCATTACTCCATCATACAATCATCTACCATGTATTCTACTAAACAAATCATCATATTTAACATGCATAGATCAACAAGAAATTAAACATATGTCACTCACCTCAAGAGGATCCAATCGAAATAATAAAGAAATAAGAAAAATCTCATTCCTTAGCAAAATCCAAGATTCCCAACTTGAAAAATCTCCAAAAATGATAATAAAAATAGTTCTTTTGTTTTGTGCAGAAGGGAGGTGGCTGTAGCCGTCAATAAATAGTCGAGATCCTGATTTAATTAGGGTTTTATGAGTTTTATAGAAACATCCCTCTATAATTTATTCCTTTACATATATAGACATGTCTTTAATAAATTAGTTAAATAATTCAAATAAATTGAAATGAAACCAAATCCCTTTACTAATGAGTTAGCCGGCCATCAAGCATAGCCCAAAAATTGAAAATTTTTGGAATTGTACACCAAGTGGTAATTTTGCACAAAAGTCCATCTTTTTGTAATATTTGCAAATATGTCATAAAATATTCGTAAAAATCCAGAAAATTTAGAATTATTATCTACTAATAAATATTAGATTTTCCAAATAAAATTTATAAATTTTAGTTCCTAAAAAAATATTTGCACAAGGTCAAACTTAAATTTCATATTTGCAAAAATACCATATTTGTTTAAATCTTTGCCAAATCAACTCTAAATAAATTTTAAACAAATTTTATCTTCAATGATGACCATGGAAAGCCCAAAAAGCAGCAGAAATAAATTTTTATTATTTATTTGAGGTCCAATCGGCTTTTTACATAAAACCCCTCTCTTTCGAAGTATTTATAAAAAAATAGTTTCTTTATTCAAAAAAATCCCAAAATTTAGGATATACTCAATTATAAATAGGAGAATTTATTCAGAAATTTAAAAGTGAAGATTTGCACCAAAAAAATATTTGCACAACCACCTTCCCTTTAAGATGATACCCCTGCTTACTGGGTACCTATTCAGCTTCCAACAAGTCTTTTTAAAATGCCCAAGCTGATCATAGTATGAACAACGATGAGGTTTATTGGAAAAACCTGGTGGAGGGCCCTGTTGGCGCAGTTGGGCTGAGATTTGATGATGAGGAGGCGCATGAGCGTTAGCCTGAATGGTTATGCTTGAAAATTTTGTTTGTGCCTTTTGTATACTCTCATGCTAAGATTCATCCTTGCGGATGTATGTGAAAGTTGTAGTCAAGCTAGAAGGATCTGTCATCCTAAGCAACTCTACTTTAGCACTGGCATGCTTTGTATCAAGCCCTCTCAAGAATACATGAACTCGCTCGTGTTCCTTCTCTTTCTGATACCACGCAATATCCTCCTGATTCTTGATCATGCAAAGCCACTTCTAATCAATTTCAGCCCACACATTCTTCAGTTTTGTATAAAACACAGACACTGATTGCCCGCTCTGTGTCATACTAGCAGCTTTTCACATTAACTCATGAACTTGTATATAATCAGATTCATTGATATACAAGTCCCCCAACGTCTTCTAGATCGTCTCAGCAGTTTCACATTCCTCGACCATCTGCATCACATCATCATTCATGACTCTAAACAAGATTGTCATCACATACCTATCAGCATCTTCCCACTTAGCATATGCTTCCTCCTCTGATTCAATTGGAGCCTTGATTGCTCCAGTCACATGCCCCATCTTGTGCATGCCACGAAGATAAACAGACATGATTTTTTTTCATGTCCGGAAATTAGTACCAATGAGCTTGGTACCTCTAAACGATCTAGAACCAGAATTTAAGGTGTTGACAGAGACCTCAATCTTCTAGACTTCACCCATTGTAATTGTTTAAGAAATTGTAGTGGAAATAATGAAGTAGACAAAATTCGACGAACAAAAAAATTGCAACAACAACAGCACCTAGTCAGAAATTTGGATGGCTGATTTGACTCTGAAGATGAAAGAATCTGGACCCGAGTTCTAAATGAAAGTTCTAGATCGTCGAGTCGCCTTTGAAACAAGTGGTTTAACGCCATGAACCATGTTATGTAGCTTCGGAAAAAAAATAATTTTTTCTTCAGCTACGCGCAGAAATTTCGATGATGAAAAGAACCCTTGAAATCCTAACTTCTGGGTGTACTGATCAGAGCCTGATCTAGAAAAAAAACATTCTTGATAAAAAACTAGTCTAAGAAGTAATCAGAGTGAAAGAAACAGACAAAATCCTTACAGATTTTGCTCTAAAACCAAGTCAAATATAGAACTTGTATTTGAGAGAATAGTGCATACAATTAGGGATGGCATCAGGGCCGGGCCAGCCCGGGACAGGCCCAGCCCGGCTTGGCCCCCCTCCTACCCAGGCTTAACTGTGAATCGGCCCTCCTTAGACCCGGTCCAGGCCGATCCCCATTTTTTGACATTTAGCCCGGTTAGGCCCAGCCCGCTCGAGGCCCGGGACCGGCTGAACCGGCCTGCCCGGGCTCGGGCCGGTCCTGGCCGACCGTTGGCAGATTTTTTTTTTCAGAAAAAAAAATTTAAAATTACAAAAATACCCCCCAATGGATTTATACTGGCTAGTTTTGAGGGGTACTTTAGGAAATCAAAAAAATGACATTTTCTATAAATACCATACCATACCATTTCTTTCATTTCTCTTCACTAATTCACTCAAATATCTCATTCCCTCTACTATTTCTCCAATCAACAATAACAATTAGGTGATCAACACTCTCTCAAGTGATCAAGATCAATTTTCTCTACATTTTGAAGGAAGAAAAATCAACAACAATCAAGTGATCTACTCATCAACATTCAATAACAACAATCAATACTACTTCTACTCCTAGCTCTCAAGTCTCAACTTTCTTACGGTATTTTAGTATAATTTTAATTTGTAGAATTAACATAGTTGATTATTTATTATTCTCATATAATTTGGGTTTTCTTGATCTTTTTCCTCTCATTTTTTTAGATTTTATTTTTAATTTTGGTAAAGTGGTAAAAGAAACATACACTACTCACTCACTAGTTCTTGATATTGTTGTTAATTTTTAATTGAGATAGATTGTTGTTTATTTTTAATTATTAGTTGCCATACATTTAGTTATTGTTTTCTATCTAATTTTTACATACACTAGTTTTTTTATAGTTAAATGGCCACTAATCGATCACGTGGTGGTGGTAGACATAGTAGTCAAGAATCTACTAGCCATCACATTCCTTCCATTCCTAACCAATATATAGATAGTGAAGAAACATTAATGAATTATGATAGTTTTCCCGATTTGAATGAAACACATTCAAACCCTAGAGAAATAGAAGATCATGTAGAACCACAACCATCGGAACAAGGTCCTTCTCTAAACTCAAGAAAAACAAGAGGGACTACTTCCGAAGTACACAATTTTTTCTATTTTGTCCCTTCACAAAATGATAAGAGTGTAGGACTTAAAATATGTAAGAAGTGTCAAACCCCATATAAGTTTAAAATAAGATCGGGCACGGGTACACTTCAATGTCACTTAAACAAATGTTAACCACAATTTTCGAAAGATAATCTCACACAACAAAAAATACATACTAAAACCGGTCAAGTAGATAGTCATACATATGATCACGATCACGTTCGTAGGAGAATGACTAAATTAGTAATTAGGGGTGAATTGCCATATTCGTTTGATGAACAAAAATATGTAGAGGATTTTGTACAAACCACCTTCAACCCCCATTATAAAAAAATTGCTAGGAATGTTGTTAAGAGTGATTGTAAATTAGTTTACAATGAGAGTAAATAGTGCATACAATGGACTCTTTTTTGTTTTATATTCTTGGATACAACATATAAAACCTCACATCTATTTATACACATCTATTAGAGGATAAGGCCGAGAAAATGGTGGAGGGAATGACGGAGTGAATGGTGGAACAATTAGTGAGGAGCAATTAGTGGAGGAATTATTGCAATCCTAACTACTATTGACCCACTCCTAACAGTTTCATTCCCATATGCAGAGAGAGCCAATTCCTCCCAATATTCTGAGCTGTGGAGTTCACAGTGTTGATTCATTTCACTGGATTACTCGAATCACTAACCACTAAATGTTTGTTTCATAAGCCGAGTAATTAACTTTAAAAGTGCATGAAGGATACCCACGAGTTTCTGCTTCAATTGGGTCATCCAATTCGAGGTGCTTTTGCCGCTATATGAATGACTCGGCCTCCATGATCTCTCCCGATAACTGCTACCCATGATTTCCCACATCCCACTGCCCACATATTGAGCATCACTTTTGTACTAATTGGCGCTCATAGCTTATTCGATAAGAAAGGAATCAGAATGAGAATGAAATGTTAATTGTATTCTTTCTGTGGTCCTACATGCATGTCGGCAGTATTGGATTGTGGATTATGTATGTCATTTTAAGAATACATTTCTTTTTTCAAATTAAGGTTATCCATTGAAATTCTTATTTTTCTTCAACCATTCTATCGAGCTACTTGAGTTCGATTCCCAAAATGTACAAGTTTGATTTCATCATAGATATATGATCAAGTGAATGATGATCTTGAGCTTTTAGATTCTTCGTTTTCTCTCCTTTTGTTTCCCAAAAAAATGCTTTAAAATGGTATATTTCATCGATAATGTGGAAAGTAAGGATAGTTTGTTTCAGAAAAGGTTATTCAGTCTTGTGTCAATTTTGACTCGAGTATAAAAATTTAGACAGTTACTCCAACATCCAACATTCTTCAACTTCCTTCATCATTTAGAATAAATATATTTACAGCAGAAAAATAATTCTCAGATAAGTACTAATTTAATAAAAGTTATTCTTTTTTTAAATTACAATAATATATAGTTCACTTACAAATAAAAATCTCGATAACACGCGTAATAAAACAAGTTCAAAATATTAAAGAAACTCGATATTTTAATCTCGGCTCAAATACAATACTTGTTCTGAACAGTAGCCCTCCAGTATTTGAATATGGGGGGAAAGATAACATACCTAGTTGCCAGCTCAGCAACAGGCACAATGCCGAAATTTTCCAAGCCGGCCTCACCCTTCCAAAATACCAACCACAACCCGTCCCCCACCCGACTTTTTTGCCGTGGCCACTTTTTAAAAATATTAGCGATTATGGGACAGTTTCGAAACTATTAGCACTCGTGGGCTACTTGATGCCACGTCAACAATGACCACTATTAGTGGCACGTTCCATTTAGAGGTCGCTAATGGAAATAACGGCCTCTATTTAAAAAAAAATTTGAATTTTTTTTTTACTATCGCTATTCCTATTAGCGACCAAAGCATATATGAAGTCGCTAATGGGATTAACGACCTTCACTGAATTGTATTCCAACAATTAGTAAAATCTAGAGAGCAAAAACTCTTTAGATTTTACTATTAATTTATTTTTGAAACTGAGATCGTTATTCGGAATAGCGACCTTAGTTGTACAAAGATCGCTATTCCGAATAGAAGACTTTATTGTACTAAGGTTGCTATTTCGAATAGATGCCTTAGTTGTGTGACTATTTTGCTAATTTTACAAAGAACAAGGAGAGTGAGTTTCTTACTGAGGTCGCTATTGCGAATAACAACCAAAGTATACTAAGGTCGCTATTGGGAATTAGTCTTCTATTTTGCAAATTTTACAAAGAGCAAGAAGATTTAGTCTTCTAGTGAGGATGCTATTCGGATTAGCGACCTCAGCAATACATTCATTTGAGGTATACTTTGATCGCTAATGAGAATAGTTACAACAAACAAAAAATTTCAAATATGTTAAAACATATGCCGCTATTCTCATTAGCGACTTTCAAAGTGAAAAATGCCGTTAATGAGAATAGCGACCGCTGCTGAAGTGACACCAAGTAGCCCACGAAAGATAATAGTTTCGAAACTGACACATAATTGCAAATATTTTCAAAAACTGGCATAGTACAGCAAAATATTCCCCCACCCACTGCCGTATTCCTCTCTCCCGCATAAAACCCTTCTATGCGCCCATCAATACCGCCCCTTAACAACCTCACATCTCCATCACAACGGCTAAAAAGAATCCGCACAGGAATTACTATACTATATAAAACTGAAAAATAGTCTACAATCCCACGTGCTCATCACGTGATATAACTTTCCTTTCTTCTCGCCGATATCTAGGGTTACGACTTGCGCAGCTCAAACAGCGTCAAAAGCGTCTGACTCAAATTCCGGGTCGGATCCAGAAATGACCGTACCCAAACCCACTAACCCGATCCCATGCGAATACTGCTCCGAATCAACGGCTGTGATCTACTGCCGCGCCGACTCAGCCCGCCTCTGCCTCCCATGCGACCGTCACGTGCACTCCGCCAACAATCTCTCCCTCAAGCACGTGCGCTCCCACATCTGCAACAACTGCGGGTCCCAACCCGCGTCCACCCGCTGCGCAACCGATAACCTCTCCCTCTGCTCCGACTGCGACTTCGACTCCCACGGGTCCGGATCCGCACCCGAACCCGCTACCAACTTCCACGCCCGATCCGCTGTCGAGAGCTTCACCGGTTGCCCCTCCGCGTTGGAGCTCGCAAACCTTTGGGGTTTGGATCTCGCTGCGAAATCCAAACCCGGTCGTAGATTCGGTAGTGGATTCGGGTCCAGATCCGGATCCGATTGGGGTCACCTCGATTCGTTCGTAGCCGTTGATCCGGTGTTGCAGGTATATTCATAACTAATCGCAAAATTTTCCTCCGATTTGTTCGGGATTGAACGAACTAACAAGTAATTAGTCACGTGACATAATTCAGTGAATTAGTCACGTGTCTTAATCCATCCAAGCCTGTATGAGTTGTTGAAGAGGTTATAAATTTGAAGGGAGTGCAGAAGATTAGTGAATTTGTGGACTGAGAAATGTATTATTATCAGGATGTATATGTGCCGTGCGCGGATTTTAAGGAGAATGAGAAGAGTAGCGGTAGTGCACTGATGGATCAGCTGATGAAATTGGCGGATGAGGATTTGGCGGTGCCAGAGGTGGGATTGGAGGTGGATAGGAAGGCGGAGATGGCGACTGCGGAAGAGAATTCGATAAAGCAGTTTACGGCGTTGCTTAATGGGGCAGGAGAGGGCGGAGATGAGGAGGGATTGGTGTGGGATTGTGGACCGGTTGTGGATCATTGCACTCAGGTTCGATTAAAATATTTTCTTGATGCGGTTTGTATTGTCTTGGATATATGGAATTGGAAACAATTATATATATAGAGAAATGATGTTGTGCACTCGGCCTTCCCGCCTTTGTATTATCGATCTGAATCGTTCACATTGATTTATACGTCTAAATTAGTCTAAATATGTAAAATCAAATCATTTGAAATTCATTTGCCCATCCATCATATGACTATAAAACAACGATTTTCAGCCATACAATTTTGTGACACTTCAATGGATGGGCAAATAAATTTCAAATGATTTGATTTTACATATTTAGATTAATTTAGATATGTAGATCAATGTGAACGGTTCAGATCGTCGATACGAAGGCGGGAAAGCCGAGTGCACACGGAGGCCTAGTGCACAATAGAACATTACTCTATATATATTTGCGTTTATGATATGGGATATATATTGAAATATGTACAAGGTTCATATTGGGTTTTGGCTATTGTCTGATATTTTGCTCGAGCATTTAGGTCTGAGTAGATTTAAACCAGTGGCATGCACATTAGTCACAAGTTCGAAGGCTTTTTTTTTTTTTTTTTTTTTTTTTTAAATTTTTTTTATGGGTTTTTGGTTTTGTTTTTTGTTTTTTGTTTTTTTTGGGTATTGTTTTGTTTTGTTTTTTTGCCTTAATATTAGATTGGTCATAGTTCAACCTGGGATTTAAGTTGCATACGGAGGTGAAGAAGTATGATTGTTATTAAGAAATGCCTAACACATAAATGATTTAGCTTGTTGTGTGGATGGAAATGAAGAACACGAGGAAGGCAATATTTGAAGAGGTCAAGTGTTAGTTGCAACCAACAAATAATAGAATATTGATGAGTTTATTTATTAATTTCAAGATCGGAGATGCAATTTTGTATTGTTATAGTGATCTAGCATTACCATCCAACCTTTTGCCATCAAAATGGCTGGTTTTGGAGCATATAGCCCAGTTGGGAAAGTTTCACAAAAGAGTGAAAAATGTTTCGTTTTACCTTGAGAAATTCATGGCTGAGGCCAATTTTATGATATAACTGTATATCTTGCTACCTTGTTGGCTGCCTGTTCGACCTACCTGTCTGGAATTGTAATCCATTTTCAATTGCAAATTGTAACTTGGGTAATTGAAATTAAGTAATGTGTTCTCATATGAAAGAATTAACTATTCATTGTTGGGAGTACTAAAGAGGGGATAACAGCTTTAATTATAGAGATAATCTGAGTAAGAATGTATTAGTACAGTTGGTTATTCGAATATTCATGCATTACTTTTAGGGCATTAATGCCCAGGTTTTTGTGAGTACCGTCCTGTATGGTATGAGTATATTGTTTGACAAAGTTATATATATATACTTCTTCACCAATCTTTCTTCTCTCCCATATAATCTCCATGGAAAAAGAATTGTATACATCAGTTTTCTTAGTTTTACAGTATATAGGTCATGCAACCAATAAAGAAATTCTTTATGTGATACAATTTTGTCATGCAAAACTCGATTTTATGTTCTTTTTTTCCCCCTGATCAAATAAACTAAATGTATTGTTCACAAATTTGATGACTGTAAACATAACGGCTACCAACATCATATAATTGGAAACCAAAATATGGTCATGAAACACGCCATAATATTAAGAAATAAAATATAGTCAAACCATAATATGTAATTATTTGTCACCCATATCATATTGAATTTCGACCTACACAGTCCGATACAATAACGTGCATAGACACTATTTCTCAGCGTGGTTCTTCTCGAAAACTAGCCTAAGCCCATCAACACAAACACAATACTCCTCTATTGAAAACTAAATAACAAACATAAGTTATATTTCAAAGTAGCTACCTGAATGACATTCGGATAGTAGCTCATTCGCAGCTCACAATTCGAACAGGCGCAGATCTCGGGCATCTCATGTTCTACAGCAAACAAGAAAAGAGTTACCCACAAGTTTAATATGACATTACGAAAAATTGCAGAGGAGATGTTTGATGAAATGACTAAGTAAAAAAAAGGGGAAGAAAATGGGATAGAAACAAAGGAATAGTAAATTATATGTCAGCTCTTATTCAATGGTTGAAGGAGAGAGATGCGATTAGGGATTGATGCGAGAATGCCATTGCTTGTTTGGGGAATTGAAATTTGAGATGTAGTTCAAGAGGGAAACGGATGGGATTTTTCTTTTTCTTTTTTCTTTTTTTGGCAAAAAAAAAGAGTTATATCAAAAGCGTGAAAAAATCATGGGCTTGGGCCCATTAGGCCTCTCTCCTTTGAATAATTGAATTTCAGGAAGAGCGAGTACCACATAGCTTTTTTTTAATTTAATTTAATTTAATTTTCCGTATTCAATGATCTTCACTATTCTAAATAGGGAATTATAATACCGAAAATTTCTCATCTCACCTAAGTGTATTGCTATCATTAAATAAGGTGAAAGGAAATATATAAGGTTCCTTCAGTTCTGACTTCTGAAGAAGATCATGAGGAACAAACAACCAGCTTTAAGTGAAGCTATTAGAAGAAGAGTTAATGGAACTCCAAATGAGGGATTAGGAACTTATATAAAGAATTAGTTTATATGAATTCTGAAGTGTTTTCTCTTTCTACTTGATTCTGTAAAATTTAGCCTATTTTTGAACTGGGCAGAAGCAAAGTGATGTTGCAAAAGATGTTATTTCTTCATTTGTCTCAGATAAAGCTTAGTTCAGAAGGTTTATTGGTGCTTAATCCTCTGAAGTCTGACCCATAGTTCACCTATTATCTACCTTCTTTTCTTGCTGAAGCATAAATTTTGATTGCTGAATTATACAACTAGATTGTAGCTCATTTCTGTATAATTTTCTCCAAAAGAGTTTACCAAATTCTATTCTTATGTGTTCCTCACATTTACTTGAAAGTCTTTTGATGTATTAGATGGTCAAGGCTTGCTTATCCTCATATAAAAGTCCTTGTGGAGGGCTCTTTTGTAATAGGAAGATAAAAAATAAAGTGAAATATTAATCTTCATGTGATAAAGTTAGAATGCTTGTGGATGTGAATACTTGTGTACCTTAATTTCTAATACTCATGCTGCCTCAGTTATCATTGCTATAATGTTTTCGTACATATTTTTTTTGTTATATAGTGAGCTTAAAACATCAATTCTTTACTTCCTTGCAGATATGGGATTTTAATCTTGGAAGATCGAGGGATCACAATGAATCATCTCAAGTTGACTGTGGATATGGTACGAACAATGCAGGTTTTATGATCAAGAACTATAATGACCTTAACGAGAACTCCTTTGCTGCCAACGTTCTAGAAGATGCATATGACACCAACTGTACTGCAACAAATGATGAGGTCTTGTCTACTAACATCCATCACATGCCATCTGAGAATGTGAGCCATCCTTACATTTTTATATATAGTAATTTTTTCAATACTTAAATATATTTTTGATGATTTGAGATAAATTGTTAGTGACGAAAATATGTGAAATTGTCCTTGGACATAAACAGAGAATGTCAACATACTGCCATCTCTCCTGAGTATTTCTTTCCTCAATTGTAGCACTCTGAAGGTTTACTTCCCCAAATTAGCATAACTGATGAAATAGGCAGGTCCATTTGGCTGTCATTATTTTATGGCAGAGTCAAATATCTTCAGAGTGTAGTTTTTAGAAAACTGATAGTAGGTAAACAATATCGTAGTTTTATCAACCCATTCTATCGTTGTGGTGTGTCACTTTTGTCTTAGAAGAAGGTTTGAAGATCAAAGAATTTAGAGACGAGCTGGAGAAATCTCTGATAGTATCAGGATCAGTTGATTAACCAGATGAGATGGGGCTAGTAGCGTAAACCGGGTTCAATAGAGTCAAGACAGACAGTGGGGACTAGGTGATTAATCTTTTTCCAGACTGGACATGTGCAAGGCCTGGAACCAGTTATTGGTATCTACTTCAGTTGGTTGGAATCGACAAAAAATGGATCTTTCAGATTCATTGTTCCTAAACATGTGCAAAATATGTGGTTAGGAAATGAGTTTAGATCATTCCATTTTATTTTCCCATTGCCAAAGAGAGGTTTGCTATTGTAGTGGCCCAAGGGTTTGAGAGACCACCCTTTTAGAGGAGGTATGAGAGTATTCCTTATCGTCAGTAGTGAATCTCTGAACTCTCCTGAGGTTTCTCTGTCTGCATTTCACACAAAATCTTGGTGCATTTGTGATTGTGTTTGGAGCTCTTATGCCTTTATGTTTCTTGAATTGTTTGTGAGATTTTTGGACTTCTTTCCTGGACAAAAACAAAATAATGAGACTAACGGACTTGTAAAGTTGATGGCAGAAGTCTTGGATTAGTGTGGATCGTGGTCTTGGAATATGCAGAACTGTTTTAGTTTTTGCCTTCATATTTGCCTAACCGTCTAACTCCATGAATTGTCAGCGTGTCATCATCTTTGCTTTAAAAATGTTAATAATAACCTGTCTAGATGTACTATTTGCGTCAGCTCATGAGTTTATTAACCAAAGGAAATCATTAGTTATTTGGGTTAACCTTCCCAATAAACCTCTTTTTCCCTAAATGATTGAGCTATAATAATGTGTTTGTATGTTTTCATATGACATGCTAATCCTTCTCATCTTCAATTGCATAACTGAAGCAATAACCTAAGCTTGCCTCTCTTGGAGGTCTGATGCAGTGGCGTCTGATCCAAGTTGGCTCCATCTAAGCTCCAACTAGAAACCGATAGGCTGATCAAGTTCTAATTGAGATTTTGGCAGGACATTGGGATTTCCATGGAATTCAACTTAGCATCATGTTTCCTAATTGGATTTCAATTAGTACAATCTTAAGTTTACAGAGCGACTTGAACTCACATACTTTGATTCAAATTTTCAACATGCATTGCATTTAAACATTAGTGAATATCATGATTATGATGTTGGATATTGAAATATGTCTGCCTATATTGACCATGATGCATTGTCAATTTGACAACAACATGAGGGAATTTATGTAAGCATGTACATGTATTATCTTCATGATAGATTTATATGTGTACAGATATATGATCATGATTCATAATTTACTACTGATAATGATTCAAGAAAAATTGGCTGGTCCACAAGTTCATACTACAAAAATTGGCTGGTCCACAAGTTCATACTACATGGATTTTAGATTGCGATACTTGTAATCTTACTAAACATAGGGTTTTTGGTTATGATACTTATAATCTTATTATTTCTAGATCATAAATGCTACTTTTGCAATTTGTGCCTGCTGATCTGACTTTACAGCTGTTATTATATATACATTTTATGCATATAAATGTTGATTAGAATCTAGTATTAAAACTTATCCTTATGCTGGAAACAGCAGATTATCAGCTGTTATGTACTTACCATTGCTCTAGGCTCCTTGCTACAATGCAAATCTGATATATATTTTTCTCTCTCCAATGAGCAGTGCCACGTAAGCTTGTCCGGGAATTGGCAAACTGGGTCAACCCCTTCTGGAATCATTCCATATATTGGTTCTTCTTTGCACGATCTAGGGTCTGATGGCAGAATGATTGACATTTCTAGTTTCGGAGAACGACCCATAATTAGAAGCATTAGGAAGGTTGACAGCGAGCTACTGGCTCAGAACCGTGGTAATGCCATGCTACGTTACAAAGAGAAGAGGAAAAATCGCAGGCATGGGCTATACTTTCTATTATCATCCATCATCTGAAATTTCATTTTCCTTGCTGCTTGCCTTGAATTCTTGTTAATTTTTCTTGCGTTGAACAATTTTTAGGTATGAGAAGCAGATACGTTATGAATCAAGAAAGGCAAGAGCTGACAGTAGAAAGCGAGTAAAGGGTCGGTTTGTTAAGTCTACTGAAAATGGAGGCTGGGCCTGATTTGATGTTGCAGCTGCTTTTTTGTTGTAAATATTTGTGTTTTCTCCTGTCGTTGTTCTTTTTCTTGTGTTCCCTAAATGTCAGGGTAAGTTGAGATGATTCTTCGGATAGTAAATCCTATCTATTGTAACGCAGGTCCTATTTCTGATTATATGAAAGGCATCAATAAGTCTTCCCATTATTTCTTTTCCCCTTGGCATTTGGCATGAGTTGATGTAGGGTTGCTAACTTGGTCGAGCCTTTTTTTAAGCTAGCATCTTGTGATCCTAGTTGATGGAAAGGGACATAGATCATTTCATAGTATTTGGCTATAATTGGATTTATATTGATTTCTATCTGTATCCATATTTTAAGTTATACAGATAGGTAAGCTTCATACTAGTCGAAATGTTCGATATACAAATTACAGAACAGCAGTCAGATGAAAGAGAACATGTTGGAGTCCCCTTCCCTTGTGCACTTGGCCTTTGGGTATTCGTATTGACAATATGAATGTTTAAATTAGTCCAATATATAAAATCAAGTCATTTGACCTTCATTTGATTTGCCCATGTTACAAAATTGTATAGCTAAATATTGTTTTTTTTAAAAATTATGACATGATCAATTGACAAATAAATTTCAAATGACTTAATTTTATATATTTAAACTAATTTAGACGTGTAAATTAATGTGAACGTTTCGGATCGTCGATATGAAGATCCGAAGGTTGAGTGCACAACGAAATGTCTGTCTATATATATGTGTATATATATATGAAGTTGAATAGTTGTTACAGGGAGCATCTTTAGGAGATGGTGGAAGCCTTAGAAGAGGAGATGGTGGAAGCCTTAGAAGAGAGAGAAGATCGAGGGATCATTGATGAATAGTTAGAGAAACGGGGTTTCTACTACCTGGTTATGATTGAGTCAATAATAATCTCTAATATTATAATGGGAGAAGGCCTTAGTGTCATTCGTAAATGTTTGTCATTCTATCAACCCGTGCAACGCACATGTTGGTAGATTTTTTTTTTTGTCCTTTTCATTTTCCCTCTCCATTTTTTCCACGTGCAACGCATGTGTATAATACTAGAATTTTTTTTTAATCCTTTTCATTCTCCCTCCCCATTTTCCCCACGTGCAACGCACGTGTATAATAATAATTTGAAGATGTGGTTCTTATTTTTTCGTCTATAATTTCACCAATGTCTTGTACATCTTTCACCAATGTTCTGGATTTTTCTCCTAACTACCTCATAGTTTTGGTCAAGTTAATTGATCTGCGGTATGTCAAGTAAGTTAATTGATCTGCGGTAGAATGTTTAGAAATAATGATCTCCAGTTTATGTCAATTAACTCATTACCTTAACAACTTGTTAATCAGTGACATTCTCTGATTACTACCAACATAAAAGATATCTGATTGTGGTCTGAAACTATCTTTTTTCTTTGATACATTACATTATACCTGATGTTTTGTTGTATTTGTCGAGCAATTCAGAATGTGTGTTTGGTAAAAAGCTGAGTTGTATCAATGGCATGTAAAATCAAAGACATAAGAGCATCCACGGTCGTTTGCTATTTATCCACTTTATGCATTTTTTAACAAACGAATCGCTACAGTCGTTTGCCATTTTTTCATATTTTGACAATTTCACAATAATAGATGGCTATATATGAGAGCGGATATAAGAAAATGCATATTATACAGGATGGATCTTCAAGATCCGCGTGAAGATCCGTCCCACTAAAAAAAATTATTTTTTATTTCGTCAGACAGAACTAGACAATCCGTCCGAAGTTTATTTTTGATGCTGTTTATTTCTGAGGCACGTGTGGAAGCACCAGGTGTGAGTTCGAACTCAATTTGTATTGAAGGAGATTGCCGCTCGTCTACCGACCTCCGGTTGACCTTCTGGGGCCTACGATGAGCTCGGAAAGGCGTTGAAGGTTGGGCTCGGATCGGAAGGGTCGGATCCGAGGTCTTGTGTACCTGCAGACGGTCCTGAAACACCGGGGTTTGTCCCGGTGGCGGACCCTCCGACGCTCTAGTCAGTCTCTGTGAGAGAGTAGCAATAACTAGGTATATTTAAGTGACAAAAGATTGATTACCTTCAAAAGGTGGGTGAGGGTCTAGTATTTATAGAAAATCCCAACCGGGTTTGGTTCCGCTTGGGGGCCGGGTTTGGATCCGAAAGCCCATGGGCCTGACGTGGTAGAAGGCCCAGGGGGTTTAGGGCGGTTGCGGTGATACCAGGAGTGGTGTAGGGCTGACGTGGCGAAACCCTTGGCGGTATTTGGAGCTGACGTGGCCCATCGTGAGTCCTCTGTGCATCTGGGGGAATCGGAGGGCCTAGGCTGCGCCAGGTCATCCCTCTGCCCCGCCAGAGAGGGGGGACGGCATGAGGGACTGCTCCGGATCGGACTCCGGGGGATACTGAGGCTCGTCAGTACGAGGAAGCCGGCACTGTGGGGGCAAACACGAGGTTCGGCGCCGACCCTGAAGGGGTCCGGAGCCGAACCAGGTCGGTATTCTTGCTTTTCTGAGTAGGAATTGTATTGGGCCTTGGATGGGCCTCAGGCCATTTTCTCACTGTCACACAAGCCCCCCACTCCTGCAGGGGGCGCGGGAGCTAGCCGTGGAGGAGTGTTCATGATTGTAAAAAATGGGAGGGCGGATCACAGGGCCTTCCTGGTGGTGCTGTCCTGAAGCTTGGATAGAACCTCGAGCTAGTCGAGGGTCAAAGTGCAGGTGAAGGTGATGGTGAACTGTTGTCTCTTCCAGAAAAGAGTACCCTGGTGTTCGATTGAACCTCGAGAGGTCGAGGGATTACGCGTCGACAAGGGTGATGGCGAGCCGTTGCTTCTTCCTGAGAAGAGTACCCGGGTGCCAGACCGAACCTCGAGAGGAGGGGGAATTATGGGCTGGTAAGGGTGATGACTAGCCGATGGATCTTCCGAAGAAGAGTACCCGGGTGCCAGACCGAACCTCGAGCTGGCGAGGGATTGTGGGTTGGTTAGGGTGAAGGCGAGCCGTTGTTTCTTCCTGAGAAGAGTACCCCGGTGCCAGGCCGAACCTCGAGACGAGGGGGAATTACGGGCTGGTAAGGGTGATGGCCCGCCGGTGGATCTTCCGAAGAAGAGTACCCCGGTGCCAGACCGGACCTCGAGCTGGCGAGGGATTATGGGTCGGTAAGGGTGAAGGCGAGCCGTTGTTTCTTCCTGAGAAGAGTACCCCGGTGCCAGACCGAACCTCGAGATGAGGGGGAATTATGGGCTGGTAAGGGTGATGGCCAGCCGGTGGATCTTCCGAAGAAGAGTACCCAGGTGCCAGACCTGACCTCGAGCTGGCGAGGGATTACGGGTTGGTGAGGGTGAAGGCGAGCCGTTGTTTCTTCCTGAGAAGAGTACCCCGGTGCCAGACCGAACCTCGAGATGAGGGGGAATTATGGGCTGGTAAGGGTGATGGCCAGCCGGTGGATCTTCCGAAGAAGAGTACCCAGGTGCCAGACCTGACCTCGAGCTGGCGAGGGATTACGGGTTGGTGAGGGTGAAGGCGAGCCGTTGTTTCTTCCTGAGAAGAGTACCCCGATGCCAAACCGAACCTCGAGACGAGGGGGAATTATGGGCTGGTAAGGGTGATGGCCAGCCGGTGGATCTTCCGAAGAAGAGTACCCAGGTGCCAGACCCGACCTCGAGCTGGCGAGGGATGACGGGTCGGTGAGGGCGAAGGCGAGTCGTCGCTTCTTCCTGAGAAGAGTATCCCGGTGCCAGACCGGACCTCGAGTTGGTGAGGGGGAGTTACAGGCCGTTTATGGGGCGAACCGTTGTGCCTTGGGGTTGTTCTGAGTAGTGTGGTCCGTTTTTTCGCGGAGCATTTTGGGGGCGCCTGGGGACCTGTGCAAGATTCCCATTTCCCAGGTGCGTTAATGGCGCCGCTAAGTAACGGTATGGCGCATGGTCTTCCGTCGTTTGGTTTTCCCCACATCATAATGGCCGGCCCCTGGGGGGGCTTATAAGTACCCCCCCCCCCCCCTTTTCTCGTTGTGGTTCAAATCCAGGCAAAGGTGGTCTGTTTGGCCCATAAAGGTGTCTGCTTCGGCGGACGCCTGTTTTTTTTGAAAATTCTTGCCCCTGGTCTTGTCGGAGAGGTAGTTTCTTTGTCGCCCGATCTTCTCTTGGATCTGATGGCCCTGAGGTGGCGGTCAGATCCGGGGGGGGTCCGGGCGAGAGGGATAGCGACCGAACGTCGAAGGGTGAGCCGTCTGCAATAGCGGAGGTTCTATCCTTCCGAGAGGGATGAAGGGCGTTCCGGGCCGGTTGTTTGCAACTGCGAAGGTTCGGTTGCTGGAGTAGGCTGGGCCTTTGCAGTTGCATCAACTGGCTCGGAATGGAGCACTTCTTTCGGCCTTCGGGTGTTGGTCTGCTTTTGACCGAGGTGCTTGCCGAGGGGGGCGTCTCGAAGCTTTGGGCCCTGGGTAGATGAGTAGTTCTCCGATGGGAGGCTGACTATTCTGTATCCCAATAGGGCTCCAGGTTGAGGCGGTTTCGGTCTCACCCGGGAACAGTTCGGGTCTTCGGCCGATGACGCTGTAAGCCCCGAGCTGCTCGCGGGTGAAAGGGGAACCGGCCCAGTCTCGGAGCCCGGGGCGTCTGTCTGAGGACGGCGCCTTAAATCATAAAAATAAAAATGTTCCCTCCTCCGAATACTTCTTCTGCGCTGGCCTCCGTGACTGGCTGCCAGCCTGTCAATGGATGATGTCAGCGTCGCACGTTTTGAGGATGTGGCGCGAATTCTTAGGCGGCAGTTGCATGTCGGATAGGTGAACAGTACTCGCGGGAATCGAGGAGTCGCTTCTATCTCCCATAAATAGTCCCCCCTCTCCCCTATTTGTCCACTCCTTTCTCTTTCAAAATAAAATTTTTTCAATACTTCCGCGCTCATCTTCGCGTCTTGCTGTACCGGACTTGCCCTTCCGAAGTAACCCTAGGTGAGTTAGCAAGCCTATTTAGTCTAGGCATAGATGGATAGGGCTCAGTCTGGCTCGTCAGCGTCGACGTCTGGGGGGGTGGAGCCTATCTCTGACTCGACGTCCTGGGAGGAGTCCGTACTCGAGGTGGAGCCAGTGCATGCTGACGGGTCTTCTGACACGGTTTCGTGGGAGGAACCGGTGGTTGAGGAGGCGGCCCATGGTGCGAGGTTGTCGCGCTCTCGTCGTCCTCTCGTGGTGGAGAGTAGCGGGTCGGAGGAAGCGACTGATGGTTTGGACGACGTCCGTGTTTTGGAGTCGGCTGCCGAGGGAGAGAGAGGCGAGGGCGGCATTGTAAGGAGATCCATGGTTCCGGGGGTAGGTCCGAACTCCATGCCGACTGGTCGGGGGCCCTTATTCACTCCTTCGTCGGAGCGGTCCGAGAAGAGGAAGAAGGCTCCGAGGAAGGTAGAGTGGGGAACTAGTGGCTCGAGCAAGGGGACTGGTTCGCCCGCGCAGCCGAAGCATTTCCGTCAGTATCCGGACGACCTGTCCGATCAGGAGCTCTTTGGCGTGCAGGCCTATTCGCCGAGCCGGACGAGAGTGTTGATGGACGCGATTCCGACCGCCTTGGATGGCGGGGACTTGGAAGTCTTGCAATTGGCGTACCACATAGGGCCTAGTTACGAGTTGATGCTGCCGAGCTCTACTCTTCGCCCAACCGATCCCTTGTCTGCTTGGTACTGTGCCTTCCCTGTGGACGCGTTTATTTCTGGACTGAGGTTGCCGATCCATCCGTTTGTTCGGGAAGTGTTGAACTGGGCCTCCCTGGCGCCGATGCAGTACGGGCCGAACTCTTGGGAGCAGATAATCAGCTTTGTACTGACGTGCGAGGAACAACGGGTGCCCCTGCATTTGAACGTGTTCCGCGCGTTGCTGGCGCTTTGCCCGGCAGCCGAGGGGGTTTACTATATCTCCCCCCGGAGTAGGCGGAAGGTTGTTCATAGCCGTCTTGATTCTTTTAAGGACTGGAGGAAAAAGTATCTGGTGGTTCGGAGTGAAGAGCCCTGGGACATCCCGACTCGATGGAATTACTCCAAGCCGAGTTATCCTGCGCCGGGGCAGGGAGATCTGACGGTCGAGGAGTGGGGGTTTGTAGAGTGTCTTCGTTTGTCCCCTAGTGTTAATTGGACTAAGGTGACGGAGGTTCGCCTGGCGAGCGTTGGACTGAGCCCCGCCGTTCTCCGTATGTAGTTGTTTCTTTTCCCTCGATCCTTTCGTACATTCTCGCTCATTGTTCTTAATGGTTATTTTCTGCAGATATGGATGAGGCATCGATCCAAGCGAGGCGGCTCGCCATGAAGAAGGAAAATGCCGAGAAGAAGAAGAAGGCGGAGGCGGCGAAGAGGCCGAGGGAGCTGCCCCTTGTTATCTCGGAAGTCCAACTCGAGCCGAGGACCAAGAGGGGTCGCTCCGAGATGAGTAAGGGCGCGGCTTCTTCGACGGGTCAGGGCGCAGCGGGGGTCCCTGTTCTCGGCAAGGGGAAAGGTCCCTGGGTTGAGGCCGAGGAAGAGGATCCGGTGGTGGAGCTAATGCGGCAGCGGTGGGCTCCTGACTGGTCGGTTCTGATGGGGGACCGTCTGACAGAGGAGGCCCAGGCCGTTGAGGTGGTGGAGAAACTGGCGACCCCTCGCGATCGCAAGGTGATGGAGGGCGAGCCCGTAGAGATGGCGTTCGCCCGCCTGGCGCGGGCCACTGTGCAGGTAAGCCCGTCGACTCTGTATCTCCTTGTTGATTTTTGTGCCGAGGCCTGATCTTTGTCTGCCGTTGGTTGTAGGCTTGCATACAAGGGGCCAACATCAAGAACCTGTACGAGGCGTCCCTGGCCCAAGAGCGAGCTCGGGCGGACAAGAGCGAGCTGGAGGTGAAGGAGATGCGAATCGAACTCGAGGGTTCGCATAAGAGAGAGCAGCAGCTGGAGCTCCAGCTCAAGGCCAAGGATGTGGAGTGGGAGAAGAAGGTGGCCTCCCTGAAGACGAAGTTTGCCAAGGAGGCGGAGGAGGTGTTGTGCAAGGGCCAGCAGATGGTGATCGCGGCCCAGGACAAGAGCTATGAGAGGGCCCTCAGTCACGTGAGGCACTTCTTCCCGGCCCTCGATCTGTCCAATTTTGAGTATGATATGGAGATCGAGGGGTCGTCGAAGACTCTGGGCGAAGCAGGGTCCGCCGTCGACCCCTCGGCCGACACTCCCGCGGATCCGTCCGTCGGCGCGGAGGTGGGTCAAGGAGTTGTGTAATTTTTGTCTTTCTTTCCCTCTCCCTCGATTGTGTTTGCCTCCCGCGGACTGGCCACCGCAATTTTTGTAAGAAACACTTGGATTTACAGTGGTAAGAAAAGTTTTTGACCGGTCGGTTGTTTTTGAGTCTGGACATTTCTGAATCTTCTTGAGAATGTGCGTTTGAGTTGGTTGGTTGCTGGAGGGGGAGGGGCTCGGAACACTGATGAGGCTTGTTACTTTTGTCGGAATAAGTCCGCCGTCTAAAGCGTGGAGGCGCGCCGGTTGAGAAGAGCGGTGTGGGACCGGGAGCTTGGCGGCGCGGACCTTGGACAGGCCGGGCTTAGTACTTTGGTGCCGAGGTCCTCTCCCGGGGGGTTACCTCGCGACACCTTTATGGAGAAGGGGACGGGGGTGCCTTGTTACAAGGCGATGTCGGGTGCTTCGCTCTCTTCCCTCGCGGGTCGACAGGCGGAGGGGGTCCCCTTTGCGCTGCTGCTGTTGCAGTGGGCGCGACCGGATGACGCCCTGAGCTCTGTGGTTGGAGGGTCGAATGTGGCTGAGGCTAAGGAGCACCATAACGAGGGGAGGGGCCCCTAGTTGCTTGACCGAAATACTCTCCGTTCCTCGTTGGGCCTGAGGGGCCCTGATCTTCCTGATTTGAGATGAGTGGAGCGGTCTTGTATCGGTCTTTGTTTTTCTTTTGTTTGATTTTTCCTCTTTGGAACGAAAAATAAAAAGGGGTATGAAAGGAGAATCCTTTTCCTTCCCCGCTCCGGTCAGTAGTGTAGTACGCAATGTCGGAGGCAAGGTCTGGCTCCATCGTTCCGTAAGGGATCGAAGAGGGGCTTTAGGAAGGACTTTTGGTCCGGACTCGTATTGAGATTATCGAGACATTTGGGTTCGGACAAAAAGGGATACCTTTTAGCATAAGGTAGGGAGGGCCGCTAAGGCAGCTTTTTACAAGTGAGGGTTTATACAAAAGCCGATTTACATTTAGCCGGGTCATAACCTATGCTCGTTCGGCGTCGAGGGGGAACACACCTCCCCCGACGGTGGTCATGTGGCACGACCGTGCCGCTTCTTGGCTGCCTCGGACGATGCCGACTCCTTGAGGGGTGGGGAACTTGAGCTTCAGATGGTAAGCCGAAGGCACTGCTTGTAGGGAGCACAGTCCAGGCCGGCCAAGTATGGCGTCGTAGGCCGTCTTGATGTTGACCACCATGAAGTCCATGGATTCGGTCCTCTTGACAGGAGTCGATCCGGCGGTAACGTCGAGGGTAACAATTCCTTCTATCACGACAGGGACGCCTGAGAACCCGTGCAGGGTGTACCCGGCTGGCTTGAGTTTGCCTCGGGGTAACCTGAGATTTTCGAAGTCATCGAGGAAGAGAATATTCACCGAGCTACCGTTGTCGACGAGGATCCTGCGGACCTCATAATTAGCCATGTGAAGGTTGATGACGAGGGCATCGCAGTGGGGCAGGCGGACTCCTTCAAGGTCTTCTCCTGAAAAGGAGACCGGCCTTGATTGTAATTTGGGTGAGGGGTCGTCTCTGACAGCGTTCACCTCTCGGATGGAGGCTTTTCTGGAAGTTTTTGATTCACCTCCCATCGGCCCTCCGTGGACGCAGTGCAAGATAAAAGGGATATCTACGGCCCCCTCGGAATCGGGGTTCCGACTCTGGGTCTGGTTCGGAGGAGGATTCGGAGCCGATTGGCTCCGGTTCCTAGCGGCTCGCCGATCCCGTGGGCCTTCTCGGGTAAATTTTCGGAGGTACCCTCTGGAAATGAGCCCTTCAATTTCGTCTTTCAGGGCTCGGCATTGGTCGGTCTCGTGCCCGTGATCTCTGTGGAAGCGGCAGTAAAAGCGCTGGTCTCGATTCTTATTGTTATTAGATCGGGGGGGTAGTCGGACAATGCCCTTGTCTTCGATTTCCAAGAGGATGGCGGATACGTTATGCGTCAGGGGGGTGTACTTCTCGAAGCGGGGGACTGGCGGGACCTTCTTCATGGCCCCCGGGTCCCTTGGAGCTATCTTTGGTGGTTCGACTTCCTCGGTCTTCCGCTTCCCTTTCCCGGTGGGATCCTTGGCGTCTTCGGGATTTAGGGCCTCTTCTGCCCTTATGTATTTCTCGACCCTATTAAGGAGGTCGGGAAAGTCGACGGGGGGTCTCTTGGCCAGAGAGGCCTTCAGCTGTCCGGGGCGGACGTTGTGTCGGAATGCCGCTGAAGCGACGCCTCGGTCGAGGGAGGAGACCGACCTTGCCTCCGTGGTAAATCTCCGGACGAACACCCTGAGTGATTCCCCCTCTTCCTGTTTGAGCTTGAGTAATGAGGCGCTGGTCCTTTCGGCCTTCCGGCTAGTGACAAAATGGGCTAGAAAATTTCCCTCGAGTTGGTCGAAGGAGTAAATGGAGCCGGGGGCGAGTTTCGAGAACCACTCGCGAGCAGGACCCCGAAGGGTGGCCGGGAAGGCTCTGCAGAGCAGGGGATCCGAGGCGCTGTGAATCATCATGAGGGTCTTGAAACCTTCCACGTGATCAGCAGGATCCCCTTCGCCATCGTAGGTCTCGAATTGAGGGGGTCGGAAATTCCGGGGTATTTCTGCTTGGAGGATTGGGGCGGAGAAGGGAGGACGGACAGGCCTGTACCCCTGAGGCGCTCTTCGGCCGCCGTCCCCTACGTGATCGAGGCGGTCCTCCATTTCTTGTAGGCGCCTTAGGAGTACGTCGTCGTCTTCTGGTTGGATCGTTGAAGGGCGGGACGCGCTGGCTTCGGCGTCCGACCCTGTTCGGGAATGGAGGGTTTCTTCCCTGGGGGCCCGTCGGAGGGCCCCCAGCATTTCTCTTCGGAAGTCTCGGAATTCCTTGTGAGTGACGGGGGCTCCTTCGGCCCGGTTTGGTTGGTCCGAGGGTTGTCTTCCGACTCGGCTGAGCGCGGGTCTGCGTGCCTCGGACGGTGGCCTCGGGCGGTTCGGGGCCGGGTTGGAAGCGGCCTTTCTCCTGCTGCGGGTAATCTTGCGGTTGAGGATTATGCCCCGGAGGTCGGGCTGGGCTGGCCGGCCGACGCTCCCTTGGGACTCCCGAGAGGGAGCCTTGTGTTTCGACGGGCGTGGCCTGGCTTTAACGGTGGGTGGGGGCGAGTCCCGTTGGTTGACGGAGGGAGCAGCCCCCTTGCCTTTGGTTGCCATGAGGATTCGGCTGTCGATGGCCTTTGAGGGTCTGGGTCGGATCGGCTTCTGGAGCAGCTGTTCCCACAGACGGCGCCAACCTGATGCTGTTTATTTCTGAGGCACGTGTGGAAGCACCAGGTGTGAGTTCGAACTCAATTTGTATTGAAGGAGATTGCCGCTCGTCTGCCGACCTCCGGTTGACCTTCTGGGGCCTACGATGAGCTCGGAAAGGCGTTGAAGGTTGGGCTCGGATCGGAAGGGTCGGATCCGAGGTCTTGTGTACCTGCAGACGGTCCTGAAACACCGGGGTTTGTCCCGGTGGCGGACCCTCTGTAACACCTCGAATTTTTAAAATATCGAAAATGTCTGTTTTTATATATTTTGAGTGGTGAAAATTATTTTTGATATATTTTATTTAAATATTGATATCGGTATGGATATTTATGGTAGATTGGTATTATTGCTATATATTGAAGCCGTGAGTTGAGATTTTATGTGAATAATTATTGTTTATTTTATTTTATAATTTTGAAGGATTATTGCGAGATAATTGCAATGTATTTTGTATTGTTGGTGCTATTAGAGAAAAGAGTTGGGGTTTACTTGAAATATTTTGGAGGTCTAGGGGTCTATTTGTAAATATCCATTTATAAAAATAGTATTATTATTATGATAATTTTATCTCTACTACTATAATGGGAGAACACCTTAGTGTAATTTGTCCTCAACCCAAATATTTTCGAAAGTGGACCAGTTATGGACTAATATTGGTAATTATTTTCGAAAGTGGACCAGTTTGGTAAATATTTTCACAGTGGGTCAGTTTGGAAATAATTTTCTTATTAAAACCCCCCCATTCTTCTTTCTCCTCCGTTCTCTTTCTTTTTTTTTCCCGATCCCAAACCGACCCCATCCCGACCACTTCCCAGCCCAAAAATCCCGACCTTTCCATCCATAAAATTTCGATTAAATTAGGGGGCAAGCTCAATGAAGGGTTCTCTTCTCTATGGTAGCTTCAATTTGGGGAAAAAGCAATGGAAAGGTATACCCTATTGTATTTATTCGTATAGAATTTAGTATGGTTAGTTTTATTGAGGAGGATTATGATGGTAGAGAGATTTAGAAGTGTTGGAAGTGGTAGATTTGGGAAATTAGTGGGTTGTTAGAGAAATTGCAATTTGTTAGTAAATGAGGGTTTTGGGTTTGTAAAATAGAGATATATATATATAAGAATTATCTCTGGTATGGTGGTAAAAATTGGAGTGAGTCATTAGAATAAAATGGGAAGTAGTGATTTTGGTATAGACTCGAATTATAGAGTTTATGAAATCGGGTAGAAAACTCGATCCAAATAATTAAAGAAAATGCATATGAGGGTGTAGAGTATTATGCAAGGATTAATATAAATTTAGGATGATTTTTATAGGCTTCCAGCTCAATTAAATTGAGTGAAATAAATTATAGGCGAAAAGTGCATGCCGGGTGTTCGGTGAAATGCCCGCGCGATATAGAGGTGAGAATTTGATGAGTTCGGAGGTGTAGTTGAGTCTCATTATTATTATTAATCCTAATATATGAGATTAGGAAAAAGAGGATTAAAGAAATTAGAAAATACGAATTTTTCTTATTAGAAAGCCTCCGATCAATAAGGGAATGTTTGTATGGGGACCCAAATTCGAAATCCGTCGATGTAGCTCGGCTACTTAGGTCATTTGTAACGTGTGGGCGAAGACGGATTCGAGTTTGGAGGTTCGGAGGCCGATATTTGAGTTTTAAGCTAATCGGTCCTATAATTTTCCATTTAGGTGGAAAAAGTCGAACTTCGACTGGCTGCTGGGCGGACATGGGACATCGTTTACTCGATCCGTCAGGTGAGTATGTTGTATTTATAAATATTTTATATTGTGGCCAAATTTCGTGGTTTTCTGATATATTTTATAGAAGTTATGCTAAAAATTGATTCTCAATGAAAATACGGATTTTTGGAGCTCGAAAATGGGTTTTTGTGATATGTGGTGAAATTAACTATTTTAAGTGTATAAAACCTATATTATGGATTAATGTGATGTGTTGAAGTATAAAAATTAAATATGTTAAATTGTTTATGCGTATTTTTATCCCGTGCATGTTTTGTGCATGTTTTGGGGCATATAAGCCCTTATAGGTGATTTTATCTATATGAAACATGATGTATGAGCTAGTATGCTATAATTAGATATTATAAGACTTAATTAGAGGAAATAAGTGGTTTTGGCCCCTTATGATGGGAAATCCGCATGTGTGATGTTTATTTGTAAAATATATATAGATGATTATGATGTGTAATGCAATAATTGACGAAATTAAATAAGTGGGTGCATGTTTACATTTTAATTATGTTTGAAATAAATTAATGGGAAATAATATGACATGTTGGTTTATATGATAAATGACTTGGTGTATGTTTATATGGGATTTAATGAAGTAGCGAATAGCATGGTATTCATAATGGGTGATGTTATGGTAGGTTAAATAACATGATGGTTTCTATGTTAAATGACATGGGATATGCATATATATATATGATACAACGAGATGGTAATAAATATCGTGGACATCAAATGTGCATCAAACGCAAGAAAAAGGTGAGATGGTAAGTGCTAATAAAATGTGTTATTATTCTTGTGATTAAAGTCAAAGATGTGGCTATTGTTGAATTAAAAGTTGTGATGCTTTATGTTGATAAAGTAAAATGGAAAGATGCAATGATTAATGCTAATAACAGATGGCTTGTTGACCAGTACCTACAGCAATCCTGGGGGTTTGGGCTAGACCTCCTAACACCCAAGGACCGGCTTGGGGTAAGTGGACCCAAACTATGTTTGGGGTAAGTGGATTTTATCGCCCAAGCTATCGGCTTGAGGCCCGGTTTCCCTCGATGACAGCTGTCGCGAGGACGTACCCAGTTTATCTGGGGTAAGTGGTTTTTCCCTCGATGACAGCTGTCGCGAGGACGTACCCAGTTTATCTGGGGTAAGTGGTTTTTCCCTCGATGACAGATGTCGCGAGGACGTACCCAGTTTATCTGGGGTAAGTGGTTTTTCCCTCGATGACAGACGTCGCGAGGAAGTACCCAGGTTACCTGGGGTCAGTGGCTTTTTCCCTCTTGGCTTCGGCTGGGAGGACGTACCCAAGTTCTACTTGGGGTAAGTGGTTCCCTCGCTAGTTCGGCTAGGAGGAAGACGTAGCCTCGGACGAGTAAGACTCTGTGTGAGCATCGAGCCGCGTGTTTACTGGGCTGTCGGCTTTCAGTATGTTGGGATACTGTGGCTCACTGGTCGACGAACTAATAAAATAAATAAGTGTTAATAATAAATGTGGTAGTAAAGAAAGTGGTAAGTGGAATGTGAATTGTGGTAGTAAAGGAAAGTGGATAGTAAAATGTGTATTGTGCGTGGAAACGAAAGTGGATAGTAAAATGTGAACTGTGTGTGGAAAAGAAAGTGTGTGAATGAAGTAAATGTGAAAGTGAACGTGCTATGAGTTAATATATGAAAAGAAGTGATAAATGCAGCATGTGATTAATTTAAGATGAAAATAATAAAAGAGATGTGTTATCCTGAATAATACAAAGTAATTGCATTATAGGTGTGATCATTAAAGTAAAATACAGTTGATATGAGTTGTACCTTGGAATTGTGTCAAGGAACTACCTGCCCGCAATTTCAGTAGAAATTGTGGGAACTACCTGCCTTGGCATAATTCGCAGGGTGAGTGGATATAATAGTGGTAATGATTAATAGAAATGAGAAATAAGGTGAAGTAAAGATGATAAGCGATTGAAGTGAAATTAATAATCAAGCTATCGGCTTGAGATGTGATGTGATATTACCCAAATTGTGTGTTTGAGGTACGGTGACTATTACCCAAGCTATCGGCTATGAGATGTGATATGTGGTGGCCCCAGAGTGTGTTTGGGGATTAAGTGAAAATGATAATAAGAAATATAATCCTTATAAGAATGAGAATTACTAAGTGGAGTAATGAGATGTGAATGAGTTATAAAACATGGTTTGATGTAACCAGTATAAGTATTCTATTAATGAGGTGTTATTGATGTGATGAAATGTGAGAGCATTGCAATAAGCATTAAGATATTATACTTGCGTTATGAGACTTGAATGAATGTGGCATTATGAGAATAGAAGCATATAGGAAGGAAGTGATACTTGTTGTATTTTAATAAAATAAATACCTGTATTATGAGACTGGTTATGAAAATGGTTATTAAGAGTGTATGTTGTATTATGAGTTGTATTCCCATAAAGGGTTATTAATGAAAGGAGTAATAACATTATGTAGTTATATTCATATAATGCTATTATGACGATACTTGTGGAAGAATGAATATTTGGGTTAGAGAAGATAAATTGAAAAGTAATGGATTGTATGTGTATTCGTATTATGCGGATGTAAAATAAGAATATATATATACGAGGTTGAGGTGAAGTATATTATATATATACGAGGTCGAGATGAAGTATATTATATATATACGAGGCTGAGGTGAAGTATATTATGAAATGTGGGAAGTTATGGATAATTGAACAGTTGAGTGCAGGATTGGCAAAGTATTTGATATATCGTCGTACCGATGATGTTGTTGTGTTCAGGATTCGGGTAGCATTATCGTAACGTGGTATTTGTAAGTTTAAATTATTTTCTTTATACTATTTTAATTTGTCATTAGATTAATAACTATACTCACACCAGAAATGGCTAACCCCTTAGTGTTTGGGGGGGTTAGGGGAGTCTGAGGACTACCCTAGATCCCCCACTGTTGCAGGTTCTCATCAGTGCAGAGGTGAGGCGTGGAGTGATAGTATAACTTTTTATTTTAAAAATTTGTATTATTTAGTTATAGGAATAGTGAAATTTATGATTTAAATTGTATTATGAGTGTATAAGCCTGTATATGACGATGATGAGTATAGTGTGAGGTGGTGTAGTATGTTGGTGACCCGTACCCAGCTCGTCGTGGAGTACCAGGCTCTGTGGTAAGTTTTACAATGATTTTTCTAAGATTTTACCTCGTTTTTCAAAGAAATTCATAGTTTTTAATTGATATTTGATAATCCGTTATGAGTTTGGCCCCCAGAGCATTATATTATATTGCCTGTATGTATCTGCTCATTTTGGCCTGGGGAGCCCATGAAAATATTATGTGGTTTGTGAGCTACGGAATTTTGAGCAGAATTCCGTAAGCTTTTTGTGTTTCGGGGCAAAATTTACAGGGGAGACTCTGCCAAAATTTTTCCTGAAATATAACTTTCTTAGTTTATAATTAAAGTGATATAGAAATTGAAAGAATTGAATTTGGAGACTTAGTTTGAAAAAAAAAAAAAAAAAAAAAATTTGGGTCGTTACAGTTTGGTATCAGAGCTTAGGTTAACTGGGAATTTGTTAATCCTAGTGATCTTGCTATGTGAGTATGGGTTCATTAACGCTTAGTTGGAGATAGAGAGTGTATTTTATGTGGGTGATTTGTTGAAGAATAGATTCTATTGTCGAATGGTGTGATCCACATTAGACTTTTGTCTGACTTTGAGTCAGCATTGCCTTTCTTGGCCCTGCATATAGACCTCTATAGAAATCCCAGAGTGAAGTAGTGTACTATTGGGGTATTCTATTATATTGATTGCTGGGTGCCGTAAGGAACTATTCCCAGGAGATCTGGTGTAGGTCCTATGGACATATGTTCTGTAGGTGTATATTTTATATATTGAGGAGTGGTGTGTGGTTATGGTTTTATCCCATATTTGGGAAGATTGATTGGTTGTAGAGGGTTATGTAGGTCATCTGCATAGTTGGGGTATGGTACAGGGAGGATTCAGGTGAGACAGCCCGATGAATCCCAGTTTTGATTGTAGGTAGCGCCTTGGACAATGAAGATTATACTCGTTGGGTTTGGTGGAAATATCTAAGGCAATGATTGAGATTGTTGATGGGGTTTGCAAAATTTTTGATATATTTGAAGAGGTTTTTGGTCCTCCCACCTTAGCGAACTCTGGAGTTCAAGATCGTTTTGATAATTGGTATGGCTCCAATTTCTAAATCAGCTTGAGTATAGCACTTAAGGAATGGAAAAGATGAAAGAGAATTTGAGGAGATGTTTTTGATAAAGGATATCAGTTTAAGTGATACGCCGTAGGGCGCGCCGACAGTTTCCGTAACACAGAAGGTGATTCACCGAGAAGGTGTACCGAGTAAGGTGACTATTAAGTATTCATTGTTGAGAATAGATAATTTGATGGATTTAGTTGCGGGGAGTGCCACTAATCTCCCGGCTAGAGTTGCGCACCGAGTACTATCAGATAATCTTTGAAGAGAGAAAAGATCTCAGGAATTGTTTTTCGTATTCAGTATGACTTGTATGAGTTCTTAGTGATATCTTTGGGCTGGCGAACGTCCCTGCAGTTTTTATGAATTTGACGAATTGGGCCTTCCACCCTTATATTAACAGGGTGTGATTGTAATTGTAGATGATATTTGGTGTACTTTTGCAGTATGGAGGGGCAGAGATGGCACCTCCGAACTGAGTTGTAAACTCGTTGGGACTAGAAGTGGTATGAAAAGTGTGCAGAATGTCATTTTTGGGAGTGAGAAGTGTGATTTTTAGGACACATTGTGTCTGTTGAATGCGTATTTGTGGATCCGAAGAAAATTTCAGAAGGTGGAAAGACGGGAAATAACCCTCGGATGTGTTGAAAATTCAAAGTTTCTTGGTTTTAAGTGGCTATTATCGGAGGTTTATTCCTCGGCTTTCTATTATTGCTGTACCGATGACTCATTTCATCATAAAGAATGAGCCGTTGGTATGACCAGAACAGCGTGAAGAGATATTTTCAAGGGTTAAAGGAAGATGAACGACGACTCATGTTTTGATCATCCCGAGAAGGGAGTGCATGTAGTACCGGATCAGGTGGAGTTTGATGCCTAAAGGCACGCTTGTGGTTTATATCTTGAGGCAGTTGTGGTTATACGGGGTGCGTGAATTACGCAGATTTGAAATTAGTGACAGTAGGGCATGTATTAAAGGTGTTGAGAAATTTGTTTTTCAGAAAATAGTTTTAGCTTTTTCTGTGATCGTAAGAGTTTGAACATTTGTTCGTGTAAATGATTTGAGCAGGAGGCACTATACGTGGCTTGAGTACTATGGTAGCTTGGTATGGAAATAAAATACCACCCGGGGAAGAAATAAAGGGATGAATGCTATAAATGAAAAGAAGATTTTGTCCTAATAACGTCCCAGGAGTGGACGGTGTTCAGTTCAATAGATTAAATTGATTTTATTTCAGTAGTAGAGGTTGATCCGACCCTATATATCGGTAGTTTATCAATACAGTTGTCTATCCTACAGTTGACCAGTCAAGCTGGGATTCAAAATTTCTGTTTGTGACAGAGGAAGTAGGGTCGAATTCTGGATGAGATTAGTGAATGTAATGTAGATTGGTCAGTAGGCAGTAGGGAAATCCTTGTTATTATCGTAGATTTGGTGTTCTTGATGAGGATGGCTTGTGGTAGTAGGTGATGGAGAATGTTCTTTATATTAAGTATATTGTCTATCCTGGTGGCATGAAGATATATCAAGATTCTAGGAGAATATTTTAATGGACCGGAACGAGGAAGAATATTAATTATCAGGTGAGTATGGATAAACCTCTTTTGAGGTGTGTAGTCGACAAAAGAAAGGGTGACGCCTATCAGCGGCGAAAGCCTCTTGAAGTTAGAAATTGAAAATGTGGGCATTCTTGAAAGTATCCTTTATTCATGGAGTACGTCGTTTTAGAAACTAGGAAAAGTTAGACCCGAGGTATGATGGCCCTGTAGAGTTATAGAAAGAATGGGAACTGTGGTATATTGTTTGAAGTTTATTTTGGAGATATCGGGTATTCTGGATGTATTTCTTGTTTCTATGTCGAGAAAATTGTGAGAGATCTATCTCAAGTATGGAGCCGTTGTAGATCGAAGACAGCTGGATGTGGCATTGGATGTGATATCCTATGAAACTAGTGGTTATTGTAGGTCGATAGTGTGACAGACCAGACGACGAGTTGTTCAGCAGTTAATAGTGCAATGAAGTAGTGATGCTGATAATGTACCTAGAAATCCTAGGTAATGGTGTGGAGGAAGTATCCTGACTTTGTTCGGGGAGTTTTCTTAAACCCCGTAGCTCGAGGACGAGCTTCTTTTGAGGTGTGTAGAATGTAACACCTCGAATTTTTAAAATATCGAAAATGTCTGTTTTTATATATTTTGAGTGGTGAAAATTATTTTTGATATATTTTATTTAAATATTGATATCGGTATGGATATTTATGGTAGATTGGTATTATTGCTATATATTGAAGCCGTGAGTTGAGATTTTATGTGAATAATTATTGTTTATTTTATTTTATAATTTTGAAGGATTATTGCGAGATAATTGCAATGTATTTTGTATTGTTGGTGCTATTAGAGAAAAGAGTTGGGGTTTACTTGAAATATTTTGGAGGTCTAGGGGTCTATTTGTAAATATCCATTTATAAAAATAGTATTATTATTATGATAATTTTATCTCTACTACTATAATGGGAGAACACCTTAGTGTAATTTGTCCTCAACCCAAATATTTTCGAAAGTGGACCAGTTATGGACTAATATTGGTAATTATTTTCGAAAGTGGACCAGTTTGGTAAATATTTTCACAGTGGGTCAGTTTGGAAATAATTTTCTTATTAAAACCCCCCATTCTTCTTTCTCCTCCGTTCTCTTTCTTTTTTTTTCCCGATCCCAAACCGACCCCATCCCGACCACTTCCCAGCCCAAAAATCCCGACCTTTCCATCCATAAAATTTCGATTAAATTAGGGGGCAAGCTCAATGAAGGGTTCTCTTCTCTATGGTAGCTTCAATTTGGGGAAAAAGCAATGGAAAGGTATACCCTATTGTATTTATTCGTATAGAATTTAGTATGGTTAGTTTTATTGAGGAGGATTATGATGGTAGAGAGATTTAGAAGTGTTGGAAGTGGTAGATTTGGGAAATTAGTGGGTTGTTAGAGAAATTGCAATTTGTTAGTAAATGAGGGTTTTGGGTTTGTAAAATAGAGATATATATATATAAGAATTATCTCTGGTATGGTGGTAAAAATTGGAGTGAGTCATTAGAATAAAATGGGAAGTAGTGATTTTGGTATAGACTCGAATTATAGAGTTTATGAAATCGGGTAGAAAACTCGATCCAAATAATTAAAGAAAATGCATATGAGGGTGTAGAGTATTATGCAAGGATTAATATAAATTTAGGATGATTTTTATAGGCTTCCAGCTCAATTAAATTGAGTGAAATAAATTATAGGCGAAAAGTGCATGCCGGGTGTTCGGTGAAATGCCCGCGCGATATAGAGGTGAGAATTTGATGAGTTCGGAGGTGTAGTTGAGTCTCATTATTATTATTAATCCTAATATATGAGATTAGGAAAAAGAGGATTAAAGAAATTAGAAAATACGAATTTTTCTTATTAGAAAGCCTCCGATCAATAAGGGAATGTTTGTATGGGGACCCAAATTCGAAATCCGTCGATGTAGCTCGGCTACTTAGGTCATTTGTAACGTGTGGGCGAAGACGGATTCGAGTTTGGAGGTTCGGAGGCCGATATTTGAGTTTTAAGCTAATCGGTCCTATAATTTTCCATTTAGGTGGAAAAAGTCGAACTTCGACTGGCTGCTGGGCGGACATGGGACATCGTTTACTCGATCCGTCAGGTGAGTATGTTGTATTTATAAATATTTTATATTGTGGCCAAATTTCGTGGTTTTCTGATATATTTTATAGAAGTTATGCTAAAAATTGATTCTCAATGAAAATACGGATTTTTGGAGCTCGAAAATGGGTTTTTGTGATATGTGGTGAAATTAACTATTTTAAGTGTATAAAACCTATATTATGGATTAATGTGATGTGTTGAAGTATAAAAATTAAATATGTTAAATTGTTTATGCGTATTTTTATCCCGTGCATGTTTTGTGCATGTTTTGGGGCATATAAGCCCTTATAGGTGATTTTATCTATATGAAACATGATGTATGAGCTAGTATGCTATAATTAGATATTATAAGACTTAATTAGAGGAAATAAGTGGTTTTGGCCCCTTATGATGGGAAATCCGCATGTGTGATGTTTATTTGTAAAATATATATAGATGATTATGATGTGTAATGCAATAATTGACGAAATTAAATAAGTGGGTGCATGTTTACATTTTAATTATGTTTGAAATAAATTAATGGGAAATAATATGACATGTTGGTTTATATGATAAATGACTTGGTGTATGTTTATATGGGATTTAATGAAGTAGCGAATAGCATGGTATTCATAATGGGTGATGTTATGGTAGGTTAAATAACATGATGGTTTCTATGTTAAATGACATGGGATATGCATATATATATATGATACAACGAGATGGTAATAAATATCGTGGACATCAAATGTGCATCAAACGCAAGAAAAAGGTGAGATGGTAAGTGCTAATAAAATGTGTTATTATTCTTGTGATTAAAGTCAAAGATGTGGCTATTGTTGAATTAAAAGTTGTGATGCTTTATGTTGATAAAGTAAAATGGAAAGATGCAATGATTAATGCTAATAACAGATGGCTTGTTGACCAGTACCTACAGCAATCCTGGGGGTTTGGGCTAGACCTCCTAACACCCAAGGACCGGCTTGGGGTAAGTGGACCCAAACTATGTTTGGGGTAAGTGGATTTTATCGCCCAAGCTATCGGCTTGAGGCCCGGTTTCCCTCGATGACAGCTGTCGCGAGGACGTACCCAGTTTATCTGGGGTAAGTGGTTTTTCCCTCGATGACAGCTGTCGCGAGGACGTACCCAGTTTATCTGGGGTAAGTGGTTTTTCCCTCGATGACAGATGTCGCGAGGACGTACCCAGTTTATCTGGGGTAAGTGGTTTTTCCCTCGATGACAGACGTCGCGAGGAAGTACCCAGGTTACCTGGGGTCAGTGGCTTTTTCCCTCTTGGCTTCGGCTGGGAGGACGTACCCAAGTTCTACTTGGGGTAAGTGGTTCCCTCGCTAGTTCGGCTAGGAGGAAGACGTAGCCTCGGACGAGTAAGACTCTGTGTGAGCATCGAGCCGCGTGTTTACTGGGCTGTCGGCTTTCAGTATGTTGGGATACTGTGGCTCACTGGTCGACGAACTAATAAAATAAATAAGTGTTAATAATAAATGTGGTAGTAAAGAAAGTGGTAAGTGGAATGTGAATTGTGGTAGTAAAGGAAAGTGGATAGTAAAATGTGTATTGTGCGTGGAAACGAAAGTGGATAGTAAAATGTGAACTGTGTGTGGAAAAGAAAGTGTGTGAATGAAGTAAATGTGAAAGTGAACGTGCTATGAGTTAATATATGAAAAGAAGTGATAAATGCAGCATGTGATTAATTTAAGATGAAAATAATAAAAGAGATGTGTTATCCTGAATAATACAAAGTAATTGCATTATAGGTGTGATCATTAAAGTAAAATACAGTTGATATGAGTTGTACCTTGGAATTGTGTCAAGGAACTACCTGCCCGCAATTTCAGTAGAAATTGTGGGAACTACCTGCCTTGGCATAATTCGCAGGGTGAGTGGATATAATAGTGGTAATGATTAATAGAAATGAGAAATAAGGTGAAGTAAAGATGATAAGCGATTGAAGTGAAATTAATAATCAAGCTATCGGCTTGAGATGTGATGTGATATTACCCAAATTGTGTGTTTGAGGTACGGTGACTATTACCCAAGCTATCGGCTATGAGATGTGATATGTGGTGGCCCCAGAGTGTGTTTGGGGATTAAGTGAAAATGATAATAAGAAATATAATCCTTATAAGAATGAGAATTACTAAGTGGAGTAATGAGATGTGAATGAGTTATAAAACATGGTTTGATGTAACCAGTATAAGTATTCTATTAATGAGGTGTTATTGATGTGATGAAATGTGAGAGCATTGCAATAAGCATTAAGATATTATACTTGCGTTATGAGACTTGAATGAATGTGGCATTATGAGAATAGAAGCATATAGGAAGGAAGTGATACTTGTTGTATTTTAATAAAATAAATACCTGTATTATGAGACTGGTTATGAAAATGGTTATTAAGAGTGTATGTTGTATTATGAGTTGTATTCCCATAAAGGGTTATTAATGAAAGGAGTAATAACATTATGTAGTTATATTCATATAATGCTATTATGACGATACTTGTGGAAGAATGAATATTTGGGTTAGAGAAGATAAATTGAAAAGTAATGGATTGTATGTGTATTCGTATTATGCGGATGTAAAATAAGAATATATATATACGAGGTTGAGGTGAAGTATATTATATATATACGAGGTCGAGATGAAGTATATTATATATATACGAGGCTGAGGTGAAGTATATTATGAAATGTGGGAAGTTATGGATAATTGAACAGTTGAGTGCAGGATTGGCAAAGTATTTGATATATCGTCGTACCGATGATGTTGTTGTGTTCAGGATTCGGGTAGCATTATCGTAACGTGGTATTTGTAAGTTTAAATTATTTTCTTTATACTATTTTAATTTGTCATTAGATTAATAACTATACTCACACCAGAAATGGCTAACCCCTTAGTGTTTGGGGGGGTTAGGGGAGTCTGAGGACTACCCTAGATCCCCCACTGTTGCAGGTTCTCATCAGTGCAGAGGTGAGGCGTGGAGTGATAGTATAACTTTTTATTTTAAAAATTTGTATTATTTAGTTATAGGAATAGTGAAATTTATGATTTAAATTGTATTATGAGTGTATAAGCCTGTATATGACGATGATGAGTATAGTGTGAGGTGGTGTAGTATGTTGGTGACCCGTACCCAGCTCGTCGTGGAGTACCAGGCTCTGTGGTAAGTTTTACAATGATTTTTCTAAGATTTTACCTCGTTTTTCAAAGAAATTCATAGTTTTTAATTGATATTTGATAATCCGTTATGAGTTTGGCCCCCAGAGCATTATATTATATTGCCTGTATGTATCTGCTCATTTTGGCCTGGGGAGCCCATGAAAATATTATGTGGTTTGTGAGCTACGGAATTTTGAGCAGAATTCCGTAAGCTTTTTGTGTTTCGGGGCAAAATTTACAGGGGAGACTCTGCCAAAATTTTTCCTGAAATATAACTTTCTTAGTTTATAATTAAAGTGATATAGAAATTGAAAGAATTGAATTTGGAGACTTAGTTTGAAAAAAAAAAAAAAAAAAAAAATTTGGGTCGTTACACCCTCCGACGCTCTAGTCAGTCTCTGTGAGAGAGTAGCAATAACTAGGTATATTTAAGTGGCAAAAGATTGATTACCTTCAAAAGGTGGGTGAGGGTCTAGTATTTATAGAAAATCCCAACCGGGTTTGGTTCCGCTTGGGGGCCGGGTTTGGATCCGAAAGCCCATGGGCCTGACGTGGCAGAAGGCCCAGGGGGTTTAGGGCGGTTGCGGTGATACCAGGAGTGGTGTAGGGCTGACGTGGCGAAACCCTTGGCGGTATTTGGAGCTGACGTGGCCCATCGTGAGTCCTCTGTGCATCTGGGGGAATCGGAGGGCCTAGGCTGCGCCAGGTCATCCCTCTGCCCCGCCAGAGAGGGGGGACGGCATGAGGGACTGCTCCGGATCGGACTCCGGGGGATACTGAGGCTCGTCAGTACGAGGAAGCCGGCACTGTGGGGGCAAACACGAGGTTCGGCGCCGACCCTGAAGGGGTCCGGAGCCGAACCAGGTCGGTATTCTTGCTTTTCTGAGTAGGAATTGTATTGGGCCTTGGATGGGCCTCAGGCCATTTTCTCACTGTCACAATTTTAATTGCCAAAAAAAAAAATTTGTTTTAAGGCTGAACTCCTAAAAAAAATCCGTGTGAAGATCCGTCCGTGGAGGGGCCCACCTAATTTTATTTTTTTACTAAAAAAATGTTTTTAAACCTTTAAAAAAATTGCAAAAAATATTTAAAACTCGTGGGACGGATCTCGAAGATCCGTTTGATCATAATTATTTTTTTGTTTGCTATATTTATAACATTTTACGATTGCAGCAAACTCACTTTGCTATATGTATAATATGCGAAAATGCATATTTTAGCAAAGCACGACTGTGGATGCCCTAAGGATTGTATATATTTCATACCACAGCTTTGACCACTGATATATTAAAAGATGAGAATGACCAAGCACAAAGGCTACAGCCTACAACACTGCAATCTATATAATAAATTACAAAGAAAGCTATCAAGTGGCTCACAATCAATCCCCCCCCAAAATCAAAGGTCCATATCAAACCTCACAAAACACATTTTCCCTCCAAAATTTCAAACCCCAAAATCAAACTTTTCCCCCTAAAAAACTCATTACTTTATTACTATCTCTCTCCTCTCTTTACTTTTTCATTTATTACTATCTCTCTCCTTTCTTTACTTTTTCATATTTCTCTTTTTCTCTCTCTCTCTCTATCTCTCTCTCCCATTCTTTTTTTATTTACTTAGAAATTTAAATTTTAAGATTTCGGTTTTGTAAATTTACAGAATTTTTATGTTTTTTTTATTGCACATGTTATATTGAAAATAGCAAATATCTTTTCAACAATTAAATTTCATTATTTTCCACACTTAAAAGTTCTAAGAAATTAGATTATAAAACTCCATTTATAATTATTTTTCAACATATACTAATGGAAATATAGACTTTTATTTATAACTAATTATTGTCATACTATTCAAACTTGAGCTACATAATTATTGTTTTACTATTTACATGTATCGTTTTGAAGACGTGCCGTAGGCACGTGCCCACGGGCAAATCTAGTCTATATAATAAAACACAAGACAAAGCTATTAAGTGGTTAACCTTCAATTGAAATAAAATTAACGGTTCATATTCACTCTCCCAAAACATATTTTTCCTCCAAAAAATTTTTCCCCCAAAACCAAATCCACCCCCCCCAACCAAAACTAAAAAACTCATTACTTTATTACTATCTCTGTTCAGTTTTTCATATTTCTCTCTTTCTCTCTCCCTCTTTTTTCTCTCTCTCATTCTTTCTTTATTTACTTAGAAATTTAGATTTTTCAGATTTCAGGTTTATAAATTTTTAGAATATTTATGTACTTTTTTTGCTCATGTTACATTGAAAATAACAAATATCTATTCAACAGTTAAATTTCGTCATTTCCACCCTCAAAGTTCTAAGAAGTTGGATTTTGCACCCCCATTTATAATTATTTTTCAACATATACTAATGGAAATTTGAACTTTTATTTACAACTAATTCTTGTCATACTATTCAAACTTGAGCTACATATTTGTCGTTTTACTGTTTACAGGGCTTTTCGTGTACTGTATCGTTCCGAAGACGTGCCGTAGGCACGTGCCCACGGGCAAATCTAGTTTACCAATAAATGATAAGTGGTAAGTTTCCTTCCTCAATATTTGGTATAAATCTATCAATATATATATACCAAATTAACAAAGGATCGTATAACAGAAATTAAAAAGAGAACCCACCCTAACTTACAGTTTAAGATCGCCTTGCTGAAGAATACCTTCTTCAATTTTATTTAAACCTCAAAATTATTACAAGATAGTAGTAGAAGAAATATTACAAGTACAGAGGGAATTCAAAAAGTTTGATCTACCTCATAATGGAGAAGATGTTTATAAAAGATAAAGAGAGAGATGCAAGCGATGCCCTTAGACTAATTAGGGCTTACATATTTATAAAAGAGGAGTGGAGAAAGAGATCAGATCGAATCATCTTTTGAGCTGGCGGATAAAAAGACATCTTCCTTTTTGTTGTCGTTACTTCCTCCATTGTTTTATTAAAGCACTGCTTTATAAAAGCACTGCAGGTTCCTTTGTCCAGATTTCAAATCTGGGTCCCATTGCTACAATGTTGCTACAGTGTCGCATCAGCTAATTTGATTCTAGAGCATCTTAGAATCTATAGGGTCTTTTAGGCCTTAGAACTTTGGGGTCTTAGATCCATTAAGTTGAGCCCTTCCCTTTTGCCTATATACAACTATGGTTGTTAGATCCGTTTCTTCTTCTTCATTCGGATCTTGTGTATTTGGTAGCTGCCCTTCTGGGATAACTGAGCATTTGGCAGAATGCTAAGAATGATTTGATTCAACTGACATTTTATCGTATGATTCAAAGATATCTGAGAATTTTTTGAGTATGTGCTCTTGGCATCTCTTCATTATTTCTGTCTCTGATGCCTGATGATACTTTCTTTCTAGCATCCTTTTAAGCTTTATTTGTTGTTTCTATCTCCTCTTGAACATTCTATTTATCTGAATAAATTCTTTAATTTTAGAGACCTTAGTGTTTATGTGAATAGAAGTCCACCATTTTGTGTGAAACAAGGTAGATAATATTTATCTCAAGATGTTTCAATACTGGATTTTCAAATCCAGAGAATTTCTGTTTCTGTAAAGAAATGCATAGGATATAATCCTTCACATATTTCCTTTTCATCCATCATACTAATTATTGGATGAGAGTACCGATGATTCGTATAAATCAAATATAGGCCCAAGTAGAATTTCTATATCAACACCATATTTATACCACTATTTGTAGAACCAAGTAGGCAACCCTTTATTAAGGGCCACAGGACTAGCTTGAAAAACCAAGTATGTTTTTTCTCGGTATTGTCAAGGAGAAAGGTTTCGTTGAATGCCGTGACGTCATCCCACTAATTAAATGAATGTGCTTGTCCGTCTACCTTTATCAAAGGTAGTACTTGATGGTACTAAAACCCCAATCTTTAGGAGATATGACCTCCTTGATAATGCATTAATATTGCTAAAACTAGGCGATAATTTTTCATTTGAATTTGGATGGTAGTGTTCAAATGCTACTGCCTTTTGTTGCAAAATCATTTGCATCCAGTGCCTAGGTTGATTAGCCCTGGAAGGATATAAGATATTATCTAGGTATTTCTGGCGTAATTTTTCTACTTCATCCATTTGAAGAATATCCTCCTTCTCAATGTACATAATTATTTCAGAAGCATTCTTTGTATAACTGAATTGCTCTTTTTGGACCGTTTCTGCAAATGTAGTTGCAGAAGATAAAGCAATATTAGCTTGTGAAGCCGCTTGAGTATTATTAGCAGTTGGTGGAGTAAGTTCCATAAAATATTCAAGAGTAAAGGAATTATTAATTCCCTTATTCCGAATAGTCCTCCAAGAATTAGCCTCATTAAAGGTGGTGTTAGAGGTTATAACTGCATCTGCCCCTTCCCTTCTCCCGATCAGGAGCTTATGGTTGCGCTTCATAGCGACCCTATAAAAAATTCACGAGTAAGGAAACCAGCTAAAGAATTTGAATCCCCATTAATATACTCAATAGTAAAATAAAAAAAACTGATAAATCAGCTTGCCATCAAGCAAAGATCTGCTTAGAAGTAAGATTTTTGACATCCTTTTCAATAATAATACTCTTAGCAGAACTACAATCAATTCTTAGTTAGAATCGTTGATTTAATAAATCAACCTAGAATTTATGCAAACATTAATAATAGAACACATCTCTTTCTTAATAGTAGAATAATTATACTGGGCTCGATTCCATTTCCCTGATGTCATTTATGTCATTTCCCAGATGCTATTTCCTTATACTATCTTTGTCTGGAATAATTCCATTTTTGGTTCAGATATAACCAAACCGTTTTGTATAACAAAGTTTCTTAGAATCTCGGGATGCTTGAAATGCTGATCTAAGTTATCCGAAAATACCAAACTGTCATTTATGTATGACAAGAGGAAGGTAGTATAAGGATTAAAGATTTCATTCATAATATTTAGAATTCAAACGGACCTTTCTTTAATCCGAATGACATAACATTCCATTCATAATGCCCAAAAGGAACAGTAAAAGCTGTTTTTGTATCTATTATTTTCATTGATCTGTATTTGCCAATAACCTAATTTTAAATCAAAATTTGAAAATATTCTTACATTATAAATAAGATTTAATAAATCCCTTTTATTAGGATTTGAATATCTAATTCATTTAAGCACCTTATTGAGGGGTTTAGAATTAGTACTAATTGGGGAACACCTCATTCTTTTTCTGCACTGTTATTGACATAGAATGTTGTGCAGCTCCAAGGAGGGTATGATTTTCTTATTAATTTCTTCTTTAAAAGAGTTTCAATCTCCTTTTTACAAAGACCAGGATATTCCTATTTCATTTGAAAAAGTCTTGCTTTTGTTAGAATAACATTTTCCTCAAAATTCTTTTCATATGGAAGAGATACAATATGTTGTTTCCTATCCCAGAAAGCATTTAGCATAGAGCTGCATGTCGTAGTTTTAAATCTATTTAAAATTTGAGTTATTAACTCTCTTGTATTCCACTTTTCAATTGCTTTTCAATTTGAGCATAGGAAATCTCTTCTTTAAGATAGCTGTTTTGCTTTTCTTTGAGGAGTAATCATTTGATTTCTTTTTAAAATATTTGTTTGAGGATCTGTAATGAATTCTGTTAAATCACCCTTGGCCCGGGGGGGGGGGGGGGGGGGGGTTGAAGAAATTAAAAACTTAAATAAAATGCATAAAGTAAAGTACAGAGTTGAAGAAAGCAAACAAAAATGAGCAGGCAAGATCCAACGATATAACGTGGTTCGACCCCCAGGTCTAAATCCACACCTCCTACTTGTAGCAATTCTTCGCCACAAGCATTCCACTATACTTTAAACCCTTGTACAGCGATTCTCGGAATTTAGGCCGAGAGACCTATTACACCCACAAGGCATCTACAACAAGTCCCACAAAAACACACCGAAGTGGAAGAAAAGAAAAACTCTAAAGATTTAAAAAGATCTTGACTGAAGAAAACAATAAAAGCTCTCACACTCAGATCATTGATTGAATGATTAGTTCAGAAGGATTATAATTTCCAAGGATCAACAATACACAGTGAATTCACCTCTATTTATAGAGTGGAGAAATGTATCTTTTCGAAAATGAAAAGATATTTCCGAAAGAGTCAAGTCTGCACTTGGACGGTCGACCGCAATTATGAACAGTCGACCGTTCATCTTTTAACTTGAAAGTATAGAGATGATCGGTCGACTGATTCATCTTTTTCACAGAGATGAGCGGTCGACGGTTGTGATGGTCGACCTTCATTTTGTGCGGTCGCCCGCTGTAGTGCAGATTCGACTTTTATTGGCGATTTTACTTTATATTCTTTCCAATACTAATTTATCAATCAACAATGCTTTACATATATTCTCCTCACATAAACAGAAACAAATTATCTATTTTTGCTGGATTTCTTGATGATTTGAAGCACATGTTTCTTGTGTGCAATCTTCATTGATATTTTTGGTTCATGCATCTTTTGCTTGATTTCCAATCACTTTGAATCTTTTCTTTTGGTTTTCCTTTTCTGTAGATCCTGTAAATCTCAACTGAAAATATTAGTTATAGATGATACATTTTTTGCACACCAAACTTAAGGTCAACAATCTCTCCCTTTTGGTGTAGACAAAACATACCAAAAAGAAATGTAAACATACCTTAGAATTTAAAAATATATTAAATTCATTCATGGTATGATTTTAATAAATGTGTGTTCATGATACAACCTATATGTAAAGGCCAAAACTTGTTTGAAAACATGCATACATAGATTTTGAGAGTCAAGCAATTTTTGGGGGATATAAAGTATGATAAAAATATTACATTTTTGAAAACAAAAGAAAATCTACTTACATGATACCATTGATGACGAAACTCTTTGATATACAGTGAGAGCTCTACATGGTATCATAGGTTTGAAATTTCGCCAATACATGAGTTAAAAGTTTAATAAAATTAAAGTCGAATTCTCCCCCTTTTGGAACGCACCAAAAGATGCAAAATATAACTGCCATAAATCACGAAGAGAAAGCCAAAAACAGATTGGCAGAATAGAGATCGGTCGATCGCACAGTTGACCGATCGTAGTTAATAAGAAAGTATGTGCGAATGTAAACAAAACAGCGAGAGATGCCGTCGACCGCTCGGTCGACCATGCATTCAAACAAGAAAATAATGATCATAATGGAAATTAATACACATAGATAAGTGTGAGATGATTTAGGAGTTTTGAAAGACATTCAAGTTGACATGATGAGCATTGCAAGCTATGACATTCAATTTCTTGAGAGATATGTTTACAAAACATATTCTAAAGAAGAGTAACACTGAAGCAAACAAGAGGAATTCCATACAAGTGCAGCAGCCTAACCAATATAAACTATTCCTCAACATCTTTGCCATCGTTGTCATCGTCATCATCTTCGTCTTCATATTCTTCATCACTTTCATCATTCGCCTCTTCATCAAAAGGAGGAGGAAGAAGTTTCCAATCTTCTTTGCCTTGCAAATACCCGATGATGTTGACATAGTAATTGTAGACTTACCTTTGATGGGCGGCGAATTGTGCATGAGTCACAAACATAGATGAGGTGGATGGAGGAGTAGCATTCTTGTGACGCAAGGAGGAGGAAGGTGCTTGTTGTGGTTGTTCAGCTTGACAATCTTGTTGGGCTTGACGGCGGCGAGCCCGTTGGGTGAATGACACATCAATGCCCATTTGTTGGGGGAAGTATGGGCAAGGGAGGTTTACTAAGAAGATATGACCCAACGAATATACGAGAATCAAGAGCAAGCTGATAAATGAGGGAACTAAACGGAAGAAAGCGAATCCTAGAGGATGCAAAATTCATGGTGTGAATAATAAAAGTTGCAAGGTCAAATTTACATTCGCCCAAAATGAGAGAAATTATAAATGACCGATATACCCGAATTTCGGTCTTATCATTCTTTTTGGGCAATATGTTGGCATTGAAAATTTTATTTGGGACATGAGCAACATCCATAAAATTTGTAGGAGTAGGATGAGGAGCATGAAGAAAATCGGGTTTAATAATCATAAACTTGATAGTCGTCTTGTCATGACCTGGTTTGTAGTCAAGGGAGTTGAAGTCAAGGTGATATACATCGAATTCACCTTCAGGCAATGCATATCGTGTGCGAAGGTACTCGGGAGTGATTTCAACCCGTTTTCCAAGAATAATAGGTGATAATGTAAGATCATCATCCTGAATGCCCTCAAGATTTGCATAAAATTGGGCGGGTTAAAGATTCAGAGTGGGTGCTAGGTGAAGTAAGATAATTTTCCTACCCAAAATTTTGGATAATTTTAACCATAGCACTATATTGACCACTGAGAAATTCTAAATTTATCTTACGCTTTGCAACAACCGGAGCAGAAGCAAGAGATGAAAAATTAAGATCATCACAATTTGTATTTCTGAATATAATACCTTCTTTAGTTACAAATTTAGATGCAACCACTTTCTTACCCCTAGATTCGTGAGAGGAAGAAGGACCGTGAGAAGCCATAAAGAAACAAAAAGGGAGAGTGAGCGCCAAAAAAACTGAAGAGAAAATTGCAAGAGAATTCTGAAAACTTTTGATGGGTTTGGAAGAGAAGAAGTTAGGGTTTCGTGGAGATTGAGGGAAGAAGAAGGGGAGTTATTTATATTAGAAGTGTGATCCCTACATGACATAGAAGGAAAGAAATGTTTTGAGTTCTGATCAGCCGATAGGATCGGTCGACCAGTTCAAGGAAACAGTCGACCGCAACATAAGGAAAGAGAGGAATTAACTATAACGAATCTGGCAGAGGGCAGGACAGTTGACCGTGCAGTCGACCAGTCCATTTTCGACCAGTTAGATATTTTAGAAAGAAATTTCCCAAGTATAGGACGGTCGACTGAACCACTTATGAGGAGCAGTCGCTATGCAGTCGACCGAGCAATAGAAAACCATGCACACAAAAATCTTAAATGAAGTTGTAACATATCTTTATAAAAGATTATTTGTAATAGTTTTATCACATGCATGCATTTCATAGATGAATAACCAATGTTTTAGATTTCTTACTTAAAGATGTGTCATCCATAGAGTGAAAGTAGATCAAGATTGGTTTACCGTTTAGATTTTACCCAGTGTTTCACTTCATCAGAAGAACTAATGTCCTTCTCCCCTTTTCCTTGATAGTGGTGCAAAGTACTTAGCTTCACCTGTAATATGGTTTGAGAATCCACTATCAAGGACCATCGATCCTTAAATTTGATGCGTTGATGCACCTACATCAAAATTAGTAGGTGTAATTTTGGGTGCCCAAGTTTGTATTGAACCTGCAATTGCATTCTTTCTCACCTAAACAAAATTAGTATTCATTTTTAATGAAAAATTATAAGATATATGTCATAATTTACAGCAATAGTGACATGTAATACGTTATTCCTTGGATCATGCACATGTGCATAGTTGTGTGTTGGTTTGTAACTGTTTTGATGACTATGCATATGTGTATGACAAGATTGCTTAGAATTTTGACATTGTATTGGCTCATTGTAACAAAGTCATCGATTATCATGATATGACATTGAATTCTTTGTGATAAGATAACTGGGCTCTTCATATTTTTCAACAAAATTTTCGAGCTCAATTATTCTATTAGAAAGCCTTTTTTCTAGTTTTCTCATCGTCTTTGGTATTCCAACGAAGAGTTTCTAAAGTAGAATCAAGTATCATATTTTGTTCGAGTGCTTCTTTACAACCTTCCACTATCTCGTCAAATTTTTTTTTGCAATCATTTAAATTATCAGTGATTTTAGCAATATACACAGATTTCTCATGAATTTCCTTTAGATTTTCATTGTAAGTTGCTAAAGATTTTTGAATCAGTTGTTTTAAATACTCATATTCCTCTATCAACACATCATGATCTTTCCTAAATGACTCAATTTTTTCAATGATTAAAGAATTTTTATTTTTTAACTTTTAATTTTTAGCAATGCAAGAGTCATGTGATCATCTGACATTTGTTTATATTGTCTCAACTCACGGTTTAATTTTTTTGCATAATCTCTTAAACAATTACACATGTCAACTAAATCATCATAGGTGGGTTCTTCGATTACCTCTTCTTGGGGCGATGATTGCACCTCACCATTTCCAAGAGCTATGAATCCAAAGTTGTGTTCTTTCTTTTCATCGCTGGAATCTGAATCTAGCCATGTTGCCTTCAATGCCTTCTTTTAAATCCTGAGTTGGAGTGATAATGATCCTTGTTTCTGTCCTGCAAGATGGAACATTTTGCGCGAATATGTCCCGGCTTCTTGCATCTAGCCATGTTGCCTTCAATGCCTTCTTTTAAATCCTGAGTTGGAGTGATAATGATCCTTGTTTCTGTCCTACGGGATGGAACATTTTGCGTGAATATGTTCCGGCTTCTTGCATTTGTAACATATGTCATCTTTTTCCTTTTCTCTTCCTCCTTGAGACCTGCCATAATATTTGTGTTTGAGATACTTACAAAATTATTTGGTCAATAGTACGATATCTTCATCTGATTCTTTATGATCTGACTCTGATTTTGATGATTGCGAAGTTTCTGCTTTCAAGGCAATGGTCTTTTCTTCAGTTTTGGGTTCAATCCCAATGTTTTGTCGGTACCTCTTTGTTTCGGTCATCTCCATCTCACACATCTTCAATTTTCCTTGAATAGTGTAGTAGTCGAACCATTTTTCTTCAAGTGTCTTCCTTATTGCTGCAACTTTAACGTCCCATTCAGGCGTGAGATAGTTTATGAGTTTTCCGACCTTTCGGTCATCATCCAACCCCTTACCTAAGGTCTCAAGCTTTTGTGCTCAAAGCGGGCAAGCATCTGATTTACGTTCTCTCCCGGCAACATACGAAAAACATTAAACTTATAAAAGTATAAATTAACTTTTGCCTTTAGTTCAAATGAGGTACCTTCATGCCGTTTTAGTATGCTGTTCTAGATTTCATAGGCCGTTTTTGCAATTTCGCCCATATCACATCAACTCTTCATTATTTAGACCTGCATAGAGTGCTGTCATAGACTTGGAGTTTGCGATTTTTAATACCAATTCAGCTTTTGTGAAAGCCCTCTTTCCGTCACTGACAGGAATATCTGTTTTGTTTATGCAAACGTTCCATACTTCTTCTCCAAGCATCTGCAAAAAGTGAGACATATGAACATTCCAAACATCATATCATTTTCCATCAAAATAAGGTGAACGTGTTAGACTTATTCCATTGGAGATAAATGACTCCGACTAGAACAAGTTTTCGGGAGGAGGGATTTCCGCCATTGGACCTTTTGCTCAAGCTTGTAAGCACTTAATAAGCATCTCGCTCTGATACCACTGTTAAATCACCCTTACGGGGGTGAATAGGGTGATTGTGCGGAAATTAAAAACTTAAATAAAATGCATAAAGTAAAGTAAAGAGTTAGAGAAAGCAAACAAAAATGAGCAGGCAAGACATAACGATATAACGTGGTTCGACCCACAGGTCTACATCCATACCACCTACTTGTAGCAATTTTCCGCCACAAGCATTCCACTATACTTTAAAACTTTGTATAGTGATTCTCAAAATTTAGGCCGAGAGACCTATTACACCCGCAGGGCTTCTACAACAAGTCCCTCAAAAACAGATCTCACACTCGGATTGTTGATTGAATGATTAGTTCAAAAGGATTATAATTTCCAGGGATCAAGAATACACAGTGAATTTACCTCTATTTATAGAGTGGGAAAATGTATCTTTCCAAAAATGAAAAAATATTTCCGAAATAGTCAGGTCTGCACTTAGACGGTCGACCGCAATTATGAACAGTCGACCGTTCATCTTTTAACTCAAAAGTCGAGAGATGACTGATCGACTAATTCATCTTTTTCACAGAGATGAGTGGTTGACGGTTGTGACGGTCAATTGTCATTTTGTGCGGTCGCCCGCTGTAGTGCAGATTCGACTTTTATTTGGCGATTTCACTTTATATTCTTTCCAAAACTAATTTATCAATCAACAATGCTTTACATATATTCTCCTCACATAAATAGAAATAAATTATCTATTTATGCTGGCTTTCATGATGATTTGAAGCACATGTTTCTTGTGTGCAATCTTCTTTGATATTTTTGGTTCATGCATCTTTTGCTTGATTTCCAATCACTTTGAATCTTTTCTTTTGGTTTTTCTTTTCTGTAGATCCTGTAAAAGTCAACTGAAAATATTAGTTGTAGATTATACGTTTTGTGCACACCAAGCTAAAGGTCAACAAATTCAAAAGTTATTGAGTTATCTTTAAAAGTAGCAATTATTTTGCTAGTTTCGATCTGACTTATTGGTAGGATATGATGTAAAAATGGGGTTCCCAGTATAACATGTTGGGTTAGATATTTTACCAATAAAAAGAGAGTTGGGATGCATACATTTTTGCTACAAATATGCGCATTCGTTAATTTATAATTAACATCTAATCTCTTCCCACTTGCACTGCTAAGTGTATGAGTGGTTTTTTCAAAATATACCAAAGGAACAATACCTTCTCTTATACAATTCAAGTCAGCACCGCTATCAACGAGTGCTATCAAATCAGGTATAAAATGGTTCTTGGCTATAATCAAGGTGATGGATATATACCCTTTTTGGGACGTTACTTGTAAAATATTCAATAACTCAGAGTTCTGATATTTAGAAGAGTCTTCCTCAATTGTTGGAATAAGGCTATTATCTTCTATTTTTGATCAAATCAATTTATTCTCTTGTTTAAGAAGTTTAACTTCTTCTTTAAGATTATTAACCTCTTTGTTAAGGTCGGCTAGTGACAGTTTAAACTTGCCTATCTTTCTGTCTATTCAGAACTTCAAAATTTTTGTAGACATTATCAATGTGTCTTCATTTTAGGTTTCTTTTCCTCTTCATTAAGAAGATATTTTATTAGTTTTTCTTTTAGACCAGACGATATACTATCATTAGATAATATCTTTTCTATCATTTCCTTATTTGAGGAAATAATATTTTTGGATAAACCATTCATTTCAACTATTTCCTTCCAGTAGTATGATTTATCTTGGTTACAATTATAATTGTACATTTACATTCTTCTTCAAATTCATCGGAAGAAGTGTCACTATCTTCATAGGAGTTTGAATTACTTTATTCATTAATCATGACCTTGTATAAAGATCATCTTAACCCTTCATCTTCAATCTCATTGATCTTTTTTTTTGTATAACATTTATTAGCATAGTGGCCACTCTTGCCACATTTAAAGCATGTAGCTTGTTTAGGATTATTAATCCTTCTATTCAAAACTTGTTTCTCTTTAGGATACCTTTTATCCTATTTCCTTTTTTTTCTTCGGTAAGGAATGTAAGTTTTTTTGTTTTTGTGTTTATAGTCGGTTTTTCGAGTATAATCCGAACTGATTGCAAATTGTTGGCAGAATTCTTAAATTTTGTTTTTTTTTTTTGACAAAATTTGTTGTTTTATTTGCTTTCTTAATTTTAAGTTATTACACAAGGACCATTTACCTTCTCTAACACAAGCATTTATTAATGCTCCATAGGACTATTTTGTATATCACCCTTACCGAAAGTTGCAATTGATTGTGGACTTGTTTCGCAAAGAGAGTTGGTAAATCATTAATAAACTTAGATTTCCAGTCGGTGCTATTAGCATCTTTTAGGATCATAACCCGCTTGAGCAATGTATCCTTGTACCACCGAAAATGGGATTATGTAGGACATCTTAAATTCTGTAATAATGCCCACTCTTTCACCGTGATCACCAGTAAAATGATCTAGAATAGAGAGAAAAAGGATATAAACATCATTTTCTTTTGCTGTTCATTATCTATTTTAACAGCCTTATAAATATTATATCTATTGTCTTCACTAAGGTAGTGATGCCACCACCATCGTAAAGTACCCATAAAACTTGCTGTAATAAAAGCAACAGTTTGTTTATTAGTATTACGAGTGGCTCTACTAACCGTAGCATACATAAGCATTCAATGTATTTCATTCATAATTTGAGTTTCAGTAAAACTATCTATATTCCATTCATAAATAGATGATCTCATAAAGTCTTTTGACATTAGGGCTTCATTATCTTCAAACAACACATCCATTGGTGTTGGTATTTTAAAATAATATTTATCAGGTGTCATTGGTTTATGCTTAGAGATCTGATTAATATCTCTAAACTGGCTCTCATTAGTGAGAATTCAATATGAAGTAATTGACTCATTGTCTGATATTTCATATATAACTTCTTTATTATCAGAATATTCTGATTGTGCTTTAGATGATTCTCCATCCAAAGTAAGAAGTTTCTAATCTTTCAATCGTTCGGTTATGTCTTCAATAACTTCTGAAGTGATTCATTCTTTATGTAATATATATCCAAATATTTATGGATTAGGCTGTAAGGGAACTTCAGAAGTAGTTTTCTGTATAACAGATGTAGATGTAGATCCTCTAAATGTAAAATAAGAAATTTTGGCTTTTAATTTATTAACGTGTTTTGAAAGAATATCTTCCATTCTCATCAATTGTTGAACTACAACCTGTAAATAAACATTAGAGTAATTATGTGTTTTATAAATCTTATTAAACTCTTTAAGAGTTTCATTGTTTTCATTTATTTTAAAGAAAGGACTGGCCTCTATGTCACCAGAATAAACTCCTGTGAGCCTTATTGGTTTAGGAGGCGGGTATAGCGCCCTAAGAGTGTTAACAATATTAGTCTTCCACTTTTTTTAGTGTTCTTCTAACACATTTATTCTCTGCTCTTGTTCTTTGCCATAATAGTCAATGAACCAGGGATTAAAGTGTTCTAATCGATTCTCAGACTCAAGAATTAATCTCATAGTATTTATTCTTATAGAATAAACTTTTTTCTTTAAAATTATGAGCATAATACCATTCATGGAATGGTTCATTGTATTTCTTTTGAAATTCCTTTTTAAGGAATTGTCTGAGTTTGCTTCTCGGTTTTAAATCCATAAGAAACCTTTATTCATATATGGAAGCTCATTTCAGAAGCTGTGGTAGACGTATCATCTCTTTGTTTTTCTATTTATAAATTGGATATGGTATATTGGATTCATCAATCCTAGCACATATTACTTCATTTTCTCTTATAGAAGAAAATCTAGAAATGGATATTTGAGAGGAAGTAGATGTGTTAAAGGTTATCAACCTAGTTGGATTAAAGTCAATATGTACCTCGCCATCAGCCGTTTGACTAATTTGACCAACATCTTCATTGATGATCGGACTTGGCTGTACCGCTCGGGGGATTACCCAATTATCGGGAAAAATATAATTTGTCTATTAGACACAATTCGGGAATATAAAAGATTAGTTTTTGTTAAAACCGTCTTTCCTGGCGGTATATGAAATTTGGTTTTCAGAGCTAGAGTAGTTAAGATCTTATAATAAACTCGATAGACTATGGTTATTATTTCAGAACCAGGTAGGAAATTATAACCATGAGTCTTAATATTAAGACTAACTGCTTCAAGCATATTATGATTTGATAAAGATAGACTTAAATCAGCAAATACATTAAATGAACTAGCCCATGGCACAAACTGGTTCCATGATACCCATTATAGATTGTGCCTAATCTAGACACCCTGCATGTCTAAGTCTAGCTAATATAGATGCATTAAGACCTTGTAAGGTCAATGGTTTAAAAGCGACTTGTATTAAGCCGATGAAAATATAATTAAACTTATCAACAAATGGTTGAACAACTTCTTCACTAAGAAGTCTTATAATCTTTTCTTTTTTGTTAACCATCATGGTTCGTTCCAGGTTTTTATGACAATTAAGGATTTTAAATTGAAAAATCCGACTTTGTAAATCTCCTTATTAGGAATAGTAGGGATCAACCACTTATTAAGTTGATCTAATTCGGAATGAAATTCGGCTAATTTAGCAATGTTTTTAAATCTTACTATATATATATATATATATATATATATATATATATATATATATATATATATATATATATGATGCAGTTTGTTTTTGGGGGGTGGCTGCAACAGGTGTGAGTTCTCTCAATTTGTGAAGTGGAAGTCGTGGTACTGGCTATACGCCCGACCCTCGGCTGAGGGAGCAGCACGAAAGAAGCATGAGTGAGGTGGAGGTTGGATGCTCGGCTCGGATCCAGAAAGCTCGGCTTGGATCTAGAGGCTCTGCTCGGTCTTGTGTACCTATACTATGCATAGAAACACCGGGAGAGATCCTGGTGGCAAGCCCTCCAACGATCTAGTCAGTTACTGGAAAGCAACAGTAGCCAGGGTTTCAGAAGGAAAAGATTGATTACCTTTGAATGAAGGGGAGGGCCTGGTATTTATAGGCAGTGCAAACGGGTCTGAAACCTGAGCGGGCCGGGTCGCACCCGTTTGCCTATGGGCCTGAGGCGGTAACGGCCCGTTTGACTTTTGTTGACTCGATGATCAAGAGAGAGTGGGTTTTTAGGGGATCTGGTGGCCCAGGAGGGGCCACGTCATCTGACCCATATCAGGAGCCCCCCATTCCTGGAGGGCTGGGTAACCCGGCCGTGTAGGAGTGGTTTTGCCTTTGTAGGAAAAGCAGAGTGGTGTGTACGACGAAGAATGGGATCCGTATCTTCTTGGAGAGGCGACTGGGGCAGGATGAAGGGGTTCCCCTTTTTGGAGTCATGAGGGGCGTTGAGTGCCGAGGAATAGGAGCTTGCGTAGCCGAACATCGAGGGTTGGGAGACGAGCCCCTTCACTTGTTGAAAAAGCTAGGGGACGTCGAGTGCCGAAGAGCAGGAGCTTGCTTAGCCGAGCATCTAGGGTCAGGAGATGAGCCCCCTCACTTGTTGGAAAAGTAGGGGGACGTCGAGGTCCGAAGAGCAGGAGCTCGCTTAGCCAAGCATCGAGGGCCGGTTGATGATCCCCCTCACTTGTTGGAAAAGCAGGGAAAGGTCGATATCTGGAGAGAAGGAGCTCACTTAGCTGAGCATCGAGGGTCGGTTGACGAGCCCCCTCACTTGTTGGAAAAGCAGGGGGACGTCGTCGAGATTTGAAGAGTAGGAGCTGCTTAACCGAGCATCGAGGGTCGGTTGATGAGCCCCCTCACTTGTTAGAAAAAAGGTGGAGGTCGATATCTGGAGAGCAAGAGCTCGCTTAGCCAGGTGTTGAGGGTCGTGAGATGAGCCCCCTCACTTGTTGGAAAAGCAGGGGGATGTCCAGATCTAAAGAGTAGGAGCTCGCTTAGCCGAGTGTCGAGGGCTGGGAGATGAGCCTCACGCTTTTTGGGGAGGCTCTTGTGGTTCGCGGTGACATCCAAGCTCTAAGCCTCAAGCTTGTTGGTGAAAGCTTCGTGGCTCGCGGTGTCATCCGAGCGCCGAGCCTCAAGCTTGTTGGAGAACCTTTTGTGGGTCGTGGTGTCATCCGAACGCCGAACCTCAAGCTTGTTGGAGAAGCTTTTGTGGCTCGCAGTGACATCCGAGCGTCGAGCCCCCAAAACTTGTTGGAAAAGCTTTGGTGGCTTGGTGGCGACCTCCGAGTGCCGAGCCTCAAGCTTGTAAAAGAAACTTTTGTTGCTCGCGGTGTCATCCGAGTGTCGAGCCCCCAAAACTTGTTGGAAAAGCTTTGGTGGCTTAGTGGTGACCTCCGAGCGCCGAGCCTCAAGCTCGTAAGAGAAGCTTTTGTGTCTCGCGGTGCCATCCGAGCGTTGAGCCTCAAGCTTGTAAGGAAAGCTTTTATGGCTCGCGGTGTCATCCGAGCGCCAAGCCTCAAGCTTGCAAGAAAAGCTTTTGTGGCTCGCGGTGCTATCCGAGCGCCGAACCTCAAGATTATAGGATAAGCTTTTGTGGCTCGCGGTGCCCTCCGAGCGCCGAGCCTCAAGCTTGTAAGAGAAGTTTTTGTGGCTCGTGGTGTCATCCGAGCATTGAGCCCCCAAAACTTGTTGGAAAAGCTTTGGTGGCTTGGTGTAGTGCTCGAGTAGTTGGCCATGCGTTTCGAGCCGTTGTACCAGTTGGTAGGACTGAGGGTAAAGAGGTAATTTTGCGCCCCAGGCTGACATCATGGGCGTGAGAATCGAAGCGTTCTAGATCTTGGTGGTGTTGGATCTTGATGATCAAGATCCAACGGTTAGATCTTTTCTCAAAAATCGAGGGGTCTCTGCATCTATTATAAATCTCCCCTATCCCCCCTCATTTCCGCACTTTGCGTTCACTTTCTCAGATAACAGGAATCTCTCTAATAGTCGTCGACGACCCTTTTTTGGTGATCTTCCTGTCTGTATACCAGGTTATTATTTTTGATTCGTAATGTCGCGCTCTCAGTCTGGCTCCGAGGTAAGCACTTCAGTTCGCTCTGAGGAGGAAGTCCAGTCGATGTCTTGGTCTCTCGGTGACCTTGAAGTGAAGAAGGAGGTTCAGTCGGACTTAGGATCGGATGGCGAGGGTGTCGTTGTTTATGACGTTACCCTTTACGATCCTGTAGGCCGGGCAAGGAGCCTGTGGAGGAGGGTGAGCACGAGGGAGGAAACCCCGAGGGAGAAGAGTTTGTTGAGGAGGGGGAGCTCGAAGGAGGAGACCCTGCGGGGGAGCACGAGGAGGGAGAGTTCGTTGAGGAGGACGGCCAGGAGGGATCGTCCGAGGAGCCGAGGGAGGCGACGGTCGGGGAGAAGAGAGAGGAGGAGCCGCGGGAGAGGCAACCAAGGAAGAGGAAGATCTTCCACCTCTGCCCCCGTTAGCGACCCCATCTCCGGAGAAGAAGCTTCGCCCCCATAGGAGAAAAAGGAAGTGGATTCGCCCCGATAGCCCGGGCTTGCCAGACAAATACGGACCCGATCCGGGGTTCGAATTTCCCCCTGTGTCCCATAGAAACTCGAGGTCGATCAGGATGTACCCTGACAATGTGGAGGGGCTTCTTGCGTTTACTTCCTTGCTGTGGGACTCGGGTCGGCTTATGATCAAGATGGACAGCGTCCAGTGTGTCTTGAAGGCAGACTATCTGCATGTCCTAAGGGTGGCCTACTTCATTCCAAAGGAGTTCGAACTTCTGATGCCGAACCCTGAAATTCGCCCGACTACAACTCTGGAGTCGAGCTTCTGCATGTTCCCCAAGGACGCCTTTGTCTCGGGGTTAAGGCTGCCGTTGCACCCATTCATCGTGAGGGTCTTGAAGTGGGGGGAGTTGAGTCTGATGCAGTATGGCCTCAACTCATGGAAATACCTGGTTTGCTTTATTCTGAAGTGCCAGGAGAAGGGGGTCGAGACGAGGCTCACGTACTTCCGAGCCATCCTGGGGATGAGCTCGCTCGGAGATGCGGAGGGGATTTTTTACCGCTCGCCGTGCCCTCACAAGAAGGTGATGCACGGTCATCCGGACTCCATCAAGGGATGGAAGGGAAAGTATTTCGTTGTCCAGAGTGAGAAGCCTTGGAAGATTCCAACTGTTTGGAATTTTAGTAAGCCGAACCACAAGCCCCCGAAGCGTAGTGAATTGACTGAGAAAGAGTGGGCGACTATGGAGAAGATTATGGGAGGGCACAGCATAGGGTGGCCGCGCATCACGGAGTTGCACCTGGCCCGAGTCGGACTGAGCCTAGTCGACCTTAGTATGTTTTTATTTTGAATTTGTTTATCTTCCTGCCTTCGTATTAACATTTTTTCATGTTATCTTTTTGTAGAGATGTCTGCCAAACAGCTCAACAACCGACAGGCCCTGCTGGCCCTAGTCGCCAAGAGGAGGGACGATCAGGAGAAGAAGGCCGATCATGAGAAGAAGGCCGCCTCAGCCGCGGGTTCCAGTAAAGGGCCGGCGCCAGTGCCAGTGGAGTCGTCCCCGAAGAGGACGAAGAAGCACCACCACACGTTGAGGTCGACAAAGGAACCGGGGGCAAGCTCTGGTAGTAAGAAGGGGGCCAAGGTTCTGGAGCAGAGGCTCCCGCCACTTCGCCCCGATGCCGCGGAGATGGTGGGCAGGAAGGACATGAGGCCGCACGCCCCGGATTGGGGGGTCAAGGTAGGAGATACTCTGTTTGAGGGCCCGGTGGCGCTGGAGGTGGTGGAGCATCTCGCCACAAGCGAGATCGGATGGCTCTGGCAATAGAGACGTCCGCGATGGCCTACATGAGGTGGGCTCAGGCGCAGCTCTCGGTAAGTGTTTGGTATTTTCTATGTGCATAGAACTTAGTGATTTCTCTAACTTGTTCTTTCTCGGCCAAGCATTGCTTCATGGGCAGCACTTTCACAAGTGCTTGGAGAAGAAGATCCTTGCCGAGAAGAAGAACGCCAAAAAGTATTTCTGTGAGCTTACTCGTCTGCATGACAAGCTGAAGGAGGCCTAGAATGCCCAGGCGGTCGGCCAAGCTCAGATGACCGCACTGCAAGACCATCACGCGAACGAGCTGGAGCACTTCTGGGCTAAGGCCCAGGCGGAGGCAGAGAAGATGCAGATTGCCATGGCGGAGATGCAGATCACCATGGCGGACACTCTGATCTTGGCCCAGGACGAGGCCTATGCCAAGGCCAAGGACCACTTCTTGCAAATCTACCCGGATGCTCGGGTCGACCACCTTCACTACAACTGGCGGCTTCCCGTGCATCTGCCGACGCCCGGCGGCGGGAAGGAGGAGGAGAGGGGGGACCCTCATCAAGAGGAGGCCGGGGCCGACCCTGTTGACGAAGAGGTGTCGTCCCCCCCTAATCAGTAGTTTAGGATTGTTACTTTCTTTGACTCTGTATTTACCTTACGTGGACTGACCACCGCCTTTTGTAACAAGTTTTTGAATTTATAAAAGAAAAGATTTTTGGCCGATCCTCTATGACTTGTAGCTTTTCTCCAGTCTCTTTTGTGAACCGTTGTTTTTCCATCTTCTTGATAGACGCATGAGGTCTTCGGCGCCAACCTTTGTTCTGCCGAGGTCTCCTGGCTTCAAAATGGGCTGGGGTCCAAGGAGAGCATACTGGCTCGCCATCGTAAGCAGGATCGTGATCGAGAGGCCGCAGTGAATTATTTCATGAAAAATCTAAGAAGCTCAGCCTAGAGGCTGCTTGTTTGAAGAAGGCCATAGCCGACCGGGACTGATGGAGAATTGAGACGAACTGGTCAACCTCGGATGCCTCCACCGGGCGACCGGCTTTGGAGTCCTTTCTTCGTGAGGCTGTTGTAGAGAAGGAGTTGACGATTCGGAAGCTGAAGCTCATGCTAGGCACCGGTCCGCTCGAGGGAGCAAGCCATTCCGTATTGGGTCCTTCTCCGACTTTTTATCTGGAAACGGCAAGGCCCGCCAATGCGCAGAGCTCTGTTGCCGGGATGTCCTTACTAGTCGGACAGGCAGAGCATGCAGAGGGTCCCGTGGGAAGCACTGAGTTCGAGTTTTAAGCCGAGCGATTTGTAATATCTTCATTGTATTGTGTGGCTGTTTTTGGCACTCCATGAGTAATAAAACTTCGATTTATTTACTTTGGTAGTTTGTTAAGCGAGACCGGTAGGGGCGTAGCTCGAGACCATTGCTGAGCATGGCTTTGCTTGAGGTCGCCGTCGAGGCAGAAAGAGTTGTCGGGTTGTGGCTTTGCTCGGGAGCCAAATTGTTACTCTTCGCAGATGGCATTTAATAAGGGACATTCTGCCTTCTAATAAACATTAATGGAGACGTTTCATCTTCCGCCGTTTGGACTCCCCGATGCCATAAATGCGCCTCTCCGGAGGGCTATATAATCCTCACCTCCTCACCACCTTTTCGCCAAGAAATGCTGGTGACTTACCTGCCACCCGCTGGCAATTCGGGGTTTTGGCTCCGAGGGCCATTTACCCCGAGCTGTCAGCGGGTGAGAGGTGGTCGATCCCGGGGGTGAGATTTGGGGTGCCTGCCGGAGGTGGGCACCCACAAGTTGGAATTCTTGGCTGAGAGTCCCGGATCGGTGGCTCTCCTGCCATCCTCTGACAATTTGGGATAAACGGCTCTGAGAGCAGTTTACCCCGAGTTGCCAGCGGGTGAGAGGTGTGCCGACCAAGGTCCGGGGCTCGGGGCGCTTGCCGAAGGCGGGCGCCCCAGAGATTGAGTTTTTGGGCGAGAGTCCTGGGTCGATTGCTCGGTCTTATGTACCTGCACTATGCCTAGAAACACCGGAAGAGATCCCCGTGGCAGGCCGTCCAACGATCTAGTAAGTTACTGGAAAGCAACAATAGCTAGGGTTTCATAGGGGAAAGATTGATTACCTTTGAATGAAGGAGAGGGCCTGGTATTTATAGGTAGTGCAAACGGGTTTGGGACCTGAGGGGGCCGGGTCGCACCTGTTTGCCTATGGGCCTAAGGTGGTGACGGCCCATTTGACTTCTATTGACTTGATGATCAGGAGATAGCAGGTTTTGAGGGGATCTGGTGGCCCAGGAGGGGCCACGTCATCTGACCCATATCAATATATATATGAAAATTTGACTTACAAATACAGAATTTAAAATATCAAGTTTCAATTTAATTATTGCGAGACAGAAATGAAGAAAACCTTGCTCTTCCTTCATCCAACACAAAAGCATTTGGACATTGGCAAAGGAACCAAGTTAAGACATATCCGAACGTGATTCTATCACTATAAAAAAGCTCGCTATCCGAACCAGGTAGAAACCTTAGTCTTCAAATCAAACCAAAACATCATCTCACTACATCTCTTTTCAGTTTTGGGCCTCAATGCCACCCTCAAGTAAACCTTCTCACCTTCTTAATAAGAGGAACCTGGCAATAGGTTAGTCTTGTTCCTTCTGTCTTCATAACTTTGAAGATATCGATCATCTTTTCTTGTACTGCAATTTTACTAGGCAATTATGGCAAATTAATCTTTTGGCTTGGCAGGTCCCCACTCTCCCCTCTTCCTTTTTAGAAATCTGGAATACTCAATCAGTCTGCAAGAAATATCGTAACTCTTGGTTTCTTTCTACAATGGCCATTATCTGGGTCATCTGGAAAGAAAGGAATGATTGCATTTTTAATCACGCTTCTAAACCTATTAACTCTATTATTGATGACTTTATTTTTTTTGCGAAGCATTGGACCTCGTGTCTCCCTATTCACAAAGTGCACAATTACAGTCTTCATCGCCTAGATGAGGCTGCGTTTTTTTTTACGCTCTTTTACTTCTACTATTTCTCTATCTCAATTGCTTTTACTCTAATTGGCTGGTATTTTGCTTCTCTTTTCAGGGATGATTGTGTTTGGCGGTTATCAGTCGTCCTTTTGTTTTTGAGGCTATTCCTGGGAAGAGTACTGCCTAGTTCTTTTGTGCCTTAGCTTGCTGTGTTCAGCTGTGGGCTTGTGGTGTTCATTTGTGGGTTTGTTTGGTTGTGGCCTTGTGGTGTTCAACTGTGGGTTGGCTTGGTTTGAGACTGAGCACCCTTTGTGCCTTTCTTATGCCTAGTCTCTAATTTTTTGGTGGCTGTGCTTGTACGTCTTACTATTTGGTGTATAGGTTCATTTACCTGTTTTGTTCTTTTGCTTACTCTGTAGCTGTCTCTTTGATATGAACTGCGACGTCCTCTGTAACCCAACAGATTCTCAGTTCTTGTTTTTTCCTTCAGTTAGATTATGAGGATGGACATTTGGGAGTCCAGTTCATCTTTGGTATTTCTTTCCTGTGGTGCGAATGTTTTTAATTTCGGCCTGATGGTTGTGGTTGTTTTATTTTTTGTTCTTTATTTTATTCTGATTTTACTCCTTTTCTGTGGCATGGGACTGCCTGCCTTACTTAGTGTGGTGCAGCGCTCTCTTTCTGTGCTGTCTTTGGTGTGGATTTATCGTTCAGGGGAGTGGTGTCTTCGCTCTATCTTTGTTGCGGTGGTATGGGTTGGCCCAGCTCCAATCTCGGGTTGTTTCGGCCTCTCCATTTGCTCTGCCCTATTTTCACTGGTCATATGCTCTATTGGTGAGCTACGAAGTCTTCTGCTGTTCGGAGCTTTCCCGGTCGACGTTGGGTGCCTGTCTCAGCCCGACCGCAGTGCTGACTATGTGGTGTTTGTAGGGTGTCCAGCTTTCGTCTGGCTTTGGTCTGTCGCGATCTCCTTCGGCATAAATCTCTTCTCTGTGTTTAGGGCGTTTGGTCGTTCGTCTATTTTTGTGTGTTCGCTGATGCATCAGCAAAGCTCTCATTTGTTTGGTGGTCTATCGGTGGTTCTGTTGTGGTTGTCGCTCTTGTTATTTTACCACTTGTAAAATTGTGCGATGTACTTACTTTTGTTATTTATATATCTGGCTGGAGTCATTCGACTATATTTGCGTTATCTCAAAAAAAGTACACCTTCTCACCACCATCAAATGGTGACAGATGCATATACAACTCCTGCACTAGACAACAACTATGGAATTATTCAATCTCACCCGAACTCTTAGCCATTCTGACCAAGCACTCGTCCTCAGCCATATTGTCTAGGACGGTGCAATGTCTCAAGGCCCACATGGCGGCATAACTCGTATCGCCTGCTATAAGCAAGAACAACCCAACTAACTCCCACACCTCTAACCCCTCTCCAGTCACCTGTGTATCATCATTCACTCCAATTTCAGGATGAATACCAAACCCTTCTAGATGCGGCAACAATATGTGACCGGTAAGATCTTTTTCATAATCGAACCACAGTAGAATTTTCGTGCAATGCCAATACACAACTTCCTTTGAAAATAAAGATTTAAGTGAGTCCAATTCATCAAAAGAATCACCTTTTGACTCGCCCTGGTCCATTCTCCACTGCAAGATGAAAATACCCCAAACCCGTACTCCACTCCTTCCTCTAGTAGTAAGTAGTTTTCACTATTAATGTAACTCTTAACTATTAGGAAATTTGATTCCCTTTTATACTAGGATGTTTTTGAGTTAAGCGACACAATCAATACAAACTACCAAGCAAATACTAGATCACACCAATCACACAAAGCACACAAGAATTGTTCCAGTTGGGGCTTTCACCTTAATCCGGGGGAGAAAAAACCGAGATATTATTCAACTAGAGAAGATATAATGTCACGCCCCGCTTCCCAAAAAGGAATACGGAATACAGATACGTGACTAAGTCCAGGGAATCGCTTTCACCATTCATAAGCTGTTAGGATCTTAACAACATTGCACATGAATAAACAAAAGATAACAAGGAGAAATCAACCACGCATGCGTGAATGAATCAATATACCAACAGAATTTACTTGAAACAAAATTTAATAATCTCAAATAAATCAGATCTGGAACAAGACACAAGTCTGGGACAAAAAGTCCAATACAATTATCCATGAAGCAAATTACAATTATTCAAGATAAGCAACAAGAAATAAATAAATATAACAAGAGTTCCAGCCAACTAGAATCTTTGTTCACCTATTCCATCGGGCAGCAGATCACCATAATATGCAATTTAATAAATTGCAGGAAAAGGAAAGAGAAGCAAAATGCCCGTCAATGCAAGTTACGGGCCGCTTGTAGTGCAGGCACAAGTATAGAAAAAGATAGACATGAATAGAGTAACAACAGAAGCAAGTATAGCATAAGCATGGAATAGACATGATAGAATGACTAACATAAACCAGGAGCAGGAACAAGTAATATGATGTGATAACAGGTTTCATGTGACATGTGACAGATAACAGGTATCATGCAAGCAAGTAAACATATAACAGGTGTCAGATATCATGTAGTGTCAGATAGCATGTACAGGTAACATGAATATGCAGGTGATCATGTTATTTCAAGTCTTGTATTCAATTCTATCCAGGTAGCACTTCATGCATCTCATTTATTTACCACATGGTTGCTACATATAAACAAGTTACGTTTAGATTTTGTAGGGAATTCTATAGGTCATGTACTCGGGCGTCTTCACAGGACTATAGAACTTGGTCGGTAACTTGATCTATAACATGTAATTAACTTGGTCGGTAAACTTGATCGATAAGCTTGATCGGTAACATGTAATTAACTTGGTCGGTAAACTTGATCGGTAACTTAGTCGGTAACTTGGTCGGTAAACAAGTCACATGGGAAACACGGGTCCCTTTCCGAGTACAGGCTCCTATATTGTCCACTGCTATATCTTTTCCTTAAACCCCGACTTGTTCTTATTATTATTATCAAACGGGTATATACGTGCACAAAAATGGGCAAGAATAATATGACATGAACAAGTAACAGATTCAGGTTGGAAGATAAACATGTACAGGTGAAAGACAAATCATAAAAGATTAGGACAACGAAAATTTTAGTTCAGGACAGCAAGACTAGATCCGTTAGAAAGTCATATGGTATTTCACAAAAACAAGTCTCAAAACAGAATTGTATCCAGAAAACATGTTCAGCTAGAATTCAAAAGTTTATATTCAAAAATAGGAAAATGACATAAAAACTTACTGATTAAATCAAATAAAAATCTGGGGTATTCCATAGTATGTTTAGTATCAGAAAATATAATTTCATAATTTTTCAACATGGATAGTATAGTCAAATAAAATCAGAAAATAGCAAGATACAGCAAGTTTGTAAATCTGAAACTCTGAATACAGTAGTACTAAAACAGCAATAGATTATGAAATAAAAATCGAAATCCAGATCCGTCAAAAGGGTGATAAATTAGATACAACAGGCTACATTTTATGTTTACAAAGTTTTTATCAAAAGTAAGTAGAATCAGGTTGAAATTAAGGTTCTTTACTGAACAATATGAAAATTCTGCAAGTATAGCAGTGGTTTGCAAGCATAGAATAGTTTATAAAAGTCATCAATTTAATCCACAAAAAATAGGAGTTAATACCAATCAAGTATAGTTATACCCAGCAAAATATTGGATCAAAATATTATCTTTAACATCAGTATAAAAATTAATAACCATACGGAATTCATATAAAACAGAATCTGGAACTTTCTACATATCTGTAGTAAAACAACAATAACTTACAACTCACAAATCGAAATTGAAAACTGTCAAAAATTCTGGAAAGTAGACAGAATTATCTATAATTCATGTTCATAAATAATTTTCATATACTGACCTTAATAGGGTCTAAAATACTGAACAAAAATGGGGTAACAGCAAAAACTGAAATCTTCTTCAAGCATAAAATCAACTAGTTCATATCGAACTCATCCAAATCAAAACAAAACACAAGCATGGAATAATAGATGTCCAAGAAACATGGTATGGGGTGTTTAACAAGTCTACAACATGATATAATACGACTAACACATCATGCATGCAAGATCATTCGACACATCATGAATCACGAACAATATGCATGTATACATCAAAAATTTAATATTCCTAAGTCATTTCATGTCGTGTGTGTAATGAGACAACTAAGGGCGGATCAACACATAGAGACAAGACCTAACAAGGATTTTTATGAGAATAGATCTTGAAGCAACTACACTACATGCAGTATTTAGTACTTTTATATGCAACAAAAGGAATACAAGTTACTTGCCTGGAGATTGACGACGAAAACGATGAGGAGACGAGAATAACGGGAACGGATTTTCGGGCACGAACCACGATCACGGAAACACGCAAACATGTGCGAGCTACGTGCAAAACACTTGCAAAACGTCAACATAGCAAGACCAATACACCGAATCCCTTCTCAATCCACACAATAACAAACACCACAATTTTCTCACCCTTCTTCTTCACAGTGCCAGAGAAAGAGGACGAGACGGCGGAAGGGACGGCGACTGGCTATGACTGCGACACCCACGGCAAGGGCAGCGAGGGTGACTAGCTGCAGCATCGTGGTCGGGAAGTGATGCAGCGGCGAGGTGACGGCATTTCGAACAACACTCTGTTTTGCACCGAAACAGAGGAAGGAGACGACGGGGCCTTGGGCGTTTGATGACGACGACGAAAGGGCCGGGGGGGGGGGGGGGTAGCGACAAGGAGATAGGTGCAGAAGGTGGATGGGTTCGAAGGTCAAAGGCTATGAGGATGAGATAGGGGATGGCGACAACAGAATAGGGGTGAGAGCGGAGGACGAGGGTGATGGAGGGCTAGGGTGACGAGGTAGAGGTTGGAGAGGACGGGAGGAGGACAGGGAAAGCTTGGTTGGCAGTGATGGGAACAGAGAGGGAGAGAGATAGAATGGATGAACAGGAAGAGAGAGAGGCGGGGGGGGGGGGGGGGGGGGGGGCAGCACAGTAGGCGGCTAGGGTAGAGACTAGGGTTAGGGTATAGGATTAGGGTTAAGGAGAAGATTAGTATTTATAGGGTGTTTTAGGGTATTGGGCTATTGAGTTTTAAAAAATCCAATAAGGAAAAGAAATAACCAATAAAAGGTAGGAATATATAAAAAAATATATTTTGTACTACAATATGGAAACTATTTGAAATAACTACAAATAGAATTAACAATAGAATAGATTTTCCATCGTTGAAGAAAAAACAGTCTTTCCATCGTTGAAGAAAAAACTCCTAACACGTTTTATGGTTTTCGCATGGATCCATGGCTAAGTTTCTTTATTTTTGTATTTTTCTGCTGCTTATTGCTCTATTGTAAACTTCGAAACTCAACATAAGCCGTCACTAGAATCACCGAAACGAGACTGCAATGTTTAAATACCATTGGAAGGTGGAGCAATAGACCCAACGAAGAGATGACCAATGGATAATACGGTAACAAAAAGATCTACTTATAGGAGTTTTAACAAAACTTGAATTTGATACAATTAACAATTCAAGAGGACGGTGACTAGCCTGTTAGACGGTGAAAATGAATACCAAGAATAATAGGATAAGGATCCCGAAGCAAAGAACTCACAAACTAGCAAATAATAACACATGCAAAATACATGTTAAAGAGAACCCAATAATAACAAGAGACAAAACTGCAGCAACAGTAGCAAGAAGGGGATCAGCAACAATAGCAGAGGGCAAGGGTGATGGCGAGTTTGGCTGGCGGCAGACGACGGTGAGGCGGATGGCGGCATTGTAGGCGGACGGCAGCGTCGTGGCGGCGGTGCGACGGAACCAGGGGAAAGGGGCATTGGGAGGTGAGCTGGCGATCGGGAAGAGGAGTAAGGGGGAATCGGTGGGGGGTTTTGGCTGGTTGCTGCTAACGAGGACAGATGAGGAGGCACTGGGGGTTGGGCGGAGACGGAAGGGCGGCGACTGACAGAGATGGTCGCCGGAGGTGGGTGCCGGAGAAGATGAAAGTCGGGGAGTTGCACAGGGAATTTGGGCGGGAGATGAGAAGTCGGGGAGAGAGAAACAGGAAGGAGAGAGAAAGAGGAGAGAGGAGAGAGATTAGACGGCTAGGCTTTTGAAATTGTGCAATTTCTAGGGTTTGCATTAGGGTTAGATTTATAGGATACAATTAGGGTACTGGGTTGGTGAATTAGGGTCCAATAAAAGCGGTTTTGGGTCAAGAACACATGAAATTGGGGTTTAGGGTTCAATTAAGAGATAGATCAAAATCAATAGGTTTTAAATAAAAATAGCCACAATTCAATAAAAGAAAAAAAAGTAAGATTAACAATAAAATTGTTCATTTAAGAAAAAACAATGAATTCCATGAACAAAAATTTAAATCCAAATGAATAAATAAGTAATACAATAAATATAAATTGGTTTGAAAATAAATCGGAATTCACCAAGAAAATTAGATCAAGTACGAAAACAAAATAATTCGTTAAATGTACTTTAACTAAATGATCAAGGAATAACAGTTAATAGTTATATTTATAAAAATAATAAAATCATACAATAAAATAATTATTCGGGTTTAACAATTTTTATTAAAATAATCCAATAATAATATATATGATTTGGACCCAAATATAATTAGACGATAAATTAAAATTATAAAACAAGTTTAAAATACACCATCATTCGAAATAACATAATTTTCGATCGGAAAATATTTAATAGAAAATTCCAAAACGAAAACAAAATAAATTTATCAATAATCAAATACAAAAAATATTTAGAAAATATGTATTTATGGGAATGAGGGTTACATTATTGATAAGATCTGATGTTACTATAACTTTTGGTAGGTTCTATTGGTTTCAAATTGAATTTTTCAGATTATTTAATTGGCATGCCAACTTTCAAAAATTTATTATATACATTATAATTTTACTTTGCCCTAAATCTTTTTCTACAACTTTACTGTCTTTTGTTTTTCAGAAGATCATGAGTTTACAAGGAAAGAAGGTAAGGTTGAAGCTTAGGGTAGACAGGAAGAAGAACAAGGTGGTTGCCGAAATTGACAATGACTTTTTCTACATACTGGTTATCTTCCTTACACTTAACTTTGAGTGCGTACCGTCATCAAACGCCTTGGCAAGAAGTCAATACTCGGATCAGTAGCAAATTTATATGACAGCTTCGAGAACCATGATTCCAAGTACTTGAAGACCGAGGCGTGTAAGTCTATGTTGCTGTTAGAGATTATGAAAGATTATAACAATAGAAATTAGGGTTAATATGGTAGACTAAGGTGCTTGAGATATTTACCCTAGGTATCAAGATTGGAATGCCTAGACTACTATCACAAGCCAGATAAATACTGGTTTGGGTACTGGGTTCTCAACTCACTGAACCCGCGTTCCGATATCCATAAAATTAGTATGTGTAACACACATGTTACCCGTAGAATAATATTACACATAATATTATTCATATAGTGAGAATATACCTATATATCCAACAATCTTCTCCTATATTCTTAATATATAAATGTACTGGATTATCTCATCAGTTCAACATGAAGCTGACTGGCTGATAGCAGTCTTTAAACAGAAGAAATGCATCACTCAATGTACAGTTCATAATGACTAAATCAATTATAAATCCAAATAGTTCCAAAAGACTAAACCAAAATAATTAAATAGTTCCTAAACCATATCACAACAGAATAGTTCACAATGACTAAACCAACTGGAGTAATCTGTCATAGTTTCAAAATCAAACAAAGCAAATAAACTTCAAGAACAAAATAAGAGTTTTAAACTTTGATATGGCTAAAAATGGGGCTAAATCGGAACCGTTCAAATTAGGCACAAATCTTCGAGTCATAGGGGCAAGATGGTAATTTCACCTACAGATGGGTCCGAAATGGGAACCGGATCCCCCCTCTTGGACCCGATAACCTGTGAACGGATCCGTTCAACTGAGGGCGGGTCAAAATCCGTTACGGACCAGTTCAACAGGATATGAGGAAATCCTAGCTTGTCCTTATCATGAGGAGGTGGTTCTAACCACCCCTATCCAGCCACACCGGGAAGTAGGGATTCATTCTGATCCTGAAAGAGATCCCCATGACGACTATAAATACCCTCCTACCTCCTACTGTCACAGGTGATCACTCTTTGTCTACCTAAGCTCTTTCCTCTTTCTTTACTGAGTACTGACAAGAGCGTCGGAGGGTTCATCGCCAGGATCCATCCCGCTGTTTCGAACGTTTGTACAGGTCTGCGGGAGCACCAAGGAGTCAACTTGTCAACTAGGAAGAAGTCAGATTCAGCCCTTCGAGTTCCTACAAATTCACAAATTCTGTCTATTTCTCCCATACCAGATTCAGCGGCAACAGATTGGTGCCGTTTGTGGGAAGTACTCGAACAACAATCCAACCTTCCTCCTTCAGCCAAAGCTACTCCTAGCCATGCCTCCCAAGAGGAAGTCCGCAAACTCCAACCGAAGAACTACCTCCGCTATTCCTCCTCCTCCTCCTCCGTCGGAGGATCTCCCTCCGCCCATCCAACCAACCCTGCCGCTCGAACAGCTGAACCGTCAATTCGTTCAGCAGGCTCTCGGGCCCCGAGCCACTGTTGGAGAGCCCTCTTAGCGCAGTCACCAGAAGCTTCCTCTCCACCAAGTGCGAGTCTCCATCCACAACGCCTCTACAGATTTCATGGCCTCCCATAGCCCTCTAATGCCAAAGGATCTACGGGACGTGCTCAACAATCGGCAGAACGAGCCTGGGCCCGACCTTCGGATCCGTCTGGATGAGAGGCGGACCCGCGATGCTTACCCTCGCCGAGAGCACCAAAGGGACCGATCTCCCCGTTGAACGGACCGTAGGGGGTCCAACTCTCCGCAGAGGCAGAGAGTCACCCCAGCATCGCCCAAGATGAAGCCGTTCCCCAGCTGGCCGTCCTGCAGCTCGAGTCAATCGCGAGCAGGAGGCCCCCGTCACAAGGGCGGAATTTCAACAATTCCAAGAGGCGATCCTTCTGGCGCTCAACGCCGCCCCCAACAACGGCCATCGGGCTCCCAGCCCTTAGCCAGCTCCTCACCATCATCGTCGCTCCCAAAGTCCCAGGCCAGCTCTAAGCCATCACCGCCGTTCCCTAAGTCCTAGGCCAGCTCTGAGCCATTGCCGCCCTTCTCCCGATCACCACCGCCGCTCCCAAAGTCCGCAGCCTGCTCCGAGTCACCCCCGTCATTCTATCAGTCCACCACCTACTCAGAGCCATCGTCGTTGTAGCCCCAGCCCTCCTCGACATGAGGAGTCTCAGGGCTCAGCAAATACGACCGAAGGGAGGACTCGGTCTACCGCCATCTCCACGAGATGGAGAGGCGCCTCGGCCAACTAGATAGAGAAGAGGAGCAATGGGTGAGGAACTTTCGCCCAAGCAGGCCCCTATTCTCCTACACCATCATGGAGGCCTCTGTCCCAGAAAACTTCAAACCTCCCCACTTCGAGACTTACACTGGGGAGTCAGACCCCGTAGATCACATCGAGAGTTTCAAAACTCTCATGATGATCCATCAAGCATCCGACGCCCTCCTCTGTAAGACCTTCCCGGCCACACTCAAGGGGCCGGCTCGGGAGTGGTATTCGCGGCTTGCACCGGCGTCTATCTTCTTCTTCAACCAGTTCGAAGGCCTCTTCCTCACGCATTTCGTAAGCAGTCGCCGCTCCGAGAAGACGAGCACCTCATTGCTCTTCCTCAGCCAAAAGAAGGGCGAACGACTGAGGGATTATGTCAAGCGGTTCACCGCAGAAGGCAGGTCCATCACCTCCCTGGATCAGTCGGTAGCTTCGGCTACCTTCCAATCCAATGTCACCAACCCCGACCTCAGGGCTTCCTTGGCCAAGAAGCCACCTCGGAACTTCTCTGAGCTCCTACTTAGGAGTGAGAAGTACATCCGAGCTGAAGAGGCTCTCAATCGCCCCACTTTTGAGGGGTCATCTTCCGGGAACAAACGGAAGGCTGCAGAGGAAGAAGGAGCTAAGAAGCTCTAAAAGGATAACGGGGGTCTACGGCGCCCTCTCCCCCGCTTCGAGAAGTTTACCCCACTCAATGCGAGTGTCTCCACCATCCTGATGGAGATTGAGAATGAAGGTCTCCTGTCGCCACCTTCGAAGATGAACACCCCCGGGAAGAAGAGAAACCGGAACAAGTGGTGCCATTTCCACCGAGACCATAGGCACGACACTGACGATTATCGGGCCCTTATCCAGAGCCGATCTGCCTCCACTGCCCAGGGGGCTAACAGGCAAACAGAGCAGCACACGGAAACTCTGGAGGCCGAAGTAGAGGCCATCTTGCACCTGATACACGGAGGCCCAATAAGGGAGATTCTAACTCCTCCCGAAAAGCCTTCGTTAGGGAAGTCAACTCCGTGTAGAGCCATCCTCCCCCTAAGGTCCTAGGAGTCTCTGTGACGTTCTCCGATAGGGACCTGGAAGGCGTCCGGACACCCCTCTGCGATGCCCTCGTCATTAACCTCAAAATGGCCAACTTCGACGCTCGCTGGGTGCTGGTGGACAATGGAAGTTCGGTCAACATCCTCTTCTTGAAGGCATTCAAAGGCCTCCAGCTATCAAGGGATCGGCTCAAGCCAGCTGGCTACACCCTTCATGGATTCACCGAGTGCCGGTGACGATCGAAGGAGTTATAACTCTCGACGTCATCGCTGGCAAAATCTCGGTCACCCACACAGAGCCAATGGACTTCATGGTGGTGGACGTGAAGGCTGCCTACAACATGATCCTGGGTCGACCAGGCCTTACCGCGCTCCAAGCCATCCCTTCGGCTCACCACAGGAAGATGAAGTTCCCCACCCCCGCAGGGGAGGAGAAGTGAGAGGGAGTCAAGAGGCGGCTCGTAAGTGCTATATGACCTTAATGGGAGGCCTGTCCTCTCCCTAGAAGCCCTCGAGCTTCCATCGGAGAGTAGCCAGACCATTTCCGAACCGGTGGATGAACTAGAAGAGGTGGCCTTCTCAGAGGAAGATGCCACCATGACGTTCCGGGTCAGTAAGGCACTCTCCCCCTCCATCAAAGAAGACATCTCCCAGTGCATAAGGGAGAACCGCGATCTCTTCGCCTGGACCGCGGCCGATATGCTTGGGATATCCGAAGAGCTCCTAATGCACCATCTCAGCATTGCCCCGGGTGTCAAGCCCGTTCAGCAGAAGTGACGCAAGTTCGCTCCCGAGTGTCAACAGGCAATCAAAGAAGAAGTCGAAAAGCTTCTCAACGCTCGATTCATCTCGAAGTCGAACTATCCCGAGTGGCTATCCAATGTGGTGATGGTCAAGAAAGCCAACAGGAGCTGGAGGATATGCATCGAATTCACCGATCTCAATAAGGCGTGCCCGAAGGACCCTTTTCTCCTTCCAAGCATCGACGCCCTGATCGATGCGACCTCCGGACACGAGCTCCTTAGTTACATGGACGCTTTCTCGGGGTACAACTAGATTCGGATGTTCCCTCCCGACATCCCGAAGACCTCCTTCGTGACGGATCAGGGCCTGTATTGCTACAGGGTTATGTCGTTCAGCTTGAAGAACGTAGGAGCTACTTATCAGTGCCTCGTGAACAGGGTCTTCCGAGACTAGATTGGACGAAATATGGATGTCTCCATAGACGACATGTTGGTCAAGAGCACCCGAGGGTAAGAACATGTGCTCGACCTCCAAGAAGCCTTCGGGGTGCTCAAGAGGCACACCATGAGACTGAACCCGAACAAGTGTGCATTCGGGGTCTCATCCGGCAAGTTCTTGGGGTTTATAGTCAGCCAGAAGGGTATAGAGGCCAACCCCGAGAAGATCCAGGCCATTCTCAAAATGGCTCCTCCCTCCAGCATCAAAGATGTACAGATGCTTACGGGGCGCCTCGCAACAATTGGACGATTCCTCTCCAAGTTCGAGGAGAAGTGCCTCCCCTTCTTCAAGGCCCTCAGGGGGGCTAAAGGCTTCGAATAGGGAAAACAGCAACAAGAGTCCTTCGACCAGCTCAAGGCATACTTAGCTAACCCCCATCTCTTGAGGAAGCCAACGTCTGGGGAGGTCCTCTACCTCTATCTTGCTGCTTCGGAGCAAACCATCAACGCGGTCCTCATAAGGGAAGAGGATAGAATGCAGAGGCCCATCTATTATGTGAGTAAGGTCCTCCGAGACGCCGAACTCCGTTACCCGAAGCTGGAGAAGATGCCCCTACTTCCAATCTTATTCGGTGGTCGTTCTTTCCGACCAGCTGCTCAAGCAAGTTCTCCACAAGTCTGAGACCTCCGGACACCTAATAAAGTGGTCCATCGAGCTAATCTAACATGATATCAGCTACCAGCCGAGAATGGCAATCAAGTCCCAAGCTCTGGCAGAATTCATTGTGGAGAGTACCATCCCCGACCCTTACAAGTCATCTGCCGACCCCTTGGTCTGGACCGTTTAGGTGGATGGATCTTCTTGCGCTGATGGAAGTGGGGCTGGTGTTATCTTGACCGGCCCAGACGCTTTGTCCTCCAATACTCCCTCCGTTTAAACTTCCCGACATCAAACAAAGAAGCAGAGTATGAGGCCCTCATAGCAGGGCTCTGCATGGCTCACAAAGCCGGGGCCAAGCAGGTCAGAGTCTTCAGTGATTCACAATTGGTTGTCAACCAAGTGTCAGGGGATTACTGTAACGCCCCTGCCCCTAGCGTAGACAATTTATACAATTTAGAAGACAAATTAGATACTATGTAATACAACTGCCCACCACAGACTGCCTCTCAAAAGGTGGTTAACCGATTAGGTGACTCTTGATCATAGGCTATTATATTTATATATTATTTTAATCTTATGTTTTATCGATATGGGATTAAATCCCTACTCTAACTCTGTTTACACACTCCGGATGGGGCCCGTTACCAAGGCCACATCAGCCTCCTTTGACGAAGTCAAGGCAATAGCAAGCATCTCATGCTGTTACTTCACGTGCCCCCCCCTCCAAGCATCACACCATACATTATTTCATTTCCTTTTATTAATTATATCCATGCACTAAGCATATAATTCACATCCAACCTGCATATTTACAAACAACCACACTTTTTCAAACTATACTTTTTCAACACATATGTATGTATACTTATATTAATTTTTTTTTGAAACTACGGGTGTTACACACACCCCCCCTTTCAGCAATCAGTATCCTCGCTGAGCACGGACATGCACAATTTAGCCGATGTGGAGCACAATTTAGCCGATGTGGAGTGGAGTACCCTGATTCTACTAGCTGCACCACCTCGCTCCCTCTCAGGCATACCCGATGTACATTTGCTAGCTCCATCTCAGGCATACATCTCGCCCACTCTTAACCACACTCGGTGTCGAAAGTCGGCTCTGATACCATTTGTAACGCCCCTAGCTCAGACAATTTATACAATTTAGAAGACAAATTAGATACTATGTAGTACAACTGCCCACCACAGACTGCCTCTCAAAAGGTGGTTAACCAATTAGGTGACTCTTGATCATAGGCTATTATATTTATATATTATTTTTATCTTATGTTTTATCGATATGGCATTAAATCCCTACTCTAACTCTGTTTACACACTCTGGATGGGGCCCGTTACTAAGGCCACGTTAGCATCCTTTGACGAAGTCAAGGCAACATCAAGCATCTCATGCTGTTACTTCCCGTGGGCCCCCCCTCCAAGCATCACACCATACATTATTTCATTTCCTTTTATTAATTATATCCATGCACCAAACATATAATTCACCGCCAACCTGCATATTTACAAACAACCACACTTTTTCAAACTATACTTTTTCAAAACACACACACACACACACACACACACACACATATATATATACTTATATTATTTTTTTTGAAACTACGGGGTGTTACAAATACGAGGCAAGTAACGAGCATATGGACAAGTACTTGGCGAAGGTTAGGGAGCTTCTAGCCTTATTCGAAGATGTTCAACTCCAGTGGGTTCCTCGAGAGGAAAATGCACAGGCGGACGCTCTCTCTAAGCTCGCCTCCTCATCCCTCCAAGGTCTAGAACGGCCCGTCTTGATAGAGGTCCTCCTCAGACCAAGTATTGATAAAGATAGCTCAGAGCCGATGGAAGCCTACCCCCTAACATTTGGGGAGAACTGGATGAAGCCCCTCCTCAAGTACCTCAAAGACGGAGTCCTTCCCGAAGATCCGAGAGAGGCAAGGAGGATCAGGACACGAGCCGGGCGGTACACACTCCTCGACGGAATCATGTACAAACGCTCTTACACTCAGATTGATGGATGTCCCTATCTGAGGTGCCTCTCCCCGGAGGAAGCGCTCTATGCCCTAAGGGAGGCCCATGACGGTCTGTGCGGTGCGAACTTGGGAGCGAGATCCTTCGCCCAAAAACTCTTAAACTACGGCTACTTCTGGCCCACACTACTGAGTGACTTCGAGGAGTACGTCCGCTAGTGCGACTCCTGCCAGAAATTCGTCCTGATCCGTCTCTTGTCCCAAGCACAACTCAACTCCTTGGCAAGTCCAATCCCATTCGCAATGTGGGGGATGGATTTGCTCGGACCCTTCCCTCCAGCGCCGGGCCAGCTAAAATTCTTAGTCGTAGCGATAGATTACTTCTCAAAATGGATCGAGGCTAAACCTCTTTCGACAATCATCGAGCACAAGGTCCATAAGTTACTTTGGAAGAACATCATTTGCCGGTTCGGGATACCTCGCATCCTCGTAACCGACAACGGGACTCAATTCACGGGAGCGCCCTTTCGCAACTTTTGCGCCGACCTAGGCATTCAGCAGAGGTTCTCCTCGATAGCTCACCCTCAGTCCAATGGCCAAGCGGAGAACAAAAATCAAAAAATCCTCTCTGGCCTGAAGAAGAGGCTTGACAAATCCACTAAGGGGCTGTGGGTCGAACAACTCCCGAACGTGCTCTGGAACTATCGCACCACCAAAAGAACTCCGACGGGGGAGTCCCCCCTTCAACCACACATATGGATCTGAAGCTCTCATCCCCTTAGAAGTGGGCATACCTTCACCCCAACTGATAGCCTACAGTGAAGCACAAAATGCGAACCAGCTTCGCCACTGCCTAAACCTCATAGACGAGGTCTGCAAGAGAGCTGCAATTTGACAAGAGACCACCGCCGTAGAATCACCCAGTCTTACAACAAAAGGGTACGGCCAGCCAACCTTGAAGAGGGAGACTTGGTGCTCCGAAAGTTGTCGATTTCCAATCCAAGCAAAAAAGACAAGTTGGCACCCAATTGGGAATAACCGTATAGAGTCTCCAGAGTTATTCGCCCAGGCGCGTATCAACTTGAAGACCTAGAGGGCAGGAGAATACCGAGGACATGGAACGCAGAGAACTTGATGAAGTACCAAGAGAGTGTCTAAGCACCGCTCTAAACAACTTCCCCAAGAGCGCTCTATAAGACATGTCTGAAGTTCTTACTTGTATTTTCTTTTTATCAAAGTGTAAAAGCAGCTCGCAACTTAGAAGCGGCCACCTAATTGTTTTCAATAAAAGTAATCTTTCCCCACAAGTTATCTATTGTTGAGTAGTCTAACTCTACTTACAAAAAAAAATTTCGCATTAAAACTACATGCTTGGAGTCCAACACTTGGTTCGACTTTGCTTCCACTACTTGCTTCTTAGCGAGACAAAGTGGATCAGCATTCGGAATTGCTCTTACAGCTGTTGATATTTTCGAACACGCTTGGAGTTCAACACTTGGTTTGACTCTGCTTCAACTACTTACTTCTAAGCGAGTACGAAGTGGATCACCATTCAGAACTGCCCCTACAGTTGTTGACATTTTCTAAACGATGCGCTTGGATTCCAACACTTGGTTCGACTCTGCTTCAACTACTTGCTTCTAAGCGAGTATGAAGAGGATCACCATTCGGAATTGCTCCTACAGTCGTTGGTATTCTCTAAACAACAAGTTCGGAGTCCCACACTTGGTTCGACGCAACCTTTGCTACTCGCGAACGAGTAAGTATAAAGCGTCCCACCATTCGGAATTGCTCCTACACTTGTTGACAACTACAAATGCTAGCAAGACACAAGTTTAAAAGCAAGTACTATTTCATTAAACTTTGAGAGACAATTCTAATTACAGACCAACTATTCATCTTCACATCGAGATATAAAACTTGTGAAACGAAAGATTACAAGATCATAGAGAACTAATTCATCCCCTCCTAGGGGCGGGGATACTTCGATTAAGAGACACACGAGGGCGACGAATGTTGTGCTGCCGATGCCCTACCTCGGCGGACGTCCCCAGGCCGGCGAGCCGAGAAGCATCATCCGCACCCGATCTAACAGTGGCCCCAACAGATGCTCCGCTCGACGAAGCTGCCACCCCACTTTGTGCATCTCCAGAGCCTCGATGTATAGGGGCGAGCGAAGCGCGAGCTCACGGAACGTTATCCCCTATTATACTCCTCCCGAGTGCAAGAAATAGTTCTGACAGTGCTTCCCTCAGATCGCTGTTGAAGACGAGCGATCTCCGCCTCAAGCTCGACAATTCGCTTTTTAAGAGAGTCGTCCTTCACAGTTATCTTCAGACGCGGCAGTTGCATTGAGCTTGCACCACGAGAGGCATCGGTGATTGTTTGCCGAAGATGAGCAACCTCCACACTCTTACCAATAGTAACCTACTTCAGTTCGTCCCTCTCTGTTGTCACCTTGGTCAGGGAGTGACGAAGGCACCTAAGTCTCAAGCTGAGGTTGGCGGCCGCCGATGAGCCCGCCTCATCGCCTTCTGGGGTCGTTTCGTTAATCCTCTCTTCTAACCATCTCCTCTGTATGTCTCGACGAACTGAGGTCGATCTCAGATGATTTAGCTCACACTTCGCCTTACGAAGCTCCCACTCCACTTCGCGAAGCCGCTCTTGGGTCCTGGCAAGCCCCAACCTCGTCGCCCCTAGGCCAGCTTTGAGACGTGCCACTTCAGCAACCCGAGGCACTTCGGTGAGTGGTAGCGCTTCGGCGTTCAGAAAAAAGTCCCGAACAACAAATAAGTTATCGAAGACTAAGGACACTACGTGGCGAAACTAAATCTAAGAAAGTCGACTACAAGACAACTCAAGAGTGGGGCAGATTCAAGCAATTCCAAACTCCAACACTTGTTCAAAATAGTTTTTCATTGAATAATCAAAGATTACAAGTAGTGGCCAGTCCGCGGTTCGGCACTACATAATCGAAAAGCAAAAACAAAAAAACAAAAAAAAAAACAAGATACAAGGCAAATCAGTGGTCGACCTCTTTCGAGCGATCCTCTACTGAAGGCGCCTCCTCAGGGACCACGATGGCCAGGGGCGTAGCCTCCAACGGAGCATCCCCCTCGGCCTCAGCACCTCCTCCCTCGATCCCCTCGGCCTCCTCTTCTTCTTTGCCCTCCTCGTCACCCTCCGAGACATCGTCAAACTCGAGGACGGGGTCCAGAAAGAGGCACCATCCGGCGCAGTCCACTTCATGGAACTTCTCCCTCACTTGGTCGATGGCTCGGGCGTATGCCTTCGCCATGTTGACATAGAGAAACCCTCGTGCCTTCTCCATGCCCTGCTCCTCGGCCTCCTTCGCCGCCTCTAGCCTCGCCGCGGCGACCTCATCTGTCATCTCTTTAGCCGCCAGTTCAGCAGCATGAAGAAGCCGGGCGTTATTGGCCTCCGGCTTGGCGACCATAGCTTCAAGGTGTCCTAACCTCGAGCTCTTCGACTCGACCTCGAGCCTCACCTGCTCGAGCTCCTTGGCGATCTGGACCTTCTCCCCTCGAGCCTTATTCGCCTCGAGCTGCAGCTCCTTTTCTTGCTTAGCCATCTTCTTCATCAGATGGCCGAAGTGGCAAGTGATCTGCGAAGAGTAGGACTTGGGTTAAAAAAAAATAAAATCTAAGCGCTCAGCGAAAGAGAACTCAGGCTTCGAAACTTACCGACATTGCTGAGCGGGCGACCTCAAGCGCGTCGTCCCCCCCGCTTCCATGGCTGCCTCGTCCTTCGGCGTTCCAAGGTGCCGAACCGCCTGCATACACGTCGATGAGTCTCCTAGGAACCCGTCAAGCTTGTGGACCTGCCAGTCTGGGACGAAGATCTTCTTGTACTCCTCAGTTAGGAACACCTCGACTTCAGTAGTTAATGGCGAAGCCTTTATCCCTAAGGCTGCTGATAGCGGGAAGACCCCCGTGCCAGTGGAAGCCGAAGCCAACACTGGGGTCGAAGGCTTCGGAGCCAAGGGGGGTCACCTCGCCAGCTGCTCCGAGGCGGCACGATGAGCCTATACCCCTTCTGATGTGGTCTTTGAGGTGACCCTCTTCCTCTTCTTCGGGGCCTTACTACTCAGAACCCCACGCTTCGATAGCAAGTCCTCGAAGTCCATCGATTCTGCAAAAAAAAAAGGGAGTTAGGAAAAATGGCCTACTTTCCTAGCAAAACGAAAGAAGAAGCTATCGCCGACCTCAACAAAAAAAACAAAATCGTACTAGGGTTTATCGAGATAAGCCCCCCCAGAAGAGTGCCTCCTCGGTCAAGTCCTTCCAATCGAACTTCGGGCAATCGAGCAACGTCCGAACCATATCCTCCTCCTCGGTGCTGAGGTTGGGCTCTGCTTGACCATCTTTGGGACTGACTCTACCTAAGCTGTGGGGATTCCCCATTGTCCTCGACTTCGGATCAGGAAGTACTTATCCCTCCAATTCTTTATTGAGTCCGGACAACTGACCATCTTCGTCCCGAACCTCGAAGCAAGATAGAACCGGTACACGTCCTTATGCTGCTGGTGCATCCGGTACATCGTTCGGAGCAAACTCAACCTCGGCTCAAAACTCGATGCTTGAAAGTGGAGGACGAATCCGTTTAACAACCTCCACACGTTCGGCATGTACTGGACGGGGTTGACGCGGAACCACCTTAACACTTCGGTGACGAACGGGTGAAGAGGGAGCCGAACTCCCGCCAAGAATGCGTCGACCGGCCAGAAGCACATGTCAACGGGCATTGGCGAGTTGGCCCTCAACCCCAGCCCAGGGAGCATTAAGTCGAACCGAAACACTCCCGAACCCTTACCAAGTCCTCCTCGGTAAGGATAGAGATCGTTTCATCTGATTCCGATGTCTCTCTGGCCTCATTTTCCTCAAAGCTTCGACCTATCCCGTACATTATCCGCTCTGCTTGGTCCCTCAGAAGGTCTCGAACCCTCGGTAGTCCGGTTAGAACCCCAGGCAACCTCCCGAACTCTCCCAACCTCTGATCCTCTTCGATCCTTGTCTCAACGATCACCGAAGTCTGCCCTACCACGGCTTTGCCCTTGTCGATTAGGGGACCTGACTAGAGGAAGCCTCGGGGCAAGAAGAGGGGAGGTCTCCTTCCTCGAAGGGTCGATGGACATTCTCTAAAAGAAAATAAGCTAAGTATAAAGTCACCTCGATTTGACAGCTACGGTCGGAAAACACACCGAAAGACGGTGAAAACTCGTCGGAAGCTCTCACTAAGTAAAAATCTCGCCTGAGTAAAAAATGAGAATAGTGGGCAAATGTGAGAGGGGGTGGAGATTTATAGAGACTGAGGTTAGTGGTGGATTTACCAAGGTTAAGAGGCCCCCAACAATGCAAAGGCCTGGCCCATTTGGTTGAAAAAGCTGGAAGTTGCGTTGACTGGTCAAATGGCCTTGAAGTCCACTGGCCACGTGTCGCCCTCCTATTCGTCCCCGAAGTCACTTGCCACCGACGTCGAAATGCAAGAAAATGCGTTGACTGGTCAACGGTGATTGGGACCCACAAGCCACATGTCGTCCTCCTATTCGTCCCCAAAATCACTTGCCACCGAAGTCGAAATGCAAGAAAATGAGTTGACTGGGACCCACTGGCCACGTGTCGCCCTCCTATTCGTTCCTGAAGTCACTTGCCACCGACGTCGAAATGCAAGAAAATGCAATGACTGGGACCCACAGGCCACGTGTCGTCCTCCTATTTGTCCCCGAAGTCACTTGCCACCGACGTCGAAACACAAGGAAATGCGTTGACTGGTCAATGGTGACTAGGACACATTGGCCACGTGTCGCCCTCTTATTCGTCCCCAAAGTCACTTGCCACCGACGTCGAAACGCATCAAATGCGTTGACTGGTCAACGGTGACTGGGGCCCACTGGCCACGTGTCGCCCTCCTATTCGTCCCCAAAGACACTTACCACTGACGTCGAAATGCAAGAAAATGTGTTGACTGGTCAATGGTGACTGGGACCCACTGGCCACGTGTCGCCCTCCTATTCGTCCTCGAAGTCACTTGCCACCGACGTCGAAACGCAAGAAAATGCGTTGACTGGTCAACAGTGACTAGGACCCACTGGCCACGTGTTGCCCTTCTATTCGTCCCTGAAGTCACTTGCCACCGATGTCGAAACACATCAAATGCATTGACTGGTCAACAGTGACTGGGGCTCACTGGCCACGTGTCGCCCTCCTATTCGTCCCCAAAGTCACTTGCCACCGACGTCAAAACGTAAGAAAATGCGTTGACTGGTCAACGGTGACTGGGACCCACTGGCCACGTGTCGCCCTCTGTTGAAATCTAGACTATCTAAATAAATAGAATAACTAGACACAAATTAAAAACCTCGCAAGTGTACGAATCGTTTGAAGAAGCATAGTGACGAGCAAGGGTCGATCCCACAGAGATTGTAGATTCTAACTTACTAATCAATAAAACAGAAATAAGATCGCAAAGAGTTGTTCTAAAAGTCTAAAAGAAGTGAAAAGATAAAAATCTAAATAAGTAGCATCACAAGTTGAGTCACAAATCTCTATTAAAGCAGTTGGGTTTTGATCTCCACCAATAGTTAGTAATGCTAAGTTATATACTACATCCATTACTCATGTTTGTTCTCCTTAAGGGCATGGTATCTACTCCTTAAAGTTAATGTTTCCCTAGGACAAGAATTAGACATGGTATCTACTCTAATTCGTTTCTTTCATTAAGTATTTAGCATGGTATCTACTAAGTTGCACTTAAAGAAAGCATAAGAACAGTGGAAACGAGCAAACACTTGAAGTTCTAGAAATTGGTATCAGATCTAGATCCCTCAAGTTGATTAAACCAAGAACCCCTAAGGATTCCCTTGTTACAAGTTATGAACACGAGATACGGGTCGTCTCAATATGCTCACATAACAGATTCAGATCTATACTACACAAACTTGAGAATTTTGGATCCTGTATATCAGTCGACTGGCTGTCACCTCAGTCGACTGCCTTTTAGAACCCTGAACAAATTTGATTCATATAAATCTATTCCTATTCACTCAGGTTTAATCAATAAGTCATAGAGAAGAATATAGCATTACACAACTACGGTTTCAATCTACCCAACTATGAAATTAGTTCCACATAATAAAACTTTTATTAATTGATATAATAGAGTTCATGACTACAATGAAAATAAAAGTAAAAAGAAGAATAGAGAAACACTGATTTTTATGATATTGAACTTGAGCCCAATCAGTAGTCGTCTTGTTCTCCTTCTTTGATGCTTGTTGTCGATGGCCTTTCTTGATCGGTCCAGCCTCTTCGAGAGAGTCTTTTCGAGAGAGCCTTTTCGCTTCTTTCTTGATTGGTATTTATAGAACAAGAGAAGAGAATTAGGGTTTGTACTTTTTGCAGAGAAGTCCTCTTCTTTTGTTATTTCTTTCCTTATCTTGATCAGCGTTTTTATATCTTTCTCTTTTCTTCTTTACTTCCATATCTGCTCACTGCTCTTGCTTTGATTGTTTGAGAAATTGTTATTTGCAGAAAACACCTGGGTTTGAATAACTTAATTTTGATTCGGATTTGGATGAGGATGCATCTGTTCTTATCTTCTGACTCGCCGCATACCAGTCGACTGCGTCGAGACATCTGGAAATTCATAATTAACCAGCCCAGTCGACTGTCTTTGAGGACCAGTCGACTGTACTGAGCAGCTTCGGGATTTCATTCTCCTCTGTCCAGTCGCCTGTTGTGGGGGAACCAGTCGACTGATATCTGCAGTATTCTGTGTATCATCCTCAAAGTCTGTGTTAGTCTGGAATCTGCTTCGTTTTGCTGTTTTTAGGCTGTTTCCTATGGAAAAAGAGAAAAGAAGCGTAAATACCACATATAAAGCATTTAAATGTCTAATTGCATTAAGATTATTGCTCCTAAAAGTGAATAATATTTGGTTCATCAAATACCCCCAAACTTAGCTTTTGCTTGTCCTCAAGCAAACTAAAATTATTAACAAGGGGAAAATAATAGTACTCAACCTTCATACCAAGAAATTGTCTCATTATGCAGGCATCACAATTTTTGTAATCAAAGTTATAAACAATTTGCAAATGAAGTAAAAACAAGTATACCCACTTTCTCCAGTGCAATTGTTTATTCATAACTCCAAACTTAACCATACTTGTCATGCAATTAATTATAGTTATGGTATGTAACTACCCAATCTGTGATTATCCCTTTTTTCTACTACAAACCGAGTAGCAAACTAGAGTGTTGTTGTTTGTTTTGTTTTGTTTTGGTTTATATATATATATATATATATATATATATATATATATATATATATATATATATATATATATATATATATATATATATATATATATATAGTCTCTTCTCTAAAGTTGTCACTTGCCTTTTTACGCGAATGCAAAACATTTGTGATGAATCCACCCGGTTACTCAACAAGTCACAAACTTCAAAGTGCTTTGCATACTCATATTCCAAGTTGCCGTTTGACGTAAAGGTAAACATTTGTGATGAATACCCCTAGTTACCAAGCACTCAAAACATTGGAGTAGATTGACTTTATTCATATATATATATATATATATATTATCACTCTATTTACTTAAACTCAATTTAGGACTAGATCTAAAGGGAATAATCACCAGAAAAAGCATCACATTTGTTTATTATGTATAATTGCACGACTCATATAATTTTGTAAAGAATTATGAAACTCAACAATCCTAAAGTAAATAAGTATTCTTAGTCTTACTTTATAAGAACTTGTTTATCATAAAAAAATTCAAAAGACTCCAAATAACTAAATACCCCCAAACTTAGATGGAACATTGTCCTCAATGTTCGCACAAAAATTTAAAATAAATAGGCATGTGTTACCACCTAGTTTGAAGAAAATGAAATAAAGAGATAAAGAAATGATTAAAGAAACGAATAAAGGAAGAGAGTGTAAATACTCCCCTGAAAAATTGGGTTGCCTCCCAATAAGCGCTGTGTTTCTTGTCTTCAGCTAGACTTGATGAGTTGTGCAATGTATTGAATGGGTTGCGGCTCAAAACTCATCTTATTATAAGGTTTCCCCCCTCTGCTCATTCACCTTGAACGTTTGATTTTTCGCCAACGCTCCATGTGGGGGAAACCTGTGCAACAATTCATGGACCGTACCATCTTGACATTAGTTTATCAGCAACGGTCCATCTTAATGCACCATTGTGCTTTTGAAAGACTCCCTGCAGCCTCTCTTCTTCATGCATCCTGAAATTTGCAGCAACTGTCACAGGTAATGTCTGATTGTCCCCCAAATATTCATGTAGTGGCTTCAGCTCCACGTCTGGGATCCTGGTAGTAGTCGACTTGTCCTGTTCATCAGTCGACTCAGCCTGTTCACCAGTCGACTTGGCCTGATCACCAGTCGACTTATCTGTCTCTGCAATCCTCCAATCATCATATTCTTGCTCAACATGAGATAATGTTAGAGGGTGTGTAATTGTTTCTTGTACTAGATCAACACTATTTTCCTGAAATGTTTGGTCACAAATTTCCTGAACCACATCAATATTATAACATTCATGATCATCGTGTGGAAATTGTGGTGCATCAAACATTTTAAACTCAATCTCTTCCTCTAGTGTTGTTCTTGATTGGAGCTGTTCTTGTCCTCTGGGGTTAGGTATGGTTTGTGATGGGAATTCTCCTGCCTTTCTTTCACTTAACTCCGTCGCAATTTGACCAATTCGCATTTCCAATTTTTGAATGGCCTTTCTTTGTTGATCGCTTGTTTGCTGTTGCTGTTGGAGTAGTTGAAGAATGGTGGTTTCGAAATCCAACTTATTCTTTTCTTGTGCTGGCCTATCATACCCATTCCCACCCTGGAATTGCTGCGTATGCCCTGGTGTGCATTGATTGCCTTGATGGTTTTGCCACCCTGGGTTATACGTGTTTGAAAAAAAATTGTTCTGGGGCGGGTACATTCCTTGTTCTTCGTAGTTTGTGTGCTCCTGATCTGCAGAAGAAAACATGGAACATGAATTAGTTGTATGATTAGAATGAAAACAAATTTCACAAATTTCTGTTGGTTGACTTTTTATGCCACCCAACGTTGAATTCACAAGCATATCAATCTTTTTGTTCATGGTTTCCATTTCTAATTGCATGTTGTTATTATGGAAAATTTCGTATACTCCCTGTTTTTTCGAAAGACCCCTCCTTGTGGAGAATTGTTGTGAGTTCTCGCTGAGTTCTTCAAATAGCTCTATGGCCTCCTCAGCACTCTTTCTCATCAACATTCCATTGCACGCTGAATCTACAATTGCTTTGTTAGTGTCATTTAAACCCTCATAAAATGATTGTACCTGATCATCCTTAGGTATGTTATGCGTAGGACACTTGAAAAGCTTGTTTTTGAAGTCCTTCCATGCCTCAAAGAATAAATCGCCATCTTTTTGTTGGAAGAGTAGAATCTCCCTTTTAGTTGTCTAGTTTTCTGGGTTGGAAAGAACTCTTTCAAGAATTTTGTCGCCAATTGCTCCCATGAATTAATTGATCCTGGTTCCAAAGAATTATACCACAATTTAGCATTAAGTTTTAAAGAAAAAGAAAACAAGATTAACCTGATTTGTTCAGGGGTAAGCCCTTGGACGCTTTGTGTCCTGCAAAGATCAAAGAAGTCTTGCAGATGGAGATGAGGCTCTTCATCTGTTTTGCCGCTAAAGTGGGGAACCATACTAAGTAACTGGGGCGATAGATGCATATTCCCTGTGACTTTGGGTTGAAAAGCTATGCAAGACAGTTGCTCAATATTCTTTGGAATGAATTTGTCTTGTATTGGTACTCGATTTGGTGCGTTTTCCCCCATTGTTGCTTTTTGAATTTTTCACTGTACAGTCGACTGGACTGGTCTGTGTCTGCAAAGTTTAACCTGAAAGAAAATATGAGAAAAGAAAAAGAAGAAATAAAATAAAATAAAAAGAAAAATTTTTTACTGATTTGTAAGTCAAAATACTAAACAATCCCCGGCAACGGCGCCAAAAACTTGTTGAAATCTAGACTATCTAAATAAATAGAATAACTAGACACAAATTAAAAACCTCGCAAGTGTACAAATCGTTTGAAGAAGCGTAGTGACGAGCAAGGGTCGATCCCACAGAGATTGTAGATTCTAACTTACTAATCAATAAAACAGAAATAAGATCGCAAAGAGTTGTTCTAAAAGTCTAAAAGAAGTGAAAAGATAAAAATCTAAATAAGTAGCATCACAAGTTGAGTCACAAATCTCTATTAAAGCAGTTGGGTTTTGATCTCCACCAATAGTTAGTAATGCTAAGTTATATACTACATCCATTACTCATGTTTGTTCTCCTTAAGGGCATGGTATCTACTCCTTAAAGTTAATGTTTCCCTAGGACAAGAATTAGGCATGGTATCTACTTTAATTCGTTTCTTTCATTAAGTATTTAGCATGGTATCTACTAAGTTGCACTTAAAGAAAGCATAAGAACAGTGGAAACGAGCAAACACTTGAAGTTCTAGAAATTGGTATCAGATCTAGATCTCTCAAGTTGATTAAACCAAGAACCCCTAAGGATTCCCTTGTTACAAGTTATGAACACGAGATACGGGTCGTCTCAATATGCTCACATAACAGATTCAGATCTATACTACACAAACTTGAGAATTTCGGATCCTGTATATCAGTCGACTGGCTGTCACCTCAGTCGACTGCCTTTTAGAACCCTGAACAAATTTGATTCATATAAATCTATTCCTATTCACTCAGGTTTAATCAATAAGTCATAGAGAAGAATATAGCATTACACAACTACGGTTTCAATCTACCCAACTATGAAATTAGTTCCACATAATAAAACTTTTATTAATTGATATAATAGAGTTCATGACTACAATGAAAATAAAAGTAAAAAGAAGAATAGAGAAACACTGATTTTTATGATATTGAACTTGAGCCCAATCAGTAGTCGTCTTGTTCTCCTTCTTTGATGCTTGCTGTCGATGGCCTTTCTTGATCGGTCCAGCCTCTTCGAGAGAGTCTTTTCGAGAGATTCTTTTCGCCTCTTTCTTGATTGGTATTTATAGAACAAGAGAAGAGAATTAGGGTTTGTACTTTTTGCAGAGAATTCCTCTTCTTTTGTTATTTCTTTCCTTATCTTGATCAGCGTTTTTATATCTTTCTCTTTTCTTCTTTACTTCCTTATCTGCTCACTGCTCTTGCTTTGATTGTTTGAGAAGTTGTTATTCGCAGAAAACACCTGGGTTTGGATAACTTAATTTTGATTCGGATTTGGATGAGGATGCATCTGTTCTTATCTTCTGACTCGCCGCATACCAGTCGACTGGTGTTGGATGTAAGTCGACTGCGTCGAGACATCTGGAAATTCATAATTAACCAGCCCAGTCGACTGTCTTTGAGGACCAGTCGACTGTACTGAGCAGCTTCGGGATTTCATTCTCCTCTGTCCAGTTGCCTGTTGTGGGGGAACCAGTCAACTGATATCTGCAGTATTCTGTGTATCATCCTCAAAGTCTGTGTTAGTCTGGAATCTGCTTCGTTTGGCTGTTTTTAGGCTGTTTCCTATGGAAAAAGAGAAAAGAAGCGTAAATACCACATATAGAGCATTTAAATGTCTAATTGCATTAAGATTATTGCTCCTAAAAGTGAATAATATTTGGTTCATCACCCTCCTATTCGTCCTCGAAGTCACTTGCCACCGACGTCGAACGTAAGAAAATGCGTTGACTGGTCAACGGTGACTGGGACCCACTGGCCACGTGTCGCCCTCCTATTCGTCCCCGAAGTCACTTGCCACCGACGTCGAAATGCAAGAAAATGCGTTGAATGGTTAACGGTGACTGGGACCCACTGGCGACGTGTCGCCCTCTTATTCGTCCCCAAAGTCACTTGTCATCGACGTCGAAACGCATCAAATGCGTTGAATGGTCAACGGTGACTGGGGCCCACTGGCCACATGTCGCCCTCCTATTCGTCCTCGAGGTCGATTGCCACCGACGTCCAAAACACGAAGAAGCAGGGGCCCACATACCACGTGTCGCCCCCTAGACTTCGGCAAGCTTTCCGAAGTTGATTGCCACCGACGTCCAGAAAGCGAAGAGGAAGGGACCCAAATGCCACGCGTCGCTCCCCTAGACTTCGGTGAGTGTCCCGAAGTCAGTTGCCACCGACCTTCAAACAGGCAAAGTTCGCCTTCTTCACAGCCGCCTGATTATCTAGAATTGCTCGCCGTTGCGTGATCAAGGACCCAGATTCGGCCACGTCGACCAGGGTCTGATTCACCTTTCGATCATTTAGATCTTCGTGCCCAAGGCTGATGGACGATCCAGATCGCGCCACGTCATAAATAGGTGATTAAATTTTTTTTAATTATTAATTCGAATTATTTATTTAAAATTGTGAAAAATGATTAAAATTTAGGAAAATTAATTAAAAATTCTAAAACTAATTATAAATTCGAGGAAATATTTTTGAGCGTCTGGGTAAATAATTATTGGTTAGAATAATTAATTGGCGCTCTCAAAAAATAAATCATCGCTTTGCAAAATTTAATAAATGATCCAAAAAATAACTAAAAAATCAGGGAAAATCACCAAAAGTCCAGAAAAGCCCAGAAGCAATTTTAAGCATGCTACCAGCTCAGGAAAGTACCATTACCCATCAAACAAGATTCGAACACCCTTTAAGAACTCCGATAAAGTCTTATACGCCATTGAAATAACAAATCTACTCCCCGAAGGTTGCAGCACACAGTCTTTAGGAGTGGGGGGCTCATGATATGGCTAAAAATGGGGCTAAATCGGAACCGTTCAAATTAGGCACAAATCTTCGAGTCATAGGGGTAAGATGGTAATTTCACCTACAGACGGGTCCGAAATGGGAACCGGGTCCCCCCTCTTGGACCCGGTAACTCGTGAACGGATCCGTTCAACTAAGGGCGAGTCAAAACCTGTTAGGGACCAGTTCAACAGGATAGGAGGAAATTCTGACTCGACCTTATCCTGAGAAGGTGGTTCAAACCACCCCTATCCAGCCACACCGGGAAGTAGGGATTCATTCTGATCCTGAAAGAGATCCCCACGGCGACTATAAATATCCTCCTACCTCCTACTGTCACAGGTGATCACTCTTTGTCTACCTAAGCTCTTTCCCCTTCTTTACTGAGTACTGACAAGAGCGTCGGAGGGTTCATCGCCGAGATCAATCCCGGTGTTTCGAACGTTTGTGTAGGTCCGCGAGAGCACCAAGGAGTCAACTTGTCAACAAGGAAGAAGTCAGGTTCAGCACTTTCAGTTCCTACGAATTCACAAATTCTATCTATTGCCCCCACACCAGATTCAACGGCAACAAAGCTCAATGAACACAAGAGTCTTAAACTCAACAAAAGTTTTACCAAGCAAGTGACTAATTTATTCTCGAAAGAAATAAACTGAAACTCTATCCTTGCACACTGCTTTATATTTACCCTCCATTTTGAGCAAATAATGATTTTGAAATTTATGTTGACAGATTCAACTCCTCCATCTTTGCTAGCTTATTAAAAACAAGAATATCAAGAGACATATCTCTAAGAATTTCAAAGAATTTTACAAAATATCTAGTTCCACAAAAGAACTTAGTACAATTAATAATTAGCTTAGCAAAAATATAACGCACACATCACAATCAAGTTTCTTTAACTAAATAAAGAACAAGAACTTTTATAGTTTCTACACCAGAACTATACTATGTTTCATATTGGAATGATAGAACAGTCAAATCAATTATGGTTAATTCTGAATCATCAAAATTGGAATGAAACAAGAGTCCATAAAAGAGATATATCATCAAAATTAGAATGATATAACGATATTCTAAACATCAGAAACACATCGATAAGTTTCATGTTTCGTATTGGAATAATATGATTATTCTAAGTAAATTCTTTAGATATACAATACCATCAAAATTGGAATGATATTATATATTTGTGGAATTTATGTGGAATCATCAAAATTATCTAAAACATGTTAACTGCCTAAAATTGATGGTTAAGTTTAAATTTCTCTATGGCTCCAATTGGATTCTAAAATTTCAAAACAATTAGGATGTTAAAGTTTGACTCAATAGCTTTTAACTCCATTTTCTCCACAATTTTGATAATTAGATCACTTTCAAGTCTCTTAGCAAGAGCATTAGCCATGTTTTATTTCAATTGCACTTTATTTATGAGAAAGTTCAACTAGGCTTCTTTTAGCTTTAATATACTCCTCTTATGATTATAGAGTGAGTTATGAGCTACAGTGCATTATAGCTTAATAGTTGCATAACAGAATTAGAGAATTTACGTTAAACTTCTCAATGGATGATTAGCAATAAGTCATTCAATCCACTTAGCCTCTTTCCCTATAGAGGATAACACATAGAGGTCTGATTTCTTAGATGAGAACGCAATGCTTGTTTGCCTTTTAATTTTTTGCTCCTCCTAGTGTGAATACATATTCACTAGTTGCCGACTTTTCACTAAACTTTGAGTAGCACATAGCAAACTCTTGAGTACCACTCAGGTATCTCATTAGCCTCTTAAGGGCACTCAAATGTCTATGTGATTATTTAGTGAATCTGCAGATCATACCTACCTCAAAGGCTATGTCTATTCTAGTACAGATCTTTGTATATATAAGATTTTCAATTCTTTTAGAATGATCTACCTATCTCATAGTTGCACCATCATTAGGTGTCAACCTTTTATCATAATCATAAGTTGTTTCAAAACACACTTTCAATCACTATATCTCCACTTTTGAAACACATTTTGATTTGATGAGTTTGACTAAGAGTTATCCCTTGCCAACTGAAACTTACCCTTATATCTATGGTGTCCACAATACCTAGGTGTTTCATGCTGAGTTCTTTGGATAACACAATTTTAACTTCATTTGTAATAGAGATGTCACTTCCAAGAACAACCATGTCAACAGAACAAGTAAATAATAGCCATTATATTTGACACATCACAAAGTTAAAGGCACTTATCTGAATTACTTGATTCATATACTAGGCTCTTTTAAGAAATTTGTCAAATTATTATTCGCCGGCTATACATATTTTAAGAACATAAAATGATTTTACTAAATAGTAAATCTTGTTCACTAAACATATTAGTTCAAAACTTTCAAGTTCAAAAATGTTTAAATATTCTTTATTAATAACAAATTTTTCAGTATATGTAAAGGTAAGAAGAATACTTATTGTAGTAATATGACAAACATGTGAGTAGACATCAAATAAATCTACCCCATTTTTCTCAGTCAAACCGTTAGCTACTAAAATGCATTAAAATTTCTACTGAACAATCCAAAACTAAGTTTCTTCTACAAAACCCCACTTATTTACTATAGTTTTAGTCCATTTCGACAGATCAACTAATTTAAAGTATTATTATATGACACAAATTCATCTCATTATTTACTAAAGACTATTCTTGGCTCATTTGCCATTGATGTTTTAAGTGTCAGTAAGGCTGGTTCTTGATTCCAACTGTGAATCATTGACCGTGTCTGTAGGACTAGATAATTTTATACATTTATCTTTGAGGAACACATCCTCAAAGAACTGTACAAGTCTAGATTCTTCTAACACAAATTAGATAGATCCAACACCTGTCCACAAAACTACATTCTGTACTTTTTAAGTACACACAAATATTTGTTATAGGTCCTACTTTAGGCCTTCTAGGGTTATGTACTCTAACAAATGTATCACACCACATGTTTTCACATTAACAAAATTATTTGTGTTTCTATCCCATAGTCTACAAGGTGTAAATAATTTAGAGTGTGGTAACATATTGGAAATATGATTAACAATACAATATCACCTACAGTTACACAAAGTCAAACAATAGTCAATAATATAGAATTCAACATTTCACTAAGTATTTGATTCTGCCATTTTGACTGTTGTAAATAGAGTGCACTAGAGATTATGCCAAATACAAACTTCTCTTAAAATTATTAACATATATTCACCACCTAAATCAAATCTGAAACTTTTTGATTTTTTAGCATTTAACTAGATTTTTTTTAATTCATTAAGAATAACAAGTGCTTTATTCTTCATATATATGACAGACTTATATTAATCATCTACAAAAGCGATTAAATACTTCTAACCAACAATTATCTCACATAGCCACAAAGCTACTAAGATCACAAATATCAGAATGTATGGATTTAAAAAGTTGTGAACTCCTAGAGACCATACAAAATGATTTTCTAGTGATCAAAATCTGAATTCAAAGTTCACATTTGTCATATTAATGAAGTGTCATCTAGTAAAGTTATAATTTTTAACAGGAACAAATAATTTCATATATAGTTCTCATATCCTAGCCAATTATGCTATGTTCAAGGACTATACACAATTAGAACTATTATTATTAATTGTCTCATTTGGTAAACTCAACTTATACATGTGATTGACAATATATGCACATTATAAAAGTTAATACAAAAATTACTCTACCACATTTTATAAAATTGTTTATTTTCTCTAATGACTTTAACAAAGTCTACTTGCTCAAACACATTGAACTATATTTTCTTCATTCATTCTTCATCATCTTCGAAACACTAAACGAGATAATGACTAACATGTTATGATCAACTTTACACACACAGTAAAATGAACGAGAAAGAACAAAACGTAACTAATGGAGTCATATCATGCACTAAACAATGCTCTCTTTTAAGTTACAGACATTTGTTATACACCTTATATATTAACTTTTATTAGAGAAGCAAACATACTATCTCATCAAACTGCAAACGATGTGTCACCCAATATATATATACACATAGTACGACAAGGCACACTAAACAATTTAAAACATGCTAGTTTCAAAATGAGAATAATTATGATCTAAAACTCCCAATCATGTGATCAAACGCACAAAACGTTAACACATTCATCATATGAAAATATTATGAAAGATTAGAGTAGATCATACCGACACTTCAAGTTAGAAGTATTTTTCAAATTCGATGGAGAAACCTGCGTAGTACAGACTTATCATACCGTGATGCAAATCCATCATCTCCAATTCACATAATTTGTAAGTAACTTTGAAGTTCCTACATTCATCAAATCGTTAAAGATTAGTCAATTAAAAAAAATATTAACACTATCTAGTTCACAACAATTTAATTGGAGATTCAATTTTATAGTTAAAGCCTATAATTTATCAAAATAAATATTTGATCCTTAGAACGTAGCCAAAGCAGTTATTCAAATTTGTATTTAATTAAACAATGCTTAATACTGTTTTGAACTTTAGCACTTAGGAACAAAATTCAAGCAAATAATTAAATAACAATTTAAATTTGGTGAAGAACTTATCTTTAAATTGGAAGTACACTACAGTAGATCCAGTCTTCTCCCCAAACACAGAATACAAAACAATACCCAATGGATTGTATCCATTGGTTAGATCCAGATATGATTCCTTTTGGCTCGATCTGGATCTGATCCAACTGTCCAAACACCAAACAGAAAATCTCCAACCAATAGAGCAGCTGTTGGACTGGATCTGAATCTGGATATTCTCCAACAGTCCAAACACCAAACAACAATCTCCAACCAATAGAGCAGATGTTGGACTGGATCTGAATCTGGATCTGCTTCAACAGTCCAAACACCAAACAGTAATCTCCAACCAATAGAGCAGCTGTTGGACTGGATCTGAATCTAGATCTGCTCTAACACCCAAACACAAAACACCAAAACCGTCCAATCAAAAAATTGGATCTGAGTTGTCTCCTTCTTCTCCTTCTATCTCACATGAAGATCAATGGAGAAGAAGCTGGAGGATAAGGCAACATCAACCATCGGCTGGGTTTGGCAACCTCCGGCGACGGCAGCGGCTCGCGCGACCCCAGAATCAGGGGCGGCAACGGCACCCAGCGACGGCTGCTGAGGCTCCTCCATCGACCATAATCGCCACTGAATCGAAGATCCCTAACCTGCGAAGTGGATCCCCACTGTGGGGAAATTTTGCACACAGCGATCTGGATTTCGACCATAGCGATGACACTGGCGATAGGGTGCCCCCTCGATCCGTGACAATAGCGATGACACCGGCAACGTCGACGATGGTGGCAGTGGTGGCTTCGGTCGGAGACGGTGATTAAGTGATTTTGACCACAACTATCTCTCTCTTAATCTCAAAATTAATTATACAATATCTCAAGATTGTTAGAGATTATGAGAGATTTTAACAATAGAAATTAGGGTTAATATCATAGACTAAGGTGCTTGAAATGTTTACCCTAGGTATCAAGATTGGAATGCCTAGACTACTATCACAAGCCAGTATTTATAAGATAAATACTGGTTTGGGTACTGGTTTCTCAACCCACTCAACCCGCATTCCGATATCCATACAATTAGTATGTATAACACAGGTGTTACCCACAGAATAATATTACACATAATATTATTCATATAGTGAGAATATACCTATATATCCAACAGTTGCTTCACCCTACAAGTGCAGCTGGGCTTCAATGTGAGGGTCTAAAGCTCAAAATCAACAAGACTAAATTCTAGGCAAGTCTTCTTCTGCAGCAACTCTAATTGTTAAGCAAATATGTCTAAGGTAGCGTTTGGCCTAGCTTAAAATTAGCTTATCTTCTCCTTTAGAAGGAGAAGTTGGGCCAAACACATATTTTGAAAAGCCCAAAAAAATAGAAGTAGCTTATTTTTTATAAAGAAAAGGAGCTCCAAAAGAAGCCCTCCTGGCTTCTCCTTTTCTCTTTTTTTCTACCCGTTCTCTTTTTTTATCCTTTCACGTATCAAACCCAAACCCTAAGATCAAAAAAATTCCCCCTGCACCTTCCCCTTCCCCTTTCCCCTTCCTCCCTTTCCTCACCGAACAGACCTTGACCGGGGGTCGCCCTTCCTCGCTGCCATCGACCGAGGACTGTACGCCGCCACGCTGTCGAACCACGCCGCCACGCATTCGATCTTCTTCTCAAGGTATGGTTTCTCAAGGTATGGTAGCAGAGTGTACAGATCTCTTCACAGGTGCAGATTTACAAGGTTTATGTAGGGAAGCAGGGATGGTGGCGCTTAGGGAAGACATATCGGCTAATGTTGTTTATGCTCATCACTTCCAAGCTGCTAGAGATTCACTTAGACCGTCGTTAACGAGATCACAAATTGAAGAGTACTCCCTTGCTAAGTTCACTCGCCTTTAAGATTCTCATTACAGTACAATCTACACACCCTTTGTGTTCTGTCTGGTTTGAGTATGCAAAATATATGGTGGTACTTGCTGACATCGCCAACATGAAAACTGGATCGTGGCTGTATATTTGAAGGAAGTCAAAATTATGAAGGCAGTCAAGATGTATAAGGTGGAAGAGACGAGGTGAGGAGGATGCGGAAGATGCTCCCCTCAGTTCTAAGATATTGAGAAAGATGTTTACATGAAAGTAAATTGGAAATTAGATGTATCAATCAAATTTTCATTCTTTCGTTATTTATTCATGTTGTGTCCATACGCCATATATAGCTGCAGAATCATCGGATGGGTCTCTTATCACAAATTGTAATGTTAATTACATTTGTTGAACAAGAGAAACTTGACCCTCATTTTTGGATATTGATGTGTTATGTGTTTGTATTAGTAATACTTACATGAAACCTACACGAATTATTCTTGTCATTAATTTTCTTTCCTTTTTTCTTGTTATTTATTTATGTCGTGCTTATAGCAGCAAAATTATCAGATGAGTCACGAATGAAACTTGATCCATTTACGTTTGTTGAACACTGAAACTTGATCCTTTATCTACTCTGCTAACATGACTACGAAGGGAAAAGATACAATGACGTGGAAATGACTTCATATAATACTAGAAGAGTAGTAGATGGTGGTTATATGGATACAGTTCGCACTCAAATAGTAGTTGCATTGATGGAAAATAGAAACCGTTAATATCCCATTTTATGATATTGTAAACACTTTGTCATGTTCATTGTCATTGAATAACCTATTTTGAATGGAATGATGCATTTCATAAAGTATCGTAGCCCTTTAATTCTTTTATTTACGTACATTTCAAATGTATATATATATATATATATATATATATATATATATATATATATATATATATATATATTCATTTTACGAGTTTTCTAGGTTATTCTAAATATTTCATTTATTAGTAATATAAAGATTTTTTTTGTAATTTGATAACTTATATTTTATTCTTAAATAAAATCAAAAACTTAAATTAAGTATAAAAGTAGCTTACAATTGATATCTTATGCCAAACAACTTCTAGCTTAAAAGTAGCTTTAATGTTAAAAAAAAGCTGACTATCCAAACAGCTTCAGCTTTTAATTTCAAAGTTCTACTTTCTGGCTTCTCCTTCTGAAGTAGCTTTAAAGCCCAAAAAAAGCTAGGCCAAACGCACCCTAAGTATCATGGTTGCCAATGCTCGGTGTCCTCGTTGCCAAAAAAGTATGCACAAAGTGAAGGGATGGGAGAAATAGGATGAACATTCTGTTTGGATGCAAAGGAAACAGTAATGGAGTTTTCATGAAAGGAGGGGCAACATTCATTAATATAAGCGATGATTTACAAGTCTATCCAATATATCCTGCTTCATTGTCTCATAGCCTTGCTCTGCTTCAGCAATTTGGTATTAGAAATTGTGGAATACTCGAGGAGAGAAGTAAGTTGATGCTTAAAGCAGCCTTAAACCATGTAAATATACTAGGTTTGCCCGTTGACACGTGCCTACGGCACGTCTTCGAAACGATGCACCTAATTTGATTATATAAAATAGTTTTGGAGGTCCAGCAAATTAATTGAAGTAGCAAACATATTATATGAGGAAGCAGTATATCTACCTTTAAGCTCAACCATTACCTTCTTGATCATTAGCTTGAACTTACCTGGAATATATATAGTTTGTTAGAAACACTGCATAGAGTTTTTTTTAACTTCAGCATAACTTTTAGATGCTTGTAATCGTTATGCAAGGACATTATCATATAGGTTTTATAGAGCTTACTCTAATCCCATAACCACTATGAGTATGTCTAAATACAATGGTAACGTAAGTGTAGGTGTGAAGGTATCTACAATACTAATGATCTAAACATTTGTTTGTCTGAGACTCAGTTTGCAATTAAATTACATCTTATTATTATTTCAATCAAAATGAAATACATGAAGTTCTCAAAACTCTAATCCAATCTAATCATTTCTTTTATCTTCACTTTGTCTCCCCATTGCACCTTTATAAAAAAAAAAATCAAAATGGATAAATAACAAATTTACTTTATCTATCTTTCTTGAGTGGAGAGTTTGCACCCTTCACTGGTAAACTCCAGTCATCCCAATCCTATAAATCCAAACATACACAAAAACTTCTATATGTTACATTATCCATGGTTTCTAATAACCAGTGAAGAAAACACTTCACAATAGTATTTTCTCTTCTAGTAAAAAAATTAATGTTACATATTTGCCAAGTTATTTTAGGTTGCTGGTCAGCTTACCTGTCCTGCTATGGTTTGAAAGTCCAAATTGAGGCCACCAAATAATCCATCTCTCACTTGCGTACACCTTAAATCAAAATCAATAAAAAACTCATCAAATAAATCACTAAATTAAAAATTTTAAAACTTAAAAATAAAACAATCATACATCTCTGAATTTAGATATTATGCACACACAAAATTCGAGTCAGAAAAAAACTGAGTAATCCCCTGCACACACAAAATTAAAAATTAGAATGAGAATTCGGTTAATGAGATGAAATTAGAGTCGTCGCATCGCATATAGAGGCTCTCGATTCAGTGGAGGGGAGTTGTCGATACGGAGTCGCTTGATATTCGCACTCAATTTGGTGGAGGGGAGTCACCGATACGGAATCAGCAGCAGATCAGATATCGACGACGACCTCTTAATTGGGGTTCGACATTGGATTTGGATTTGCTTTGAGATTTTCAAAATTTCAAAATTTCAAAATTTCAAAATTTCAAAATTTTAAATTTTAAATTTTTTAAATTTTCATTTTTCATTTTTTATTTTTTTAAATTTTTTTAATTTTAATTTTAATTTTTTTGTTTTTTAAAATTTTATAATTTTTTAAAAAAAAATTTAAGTATTTTTTTGAATTTTTTTTATAAGTTTTTTTTTGAATTATTTTTAAAGTTTTTAAATTTTAAATTTTTTATTTTTTTTATTTTTTAAAATTTTTATTTTCTTAATTTTTTGAATAGGAGAGAGAGGGGGGGATAATTAAATAAATAAAGGAGTTGTTTTGGGTGGGAAAATTTGAATTTGAGTTTTGGAGGGGAACTTTTTTTTTGGGGAGGGGGGATGTGTTTTGTGCAGTTAGATCTGTGCCTTTAATTTTGAGGGATTGAAGGAGAACCACTTGATAGCTTTCTTTGTGTCTTATTATATAGAATAGATTTGCCTGTGGGCACGTGCCTACGGCACGTCTTCGGAACGATACAAAACAAAAAAAGCCATGTAAACAGTAAAACAATAATTACGTAGCTCAAGTTTGAATAGTATGACAATAATTAGTTGTAAATAAAAGTCTATATTGAAAAATAATTATAAATGGGGGTATAAAATCTAATTTCTTAGAACTTTAAGTGTGGAAAATAATGAAATTTAATTGTTGAAGAGATATTTGTTATTAAAAATTCTAAAATTTTACAAAACCGAAATCTTAAAATCAAAATTTCTAAGTAAATAAAGAGAGAATGGGAGAGAGAGAGAGAGAGAGAGAGAGAGAGAAATATGAAAAAGTAAAGAGAGGAGAGAGATAGTAATAAAGTAATGAGTTTTTTAGGGGGGAAAAATTGATTTTGGGGTTTGAAATTTTGGGGGGAAAATATGTTTTGTGAGGTTCGATATGAGCCTTTGATTTTGGGGAAGATTCTTATATAGATATCATTCATTTAACGTGTACTGAAAATTTGTTTCGGTATTAATACATCTTAGTTATTGCTTAATCAGAATGCAGATTTGCTTAAGCGATCCTTGATCTCAAATGAACCTCTGATCGGAATCTGCTTCATCAAAAAGATGGATAGGAAATAATAATAATAATGATAATAATAATAATAATAATAATAATAATAATAATATATATATATATATATATATATATAATAATAATAATAATAATAATAATATATATATATATATATATATATATATATATATATATATATATATATATATATATATATATATATATATATATATATATAATAATAATAATAATAATAATAATATATATATATATATATATATATATATATATATATATATATATATATATATATATATATATATATATATATATATATATATATATATATAGGGAAATGCTCCATTGAAAATGCAAATGTTGTGAAAACACGTGAAAACCACCTAGGAACAACGGCCTGCATTATAACCCAACGGCCTAGGTGGTTTTCCACGTTTTCATTTCTACAGTACGTTTTCAATGGAGCATTAAGCAGTGATCAAGCTCCTTGCTATGAATACTATTGATCCTTTGGTCTGCCAATCAAGATAGATGTTTAATAAATTAGTCTAAAGCTTTATATGATTCATAAAGAAAATTTCTTATTAGATTCCAGGGTATAAAACTAACTTAATTATCCAACCATCTCATTTATTTTTTCCATGTTAATTGAGATGTATATTTGATAAATTAGTCTAAAATCCTATATCTCTAATTATGTCTTTATATTATGCTAATAAGAGAGAGAATGTACCCCCCTCTCCTTTCTCCACTTTAAAATAAAGAAAGGAGAGCAAAAGTAGGAATTCACAGATATCTTAACACATGCACACACCTAACCACCACCTCTGCTCAATTTTCGACCGTCCGATCAACCAGATGCGCGAAGACATGCGTAATCGAGGCTCTCGCCTCTCCATCGCGTCACGTCGCCACCCAATCATGCATGTCCAATTCACTCAGCGAGCGATCCCATCACGTGATCAACATCACAGGTCGCCCCACGTCACCACATCACCCTGACACCTTATTCCACTCAGCGGGCGAGCACAGGCTCGATGGGTGATCACTTCAAAAATCGCGCTAGCTCGATAAATGAATAAAATATCACAGAAAATAATTTAAAATTAGGAAATTAAATTAAAATTCCAAATATTATTATTAAATACGGAAATTTAATTAGAAATTCTGCAAAAATAATTAAAATTTTGGAATCTATACAATATATTATGCTAAACGACTTTTGTCTAGGATTTTTCTTATTTTTTCCTTTTTTAAAAAAAAAGAGGGCAAATGTAGGAGAAAGTCTATACTCTTACCTCATCCAAATTGGAATTGGAATCTTCATTATTAAATAGATGTTATTAGATGAATTTTTCAAAAAAGTTTTATTATTATTATTATTATTTTTTAAATTATGTACAGTATTGCACGGGTTATTTGTAGACAACAGGTAATTTGTAGACAACCAACCATTTAATCTTAACCATTTATTTTATGTGGAAGTTATATTAATCATTTATTTACTCAACTATTGTTAGTTACCATAACACCCTCAAAGTTCAAATTTATTTATGACATAATTATTTACAAAAGTGGCACTCATATAAAATAAAAGTTGATGTCACTAAGGTAATTTGTGAAGAGTATGTGATGAATAAAGGGAGGTCTCAGGTTCGATGCCAGATTACGTCTTAGAATTGACTTTTAAAAAAATTTATTAGGACGTGCATCTCACGTACAGATTACAAGTGACCCATAATGGAAATTCCTTATTGGTCTAAAACTAATTTAACCATCAAACTATCTCCTTTATTTTTCCTTATGTGAGACTATTATTCAAGCTACAACCCCAACATCTCTACCTTGGCTTGAATCAAAGCTACACCATGGAGAATGTTGATAGTCTTCCACTGGACTATATTTTGTGTACCTACGACATCTTATTTCGCCTACTTGTTGAGTTGACACTTATGATTTTCGTCAAACACGATAGCTCGATTGTAACATTCCACAAGGCTCAAAAATGTTCACCATGGTCTCCGATCCTGTTTTGGCCGTGATAATGGTCTACTTAAAAATGATGAACTGCCACCACGAGATAGCTCTCTAAGCAGAATTTGTTACACGTGTTTTTGGGAGAGAGGCAATAAAGATGCAGAGTGCAAGCATAATGTGAAAGATGCACTCTTTAGCGAGTTGAATGCAAAGTCACCAAATGGCAAGTGGAGACAGAAAAAGGAGGAGGATATATGTGCGAAGAAAGGTCCAATGAAATTGACAGTGACTGATAATCTACACCTATCTCTTATGCTTGGTTCCATCTCAAAAATTGTTAGTAGTCAGGGTTGTACCCTTGAACAAACTCGTCCAAAAAGAGGTCAAATTACAACCTTTACAGCTGAGAATTCATACCGTAGATGATTAGAAAAAGAAAAAAAACATACCTGATGCGGTTTGTTTTTGGGAGACGTGTGGATGCACTAGGTGTGAGTTCTTACTCGATTTGTATTGGTGGAGAAAGCTCCTGTGCGGACGACCCTCAGCCGGGCGAACGGTACGGAAGTAGGCGGTAGTGAGGTAGAGGCTGGATGCTCGGCTCGGATCGGAAGGCTCAGATCCGAGGTCTCGTGTACCTGCAGACGGTCTAGGAACACCGGGGTTGGTCCCGGTGGCAGACCCTCCGACGATCTAGTCAGCAGCTGAGAGAGTAACAGTAACTAGGGTTTGAATGGGAAAAGATTGATAACCTGGATCAAGGGGGAGGGGTCTGGTACTTATAGGAGAAGTCAACCGGGTCTGGACCCGGTTGCCCGTGGAGTTGAAGCGGTGGAAATCCGGGCGGTATAGGGCTGACGTGGCAAAGGCCCGGGCGGTTTCCGGACTGACGTGGCAGAGGCCCAGGCGATTTTCCGATGCTGACGTGGCGGATCTGGATGATCTGGAGGTGCACGTATTTAGAGGGGATCCTGTGGCCCAGGAGGGGCCACGTCATCCAACCCATATCACAAGCCTCACACTCCTGGAGGGCTAGGTGAACCAGCCTTGTAGGAGTGGTTCTTTGCCTCTGTAGGAAGAGCAGGGTGGAGGGTGCGGTGAGAGAGCAGGATCTGCTACTTCCAGAAGAGGCCAGGGGGTAGGAGGAAGGGATCCCTCATCGGAGTTTGTGCAGGACGCTGTGTAGGAGGGTCGGAGTGACGCTCGCCGAGCCTGTGGGTCGGCAGACGATCCTTGGGGATCAGCGGACGACCCTCTCGCTAGTTGAAAGAGCGAGGGGACGTTACGGTTTGTCCGATTGAAGCTCGGTTCGCCGAGCGTCTGGGGTCGGTAGGCGAGCGCCGAGGGTCGGCGGACGATCCTCTTGCAAGTTGGAAGAGCGAGGGGGCGTCAAGGTCGAGTTTGTGAGCTCGGTTCGCCGAGTCGCCCGGGATCGATAGAGGAGCTCCAAGGGTCGGCAAGCGAGCTCTTGCCTGAGGAATGTTGATGGTCGGTGGGCGAGCTCCGAGGGTCGGCGGACGAGGCTCTCGCTAGTTGGAAGAGCACTAAGGGTCGGTAAGCGAGCTCTTGGCTGAGGAATGTTGATGGTCAGTGGGCGAGCTCCGAGGGTCGGTAGACGAGGCTCTCGCTAGTTGGAAGAGCGAGGGGGTGTCGAGGTCGGTCTTGTTGGAGCTCGGTTCGCCGAGCGTATGGGATCGGTAGACGAGCCCCTATTTGTGGGACAAAGGAGGGTTTTGTGGCTCGCGATTCTATCTGAACTCCGAGCCTCTTGTGAATAGAGGAGGGCTCATGGGGCTCGCGATGTTATCCGAGCTCAGAGCCCTTTTGGATGGAGGAGGGTTTTTGGGGCTCGCGATGCCATTCGAGCTCTGAGCCCCTTGTGAGTGGAGGAGGGTGCTTGGGGCTCGCGGTGTCATCCGAGCTCCGAGCCCTATGTTGAATAGAAGAGGTTATCTGGGGCTCGCGGTGTCATCCAAGCTCCGAGCCCCCTGTGAATAGGGGATGGCTCTGGGGCTCGCGCTTTCATCCGAGCTCCGAGCCCCCTATGAATAGGGGATGGCTCTGGGGCTCGCGCTTTCATCCGAGGCTCGCGCTTTCATCCGAGGTCCGAGCCCCTACCCTTGGTAGCAACGACTGAATGATTTTATTTGATTTAATGGTTTTGGGAGTAGAATTCTTGACGGCTGGCATTGGTAACCGGTCTCCGAGCCTACCGTGAGATATGGGATGATGTTTGTGGCTCGCGATGCCATCCGAGCTCCGAGCTTGTTGAACAAATAGAGAAGGGAGTTGTGGCTCGCGTTACCAACCGAGCTCCGAGCTTCCTGAACAATAGAGAAGGGAGTTGTGGCTCGTGATACCATCCGAGCGTCGACCCTTCTGTAAAATAGAGGAGGAATTATGGCTCGCGATGCCATCCGAGCTCCGAGCTTCTTGAATACGAGAGAAGGGAGTAGTGGCTCGCGATACCATCCGAGCGTCGACCTTCTGTGAAATAGAGGAGGAGTTATGGCTCGCGATGCCATCCGAGCTCCGAGCTTCTTGAATATGAGAGAAGGGAGTAGTGGCTCGCGATACCATCCGAGCGTCGACCCTTCTGTGAAAATAGAAGGGAAATTGTGGCTCGCGATGCCATCCAAGCATCGACCCTTATGTGAAATAGAAGAGGAATCTGCGGCTCGCGATGCCATCCGAGCTCCGAGCTTCGTGAATATGAGAGAAGAGAGTAGTGGCTCGTGATACCATCCGAGCATCGAACCTTCTGTGAAAATAGAAGGGGAATTGTGGCTCGCGATGCCATCCGAGCGTCGACCCTTCTGTGAAATAGAAGAGGAATCTGCGGCTCGTGATGCCATCCGAGTGTCGACCCTTCTGTGAAAATAGAAGGGAAATTGTGACTCGCAATGCCATCCGAGCTCCGAGCTTCCTGAATACGAGAGAGGGGAGTAGTGGCTCGCGATACCATCCGAGTGTCGACCCTTTTGTGAAAATAGAAGGGAAATTGTGGCTCGCGATGCCATCCGAGCGTCGACCATTCTGTGAAATAGAAGAGGAAATCTGCGACTCGCGTTGCCATCCGAGCATCGACCCTTCTGTGAAAATAGAAGGGAAATTGTGGCTCGCGATGCCATCCGAGCTCCGAGCTTCCTGAATAATAGAGAAGGTAGTTGTGGCTCGCGATACCATCCGAGCATCGATCCTTCTGTGAAATAAAGGAGGAGTTATGGCTCACGATGCCATCCGAGCTCTGAGCTTCTTGAATATGAGAGAAGGGAGTAGTGGCTCGCGATACCATCTGAGCGTCGACCCTTCTGTAAAAATAGAAGGGGAATTGTGGCTCGCGATGCCATCCGAGCGTCGACCCTTCTGTGAAATAGAAGAGGAATCTGCAGCTCGTGATGCCATCCAAGCTCCGAGCTTCTTGAATACGAGAGAAGGGAGTAGTGGCTCACGATACCATCCAATCCATCGACCCTTCTGTGAAAATAGAAGGGGAATTGTGTAGCGCCCCGAATTTCTAAATACGAAACTTTAGAAAATACGTGGCACTTTCCCAGCGATCCACTTCAATGTAACAACATACATAGCCAAAAACTCAAATCATTTTATTCCAAATCTTTATTACAATAATCTTTTCAAATTGCAGCGGAAATACAAACACCTTACATTACAATAATTCTTTTACAACACTATTCTTTACAAAATTACACATGGCTCTATCATCTCACTCATACTCTCTAAAGCTAACCCAAGCATCCAAGCCTCCAATTCTAAGCAATAACCTGCAACATGTGAGGCTAGAGTTGAACTCTGACCCCCAAAACTACGGGGTCAGCCATAAATGGTGTGAGTGATATAAACAACAAACATAAATAACAAATAAACATAAGCAACATGTACTGAACAAAATACATAAACTGAACATGTAATCTGAAACAAGAACGATAGGCCAGTACATGCGTGAACCAAGTCGAGAATCAATACCAACGATCAAGTATCCATCAATCAATCTCTCTCAAAATATGTACAGTTCAACTGTACGGTACAGTCGACTGTCTTAGGAACCAGTCGACTGATCAGAACCAACAATAATCCTCACGTCTCTGAACATGCCCAATTGTCAATAAATCTCAGTACCACGATGTATGTCCAACAATCGATCACCAATAATGTCATAGATCAGATACCCATGTATCCATCCACAAAAACTAAAGATAGTATAGATCGAATACATACCCGGTATGCAATCACTAATAGTGACTCTTACACCGACGAACATATTCATCTACAAACAAACTAAAGATGGTATAGATAGAATACATACCCGGCATGCAATCACCCATAGTGACTCTTACACCGACGAACATATTCATCTACAAACAAACTAAAGAGGGTATAGATAGAATACATACCCGGCATGCAATCACCCATAGTGACTCTTACACCGACGAACATATTCATCTACAAACAAACTAAAGAGGGTATAGATAGAATACATACCCGGCATGCAATCACCCATAGTGACTCTTACACCGACGAACATATTCATCTACAAACAAACTAAAGATGGTATAGATAGAATACATACCCGGCATGCAATCACACATAGTGACTCTTACACCGACGCACATATTCATCTACAAACGAACTAAAGATAACAAGAACACTCAAGATCATGAAAAACTAATCAGCTCCAGTCGACTTATACTGTAATAAGTCGACTCCCCGAGATCCAATATTCAAGATTATAACAAGTGCAGTAAGTTGACTTATAAAAGCATAAGTAGACTTATCAACAATATAAGATGACTTATAAAAGTCATAAGTAGACTTATCAAAACATAAGTCGACTTAAAAGGGGACATAAGTCGACTTATAAGAACATAAGTCGACTTATAAAAACATAAGTCGACTTACCCGAGAGAAATTCTACGATAACTTTGAAAAATAAAATCTAAGTGTACCAGTCGACTGAGAAGGGTCTAAGTCGACTGTCCAGAACGGATTTTCGAAAAAAACTAAAGATACAGTAGCTGGGTCATACCAGTCGACTGAATAGTAGACCAGTCGACTGTCGGCCTACAGTTTTCATAAATTAGGTCTGAATACGAAAAACAAGTCTGGTGTTTTCTAAAGGTTCATTGTTCATGAAATGATTCTTATTCAGGTAAAATGACAATCTCGAATACTTCTTCATTGCGGATCCATTATTCAATCATTCAATAACTCAAAACTCAATTCTCTTGTTCTCAAATTCCTAAATCTTACATTAGGGTTTCCTTAATACTTAATTCTTCCACCAAAAATAACCAAGATCTGATTATATACACCAGATCCAGATGTGCATACATCCGATCAAAACCATACTTAAATCTTAACACGTTTCAAGCAATCAAGAGTTGTCAATCGAGATCTACTAATCTTTCATGGATTTCACATGCATATTTCGAATAACTACCATGGCATCGATTTTATACAAGATACGAAAACATCAAACAAAACAGCATGCAATCATACACATAAACAAAACAAGTCCATATCACTCACCTTTAGAATTGCAAAGATCCAATGGAAAGCCTTCTTCTTGCTAGATCCAAGGACTCCTTCTTCAATCACCAAGAGAATAAGAGGTATAATAAGATCTGAGTTGTGCAGCGAATGACGGCTGCAAATTCCCTTATATAGGCCGGGAATCAAGTATTAGGGTTTCCAAATATATTTGCAAAACAATCCCTTCAGAATACAATTATACATATATATATATCTACTCTTGGAAATTCATCTAAAATTCATTAAATTTAGGATTTAAAAGAAAATATACTTCTAAATCTTAACCAATACTGTTCAAAACGTCCAGGATTACATTTTTACACTTTAAACCCTTAAAATGTCAATTTTGCAAAAAAGGTCCTTCTTTTATCAAAAATTGCAAATAGATCCATTTAATTTCAGAAAAATCTGGAAAAATAGTAAATAATTCCCAAATAATAAATAATGATTTTTCATAAAGAAATCTTAATTTTCCAAACTTCTCAAAAGTCATTTGCGCGTGTTTTGCACGTGTACAAAAGATAAATCTTTTAGAAAATATCAATTAAATCCTCAAAAATCATTTAAATTCATTTTCAAATAATTAAAATAATATTTGAAAATACGGGGTTCTACAAATTGTGGCTTGCGAGGCCATCCGAGCGTTGACCCTTCTGTGAAATAGAAGAGGAATCTGCGACTCGCGATGCCATCCGAGCGTCGACCCTTCTATGGAAATAGAAGGGGAATTGTGGCTCGCGATGCCATCCGAGCTCCGAGCTTCCTGAATAATAGAGAAGGGAGTTGTGGCTCGCGATACCATCCGAGCATCGACCCTTCTGTGAAATAGAAGAGGAATCTGCGGCTCGCGATGCCATTCGTCCGTCGACCCTTTTAGACTTGCGGAAAACTGTTTGTTGGAAAAAAACCTGGGGGTAGTTGGGTAATTTCACGCTTACTGCTGACGTCATGAGCGCAGGAATCGAAGTGACTTCAGATCTTAGCGACCGTCAGATCTTGATGATTTGAGATCTAATGGTCAGATCTAATTGCGGAAATCGAGGAGTCACTTTCTCCCTATAAACCGCCCCTCCCCTTCCTTACTTTTTCTTTATTTCTTTACTCACTTTCCAATTTTTCAAGAACAGGATCTTACTTGCCGTCGGCGACTTCTTCCGGTGATCGCACGGATAACGCTTCAGGTTAGTATTTCTGCTCAGTAATGTCGCGAACTCAGTCCGGATCCAAGGCTAGCTCGTCGAGCCGCACCGCGATGGAATCCGAGTCGGAGACGTCTTCGTCGCTTAGCAAATTTAAGGTCAAGGAGGAGGTCCTGACAGACCCTGGGTCGGATGGTGGTGACGATGTAGTCCTCATAGTATCGCCGCTGAGATTCCGAAGGCCAGGAAAGGAGCCGGTGGTCGAGGTCGAAGAGGAGGAGGAGGAGGAGGAAGAGGAAGAGGTTGATGACGAGGGTGAGGAGGATTAGGAGGATCAGGACATCGAAGGTGAGGAGGAGGATGAGGATGATCAGTATCCCGAGGGTGAGGACGAGGACGAGGGGGACCAGGATTCTGAGGTTGAAGATGAGGACGAGGTGGATCAGGATCCCGAGGGTGAGAACGATGACGAGGGGGACCAGGATCCCGAGGGTCATGGCGCTCAAGGAGGTGCTAGGGAAGGCACAGCAGGAGGATCGGTCGGGGTTGGAGATGACCTTCCACCTCTTCTCCCTTTGTCGACGCCGTCTCCCGAGAGGAAGGCTCGTCCCCGTCGGAAGAAGAGGAAGTTAAGTATTCCAGACAGTCACCCTCCATCGGATGAGTATGCACCTAGACCGGGGCTCAAGTTTCCCCAGGTCTCCTTCAAAAATCCGGGGTCGATCTGGATGTACCCTAATGATATCAAAGACATCGACCCTGTCCCTCCTGTGCCGGGTGAAGAGAGCCGTGTGAAGATTCTGATGGATAGCATCCCGTGTATCTTAAGGGCGGATTATCTCCACATTCTGAGGGCCTCCTACTTCATTCCACGGGAGTTTGAGGTCTTCATTCCGAGCCCTGGCATTCGACCCACCACGGCTCTTGCGCCGGGCTACTGTATGTTTCCCGAGGATGCCTTTGTTTCGGGACTGAGGCTGCCGCTGCACCCTTTCGTTAATAGGGTTTTAAACTGGGTGAAGTTATGCTCCATCCAGTACGGCCCAAACTCTTAGAAGCATTTGATTTGCTTCATTCTAAAGTGCCAAAAGAAGGGGGTGAAGCCGAGGTTGACGTACTTCCGAGCCATCCTAGGGATCAGCTCGCTCGGAGATCAGAAGGGGATATTTTACTTTTCACCCAGGCCGCACAAGAAGTTCATGCACGGCCATCCGGATTCCATCAAGGGGTGGAAAGAGAAGTATTTCGTGATTCGGAGTGAGAGGTCTTGGGGAATACCGACCAAGTGGAGTTTCTTCAAACCGAACCATAAACCTCTGAAGCGAAGTTACTTGACAGCAAAGGAGTGAAAGAGGGTGGAGAAGATAGTAGGGGGCACAGTATCGCGTGGCCTCGAGTGACCGAGCTACACCTTACCTGGGCCGGACTGAGCCCAGCTGACCCTAGTATGTTTCGTTCTGAATTCTTGCATCTTTCTGCCTTCGTGTTAATGTTAGCCTTCTTTCTTTCATTTTTGCAGAGATGACTTCCCAACAGGTGGATGACAGGCGAGCCTTGCTAGCCGTCGCCGCAAAGGCGAGAGCGGAGCAGAAGAAGAAGGCGGAGCAAGAGAAGATGGCTGCCCAAAGTGGGGGGTCCGGCAAGGGACCAGCCCCGGTAGTCGAGGAGCCTTCTCCTGCAAAGAGGGCTAAGAAGCATCACCCTCCTACGCCGAGGGCAGCTCGGGACGCTGGGGGTAGTTCGGGCAAAACTGTTGATGCCCCGGGGAAGAAGCTTCCCCCACCATGGCCCACAGCCGAACAGATGGTGGGCCAATAGGGGCTGCGGCCCTTTGCTCCCGATTGGTCGATCGTGTAGGGGGACACTCTGCTTGAAGGACCTGTGGCGATTGAGTTCGTCACGAAAGCCACCACCGAGCGTGATCGGATGTCTCTGGCGGCGCAGATGGCGGACCAGGCCTTCATGCGGTGGTCCCAGGCGCACGTCTCGGTGAATTAGTATGGCACTTTTTTCTATTTTTGAACTTGGTGGAATTTTTCCTGATCTTTTCCCCCTCGGACAGGCAATACTCCATGGTCAGCACTTCCAAAAGCTTGGAGAAGGAGATCTATGTGGAGAGGAGGAACGCGGAGAAGTACCTCCGCGAGCTGAACAAGGCCACCGACGATTTGAAGGAGGCTCAGAGTATGGCGGCCATCCATGAGGCACAGATGGCCTCGCTCTGCGACATCCACAAGAAGACGTGGAGCACCTCGAGGAGAAGATCAAAGATGAGGCACTGAAGGGGCAGAAGGCGTTAAAGAGGATGGAGACTGCCTCGGCGGAAATCCTAATCATTGCGCAGGATGAGGCGTATGATCAGACCAAGGAGCACTTTCGGGTGATTTACCCGAAGAAAAATGTCTATCATCTCCACTATGGCTGACAGCCGAACCTTCCGCTGACCCCTGGCGGCGACGAGGCGGGGGGCATCCATGCCGAAGAAGAGGTGCCACCCCCCCTCAAGAGTAGACTAGTTTTTTCTTCTCTTTTTTGATATAAATGCCTCGAGCGGACTGGCCACCGCGGTTTTTGTATTGCCAATTTTTGAAAGAAATGAAATATACTTTTTTGTGCCGAGGCTTCGTGACTTGTGTGTTTTCTCGCTCTCCTTGTGATAGTTTGTTTTCTCTTGTCTTTTGATAGAAGCACGAGGTCCTGGGAGCCGACCTTGTTTCCGCTGAGGAATCCCTGGTCCGAGCAGGGAGGGAGGCCATGGAGGCAGCCTTGACTTGCCAGTGAAAACAGGCTGGGGATCGAGCGGCCGCAGTAAACTATTTCATGAGCAAGTCTAGGGAGCTCGGTCTGGAGGTGACTCGTCTAAGGAAAGCCATAGCCGATTGGGACTGGTGGGTAATCGAAGTGGATTGGTCCATCTCGGATGCCTCGAGCGGGCGGTCGACGTCGGAGTCATTCCTTCAGGAGCCGTTGTTGAGAAGGAGTTGGAGATCCGCAAGCTGAAGTTGGTGTTGGGCACGGGTTTGATCGAGGAGGCAAGCAACTCGGTCTCCGACATTTTTATTGGAGAGTGCCCAGCCAGAAGATGCGGGAAGCTCAGTGGCAGGGGTCTCTTCCCTGGTTGGTCCGACCGAGCGTGAGGGCAGCCCCGAAGGGAGCGCCAAATTTGAATTTTAAGCCGGATGTGAGTGAGTTGTAAGCTTTGCACTGTCTTTGTACCGACGTTCATTGAGTTGTAAGTAATGAGAAATAATAAGAGTATTCGCTTTTCTGAACCTTGAGTCTTGTTGGGCGAGAGTGATTACCGAGCTCGGCATGCAGGAGGTCGCCGCTGAGGTGACTTGCTACAAAGGTCGCATACGCAGTGGCATTTCGTCTTTTGCTAAGTCATTAATGGCGACGTTTCGCCTTCCCATGAGCATTTATGGCGACATTTTGCCTTCCGCCATTTGGCATTCCCAGACGCAATAACTGCGTGCTTCAGGGGGCTATATAACCCTCATTCCCCTCTTGTTGGTTGCCAAGAAGTGAGAGTGGCTGATCTACCGCTCGACTGGGGTGCTTGCCGTAGGCGGGCACCCCGAAGTTAATACTTTTTCGAGGACTCCGGATTGGAGGCACACCAATCACCCTCGAACAATTCGGGGTTTGGGCCTTGAGGGCCGTAAGACCCTGGGTTGTTCGTTGGTGAGTGGTGGGCCGACCAATTGGTTCGGAGGTTCAGAGAGAACCGAGGGTCAGTGGCTCCCCTGCCGTCCTCGAACAGTTCGGGGTTTCGGCTTGTGAAGCGGTAAACCCCGAGTTTTTCGTGGGCGAGAGGAGGGTGTACCAATCGACTCAAAGTTCGGGGCGTCCGCCGAAGGCGGACCCCCTAAACCTTAAGGAAAAAATTTTGTTGAAGCACTCGTGGGGGTAGGTCGTCGCCGAGCGTATGGGTCGAGGTGCTATGAAGAAAGCCCCGACCTTGCTCGGGGTCGACGCTGAGCTCCTGAACTTGTTCTCATGAAGACGGTACAGGTGTAGCCGAGGGTCGGCGCCGAGCGTTATGGTCGGGGTGCTTTGAAGAAAGCCCCGGCCTTGCTCCAGGTCGATGCCGGGCTCCCGCACTTGTTCTCAGGAAAGACGGTACAGGTGTAGCCGGTAGTTGTCGCCTCGTGCATAGATTGATGGGCTTGAAGAAGCCCAAACCATGCTAGGGACAGGTGCCGAGCCCCCACACCGGTGAGAAAGCTAGTAGCAGGCGTAGCCGAGGGTCGGCACTGAGCATTAAGGTCGGGGTGCTTTGAAGAAAGCCCCGGCCATGCTCGGGGTCGATGCCGGGCTCCCGCACTTGTTTTCAGGAAAGACGGTACAAGTGTAGCCGGCATTCGTCGCCTCGTGCATAGGTTGATGGGCTTGAAGAAGCCCAAACCATGCTAGGAACAGGTGCCGAGCCCCCATACCGGTGAGAAAGCCAGAAGCAGGCGTAGCCGAGGGTCGGCACCGAGCATTAAGGTCGGGGTGCTTTGAAGAAAGCCTCGGCCATGCTCGGGGTTGACGCCGGGCTCCCGCACTTGTTCTCAGGAAAGACGGCACAGGTGTAGCCGGCAGTTGTCGCCTCGTGCATAGGTTGATGGGCTTGAAGAAGCCCAAACCATGCTAGGGACAGGTGCTGAGCCCCCACACCGGTGAGAAAGCCATTAGCAGGCGTAGCCTAGGGTCATCGCCGAGCGTTAAGGTTGGGGTGCTTTGAAGAAAGCCCTGGCCTTGCTCGGGGTCGACGCGGGGCTCCCGCACTTGTTCTCAGGAAAGACGGCGTGGGCGTAGCCGGCATTTATCGCCTCGTGCATAGGTTGATGGGCTTGAAGAAGCCTAAACCATGCTAGGAACAGGTGCCGAGTCCCCACACCGGTGAGAAAGCCAGTAGCAGGCGTAGCCGAGGGTCGTCACCGAGCGTTAAGGTCGGGGTGCTTTGAAGAAAGCCCCGGCCTTGCTCAGGGTCGACGTCGAGCTCCCGCACTTGTTCTTAGGAAAGATGGCACGGGCATAGCCGGCAGTTGTCGCATCGTGCATAGGTTGATGGGCTTGAAGAAGCCCAAACCATGCTAGGGACAGGTGCCGAGCCCCTACACCGGTGAGAAAGCTAGTAGCAGGCGTAGCCGAGGGTCGGCACCGAGCGTTAAGGTCGGGGTGCTTTGAAGAAAGCCCCGGCCTTGCTCGGGGTCGACGCCGAGCTCCCGCACTTGTTCTCAGGAAGATGTGTAAGTGAAGCTTTTCTGGCTCGAGATGCTGTCCGAGCTCTGAGACTCAAGCTTGTAAGACAAGCTTTTCTGCCTCGAGATGTTAGCCGAGCGCCGAGCCTCAAGCTTGTAAGGGAAGCTTTTCTGGCTCGAGATGCTATCCGGGTGCCGAGCCTCAAGCTTGTAAGAGAAGTTTTTCTGGCTCGAGATGCTATCCAAGCACCGAGCCCTAAGCTTGTAATGGAAGCTTTTCTAGCTTGAGATGCTATCCGAGTGCCGAGCCTCAAGCTTGTAAGAGAAGATTTTCTGGCTCGACTTGCTATCTGAGCGCCGAGCCCCCAGGTTGCAGCGAAAGCTTTTGTGTCTCGCGATGTTACCCGAGTGCTGAGCCTCAAGCTTGTAAGGGAAGCTTTTCTGGCTCGAGATGCTATCCAAGCGCCGAGCAACAAGCTTGTAAGAGAAGCTTTTCTGGCTCGAGATGCTATCCGAGTGTCGAGCTGTGTTTTCTTAATGGTAGTCAAAAAGAAGCCAAAAACTTGTTTTAAGAAAGCTGGCATATTTACAACAACTTGAAATTTCTACAAAAGACAAGGCACGACGTGCCGATTACATTCTTCATAATTTTTACATGGGGCGGAGGCTAAACCCCTCCTCCTAAGAATTTGATGAGGTGCTCCACATTCCAGGGCCTCTTGATGGCCTTGCCCTCTAAGTTGGTAAGGCAGTAAGTCCCTGGGCGCACGACCTCTGACACTCTGTAGGGGCCTTCCCAATTTGGGGCCAATTTCCTTTTCTATCTGGGGTTGGATACCGCCAGCTTTCGGAGGACGATGTCTCCAAGTTTGATGTCGGTGGGGCGCCCCTTCTTGTTGTAGAACCTTTCGATCCTTTGTTGGTAGATGCTCCTTCTAATGGCGGACTTCTCCCTGACCTCGTTCATGAGGTCCAGGTCGGCTCACAGCTGTTCAGAGTTACTTGCCTCGTTGAAAGCCGTGATCCGGGGTGAAGGGATCCCGATCTCCAAGGGAATGACGGCCTCCGCGCCGTATGTGAGATTGAAAGGTGATTCTCCCATGGGGATTCTCTTTGTTGTTCGGTGGGCCCATAGAACGCTTGGCAGCTCGTCGACCTATAATCCCTTAGAAGAGTTATCGAGTCGTTTCTTGAGGCCGTCGAGAATTTGGCGGTTCGCGTTCTCGGCCTGTCCGTTTGAGTGGGGATGGCATACAGAGGAGAAGCGCTGCTGGATCCTGAGATCTTTGCCAAACTTTCGGAAGTGCTTACCCGCAAACTGAGTCTCATTGTCCGTGATGAGCACTTGTGAGATCCCGAACCGACAGATGATGTGTTTCCAGAAGAACTGTTGGATCTGTTGCTCGGTGATCGTTGCTAATGGCTCTGCCTCGATCCACTTCGTGAAGTAGTCGATCGCTACTATGAGAAACTTTCTTTGGCCCGTTGCCTTCGGAAATGGGCCTACCAGATCCATTCCCCACATTGCAAAGGTGGTCGAACTGGCCATGGAACGGAGATTTGCTTGCGGAGCCCTCTTTACGGGGGAGAACCGTTGACAAGCACCGCACTTCTTCACTAGGGCGAGGGCGTCTTGCAGCATAGTGGGCCAGTAGTACCCGTGATTTAACGCCTTCCGTGCTAGCGAATGGCTTCCCATGTGGCATCCGCCGATCCCCTCGTGTAGCTTCTTGAGGGCGTACCTTGCTTCATTAGGGGTCAGGCAGCGGAGGTAGGGTCTGCCATCCGTTGTAGTGTAGGACCTTTTGAAGAGGGTTGCGTCGATTATGGTGAACCTTTCTGAGCGGACCCTAACCTGCCTTGCTTCGGCCCTGTCTTCGGGGAGCTCTCCCTTGATTAGAAATTTCTTGATAAGAGTGGTCCAGTCGTCGAGAGGGGCTCCGTCTTCAATGCATAGAGCCTCAGGGAAGTTTGTGCTTGGCTTCAACAGGACTTCAACCAAGACGGTCCAGTCGAGGCCGTCAAAGGACGAGGAAGCTAACTTTGGCAGGGCATTGGCCTGGGCATTCTGCTCCCTAGAGATCCTTAAGACGGCCGATACGTCGAAGGACGTTAATAGCCGTTGGACCACAGCCAGGTATCTGATCATCCGATCGTCACGGGCCTCGTACTCCCCAGTGATCTGGTTGACCACAAGTTGGGAGTCACTAAAGGCCCTGATCTGTCTGGCGCTGGCCTGATGAGCCAGGGTGAGCCCGACGATCATGGCCTCGTACTCGGCCTCGTTGTTAGAGGCCGGGAAGTTGAGGCAAAGGCAGTATTGAAGAAGAAAACCGTCTAGCCCCCGCAGAATGATGCCCGCACCACTCCCTACTTTGCAAGAGGAACCGTCGACATAAACTTTCCACGTCTGGTCGGCTTCCTTGCCTGTCGACTGCTCGAAGATGGTGCATTCTGTGATGAACTCGGCGAGGGCCTGCCCTTTGATGGCCGTCCTTGGCTGGTAGCCGATGTCGTACTGACTGAGCTCGATCGACCACTTGACTAGTCTCCCCAAGCTCTCGGGCTTATAGAGCACCGCCTTCAGGGGTTGATCCGTGAGTACCTGGACTGAATGTGCCTAAAAATATGGACGGAGCTTTCACACGGCCATGACCAAGGCGTATGCTACTTTCTCCATCCTGGAATATCTGGTCTCGGTGTCGAGCAGAACCTTGCTCACATAGTACAGGGGCTTTTGGACCCCTTCCTCTTCTCGGATGAGGATGGTGCTAAGCACGTTCTCCGAAGTCGAGAGGTAGAGCCAGAGTGGCTCGCCTGGTTCGGGCTTGATGAGGAGAGGAGGGTTGGTGAGGTACTCTTTTAATTGGGCGAAGGCCTCCAGTTGTTGAGTACCCCATTCGAACCCTCCGGTTCCGCACAGCGCTTTAAAGAACGGAAGGGACTTCTCTCCAGACTTGGAGAGAAAACGACTGATGGCCGCCAGTCTTCCCGTTAGCCTCTGGACTTCTTTGATGTTCCTGGGATGGGCCATGTCTATTATGGCCTGGATTTTTTCGGGGTTCGCCTCGATGCCGCGCTGGCTGACGATGAAACCGAGGAACTTTCCCGAGGAGACGCCGAATGCACACTTCGCCGGATTGAGCCTCATGTTGTGGGTTCGGAATACCCCAAAGGCCTCTTCCAGGTCGACGACGTGATTCTGACCCTATTGGCTTTTGACGAGCATGTCGTCGACGTACACCTCCATGTTACGCCCGATTTGATCTTTGAAGACTCGGTTGACGAGCCTCTGGTAAGTAGCACCAGCGTTCTTCAGTCTGAAGGGTATAACCCGGTAGCAGTAAAGTCGTCTGTCTATGACGAAGGATGTCTTGGCGATGTCAGGAGGAAACATCCGGATCTGGTTGTAGCCTGAGAAGGTATCCATGAAGGATAAGAGCTCGTGACCCGATGTGGCATCGATAAGGGCATCGATGTTGGGGAGGGGGAATGGATCCTTGGGGCATGCCTTGTTGAGGTCGGTGAAATCTATGCAGATCCTCCAGCTCCCACTCACCTTCTTGACCATGACGACGTTCTCCAGTCACTCCGGGTAGCTGACCTCTTGTACGAAACGCGCAGATAAGAGCTTGTCTACTTCGGCGTTCACCGCATACTATCGCTCTGAAGCGAACTTACGCCGCTTTTGGACAACCGGCTTCGACCCGGGGATCACGCTGAGTTTGTGCATGATGAGGTCCTTGGAGATACCGGGCATGTCAGAGGGTTTCCAGGCAAAGAGATCGACATTGCGGCGAATGCAGGCGATCAGGGCGGACTTGAGGTCGGGCACGAGGGAGCAGCTCACTCGGAAGTGCTTCGACGCGTCCCCTATCTTGAATGAGACATCCTCTAGCTCATCTGCCGATTCTAGTTCTGGCTGGGTCCTCTCAGGCTCTAGTTCGAGGGCATCGAGGGGAAATACACCGTTCCCGATGGCCGTCATGTAGCACGAGCGTGCTGCTTCTTGATTTCCTCGGACAACACCGACACCAGTGTTGGTAGGGAACTTCATTTTCTGGTGGTAGGCCGAGGAAACCGCCTGGAGTGAGCAGAGCCCGGAGCGACCGAGTATGGCATTGTAGGCTGCCTTGACGTTCACAATCATGAAGTTCTTGGACTCGGTTCTTCTGTTCGGGGTCGTACCCGCCGTGATGTCTAGGGTGACGATCCCCTCTATTGTCACTGGGATGCTAGAAAATCTGTGCAAGGTATATCCGACTGGCTTTAGCTTCTCACGGGAGAGCTTCATGTTCTCGAATGCTTCCAGGAACAAGATGTTGACTGAGCTTCCATTGTCTATGAGGATTCGCCGGGCCTCGAAGTTCGCCATGCAGAGGCTGATGACGAGTGCATCACAATAAGGGAGCCGGACTCCCTCCAGATCCTCCCCTGAGAAGGAGACAGGAAGTTGCTGGACATAGGGAGAGAGAGGGCCCTGGACGGTATTGACATCCCGGACGAATGCCTTGCGGAAAGTGTTGGATTCCCCTCCCATGGGCCCTTCATGGACACAATGCAAGATTGCTTGACCCTCGGGCTCCGGATCCCGCTCGGGGCGCTGTCGGGGTGCTCGAGGAGGAGGGGAATCCCTCCTGTTTCTGGTATCCCTCTGTTCCCGGGCACCTTTTCTTTTGAATTCCCGGAGGTACCCTCATTGGATGAGGGCCTCAATTTCGTCCTTCAGGGCACGACAACGATCTGTGTCGTGCCCGTTGTCCCGGTGGAAGCGGCAGTAGAACTGCTGATCCCTCTTCTTGCTGGTGTTGTTGGACGGTCGAGGGGGGAACTACACGAGGTTGCTGTCTTCAATCGATAAGAGGATTGTCAACACATTTTGAGTCAGCGGAGTGTACCTCTCGAAGCGGGGGACCGGCAAAACCTTCTTCGTGGTGCCCCTGTCTCTCGGAGCTTTCTTCGCTGGCTCGACCTCGTCGACCTTGCGCTTCCCCTTCCCGAAAACTTTTTTCAAGTCCTCTGGATTCAGGGCATCTTCAGCCTGGATGTACTTTTCGACCCTATTGAGGAGGTCGGAGAAATCTATCAGGGGCCTCTTTACCAGGGAGGCCTTCAGCTGTCCGTGATGGACGTTGTGCCGGAATGCTCCCGAGGCGACCCCTGGGTCAAGGGAGGAGACCGATCTCGCTTCAGCGGTGAATCTTCGGACGAACACCCGGAGCGACTCTCCTTTCTTCTGCCGGAGGCCAAGTAGGGACGCACTTGTCCTTTCGGCCTTTCGGCTCGTCACAAAGTGGGCGAGGAAGTTGACCTCCAATTGGTTGAAGGAATGGATGGCGCCGGGGGTGAGCTTCGAGAACCACTCCTGAGCTGGACCCCTGAGGGTGGCAGGGAAGGCGCGGCACAGGAGGGGATCCGATGTGCTGTGAATCATCATGAGGGTTTTGAAGCCCTCCATGTGATCAGCAGGATTGCCCTCCCTGTCGTAAGTCTCGAATTGAGGTGGGTGGAAGTTCTGGGGTATTTCTGCCCGTAAGATGGCAGTGGAAAAAGGAAGTCGGATGGGCCTGTATCCCTGAGCCAGCCTTGGTCCGCTGTCTCCGAAGTGGTCGAGGCGGTCCTCCATTTCCTGGAGGCGCTTCAAGATGTCGTCGTCATACTCTGGATGGACGGTCGAGATGCGGGACACGCTGGCCTCGGCATCTGAGCGGGAGCGAGAGCAGTAGACGCTGCCATCGATGGAGGGTCCCCGGATGGCCTCCATGATCTCTTTTCGGAAGTCTTGAAACTCCTGGTGGGTGACTGGGGCTCGCTCGGCTTGGTTTTACTGAGCCGATGGGCACCGGCCGACGCGGCTGAGTGCAGGCCCTCGCCCTTGGGATGGAGGTTTGGGATGGTTCGGGGCCGAGTTGGAAGTGGCCCCTCCCCTAGACCGGCTAGCCTGTCAATTCTGGATCACCTCCCGCAGGTTGGGCTGGACTGGTCGGGAGGCACCCGGTTGGAGTCTGTGACTGACCCCCGGGTTGTTGGATGCCTAAGCATCGGTGCCGACGCCCTATGGAGGCACGTCCTGCCGACGCGCTGAGGTAACAGCTCTCGTGGCTTTGGGCGCCATGTGAGCTCGAGTTGACGGGGTACCGTTAACGGCTGAGCTCGGGTCGACATCTACAATAGAGGTTTCCCACAGACGGCACCAACCTGATGCAGTTTGTTTTGGGAGACGTGTGGATGCACCAGGTGTGAGTTCTTACTCGATTTGTATTGGTGGAGGAAGCTCCTGTGCGGACGACCCTCAGCCGGGCGAACGGTACGGAAGTAGGCGGTAATGAGGTGGAGGCTAGATGCTTGGCTCGGATCGGGAGGCTCGGATCCAAGGTCTCGTGTACCTGCAGACGGTCTAGGAACACCGGGGTTGGTCCCGGTGGCAGACCCTCCGACGATCTAGTCAGCTACTGAGAGAGTAATAGTAACTAGGGTTTGAATGGGAAAAGATTGATTACCTGGATCAAGGGGGAGGGGTCTGGTATTTATAGGAGAAGCCAACCGGATCTGGACCCGTTTGTGGCCGAGTCTGGACCCGGTTGCCCGTGGGGTTGAAGCGGTGGAAACCCGGACGGTATAGGGCTGACGTGGCAAAGGCCCGGGCGATTTTCGGGCTGACGTGGCAGAGGCCTGGGCAGTTTACCGATGCTGATGTGGCGGATCTGGATGATCTAGAGGTGCACATATTTTGAGGGGATCCTGTGGCCCAGGCGGAGCCACGTCATCCAACCCATATCAATACCCTTAAACCATATTTTGTCTGAAATTATTTTTCCTTTGTCTTGTAGGCTCTGAGTCTTCTTGAGCTGCTGTGAAGTCGAAAACTCTTACTGAGGTGTTTATTTCCTTGTGCGAAGTAGACGAAATGAAAGAATGCATTCTGTAGTTAAAGTGTTGGAGGTTTATGCCCTAGGATCTTGTTGAGTCTTTAACACGTTCAATACAAAGCACCAAGCAAATAGAAAATCACACAAAACACACAATATTTATCTCGGTTTGAGCAAGCCCTAATCCAGTGGGAGAAATACAAATATATTATTCAACTAGAGAATATACAAGGGTTACAACTCTTACCACGACTCTCTCTGATCAAGCCTAAATGAAAATACTTACTGTTTACAATGAAAAATTCACTCACCTCTCATATGAAATACTCTTTTTTTCTATTCGACACTCAATAGAATCAGGTCGTTCTTTGGATTCGTTACATTTATTATATAGATATCTAGAGGAACATTAGTTTGCTATACTTGATACAATAATCATATGATGTATACTGAATAGATAATCATACTATGAGAGCCATACGATCAAACCTGGAGGGAAGTTGGGCTTCAGTTGAATCCCCAAGACCCAAACTCATATTTTATAATCAGTCGCATGACGGTCGACTGCCTAAAGTGCGGTCGACCGTAATTCTCTCGTCAAACTAGAGAGCTTGACAGTCGAATTTCCCGTTTACTGTTGCCGGCTGATGTTGTCATGCTTCCAATCCATTCCAATCGCCTCAATTCCTCCTTGTCGCTTCCCCATCTTCTCTTCACAGCGAATATAGTATGCAAGACATATAAACCCAATAATCTCCATATTAGATCGCATACTCATGGATCCACACCTGTGTGATTTAAACTATTCTAGAGTCTTTTCATTTTCTCTTATAAATAACTCGATTCAATGGGTTCTTCTGGCAGTTGAATCTACATCCACCTATTTTTCTCCAATCGTATACCCCCTTCAAGGGCACACCCCAATAGATGTAATCATGGAGGTGCTACCACCCACATGAACTCCACTTACCCCGAGGCTCTCTCTGCCTTCCAACGATATTCGATCATCGCAGACTCGCTTCGGTTATTCTAGTAAGGACATACTAGATAGTGTTTTAGGAACATACGGCTTCAATCCACTCACACGAGTTTTCCCGTTCCCACAAAGCTGGTAGAGGTTATGTTGACCCTGCTCAATCTTCCTCTTACCCTTCATAACCTTACAATGACTCTCCCAAACTGTCAAAACTCCACCTCGAGCTGTGTACCTGCAGCCCCGAACATCTAGAGTCCCCAAGGATATCAGATTATGTTTCTTGAAAAGAATATGCATGACCTTTTCTAGTGTGAACCCTTTACCATTTGACGTCTCCAACTAAACCGTTCTCTCACCCATTACTTCACAAACATCACCAATCACCGTTCTCTCACTACGACCTATTGTAAATTTGTAAGTAGAAAATATCTTCCTCTCGGAGCAAATATGAAAAAAAAATTCAGATTCAAAAAACCAGTTTGAATTCACATCTAAAGAACTTGAAACAAGAAGACAATTTATATCACCTGAGTCAGAGGCACTGACGCTGACCATGTGTGCACCATTCTGATTCAACCACTTGAGACAATCCCTCTTGTAATGCACAATTCCTCTGCAATTATGGTAATGAATTTTACCCTTATGTATCATATCCCTTCCTATTGAAGTATCACCACCCACCACCAAACAACTTGTAGAAATAAACCCCGATTTATAAGTCTCTTTCCTAAGTTCATCTTCTTTCAGACCATTGATCACCTCGGCTATTATAAGTATCTCCTTGGCAAATTTTTCGTGTAGCATGGTAATTATCAAGTGATTATGCGAAACTGGCAATGAATATATCAAGTTGAAAACTTTATCCTCGTCGCTTAGATCATCCGCACTTATAGCCTTCAGTTCAAATATTACCTTATTGAACTCCACAATTTGATTCTGAAGATGGGTACCTTCCTTCATTGAGAAATAAAACAGCTTTCTCTTCCAGTATATCCGATCCAATAAAGACGATCCCGAGTAATCAGTTTTGAGTCTCGCCCACAGACTCGCCGCACTTTTCTCCTTAAGGATATCATATTTGAATTCGTTCGTCAATTGCAGCCGGATTAAACTTAAGGCCTTCAAACAAATCTCATCTCACTTCTCCTACTTCATGTCAGTTGGATTATTTTCTTCTCCATCTAGGGCAATATGCAAGTCTCTTTGAACCAATGTGTCATACATGTCGATCTTACCGTCAAACTGTTTGATCTTCGTGCTCTGATCTGCTATCTTCTCCAAGGATCTCGAACAAATCTACGATCCTGATGCTCTGATACCAATTGTTAAGGATTTATGTCCTAGGATCTTGTTGAGTCTTTGACACGATCAATACAAACCACCAAGTAAATAGATGATCACTCCAAACACACAAAGCACACAATATTTGTCCAAGTTTGGGCAAGCCCTAATCTGGAGGAGAAAGATCGAGATATTATTCAACTAGTGAAGATACAAGAGTGACAACTCACACCACGACCCACTCTCAAGCCTAACTAGAAATACTTGATGTTTGCAATGGAGAATTCACTCATATCTCAAATGAAATTCTCTCTTATGCTATATTCAGTACTCAATTGAATCATGTCGTTCTTTGGAGCCGTAATTTTGATTATATAGAGCTTTAGAGAACCCCTAGTTTGCATACTTGATACAATAACCATCTGATGTATACTGAAGAAATAACCATACAATGAGAGTCGTACAAACCAACCTGGAGAGCAAGTTTGACTTCAATCGAACCCCCAAGAACCGAACCTGTATCTGCAATCAACCGCATGACGGTCGACCGCAATTGTCCTCTCGCCAAACCAGAGAGTTTGGAAGTCGACTGTCCAAAGGGGACAGTGAACTGTCATGCTTACTATTGTTGGCTGCTGCTGCTGCCATGCTTCCAATCCGTTCCAATAGCCTCGATTCATCGTCGTCGCTTCACATCGAATATAGTATGAAAGATATATAAACCCAACATACTGGAAATTAAATTCTGAAAATTTTAACGCATTGTAACTTTACTAGTTTAGATGTTTCAATTCTATGTTTTATAGAGCTAAATTTAAAAACTGTGAAGAACAAACTAAAGCCAATTAGTATATTTTTACCCTTCTGGTATATTTCACTTTTTCTTGTTTTTGTCATTCTCCTGTGCACAATCTCTTGATTTAATTTCGCTTGGTTTTTGACTATCTCCTATGCGCAATCTTCCCCTGCTATAGCTCCAAAAGAATTTGCGAAACTGTATTTGCTAATGTGAAGCTGGCTTTTCAATGCTATTTAGATTGATAGACCGGGCATTGCATGGGCATTGCATTTCTTGTATTTCAAGATGGGTCTAGTGAAGAACTGAAGATCCTTGAATGCGCTGTAATTATGAACAAGTACATGCATGTGTTTCATATGGTTAGAAAATGAGTATTTTATACAACATTTAAGAACCAGTTTTTTTGCAATTTTTTGAGTGAGATCTTCTATGAATTAGTGAGAGATCTTGATGGATTTGTGTTCTCCTTCGTGAGTAGATCAAAATCATATATTTATTTGCTCAAAACAGTTATCCGGTGAATGAGAAATTGTCTCCCACAGTGAGGCATTTTCATCTCTGAAAATGAGTTGAGGGATTTTAGTCTCACATCGAAAAACAAAGAAAATAGAAGATAATATATAATAACATCTTTCTTGGCATTGTAAGATATCAAGTTAAGATGCTCTCTCGGGCGCGCGCAGGGGGGGTGCAAATCTCAGGCCGGATTACATGCGACTTGTGTGCGCCCGCACCTCCTGTGGACACGAATGCCGGACCAACGCGTACCCACCCCTTGCAGAGCCACTTTTTGCTACAAACTTTTTCCCCGATCTGTAATGGCTGAATTAGCAACACAGAAACGGTTTTGTCTGTTATTTATTCATGTAACGATTTTGTCCGCTGTTACAGTACTGCATTCAAACCTCTGTCTACCGTTATAGCCGGTGCATTAAGGAGTTATCTGCCATTACAGTGGATGCAGTCAATGCGTTCTCTGCCGTTACAGTTCTCACCCTGGCCCTATAAATAGAGGCCCCCTCTCCCCTGAATAATTACACCAGAAACTCTTCTCTTCCGCCTCTGTTCTATGCTTCAAAGTCAGGTTCCATCATTACTCGTTCGGTGATAGATTTCAGACGCTGCCCAATTCGAAAGCGTGACGTGGTTCCTACGTCAACTCTGTTTTTGTTGCATCATGGGAGCCAGACGCCTACGCAAATTTCATCACCTGGAAAAGGCAAAATTTATTTTAAGAACATTGTGTGGTACACAAGCGTCGACATAAACTAGTTTATTTTGTAATTTTCATTTTCTTTTTATTCACGTAACAGTTTTGTCCGCCGTTACAGTACTGCATTCAAACCTCTGTCTACCGTTATAGCCGGTGCATTAAGGAGTTGTCTGCCGTTACAGTGGATGCAGTCAATGTGTTCTCCGTCATTACAATTCTCACCCTGGCCCGATAAATAGAGGCCCTCTCTCCTATAAATGATTACACCAGAAACTCTTCTCTTCCGCCTCTGTTCTGTGCTTCAAAGTCAGGTTCTATCCTTAGTCGTTCGGTGATAGATTTTAGACGCTGCCAAGTTCGAGAGCGTGATGTGGTTCCTATGTCAACTCTGCTATCGTTGTATCCTAGGAGCCAGACGCTTAGGCAAATTACAGCACCCGGAAAATGCGAAATCTGTTTTAAGGACATTCTGTGGTACACAAGCCTCGACATAAACTGATTTATTTTGTAATTTTCATTTTCTTTTTAATTTTATTGGTTTTTCTTCTTTTTCTCCTCCTTTCTGATTTTGTACCTGGAATATCAAACTTTGGTTTTACTGTAAACAAATTTTGTAACACATATTGCTAGAAATCTACTTATAAGGTAAGATAAGTGAAGATATGCGGCAGTTTCCTGATGTTGAGATAACAAAAGGTATCTTAACTTTTGGGGATCCAAAATAGAAGTTAAGATTTATGCATATATGCAATTAACATCCAATTCAATTTGAGGTAGGAAACAAAAGACATATGAAGAATGAGGGAGAAACAGGAGAGAAATGTTTGAGTAAGCCCACAAATATACTTATTCCGAACAAGTCACCGACATATTTCCATTTCACGTACACTCAGGGCCGGCCCTATTCTAGAGGCGGGTAAGGCGGCCGTCTTGGACCCTCGGAGATTTCGCGATTTTAGGGGCCCCAAATTTAAACTTCCCTTGTAAATATAGGTACGTATTTTACGCTTAAAAAAAATATATGTTATTAGGGGTCCCATTTCAGAAGTTCGCCTAGGGTCCCTGGGAACTCAGGGCCGGCCCTGCGTACACTGCTTATAATGTTGAGTTTACTCCAAAAATGTCACTCGTGTGGGTTTAATTTGGCAATATTGAAGAAAAAAAAGTCCTCGCATTTCACAAATATCTCTAATATTATAATGGGAGAAGGCCTTAGTGTCATTTGTCATTTTTTTATTCTACCAACATGTGCAACGCATGTACATAACTAATATAAAGGAGGTTTCTGGTTCAAATCCTGTTAGAGTTTTTATTTCTATGTTTTGAAATTATTAAAATGTACATCGCACGTGTATATTTATTTAATTTGATGACTTTACTTTTTGTAGATGTGCTTCGAACGTATTATACTAGTATATAATCAGAGTTGCTCATTTTAGTTGTAGTGACAATGAAACCAACTCTATGATTTGTGGGAATTTATTCACAGTATAGTTTTAAATTTTAACTAGAGAACGAATACTGTAATTTAAAAACAGTTTTTTATGTAAAAGTGGAGAATATTCATCACATTTTTATATACATCATAAGTGCAGTTTTACAAAGGGATCCAATAAGAACTTACAGTCCCAAATTTTTTTTAAAAAACTTTCTTATTCAATTTTCTTTTAATTCCGAAAAGGCTCTCTTTTTTGGAGTAAAAAAATGACTGTCTTTTTGGAGTAAAAAAATGACTGCTATTGTTAGTTGTTATATTCATTAACGATATACTAATCACTGTAACATTTTTAGTCTACCGGCGTTTCTATCCCGGCATTTGAGTAGAAGCGTCGGGGTAGGTTTGGAAGATAACCAAGTTTGAAAATTTCATAAGCTACCCCGGCATTTTAAAAAAATGTTGGGGTATATATACTCTACACCGGCGTTTGTTAGAAAACACCGGGGTATATACACTCTACACCGACGTTTTTTAGACAACGTCGAGGTATACTATGGGTTAAAAAACCCAAAATTTCAAACTCTAAACATTTCACGATATTCCCAAATTTTCCTCGCTTTGCCGTCCTCTCCCGCTCCTTGTCTGAACCCTAAACATTTCACTCGATCCACAAATTTTATTTCTCATCACTTTCCCTCTCTTTGCCGCCCTCTCCCGCCCCTCGTCGAGAACCCTCATCCCCGCCGTCGCTTTGGTCGCCGTCCCTGTTCACTCACTCTCTCCTAAAAAAGAAGCGAAGCTCATCCCCGCTTTCGTCATCGCCGTACCCACTCCCTTTCCCTCTTGGTCATCCTGCTCCCTTCTCTCTCACCCCTGCCGTCACCCCCTAGTTCGTCCCCGTTCCCCACCGTCGACGAGCACATCATGAGAGGTATAAAATTCAAATCTTTTCTAGAGGTTTAATCAATTGTCATGTGTATATTTATTCCTCTTTGCATGCCAGTTTATATATATGTGTTGGTCATGTTGTTATTATTGATTTAATATTTGAGCATTCAAATTTGATGTGATTATATGTATCTCTAATATGTAATTAATTATTTTTATTTTAAATTTGAAAATTTGAATGAAATTGCCAAAAAAACTGAGAATACATATCCTGGCATTTTTTTTTAAAACGTAAAAATATCTAATTAAACCTATTACGGCGTTTCAAAACGCCGTTGTAGGCTTATCATATGCAGTTTACAAATGAGTCTATCCTGGCGTAGTACATACAAAGCCTCCATAGATAATTAACTTTTAAAAAATAAAATATCTATCCCGGTGTTTCAAAATGCAGGATAGATTAAAAAGTTTCAAATGCCCAAATCGAAAAGATATCTATACCGGCATTTCGTAACCGCCGGCATATGTCTATCTTCTATAGCGGCATCTGATAAAAATGCCGAGATAGACCCCTCACTTTTCCAAATGCTCGTTCTAGCGGCGTTTCGCATGCGTTGTCAGAAATGCCGCTATGATCTATAGCCACATTTTTAAACGCCGTTATAGGTTAAAAAAATGTCGGTATTGCCTTTGCGATTTGTAATGAATATAACCCTGTGCAATATATTACACAGAACTTTCATCATTAAAATGAGAAAATAATAAAACTATTTTTGAAAAAAATCCTCTAATAACATATATACAATATTGCATGATTTATGAGAATTGATTAAGCGATGTTATTCTAGTTTAAAATTTGGATAGAGAACGAGCGGTGGTTATTTTCTACATTTGCTCTCCTTTTTTTATGTTAAAAAGAGAAGAAAAAAAAGGGAGAAAAATCCTTGAACAAAAAATGATTTTAGCATAATATATTGTATAGCTCTGTGCAATATTGCACATGATTATATTAAAAAAAAAGAGAAAATAACAAAACTATTTTGAAAAATTCATCTAATAACAGCAAAACAATATCGCACAATTTTTTATGTTTGGTTAAACGATAAGAGTCTAGTTTAAAATTTTGATGGAGAAAGTGTGTGTGTGTGTGTGGGGGGGGGGGGGGGGGGGGGGGGGGTTTGTTGCCTCCTCCCTCTTTTTTTTCTGTTTTGAAAAGAAAAAGAAGAAGAAGAAGAAGAAGAAGAAGAAGAAGAAGAAGAAGAAGAAGAAGAAGAAAAAGAAAAATCTTTGCTATTCGTAGATGTTGACTGCCAAAAACTGCACTAGACTCTGAGATCTGATCGTTAGGAATGGCTGAAATTACACTCGTGGACCTGCAAAAAAGTCTGAAACACCGGGGGTGGCCCCGGCGACAAACCCTCTGACGCCCAAGTCAGAAACTCGAAGATGTGGTTGGTTTTGACAACAGAGTTATCAGTTACTTGATTTCTGAGGAGGTCTCAAGGTATATATAGTCACTGGGAGGGGCCAGTTTCAAGAATTCATCTATCTCTACTTCCCGGTGTTTGGATAGAGTCAGTTATGCCATCCATTTGAAGAGATCGAGTATGGACTCTTCTCCTGATGAAGAGATAGAGTTTTCAAACTCTCTTTTGTGCATGGATGGAAAGAATCGGTTACCCCCTAGAAATAAAGGGTTTAAACTGGGTTCAATGAATCTAGACTCCTTTCTGTTAGATTTGTTGCAACATCCCTTATTACAGGCTGGATAGGGTCGATGGGCCTAAAAATAGCCCAACTTATCTCATCAGACATGTATATTCTGAAATTACCATTTTACCCCTGAGAGCTTTAAGATGAGTGCCCGATCTGAACGGTCCTAATTTTATTCTATTTTTATCCATATCAACTTGAGAGCGTCCATTATAGTTTGTTAAAAACTCAAAAGTTCCATATTTTGGCAATAGCGTTTCCACCATCGTTTGCTAAAATGTTATTTTTTTTAGAAAAGTAATGAACTGTAGATTGCTAAATATATCACCAAAATTTGGAAATTGCCAAATATAGAAGACGGAAGATCTTCTTCCGTCTATGAATTTTTTAATATTAAAAGAGGACGGACGGAAAAAGATCTTCCGTCCACTAAATTCTTTAATATATTTTTTTTAAAAATTAATAAAATGCCATCTACAGAAATGCCATTTAAATAAATTAATTAACTAAAAAAATGTTCGGATGGAAGATCTTCTTCCGTCGTGCACTTTCTTTACAAAAAATCTTTCACTATTTACTAAATTGTCATCCAAATATTTACAAAAATGACATTTTAGCAATTAAAATTTTCAAAAAAAGAAGAATTTTTTTTCCAAATGGAAGATCATCTTCTGTCTGGCTTTAAAAAAAAATTAAAAAAAAAACAAATTTGGCCAAACGGAAGATGATCTTCCGTCGCACAATTTTAAATATTAAAAAAAATTAAAAAGGTGTTAGACAAAGGATGATCTTCTGTCTGAATATTTTATTATTTTCGATCGGCCAAATTTAGCTCTACACGATAACCGCGCTACCAGTCTATTACTATTTGTCAAATGTCAAATATCCATATTTTAGCAGCAACGATGATTGATGCTCTGAGTGCAAGTATCTCTGCTTCTTTTGCTAGCAATCAAACTGAGAAACGAAAAGGTAAAAAAAATAAATTAAATTAAATTATAAATATAATATAATATTATAGCTAACTTTCCTTAAGCAAGTACATATACATCTTGGTAATAAATCAATAAGATTGATAAAGTAAAAGAAATTAGGTCCTCCTTCCCCCTTCTCGCAGATTTTGATCGCTCAGATCCCTCTTTTTGAGGCGTCCGACCCTCTGTCCCCTTTCTTTAAAGTTGTTCTACTCGTCTTTCTCTATAAACCCTTTTCATTTCATTGGTCTCTTCCTCTTTTTCGGTGTTCGTCCTTTCCCCTCATCTTCGTGGTGGTGTTTCTCCTCGCCGCCTTCAGATCCGCTCCCGGTGGCGATCCCTTGGTTTTATCCCCCATCTGAGCCTGCGCCCTCGCCTAGTTAGTTCATCGCTCTGGTTCTTCTGCCTTTGTGCTCTCGCAGGCATCGTGGTCTCTGTTCCATCCCCTGGGACCTTGTTCAGTAGTCCCTTTGGTTGCTGCCTTCGCCGCGTCGTTTTTGTGTGCGGTCGCCATCTGCGCGTGCTCGCCAGTTGCGCGTGCTCTCACCTCCTCAGAGGCTGCCATTCTGGTCTTTCTTCTCCTGGGTCAGCTCATCGGAGCTCTGTGGCGGGCCTCGTCATCAAGGTACCCATCAGATCAATCCACAGAGGTATAGTTAATGCAGCGCTGTAAGTGATTTCGCTTCCTTTGTGTTTTTTTACTTTGTATTGTTGGTAGAGGATTTTGTTGGTGGTGCCCTTTCTCTTGCGCGGTCTCTATTGCTGTGGGTGATTTTCATCTTTGTATTCCCTCGTTCTTGTGGATTGCCCCCATCTTGGGGAGACTGGTTGCATCTCTGATTGTTTAGGCGCATTCTTCTCTTCGTTATCTAACCTCTTGGTGTCCAAGCATCCTCGAGCTTGGTTTCTGCAGCACTCTAGGAGTGTTTCATCCTCTTGCCTTCTTTATTCTCCGTCGTTGGCACTCTTCTCTGGTGCCTTTCCTCCATCACTTTTACTGTGATTTCTCTCTTTCTGCTTCCATCGCTCTGTAATCTTTGGTTGTGGGCTTTTGTTAGAGGCCCATGGAGCTATCTTGGGTCGATGTTGTAAAGAAAAAGAATACCAAAATTGTTCATAAAAATACTCATTCTGGGCTGATTTTCTCTGAGCAATCGTATTTGGCCCCTTTTAAGCCCACCAGTGCGAAGCTTCGCCCTGGTTTCCTTCCCTCTATATCCCGCCCTTTTCCTCTATCGTCTCCATCTATTCCTCCCTACTCCCCCTCTCACCACCGTAAACATCCCCTGGTCTGTTTTCGTTGCCTTCAGCAGGGTCACTTCAAACTTGATTGCCCCTTCAAGATGAAGTGCCTCTTCTGTGAGAAATCAGGGCACGCCAAACATCGATGCCATGCGCTTCAAAAAATTCTGGGACTTCCTTTGGGAGTTCCCATCTCCGATCAGCTGGTGAAGGCGGTGGATCTCCAATCTCTCCGTAATCAATTGCATTCTTCTAAACCGCCAAGGTCCCAAAAGCTTGCTGTCTCTTCCAAAGCTCCGCTGCTTCCCACCCCTTCTTCGGAGCGTCTTTCTTCGGATCCCTCTCCCCCCCTCCTGTGTCTTCTGAGCAGACTTCCCGTCCTGTGAAACAGCCGATTACTAAGGTGTTCATTCCCAAAGCTGAGTTATCTGATCGATTGGGTTACTTTGGCAACTTTGGCGCAGTTTCTTTCTCCGGAGGCACGGTGCCCTTCTATACTTTGAACTCTTATCTTAGTAATCACTGCAATGTTGCTGAATGGGATTGGGTCCTTTATAACTGCTCTAATGGTGACCTTGTCATTCACTGCCCATCCACAAAGATCTTAGAAGACCTCATCGCGAATTCATCCTTAGCCATTGGTAACATTTCTCTGTCTGTTAGGCAATGGGTTAAGATTCCTTCGTCTCTCCCTGGTCTCGGATCTTCTGAAACTAAAGTGTCGTTGGTTAGTCTTCCACCGTTTTGCGATTCTCTCCGTCTTGTAGGAGAGATGGCGAAGTGCGTTGGTGAGATTGTTAGCATTTCCTCCAAAGCTAGATTGGCTTCCGGTAGCCTGCAAATTGAGGCGATCTTTCGCTGTTTCTCCTCTTATTCTCGTATTGAAGCATTTTGCCTCACTGATGGGATTTCCTCGTTCGCTGTTTCTGTGCATTACCATGAGTCTTCCTCAGCTGATCAGTGCTCTCTGAGCCCTCGCACCAAACCCCTATCTTTGGGACCTTTACTATCCTCTCCTTTTCATCCAGGAGCGACTTCATCTACTAAGCCTAAAATTCCTAAGATGAAAGTGTCTTCGGCTGGTGCTTACCGCAGCAAACCCCCTACTCCTTACAAGCCCCCGTCCCATCCTTCCAGCTCCAAAATATTTCCTTCTAAATCTCCCAACCTAGTTTGGATTAATCCTGAGCGTCATGGTGTCAAAGGCAGCTCTAGTGTGACTTCATCGGTCTCTCCCACCCCCCCTAAGGCCACTCAGCCTATTTTCTCCCTAGCCTCTCCTGTGGCTGAGTTGCCATCTCTCTCTACTAAGGATAAGAGCTCTTCCTCTCGTTGGCCTGATTGGGAAGTTAACCCTAACTTTGCTTCGGATTGGGAACAATTCCAACAGTTAGCGCACTTTCCTACGCCGAAAAAGTCGGATCCTGCGTTCTCTCCTGCTAAGATTTCTTCTAAATCTACTATTAAAGGCTCTGATTGGACCGAGCAGGACTCCCTCTTATCGGAGGAGGAAGCGGAGTTGGCGCTTAGCCAACCTAAGAAGGTACTCAATTTATTTGTGTATTCGTATTCTCCCGTGAATTATTACTTTATTGCGGTTTGTATTTTTAAGCTTGATTTAGTGGGCTTCAATTACTTTTATTGCTCTATTATTCATTGTGTGCGGTCCAGCTTTGGGATCGCACCATTTATCTCTGCTTACCTTAGATGGATTTCCATTCCTCTCGCGGCCAAGGCACGAGAGCTCATGGTTGCCCGTCCATTCCCTTTCTCTAAGTCTTCCATCCACTTCTCCAATGTCTCTATGGGTTCAGATAAAGCTTCTTTATCTTCGCCGGTACCCCTCTTTTCGGGAGCTATTCAGGATCACTCTTTTAATTCTCAGGAGAAGAGTGTTCCTGTTCCCGAAGTCCTTTCTTCCTCTCCCTCGAATCAACGTTTCATTAGGTCTAGCGCTCGACTGTTAGCCAAAAATTCCTATTTTGCGGTATCCTCGGGCTCGCCTGCTCCTCGTAGCAAGCTCTGCCCGACCCAACAGCATTTTGTGCCTCCTCATGCTTCTTTGATTCCTCGTACCCAGTTAGGATCCATTTACGTTCCCATTTTTGATTCGTTGTCCAACTCTGAGTTGGCTGCCTCGGCTCAACTCCTTGGATTCTTGATTGATCCCTCGGACTCTTCTCGTATCCTCTCTCTTAGGAGACAGGAACTTTCTAGAGTTCTGGAGTGCCGTCTTTTTAATGATTAGCGTCTCCTGGAACATCCGTGGTCTGCATTGCCCTTCTAAGCAAAGGGCAATTTTTGATTTAATTTCTTCTTCTCAATGCGATCTGATATCCATCCAAGAATCCAATTTGGATTCTCCATCCACCTCGATCTTTCGTTCTTTAGGTGGATCCATTATCACTAAATGGATATCTTTGGACGTCTAAAGGAGGGATTCTCTTTGGATTCAAGGAAGCTCTTTTCTCTCTGATATCGGTTCAACGCCTGAACTTCTTCCTTATCGTCAACCTCCATTGGACTCTTATCAATTGTCCACTTACCGTTATTTCGGTTTACGGTCCGTCTACTTCCGATAGACCCCCTTTATTTTGGAATGAATTCCTCTCTTTACAGCAATTCTCCATAGACCTCTGTTTCTTTTGTGGGGATTTCAATGTTACTCGGTTCGTCTCTGAAAGATCGAACCCGGTTTCGTCGTATTCCCAATCATGTATGTTCAATGATTGCATCCGTGATCTTCAGTTATTGGACTTACCGATTTCTGGTAGATCCTTCACCTGGTCCAACCAACGCAATCTCCCATCTTTTGCCAAGCTTGATCGTTTTCTGGTATCGCATAACTGGATGGCGTGTTTTCATCAATCGTTTGTCCAGGCTCTTCCCAACCCTTCTTCGGATCATGTTCCGATTATGCTTCATTCCAATTTCCGTTTCAATTATCAGCACAAATTTCGTTTTGAAAAATTCTAGTTACAAGACCAGCTCTTCATCAACCTCGTGTCTGAATGCCTTGCAGCCGTCTCCGGATCATCTGGGCTGGGCAATATTCTTCTTAAAATGCACGCCATCAAGCATGGATGTAAAATCTGGCGTTACGAGAGGCATCGTAATACCATTTTTCTTAAGGAATTCCTTTTGCAATCCATTGCATCCATTGACAAGATGGAAGAGCTGGGTCCTTTATCCAAATCTTGTCGATCGGAACGCCTTTCTTGCAAGCAAGAGTACGCTGACATCCTCCATCAAGACCATATTAAATGGGCTCAAAGAGCTCGGGTCAAATGGATGAAGGAGGGTGACGCCAACACTGCTTTTTTTCATAACTTTGCTTCCCATAGACAACGTTGCAATCGAATTTCCTCCATCTCTGTTCAGGGAGTAGATCTGAACACCGATGACTCCATTCATCGGGAATTCCTCTCATTTTATAAAAATCTTATAGGTACGCAGAAACATCGTTCGATTGAGCTCGATTGGGCCCATCTGTATGGTAACCAAGTTCACGATCTTTCTTCGCTCGAGGTTCCTTTCTCTCTTGAAGATATCAAGTCGGCCGTTTTCACCTTAAAAAGTGATTCGGCGCCTGGGCCCGACGGTTTTCCAGCCTTCTTTTTTCAAAAATTTTGGGACCTGCTTAAAGCAGACCTCCTCAAAATGTTTCAAGACCTTCACCGAGGGGTCTTTTCTTTTGATCGCATTAACTATGCTCACATTGTGCTCATTCCCAAATGGCGGGGGCACACCTAGTTTCGGAATTTAGACCTATTAGTCTCATTAACACTTCTTTCAAAATCATCATGAAAGTCCTCTCCGCTAGACTGAGTGCGATCATCCCGCCTTTAATCGACTCTGCTCAATCGGGTTTCATCAAAGATCGCTTCATTCTTGACAGTGTCACCTCGGCTCAGGAAATCATTTCTTACTGTCATAGAACTCAGTCGGAAGGCATTCTTCTTAAGCTCGATTTTCAAAAAGCTTACGACAACGTGAATTAGGATTTCCTTTTGGACATTCTCTCCAATCGGGGTTTCGGTGCCAAATGGATCTCTTGGATTAAATCTAGCCTTTACTCGGGGACATCTTCTTTATTCATCAACGGTTCGGAAGGTCATAAATTCAAAATCAGATGTGGCCTCCGCCAAGGAGACCCTCTATCCTCTCTGCTTTTCTCACTAGTTGCTGATGTCTTTAGCAAACTCTTGCGGAATGCTTGGAATTTGAATATGATAGAGGGCCTTGGTAGCTCTCCCTCATTTGAGGGAGTGCTCAACCTTCAATATGCAGATGACACTATTATTTTCACCAAACCGAACATTCACTCTCTCCGTAATCTTAAACTTCTCCTTTACTGTTTTGAAATGGCGTCCGGCTTATCCATCAACTTTCAAAAATCCTCGGTTCTTTGGTTGGGCGGTACTTCCAATCGCCAAGTACAGGTTGCCAATTTTTTTAATTGCCCCGTCGCTTCGTTCCCAATCACTTATCTTGGCATTCCTCTCCGCTGGGGTAAGCTACACAGATCGGATTGGCTCCCTCTTATTGACAGAGTAGAGGCCAGACTCAATGTTTGGACGAGTAAGCTTTTGTCGAGAGGTGGCAGACTGACTCTTATTAACTCGGTTATTTCAGCTATGCCCCTTTATCTTATGTCCTTCTACTTCTTACCTTCCTGGATTATTAAAAGAATTGATCAAATTAGAAGTAATTTCTTCTGGAACGGTTCTTCGTCATATAAACCAGGATCCCACCTGTGTCAGTGAAAATTGATTTGCACTTCCAAAGCAGAAGGAGGTCTTGGTGTTCTAGACATTCGCCACCACAACATCGAGCTGTTAGGTAAATGGTTGTGGAAGCTCCATAATTCTGACCATTTACCATGGGCTCGGTGCATTAGAAAGTATCGTTCCACTTCCTTTAATTGGTGGGAGTTTCCTGATGCGACTTTTCGCATCGCATCCCCTTTCTGGAAAGGTATTTGGAAGGCCGCGGCCGCTTTCAAGTGCGGTTCTTATCGTATTTGCTTCGACGGATCGAGGGCCTTGCTTTGGCAAGACCTGTGGATCGGCAACACCACGCTTGCCACGGCCTTCCCTTCCCTTTTCCGGCTGGCGGCCTTCCCTAAGGCTTCTATAGCGGACTCTTTTATTTTGATCGACGATACTCATTATTGGTTTATCCCTTTCTCTATTGATCTACCTCCATCTCTGACGGAGGTCTTTAATAAACTCATTTCTTACCTTAACAGCTATGTTTGGAGATCGTCCGAGGGTCTTGGTTGGCGTTGGTCTCCTTCGGGCTCCACTCAAGGTCAAAATCACTTCTTGGCTTGCTTTCAATAACAAGCTTCTCACGGTCGAAGTTCTGAACAAAAGAAATTTAGCTTGGGGTCAGCACTGCGCGCTCTGCGACCAGCATGCTGAAGATGTTAATCATCTTTTCACTCAATGCCCCACTATTATTTCATTATGGAAGATTTGCACCCTTGCGTGGGGCACTGCTTATATTCCCCCAGATTTAGCTTCAGTTTGGTCGACTAAGCCGTCGACTGCTTCGTATCGCAATGCTTGGATATTGTCGGTTCACACCATCATTTGGATTGTGAGGAAGGAAAGGAATAGTAGATTATTCCAGAAACGCAGTTCCTCTTCAGCTGCGTTGATTGATGAGTTCTTATTCCTTTTCAAACTCTGGTCATCGGAATTGAAACCCAAAGACCTTGCCTCTTCCTCTTTCTATTTATTAGAAAATGCTTATCTTTGTTTGCGTAATCTTAATGCGGTTTAAATTGTTGGTTTTTATTGGATTTTGTTTTAACCAACTTCCTCTTCTCCAATTCTTCTTTGCAGGATTAATCCTCCGTATCTGTAGCGGCTACCAGCACTGTTTTGTTGTGGTTGATGCTTGTAATGGCATCCGTGCTTTTGCTTCTTTTTCGCCAGTACTGGTAGTATTGCTCCCTCTTCTTTCGTTCTGTTACGTTGGAGGATTTTGTATATTTTGTGCACTGTTTAGTATCAGCTGTATCTTTGGTTAGCTACACTTAGCCTTTGTTTATTTCATCTTTATGCTATGTATGGTTACTTTCTTTGTCTTGGTCTCTGGCTGGATTGCGAGCATTTTATGGTTGAAGTTGTTTGTGTTTGGTGGCTTATGTTCAGTGCTGTATCTAGCGGTTGGTTTTTCTTTGGCAGCTCTGCTGTCGATTTGATTTTCATGCTTGGAGCCCTTGCGTCCTGGGGCTTTTGATTCGCTGTCGGTGGCTGACTGTGGGTCGTTGGTTTTTTTACGTTGTTGGCCTTGATTTGAGATTCGGAGGCTCACCTCTATTGTGATATCTTGGATGCTAGGCTTTTTGCCGAGTCTTAGCATTCCTTGCTTCGGTTTTCTTTCAGGGAACGTTGCTGGCTTGGTTGTTTTTCTTCTTAATCTCTCCTCTTATTTTCTATTGTGAAGTTTGTCTTCTATTTAGGCCTTTGGCCCTTACATCTGGGGAAGTTGTTGGTTGCTCCCCTGTATTCTTTTGGAGGATCATGTTTGAGCCTTTGTCAATGATTATATTGAGGTTTCTCTAGACTGTGCTTTCTTGGCTGTCTGGGTTCGCAATTATACTGCTTTGTTGCTTTTCTTCTGCTTTTTGTGTTGCTCCTGCCACTCTCTGCTCTGGTGATTGTTTGTCGCTAGGCTGGGGTGTCGGTCTTCGGTTCTTATTGGCATTTCGCAGCACTGATCTTTGGCCTCGCGCTCCAACCAATTTTTGCTCATCAGTCGTTTCTGCTCCTGAGGTTGAGTGAGTGGCGCCCTCCCTGCTCGGTTTCGCTTGCTGCAGCCAGCGGACTCCCTGTTGCTTTGTTGCCAGTAGTCTTCGCTACTTTGTTCTTTCGTTAGGAGTTGTTTCGTTGTATATACTGGTAGTTATTCCCTTTCGTTGTATGTATGATTCTTTTGGTTTTACCTCTTGTAAAACATTGGATTGTACATTTGTTATTATTATAATATATGCTTTTTGGTGTGGCTGGAGTCGAGAGACTCTATCCGTTCTCATCAAAAAAAAAAAAAATCAATAAGATAAACAACACCACTAATAAAATAAAGGATGTTGATGACTATTGACATTGCGAAAAGAAGCACAATTTAAAGAAGAGGGAAACACCATTAATTAGAGCATCCACAGTCATGTGAGCTATAATATACATATATGTATATTATAAAATAGCTTTTCGATCGTTTCCTGCAGTGATGAAAATGTATAAAATGCATAAATTATATATATATATATATATATATATATATATATATATATATATTGTGGTAGGATAAAAATGGCTTGGGGCCCAACCAGGGCCCAGTACGGCTCTCACTCAAAAATAGGAAAAACAACAATTCGGCTCGGCTTCGAACCACTGCAGGGTCGGCACCGAACCTTAAGTTCACCCCCACAAACCTGGCCTCCTCGTATCCGACGAGTCTCGATGGTCCTCGGCCTCCGATCCACGACAACCCCACGGGCCGTTCACCCAGCCTGGTAAAGAATGAAGATGACCTGGCACAACCTAGGCCACCAGATTCTCCCAGGAGCACAGGAGCCCCATGATCCGCCATGTCAGCTCCAAATACCACCAAGGGCTTTGCCATGTCAGCCCTATACCACTCTTGGTACTGCCACGTCAGCCCTAAACCCCCTGGGCCTTCTGCCAGGTCAGGCCCATGGGCTTTCGGGTTCAGACCCGGCCCCCAAGCGGATCCAAACCCGGTTGGAATTCCCTATAAATATCAGACCCTCACCCACCTTTTCAGGTGATCAATCCTTTGCCACCTAAATTTCCCTAGTTATTGCTACTCTCTCACAGAGACTGACTAGATCGTCGGAGGGTCCGCCGCCGGGATAAACCCTGGTGTTTCAGGACCGTCTGCAGGTACTCGAGGCGAGGCGATCCGAGCCGATCCTCAAGCGCCGAAGCGAGCCTCCCGCTCGTCGTCCCGTGCCGCACTCTTCCCTCATTACAAATTGAGTCCGAACTCACACCTGGTGCATCCACACTGCGACCAAAAACAAACCGCATCAGGTTGGCGCCGTCTGTGGGAAACTTTATCCGGTACGGACGTGAATCCGAGCCTCGCCACCGACGCTCTCCCTCGACCCAATCTCCCATGGCTCCCCGAGCCCGAAGATCAGCCCGTTCCGCCCGACCAGACGGGCCTCCTCCCGAGGGGGCCCTCGACGGAGGGCAAGCATCCAATAATCCGGGTGGAAACCCCGGACTCCAGCGAAGCGCTTCACACGTCGCCGAACCCGACCTTCGTCGGGTCATCGCGAACAAAAGGGCTAGCCAGGCTAGGGGAGGGACCGCTTCCAACTCGGTCTCGAACCACTCCAGGCCCGCACAAAGGGAAAGGCCGCCGGCACTCAGTCGCATCGGCCGAATTCCTGCGCCCCGACCCGACCCTTCCGACCACGGCGGGGTCACCAGGGGCGAGTTCAGAAGCTTCAGAGAGGAAATCTTGGAGGCCCTCTATGGAGCGCCGAGGTCCGCGACCTATAGCCGACCCCTTCAAATGAGCGAAGGGATGAGTCGCACTCGTGCGCCGACCCCCCCTCCTGAGCACGCAGACGAGGTGCTCCGACGTCTCCTAGAGATGGAGAATCGACTCGAGCGCATTGGCGACAGGAATCCCGACCTAGTCCGAGGACGGAGGCCTTCTCGACCTCCATTTTCCGTCAACATCATAGAAGCGGAGATCCCCCGGAACTTCCGACCTCCGCAGTTCGAGACTTACAACGGCGAGGGTGATCCAGCTGATCACATGGAGGGCTTCAAAACCCTCATGATGATTCACAGCGCTTCGGATCCCCTGCTGTGCCGAGCCTTCCCGGCCACCCTCCGGGGTCTGGCTAGGGATTGGTTCTCCAAACTCACCCCTAGCTCGATCTTCTCGTTCGACCAGCTGGAAGCCGGCTTCCTGGCCCACTTCATCACAAGCCGGAAGAGCGAAAGGACGAGCGCTTCCCTGCTCAACCTCAGTCAGAGAGAGGGGGAGTCGCTCCGTGACTTCGTCAAGAGGTTCACAACCGAGGCCAGATCCGTCTCTGCCCTCGACGCAGGGGTCGCCTCGGCAGCTTTCCGGCACAATGTTCGCCACAACCAGCTAAAGGTCTCCTTGGCAAAGAGGCCACCTCTGGACTTCCCTGACCTTCTCAACCGGGTTGAGAAGTATATACGAGCTGAGGAAGCTCTGAACCCAGAGGGCAGCCAAGAAGTCGTGGGGAAGGGCAAGCGCAGGGTCGATGATGCCGAACCTGCCAAGAAAACAGCAAAGGAAGGGGTCGGCGCGAAGAGGGCACCTCCTGTCCCTCGCTTCGAAAGGTACACTCCCTTGACACATAACGTGTCCGCCATCCTCTTAGAAATCGAAAACGAAGGCATTGTCCGACTACCTCCCCGATCAAACAATAGCAAGAAGCGAGACCAGCGCTTCTACTGCCGTTTCCACCGAGAGCATGGGCACGAAACCGACCAATGTCGGGCCCTGAAAGACGAAATTGAGGACCTCATCTCACGAGGATACCTCCGAGAATTCACCAGAGAAGGCCCACGGGATCGGCGAGATGCTAGGAACCGGAGGCCTTCGCCTCCGAACCCTACTCCAAACCGCATCCAGGGTCGGGATCCCGAACCCGAGGGAGCCGCGGATACGCCATTCATCTTGCACTGTGTCCACGGGGGGCCAATGGGGGAGAGTCAAGTACTTCCCGAAAAGCCTTCATTCGAGAGGTAAATGCTGTCCAAGACAACCCCTCGCACAAGTTGCAACCGGTGCCTGTCTTCTTCTCCGGAGAGGACCTCGAAGGCGTTCGCCTCCCTCATTGCGACGCCCTCGTCATTAGCCTCCACATGGCTAATTGTGAAGTTCGACGAATTCTCATCGACAACGGCAGCTCGGTAAATATTCTCTTCCTTGAGGCCTTCGAGAATCTCAAACTACCCAGAGGCAAACTCAAGCCAGCCGGGTATACCTTGCATGGGTTTTCTGGCGTCCCTGTCGTGATAGAAGGGATTGTTACTCTCGACGTCACCGCGGGATCGGCTCCTGTCAAAAGGACCGAGTCCATGGACTTCATGGTGGTAAATGTCAAAGCAGCTTACAACGCCATACTCGGCCGACCCGGACTATGCTCCCTTCAAGCGGTACCTTCGGCATACCATCTGAAGCTTAAATTTCCCACCCCGCAAGGGGTCGGCATTGTCCGAGGTAGCCAGGAAGCAGCACAGCCATGTTACATGACCACCATCGGAGGAGGTGTGTTCCCCTTCGACGCCGTTGAGCTCGAACCCGAGAGGGACGGTCCCGCCCCAGAGCCTGTCGACGAGCTGGAGGAAGTCCCGTTCGGCACCGAGGATGAATCAAAGTGGTTCCGGGTGAGCCGCTCGCTCCCCGAGGACTTGAAGCCAGGCATAATCGCCTGCATCCGCCGCAACGTTGATCTCTTCGCCTGGAAGCCCTCCGACATGCCCGGGATCTCCGAAGACTTGATTATGCATCGGCTGAGCGTCATCCCAGACTCCAAGCCGGTCGTCCAAAAGAGACGCAAAGTCGCACCGGAGAGGCAGCAAATTGTGAAGGCAAAAGTCGACAAGCTCTTGTCGGCTCGATTTATTCAGGAAGTCAGCTACCCCGAGTGGTTGGCTAATGTCGTCATGGTGAAGAAGGCAACCGGGGGCTGGCGGATCTGTATCGACTTTACGGACTTAAATAAAGCATGTCCAAAAGATCCTTTCCCCCTCCCCCGCATCGACGCTTTGATCGACGCAACCTCGGGGCATGAGCTACTGTCCTTCATGGACGCATTCTCAGGGTACAATCAGATCCGGATGTTTCCACTGGACATCTCCAAGACCTCGTTCGTCACCGACCAGGGTCTCTTTTGCTACCGCGTTATGCCCTTCGGCTAAAAAACGCTGGAGCCACATACCAACGGCTCGTCAACAGAATCTTCAAAGACCTGATCGGCCGCAACGTGGAAGTCTATGTCGACGACATGCTCGTCAAGAGCCGGGTCGGGCCGGACCACGTTGCCGACTTGGAGGAAGCCTTCGGAGTCCTCCGACATCACAATATGAGGCTCAACCCGGCTAAATGCGCCTTCGGCATATCCACTGGGAAGTTCCTGGGGTTCATCGTCAGCCAGCGCGGCATCGAGGCGAACCCTGAGAAAATCCAAGCCATTATTGACATGGTCCCACCCCGGAATGTCAAAGAGGTTCAGAGGCTCACGGGCCGGTTGGCTGCAATCGGCCGTTTCCTCTCCAAGTCAGGGGAGAAGTCTCTCCCCTTCTTCAAGGCTCTACGTGGAAAAGGGGGCTTCGAGTGGGGTACCCATCAACAAGAGGTCTTCGAACAGCTGAAGCAGTACCTAGCCAACCCCCCTCTCCTCAGCAGGCCCGAGCCAGGCGAACCACTATGGCTCTACCTGTCCGCCTCGGATAGCGCCCTCAGCGCCGTCCTCGTCCGAGATGAAGATGGGGTCCAGAGGCCATCGTACTATGTGAGCAAAGTTTTGCTCCCCGCCGAGACGAGGTATGCAAAGATAGAGAAGGTGGCCTATGCCTTAGTCATGGCAGCCAGGAAACTCCGTCCTTACTTCCAGGCCCACTCCGTCCAAGTACTGATCGACCAGCCACTGAAGACTGTCCTTTACAAGCCCGAAAACTCTGGCCGCTTAGTCAAGTGGTCGATTGAGCTGAGTCAGTTCGACATCAGCTACCAGCCGAGGATGGCCATCAAAGGGCAGGCCCTCGCCGAGTTCATCACTGAGTGCACCGTTTCCGAGCAGCCCTGCACTGAGGCCTCGGATCCGACCTGGGAGGTCTTTGTCGATGGATCATCAAGCGAAACGGGGAGTGGGGCTGGCATCATCCTTCGTGGCCCCGACCAATTCTTACTTCAATACTCCCTCCGCCTCAACTTTCCGGCCTCTAACAATGAGGTGGAATACGAGGCCATGATCGCCGGTTTGACCCTAGCACATCGAGCCGGAGCCAAGCAAATCTGGGCCTTCAGCGATTCTCAGCTCGTGGTCAATCAGATCACCGGAGAATACGAAGCCTGCGATGAACGCATGGTGAGGTATTTGGCAGTAGTCCGACGTCTCCTAGCGTCCTTCTGCCACTCCGCAGTCATTCGAGTCCCTAAGGAGCAGAACGCTCAAGCAGACGCGTTGTCAAAGCTCGCCTCTTCCTCCTTCGAGGGTCTCGACCAGACGGTGCTCATAGAAATCCTCCTAAAGCCAAGTATCAATGATCAAGACCAGGAGGCAATGTGTGTCCAAGACGGTGCCAGTCCAGACGACTGGACCACTCCCATCCGGAGATTCTTAGTCAGTGCCGAGCTTCCTGAAGACCGAGCCGAAGCCAGGCGTATCAGGGTCCGAGCTGAAAGGTTCGTCATGATTGATGACATCCTCTTCAAACGCTCATACACCTTGGCCGACGGCAAGCCATACCTCCGCTGTCTCACCAGCGACGAGGCCGGCTACGCACTAAAGGATCTTCATGAAGGGATCGACGGATGCCACATGGGGAGCAGGACACTCGCCCGGAAGGCCCTGAATCAGGGATACTATTGGCCGACCATGCTCCAAGACTCGCAAGACTTAGTCAATAGGTGCGGCCCATGCCAAAGGTTCTCCCCTATCAAGAGGCTTCCTCAAGCCAATCTCCGATCCCTGGCTAGTCCTACCCCATTCGCAATGTGGGGCATGGACCTTGTGGGCCCCTTCCCCGTAGCGGTAGGGCAAAAGAAATTCTTGATAGTCGCCATCGACTACTTCACCAAGTGGCTCGAAGCCGAACCTCTGTCCAGCATCACTGAGCGCCAAGTATAGCAATTCTTTTGGAAGAACATCATTTGTCGGTTCGGGATCCCTCGGGTCCTCATCACGGACAACGGAACCCAATTCCAAGGTCAGAACTTCCAAACCTTCTGCGCGGACATCGGCATCCAGCAGCGTTTCTCCGCTATTTGCCACCCTCAGTCCAACGGCCAAGCAGAGAACGCGAACAGGCAAATCCTCGACGGCCTCAAAAAGCGCCTCGACAGTTCCCCCAAAGGGCTTTGGGTCGAAGAACTGCCTAGCGTGCTATAGGCGTACCGAACCACCAAGAGGATCCCCACGGGAGAGACGCCGTTCACCTTGACCTACGGGACGGAAGCAGTCATCCCCGTCGAGGTTGGCCTGCCTTCTCCCCGTATCATGGCCTTCGATGAAGCTGACAACTCATCCTGCTTGAGGGCCAACCTGGACCTCGTCGTCGAAGTCAGAGAGAAATCCTCAATCCGAAGAAGCATCTACCAACAACGGATCGAGAAGTTTTACAACAAGAAGGTCCACCCCACAAACATCAAGGCGGGGGACCTCGTGTTACGAAAACTATCCGTCTCTGATCCAACCAAGAAGAGGAAATTGGCTCCCAACTGGGAAGGCCCATACCGTGTAGTCGAGGCTGTGCGCCCTGGTACATACCGACTGGCAGATATGGACGGTCGGCTCATCAGCCGACCCTGGAACGCCGAGCACCTAATGAAGTTCCTAGAAGAGCGAACATAGGTTCTAGCTTGGCTAATGTAAATAAAATCTTTTGTAAGCTTTCATATGTAAAGGGCCGCTTCAGCGACCCTCTCTATCTTGTATGAAAGAAATCTCTTTTTGTCAAACTCCAAATGCCTCGGCAGCTCCGACCTAACACCGGGCAATGGGATCGGCACCCGAGTCCTCACTCCGGTATCGTCCCCAACGTCTCGGTAGGTTCGACCCAGCTTCAGACCAGGGACTCTTCCTAAGGCCCCGCGTCGATCCCTCACGGATCGGCGGAGCCGAACCGCGCCTCCGCCACCCTTCACTACACTACTAACCAGAGCAAAGAAGGAAAAGAATTCTTTATTCATACTCTTTTATTTGGTTCTGAGAAAACAAACACAGACCGTTACAGGACCACTCCACTCATCTCAAACTGGAGGAAGCCGCCATCTTAGGGCCCCTCGGGTGTAACACCCCTGCCCCGAGCCCGGACAATTTTATACAATTTTATAGACAAATTAGATACTATGTAGTACAACTGCCCACCACAGGCTGCCTCTCAAAAGGTGGTTAACCGAATTGGTGACTAATGATCATTGGCAATTATTATTTATATAATACTATTTTAGTTGAAAGCTTCGGTATGGGACAAATCCTTTTCCCATCCCCGGTTTTTTTAATCAACCCGTGCACACCCCGGGGATGTTTTCCCTTAGTGCCACGTGGCCTCAACAAGCACAGCACATGCTGTGCTGTTCTTCAATAAATTCGGTGGTGGGTCCCCCCACCTCATTACAAATCCGGTTCAATACCAATCCCATTTCAAATCATTTTCTTATATAAATCCTTTATAAATCCATCCCATAGAATACTTCTATAGGACAAGTCACAAATCCTTTTTTATATATATTTTTCAAACCATATATATATCTCAGAAATACGGGGTATTACATACACCCCCCCTTCAGAAATCAGCGTCCTCGCTGATGAGCACGGGGCATGCACAATCTAGTGCAGGATCTACTTTCTAGCCGATGTAGAGCATTTCTGTGAGCGTCACTCTCGTCTTTGGAATTCTGGAGACCGACCCCATTGGAATTCTGGAGACCGACCCCACTCTGGGATCATTCTGTGGATCTCTGTCCATCTGTCTCACTCCGCCGGGATCATTCTGTGGATCTCTGTCCATCTGTCTCACTCCGCCGATCATCCTGGAGTCCATAACTCACTGCTCTCACACCCTCGGCGTCGAAAGTCGGCTCTGATACCATTTGTAACACCCCTGCCCCGTGCCCGGACAATTTTATACAATTTTATAGACAAATTAGATACTATGTAGTACAACTGCCCACCACAGGCTGCCTCTCAAAAGGTGGTTAACCGAATTGGTAACTAATGATCATTGGCAATTATTATTTATATAATACTATTTTAGTTGAAAGCTTCGGTATGGGACAAATCCTTTTCCCATCCCCGGTTTTTTTAATCAACCCGTGCACACCCCGGGGATGTTTTCCCTTAGTGCCACGTGGCCTCAACAAGCACAGCACATGCTGTGCTGTTCTTCAATAAATTCGGTGGTGGGTCCCCCCACCTCATTACAAATCCGGTTCAATACCAATCCCATTTCAAATCATTTTCTTATATAAATCCTTTATAAATCCATCCCATAGAATACTTCTATAGGACAAGTCACAAATCCTTTTTTATATATATTTTTCAAACCATATATATATCTCAGAAATACGGGGTATTACATCGGGTCCGACGAAGGGTGGGACCACTCCGACCGAGCGACTAGGAGCCCTCTCCTCGTCATGATGGTCCTTAGGCTCAGCCACGGTCGACATGCCAGCCACGGAGCTCTGGGCATCAACTGGTCGCAAACGCTCCAGCAGCAGCAGCGCAGAGGGAACCCCCTCCGCTCGCCGACCCAACGAGGAAGATGTCGAGACACCCAGCATTGTCTTGTAATGGTGTATCTCCATCTCCTTCTCCACAATGACATCACGAAGTAGCCTCTCAGAGGAGGGCCTCTGCACCGATGCACTCGACATGGTATATCCAAGACCGGCACTCCCGAGGTCCCGATCCACCATCGCCCTCCTCAGCCGGCTCTCCTCCTCACTCAGGGCTTCAGACTTGTTCCGATAATAGTTGAAGGCCGCATCAGTGTCATGAGCCCCCTTTCGGTAGCGAACCAACGTGGCCTCCAGGGCCTCGACTTTTCTCCGAAGCCACGCCACGTCGGAACGACGGGAGTCCACCTCGGGAAGGGGAGCCGCAACCTACAAGAGTGTTGATTCTTGATTTTGATGATCACAACACAGTGCAACATGTGTCTATGTTATACAGCTAACGTTGCAGTGTACATACCAAAGACAATTCTAGCTGAACAAATGAACAAGCTCAAAAGGATACAGATAAAGACTTCAATCAGACAAGATCCAAGATTTCACTCAAGACAAGACTCATGACTCAAGACCTTAGCTCAAATTGTGTCAAATTATAATGTCTTGTAAAAACAATTGTTTTTTACTTTCTGTTGAGTCTTAGTCTGATGTAAAGCCTTGTCACACACACACACACTCAAAATTTCATAATGTGTGTCTCTTAAAAACCCCCAAAAAGAGTCAAAACAGTTTGAAGAATTTTAACTCTTGAGTACCAGTCGACTTAAGCTTCTGCCAGTCGACTGATAGTACAAAACTGTTTTAAAATTATTCAAACTCTGATCAGTCGACTCATATGGCAACCCAGTCGACTGTTCGAGAGCTTTTGACCGTTTTCTGTTTTTCAAAATCGAATTTTTTCAAACTCAAAAGCTGAGATCCGTTGGTTGACAGTTGAGTAACTGTTTCCCAACGTTCAGGAGATCAAACTCTTTAAGTAGAGATCAGATCTCACTGAAAAGATCTACAGATTTTACTTTTGCAATCCGAGCACTCTTGAAAAAAAAATTCAGTGACATTTTTGAGAAACAAAGCTTTCAAGTTCATACTCTTTGGTTCTCTACATTCAGTCCAGTATAGCATTGAATTCGCTCTGGACTGAGTATAGAAGTCGACCTGTTCTTTTAGCCACGTGCATCAACACATACACCAACAAGGCTATAGGTTGACTGTAAAGTATTCCTTGTACTCTTGCTCTCGGTTGGAGAGTGTTTTTGACTCTAGGTTGTAGAGTCGATTTTGTTTCACTCTTGGTTGTAGAGTGGGTCTGCTTTCTCTGGTTGAGAGAAAGGACTACGGGTTAGACAAGGTTGTTGTCGTAACGCCGTAGGGTATTCTTGTAATCTTTTTCAAGAATAGTGAAAATCTCAAGTGGGTTGCTTGGGGACTGGATGTAGGTCAGGAGGACCGAACCAGGATATATCTTGTGTACTCTGTGATTGATTGTCTTGTGTTTGCATTCACTCTTGTGTATTTAAGTTCTGCAAAAAGCTTCTGGACAGTCGACTCCTTGCACTATCAGTCGACTGGTCAGTGCCGTTTGTACTTGTAGTTTCATTGTGCTTTCAGTCGTCTGTCTCATTCTCAGTCGACTGCACAGAGTTATTGTTTTCAATTATTTTGGACATATCAGTCGACTGGTTCATAACTCAGTCGCCTGCACCGAGAAAAATTTTTGCAGTTTTTATTAAACACTATTCACCCCCCCTCTAGTGTTTGTTGTCTTGCCTACAGGATCCAACACTTGGTATCAGAGTAAGGTTACAGGCTATGGCAACTACGTCAAATACAAATCAGTACCATGAAGGCCAATCTACACAATGGCCACCACTATTTGATGGAACGAACTACAATTATTGGAAGTGCCGAATGCGAATCTATCTCCAATCAATCAACTACGAGATATGGCAAATGACAGAGACGGAATACACTGCTCCTACCATTCCATATGCACAATGGAATGATGATCAAAAGAATCAGACTATGAACAATGCCAAAGCAATGAATGCCTTATTTTGTGCACTTACAAAGGAAGAATTCAACCGTGTATCAAATGCTACAACCGCACATCAAATTTGGCATACACTCGAGGTAACACATGAAGAAACGAATAAAGTAAAAGAGTCTAAAATTTCTGTTCTTGTCCACAGATTTGAGATGTTCAGAATGAAGGACAATGAGACTGTGTCTGAGATGATTACCAGATTCACAGACATCACAAACTCTCTTGTGGCACTTGGAAAAATTTACACTCAAGCAGAGATGGTTAGAAAAGTCTTGCGTGCACTGACTCTAGAATGGGAGAAGAAGACCACAGCAATAGAGGAAGCGAATGACTTGTCAACACTTTCTCTCGAGAATCTTGTTGGCAATCTCATGGCATATGAGGTCCAACTTGAAGATCGAAAGAAGGATACAGAATCACACCAAGCAAAGAAGAAATCATTGGCTTTTAAAGCCATGACAGATTCAGAAGATGAGGAAGAAGATGAAGAAGAGATAGCAATGTTCACTCGGAGATTCAAGAAGTTCTTAAAGAAAGGTAAGTTTAATTCTAAAGTTAGAAATTCTAATGACCCTCCTACATGTTTCAGGTGCAATAAAATAGGTCACATGAAGAAGGATTGTCCCATAGAAAATGCAAAGAACAAGGGAAAATCATCCAACTTTAAGAAGGACAAATATCCAAAGAACAAATTTGCCAAGAACAAGAAGGCTTATCAAGCTACATGGGATGATAGTGATTCATCTTCCGAAGAAGAAACGGATGAAAATAATGAAGTGGCAAATGTGTGTTTCATGGCGGCACAAGAACATGTAAGTAATGATTATGATTCCGAAGATCTTCTTGATGCTTTTAATGAAATATTCCATGAGTTAAAGAAAGAAAAAATCAGAGTTAAGAATCTTGAGAAAGTGAATCAAACACTTAATCAAGAAAATCTTAACCTTGATAAGGAAGTAAAATCCCTAAATTCTCGCATTGCAAGTTTAGATACTGATCTTGAAACTCTCAAAAAGAATTATGAAGAGATTTCAAAGAACGTATCTAAGTTTAACAAAGGCAAAGAGAATTTAAATGATATGCTTCATCATCAAGTTACATCTAGTCAAAAATATGGTCTTGGCTTTAAAAAATCGTCTGTAAAAGAATCTCCTGTTGCAAACACTAGTAAAAATAAATCAGCATCTATTTCTAGTGTTACACACAAGTTGTATGATTTCTTTGCAAAGCCTAAGGTTGTTAATTTTAGTGATAAAAGCAAAACTAACGTTCGGTTAAGTCGACTGAACCATACAACCAGTCGTCTGTCCAGAGAAAGTGGATCTTATTCCACGAGATCAAAACCTCTTATAAGTCGACCTAGTGTATCTACCAGTCGACTGATGTACATCAACAGTCGACTGAAGGACACTGTTAAGTCGACTGGACAGAACAAGTTAGTATGGGTTCCAGTCAGTCTAAATCAGAATGATAGAATTGCTTATATTAACTCATATATGTTAAATGTGTGTAATTCTACTTATTATATTCCTGCTTATGGAGGAAGATCAAACTCTTCATGGGTTTGGTTTTCCCCAAACTAATGTGTTTTGGACCCAATAAAAAGGGTACCATATTTACCTTAAATTTTTATAGGTACCCAAGAAAGAACGCTGGATATTAGACAGCGGATGTTCAAAACACATGACAGGACATGCCAACCTACTATCCACCATTCAAAGCATAGATGGAGGAACCGTCACCTTTGGAGATAACAACAAAGGCAAAGTCATAGGCATTGGCATGGTCGGTAAAACTTCTAACCCAACTATAGAAAATGTGTTATTGGTTAGTGGTTTAAAACATAATCTGTTAAGCATTAGTCAATTGTGTGATAAAGGATATAAAATAGTTTTTGAAAAAGATGCATGTTTGATTTATGACTCTACTATGCAAAATGTTATTTTTCAAGGTTTTCGTAAAAATAATATTTATGAAATGTGTTTGAATGCAATTGATTTTTCAAATGACTTGTGTTTAATAGCCTCTAACAATGAATCTTGGTTATGGCATAGAAGATTTGGACATGTGAACATGAAAAATCTCTCAAAATTATCTAAATATAACCTAGTTAAAGGACTGCCAAAACTATCCTTTAAAAAGGATAAGTAATGTGATGCATGTCAACTAGGAAAACAAATCAAATCCACTTTTAAAACAAAAGAAGTAATTACTACTAGTAGGCCGCTCGAATTAATTCATATGGATTTATTTGGCCCTACTAGAGTTGCTTCTTTAAATAAAAGTAGATATGTGTTTGTTTTAGTAGATGATTTTTCAAGATTCACTTGGACATTCTTTTTAAAACATAAAAATGATGCTTTTGAAGAATTTGCACATTTTTGTAAACGTGTTCAAAATCAAAGATCTCTAACCATAGTCACTATTAGAAGTGATCATGGTGGAGAATTTGAAAATGAAACATTTACAGAATATTGTAACAAGAATGGTATAACACATTCATTTGCATTTCCTAGAGCTTCACCACAAAATGGAGTGGTTGAAAGGAAAAATAGGACTTTGCAAGAATGCGCACGTACTATGCTTGTTGAAAGCAATCTACCAAAGCAGTTTTGGGCTGAAGCTGTTGCTACAGCTTGTTATGTTTTAAATAGAATTCTTCTAAGACCTAAACTAAAGAAGACTTGTTATGAGTTATTTTTTAATAAAATTCCTAAAGTCTCTTACTTTAAGACATTTGGTTGTAAGTGTTTTATTCTAAACACAAAAGATAATTTAGACAAATTTGATCCTAGATCTAATGAGGGTATCTTTTTAGGATACTCAAATAGGAGTAAAGCATATAGAATTTTTAATAAGTCTACAATGACTATTGAAGAATCAATGCATGTTACATTCGATGAATCCTTACCTTCATCAACCTTAAATAAAGATGATGAAACTGATTCATCACCTTTAGATAATGTGATTAAATCTTTAGAACAAACTAATCTGACTGATAAGTCGACTGATAAGGTCTACCAGTCGACTGAAGTGAAGCAGTCGACTGAAGAACAAGTTAAGTCGACTGATCCGATTGTGATATCTTCAACTTTACCAAAGTCATTTGTTGAAGTTAAAGATCATCCTCATGACTTAATAATTGGTGACATCTCCCATGGTATTCAGACACGTTCACATGTTAATATGATCTCTCATACAGCATTCTTGTCGGATTTTGAACCGAAAAATATACAAGAAGCTTGTGAGAATGAATATTGGATGAATGCCATGCAAGATGAACTAAACCAATTTATAAGGAATGATGTATGGGATTTAGTTCCTAGACCTCCTGATCAGACTATCATTGGTACCAAATGGGTATTCAAGAATAAGTTAGATGAATCAGGACAAGTTGTAAGGAAACAAGGCTAGATTAGTTGCTCAAGGATATAATCAAGAAGAAGGTATAGATTTTGATGAAACATATGCTCCTGTTGCTAGACTAGAATCTATTCGTATTTTATTATCTTTTGCTTGTTTTATGAATTTTATACTCTATCAAATGGATGTGAAAAGTGCTTTTCTTAATGGGTTTATTAAGGAAAATATTTATGTTAAACAACCACCAGGTTTTGAACATGAACAATTTCCAGATCATGTTTATAAATTGAAAAAGGCTTTATACGGTCTTAAACAAGCACCTCGTGCTTGGTATGATCGTCTGAAAACTTTTCTTTTAGAAACAGGATTTGAAATAGGTAAAGTAGACACTACTTTGTTTATCAAAAGAGTTAAGAATGATATCTTAATCATACAAATATATGTTGATGATATAATTTTTGGTTCTACTAATAATAATCTATGTCAAGAATTTGCTAATACCATGAAAAATGAATTTGAGATGAGTCACATGGGTGAACTCAATTATTTCCTTGGACTTCAAATTAAACAGTCCTCAAATGGCATATTTATCAATCAAGGCAAATATGCAAAGGAACTACTCAAACGTTTTAACATGGATAGTACTAGTAGTAAATCCACACCTATGGCTACTACTACTACTCTTGACAAAGATTTATTAGGTAAGAGTGTTGATCAAAAACTCTATCGAGGTATGATTGGTTCACTCTTATATATTACTGCAAGTAGACCAGATATTATGTTCAGCGTATGTTTATGTGCTAGATATCAATCTAGTCCTAAAGAGTCTCATTTAAAAGCAGTTAAACGAATTTTAAGATATATTAAAGGCACATCTGAATATGGTTTATTTTATCCACGCACCGATAATTTTCAACTTTTGTCATATAGCGATGCCGATTTTGCTGGAAGCAAAACTGATCGCAAGAGTACTAGTGGTACATGTCACTTTTTGGGACATTCCCTAGTATCTTGGTGCAGTAAAAAGCAAAACTCCGTATCCCTATCAACTACAGAAGCTGAATATATCGCTGCAAGTTTGGCATGTGCACAAATTTTATGGATGAAACAAACCTTATTAGATTATGGTATTTTATTTGAGAAACCCTCAATTATGTGTGATAATACCAGTGCAATTAATCTATCTAAAAATCCGATTCAACATTCACGTACGAAACATATTGATATTCGACATCATTTTCTACGTGATCATGTTTTAAAAGGAGATATATCTTTCGACTTTATCTCTACTGATAAACAAGTAGCAGATATATTTACCAAGCCCCTTAAAGAAGATACTTTCATTAATTTAAGAAGAGAACTTGGAATTTGTGATTTTATTGATATTTGCTAAAAATTGTTTCTGTTAAGTCGACTGTACTCTTGAATAAGTCGACTATACTGGTTTTTAAACAAATCAATTTTTGTATCAGACCAGTCGCCTGGTTCCTATACCAGTCGACTGATTAGTAGACATAAAATGTTTATTTTCTTCTCGACTCAGTCGACTGATCTCCCTACCAGTCGACTGTCGCGAGCTCAATTGTCTTCAGTGACTATTCATCGCGTCTTTTGAGATGAATTTCACCTCTCTTTTCACCCTTGATCTCCATTCTTTACCGTCGATTTCACCTCTCTTTGATCTCAGCTGTTCACTCACTGTTAAAACCCTCTTTACCAGCCGTTTTAACTCCTTACCGATCTCAAACTTTTAACCCCAATTTCAAAACCCTAGCTTTTGGAGAAGAAGGTGATCTACTCTCTCAGTGCTGCTTGTACTTGCCCCTGATCGAATCTCTCTTTTTCTTAGGTAAAATCCTTTCACTTCTCTTTTCATGGCACCCAAACGATCGAAACGATCTCATGAGGGTAGTTCTTCTTCCCAAGACTACACTCAATATCTCTTGAGTCCCGATCTTATTGATCGTTGGTATCTTTTTTGTACCATTACAATCTTCCCTGGAAGATTTGTAAATTTCAATGACCTTGATCGTTTTAATCTCATTCCACTATTTCAAAATTGCAGTCTTTATGATTTTCTCTCATTATCAAACCAACCTAATTACTATCCCCAACTCATCTATTTGTTTTACACAAATATGAGAGTTGTGCAAAAACCAAATGGGGATATCTTAATCCGGTCGTCTGTGAAGAATGTTAACATGACACTCACACCGACTAGGATTAATGAGATGTTGGGTATTGATGATATGGGATTACCTCTTGATGAAATTCTTTTAGATAATGCTTCTATTTTATCTAGAATTTTCTTACCCAATCATGGCCCTCCAATGACAAGCAAAAATATCAAACCAATTGCTAAGCTTGTAGGTAGAATATTAGCCTATAACATCCTTCCTAAAAAGGGTAGTTATGACCAATATTCTATAGAATTACAAAAAGCTATATATGCAATTTTTGGTAGAATAGCTGTTAATAGGGGTCAAGTTATCTTTTCTAAACTTAATCAAGACCACACTCACTTTCTACCTTTTGGAGGTCTTCTTACTAGAGTCTTTATAGCTTTTGGTGTTGATCTCGATTCGGAGACAAATGTTGTTACTCGTTATGAGTGTTTCGATCGTGCTAGTTTGGCACGTATGAAACTCCTTGATGCTCCTACTCGATCACCCCCTAGGTCTCCTCCTCCTTCTCAAGCTCCGTTAGGTTCTACTTCTCGACCCTCTAGACCTTCTACCTCTTCTGATCCACTTCTTCAAGCAAATTTTGATGACCCTCGTACCCTATATGACTGTGTTTCCTACCTAATGAAACATTCAGCCACTGTAGATACCCAACTCCATAACCTCGATTCCAAGCTAGACCACATTGACTCTAAGCTTGACAACCTCACTCATCTCTTCAGCTCTCAGTTTCATCCTCCTTCTCAAGATGACGATGAAGACTCCGATGAAGAAGATTGAAGATTTTTTTATTTTTTTTCTATTATGTACTTTTCTTTCTTAATGCATTTCCTTTTTGTATAAGACTTTATCTTAAGTTTCTTTTTTAATGCAAAAGCTTGTTACTTTGTGCTTTTTGATGATTCCAAAGGGGGAGAGATATATCTGTGTTATGGTTATATTGTTTTATATTGCTTATTATCTGTGTTATATTATGACTGGGTATTGGACTAACTCTCTGGCCAGTCGACTGCTCACCAGGCATCTCCGTCGACTGATGCTACTTTTTGTGTTATGATTTTTCTAAAGTAATGTTTTCTGGTCAGTCGCCTGATATTCTATATAAGTCGATTGATACATGTTATTTTTTTAAGACAATGCATTTTGTGTTTTTATAAGGGGGAGCATGTCTTCACTATGCTTATATATTATCTCTTATTATCAGCTATTGTGTTGTCATCATCAAAAAGGGGGAGAATGTTGATTCTTAATTTTGATGATCACAACACAGTGCAACATGTGTCTATGTTATACAGCTAACGTTGCAGTGTACATACCAAAGACAATTCTAGCTGAACAAATGAACAAGCTCAAAAGGATACAGATGAAGACTTCAATCAGACAAGATCCAAGATTTCACTCAAGACAAGACTCAAGACACAAGACCTTAGCTCAAATTGTGTCAAATTATAATGTCTTGTAAAAACAATTGTTTTTTACTTTCTGTTGAGTCTTAGTCTGATGTAAAGCCTTGTCACACACACACACTCAAAATTTCATAATGTGTGTCTCTTAAAAACCCCCAAAAAGAGTCAAAACAGTTTGAAGAATTTTAACTCTTGAGTACCAGTCGACTGAAGCTTCTGCCAGTCGACTGATAGTACAAAACTGTTTTAAAATTATTCAAACTCTGATCAGTCGACTCATATGGCAACCCAGTCGACTGTTCGAGAGCTTTTGACCGTTTTCTATTTTTCAAAATCGAATTTTTTCAAACTCAAAAGCTGAGATCCGTTGGTTGACAGTTGAGTAACTGTTTCCCAACGTTCAGGAGATCAAACTCTTTAAGTAGAGTTCAGATCTCACTGAAAAGATCTACAGATTTTAGTTTTGCAATCCGAGCACTCTTGAAAAAAAAATTCAGTGACATTTTTGAGAAACAAAGCTTTCAAGTTCATACTCTTTGGTTCTCTACATTCAGTCCAGTATAGCATTGAATTCGCTCTGGACTGAGTATAGAAGTCGACCTGTTCTTTTAGCCACGTGCATCAACACATACACCAACAAGGCTATAGGTTGACTGTAAAGTATTCCTTGTACTCTTGCTCTCGGTTGGAGAGTGTTTTTGACTCTAGGTTGTAGAGTTGGTTTTGTTTCACTCTTGGTTGTAGAGTGGGTCTGCTTTCTCTGGTTGAGAGAAAGGACTACAGGTTAGACAAGGTTGTTGTCGTAATGCCGTAGGGTATTCTTGTAATCTTTTACAAGAATAGTGGAAATCTCAAGTGGGTTGCTTGGGGACTGGATGTAGGTCGGGAGGACCGAACCAGGATATATCTTGTGTACTCTATGATTGATTGTCTTGTGTTTGCATTCACTCTTGTGTATTTAAGTTCTGCAAAAAGCTTCTGGACAGTCAACTCCTTGCACTATCAGTCGACTGGTCAGTGCCGTTTGTACTTGTAGTTTCATTGTGCTTTCAGTCGTCTGTCTCATTCTCAGTCAACTGCACAGAGTTATTGTTTTCAATTATTTTGGACATATCAGTCGACTGGTTCATAACTCAGTCGCCTGCACCGAGAAAAATTTCCGCAGTTTTTATTAAACACTATTCACCCCCCCTCTAGTGTTTGTTGTCTTGCCTACAGGATCCAACAAAGAGCACCAGCCCACTCAAAACACATAAGCAAGGAGGTTCAAAAATATCCGAGGTCAAAACACTTGGCCAGTCAAAAATCCTTTTTTATAAATTGAGTTGCTTCTTACAAAAAATGCGGTGGCCAGTCCGCAGAAGGCAAATACAATCGAGAGAGGGAAAAAGAAGGATAAAATTATACAACTTGTTTTCCCACCTCAGCGTCGACAGACGGGTTCACAGGAGGGTCGGCAGACGGGTCAAGAGCGGGCCCTTCTTCGCCAGGGGTCTTCGGTGTCCCCTTGATCTCCATGTCATACTCAAAGTTGGACAGGTCGACGGTCGGGTAGAAGTGCCTCACATGACTGAGGGCCTTCGCATAACACTCGTCCTGGGCCTTGATCACCATCATCTGACCCGCATTCGTCAGCTCCTCCTTCTCCTTTGCGAACTTCTTCTTCAAGGAGACCACCCTCTTCCCCCACTCCACATCCTTGGCTTCGAGCTCGAGCTTCATCTTCTGCTCCCTCTTATGCGAGCCCTCAAGCTCGATCCGCATCTCCTTCATCTCCCGCTCGCTCTTATCCGCCCGAGCTCGCTCTTGTGCCAGGGACGCTTCGTAGAGGTTCTTTACATTAGCCCCCTGCACGCAAGCCTGCGACCGACAAGCGCAGATAAGAAAAAGACTTCTGTAGTAAAATTAACAAGGAGGATAGGGTCGACGAGCTTACCAGCACGGTGGCCTGGGCCAGGCGCGTGAACGCCACCTCCACAGGCTCGCTCTCCATCTCCTTGCGGTCGCGAGGGGTTGCCAACTTTTCCACCACCTCAACGGCCTGGGCCTCCTCGATCAGGCAATCCCCCATCCGAACCGACCAATCCGGTGCCCACCGTTGCCGCAACATCTCCACCACCGGGTCCTCTTCCTCAACCTCGACCAAGGGACCTTTCCCCTTGTCAAGAGAGGATGCCTTCGCTTGGCCCTGGCCCCTCGAAGTAGCCACCCCCTTGCTCGTCTCCGAGCGAGTCCTCTTGGTCCTCGGCTCGAGCTGGGCCTCCGAGATGGCTAGGGACGACTCCCTCGGCCTCTTCGTCGCATCCCCCTTCTTCTCGGCCTTCTCCTTCTTCATGGCGAGCCTCCTTGCCTTGATCGATGCTTCATCCATATCTGCAGAAGATCCAGTAAGGACAATGAGCACAGAGGAACAACAAAGTCAAAAGAAAGAAACAACTACATACACAGAATGGCCGGGGTCAGTCTGACGCTCGCCAGATGACCCTCCGTCACCTTCGTCCAATTGATACTATACGACAGACGGGGGCGCTCAACAAACCCCCACTCCTCGGCCGTCAGGTCCCTCGGCCTCGGCGTTTTGTAGCTCGGCTTGGAGTGGTTCCATCGAGTGGGAATGTCCCAGGGCTCCTCACTCCGGATCACCAGATACTTTTTCTTCCAATCCTTGATGGAGTCCGGGTGACTGTGGACGACCTTCCCCTTACTCCGGGGCGAAATGTAGTAGACACCCTCAGCCGCCGAGCTGATCATCAACATCGCTCGGAACACATTCAGCCGTAGGGGTACCTTCTGCTCCTCGCACATCAGCACGAAGCAGATGATCTGCTTCCAGGAGTTCGGCCCGTACTGCATCGGCGCCAGGGATGCCCAGTTCAACACCTCACGAACAAACGGGTGGACTGGCAGCCTCAGTCCGGAGATGAAGGCGTCCACGGGGAAGATGCAATACCAATCAGGCAGGGGATCGGTTGGTCGAAGGGTAGAGCTCGGCAACATGAGCTCGTAGCTGGACCCTATGTGGTACGCCAGCTGCAAAGCCTCCAAGTCACCTGCCTCCAGAACGGTCGGAAGTGTGTCCATCTTCACCCTCTTCCGGCTCGGCGACGACGGCTGGACCCCAAACAGCTCCTTATCAGAAAGATCGTCGGGGTACCGACGGAACGACTTAGGTTGTACGGGCGACCCTGTCATAAAGTTACAATAAACAGGCGCCTGGCTCGAGCCACCTGTCCTCAACCCCTTCTTCTTCGGAACCCTCTTCTTCTTGGCTCGTTCCGGCGAGGGGGTAGATAATCGCCCCAGACCGGTCGGCATGGAACTCGAGCCCACACCCTGACCTCCTATCTGAGCCCCTTCGGCTTCACCCCCTTCGGGGCCACCCTCCTCTCCAGAAGCCAACCCTAGAATCTGGACTTCGTCTGAACTACCGCCCTCCTCCTCAGATTCGCTACTCTCCACCACAAAAGGCCTCTGAGATCGCAACGGCTTCACATTATACACTGGCTCCTCCTCGCCTACCGGCTCCTCCCACGAAATCGAATCGGAAGGCTCCACATTATGCACTGATTCCCCCTCAAGCTCGAGCTCCTCCCACGAAGTCGATTTGGAGGCAGGTTTCACTTCCCCCTTAGACGTGGACGCAGACGAGCCGGACTGAGCCCTATCCATCTGTCACTAACAAAAGAAACTTACCAACTAACCTTTGGGTTGCCTCGGACGAACGAGCCTGCTGCAGCAAACTGTAGGGACGAGCGCCGAAGTGTTGGAAGATTTTTTGAAAAAAGAAAGAAGCGAGAAAGAAGTGTGCAATAGGGGGTAAGGCAGAGACATTTATAGAGGATGAAAACGACTCCTCGATTTCTGCAATTACTATTTACCGATTGACGTGTAACTGCCGCCTGGAAAATCACGCCACGACCTCGAAACGTGCACTGCTGACGTCACCCAGCGCCAGGCTGGCACCCAAGCACAGGGGTCAGTTCAGATGGAGTGATTCGGTGGAGGAAACATTTTACTTAAGATTTAAGGCGCCGTCCTTCGACAGACGTCCCGGGCTCCAGGGCTCGGTCGGCTCCCCTCTCACCCGCGAGCAGCTTGGGGCTTACAGCCTCGGCAGCCGAAACCCCGAACTGTTCGAGGGTGGGACAGAAGCCACCATCGCCTGGAGCCCTATCAGAAAATAGATCGACCCACCTCCAAACGGAGACGACCCATCTGTCCGAGGCTCTTCAGCCCCAGGTCCGGAATACGGTTGATGCCCCTCCCGTCTGGATCTCTCTTGGGCCAAACAACCGTGTCAAGGTCGTATGACCCGAAAAAGGATCCAGACGGCAAAGCCACCACCAATCCGAGGCTCCTTATCTACCGGTCCGGATTTCGGTCGTTACCCCTCTCGCCCTGATCTCCCCTGGATCTGGCTACCGTATCAAAGCCATCATATCCAAGAGAAGATCCGGGCGGCAGAGCAACCACCTCTCCGACACGACCAGGGTTAAAATTTTGCAATAGACAGACGTCCGCCGAAGCAGACACCTCTGATGGCCAATGGACCACCTTTGCTGTGATCAGACCCGCTGTGGGGGGAGGGGTACTTATAGCCTCCCCCATAGACCGGCCATTATGACATTGGGAAAGCCAATCAACGGAAGCCCATGCGCCGCATGCATTTATTAGGCGGCGCCATTAATGCCCCTAGGAAATTGGAACATCGCACAGATCCCAGAGCGCCTTTAATGCTCCGCAAAGGCGGCGGGCCACCCCGCTCAAACCTTCTAAGGCACCACGGCTCGCCATCACCCTTGCCTACCCATAATCCCTCGAAAGCTCGAGGTTCGGTCTAGCACCAGGGTTGTCTTCTCAGGAAGGCTCAACGGTTCGCCATCACCCTTGCCGACCCATAATCCCTCGAAAGCTCGAGGTTCGGTCTAGCACCAGGGTAATCTTCTCCGGAAGACTCATCGGCTCGCCATCACCCTTGCCTACCCGTAATCCCTCGAAAGCTCGAGGTTCGGTCCAGCACCAGGGTTGTCTTCTCAGGAAGACTCAACGGCTCGCCATCACCCTTGCCGACCCATTGTAACGCCCCGAATCCCAAAATTACTGAGTTCGGGATGTTCTTCAGGATCTTTTCGCTTTTCTCGAGTACAATTTTACAAGGAAATTCAAACTTTTCTTTTTACATCAGAGTTACAACATCTCACATTTAAATTTACACAGCGGAAGCAAAATATACAACATTTACATAAATGAACAACAACATAATGAGATCTTTATGCATCCATTCCTCTTTACATGTAATTTATCCTGCATACAAAACTGTGGGTACGTCAGTTTATTCAACCGACGATAATTATACATGGTCATCCTCTCTATGCCAGAAACAGTATAATGAATCTCATTTCTTAACAAATCAACAATCTTGTTCATAATAAGCATGTAAAAATCAAAGGGGGGACGTTTAGAGATGTCGTGTCGTGATTGTGCACTTAATCCTTAATGCAATTTATTTAATTTTCACATGACACTAATGCACACTTGTTCGAATTCTATGCATCCCATACTACATAGGTTCGAGGGCAAGCCTCTTAATCGTTCTTCATTTTTGTAGGGTTCAATCCCCCGCCATGACTTACTCTACTTCTGTAATTCCAGTGAGTATCCTAGATGATTCTATGAGTACAAGCATGTATCCTGGCCCCTGGAGTAGAATTTCGCGCCATGTCTTGACTCGTCAAGCATGCATTCTGCGACAATTCAGCCTCCTCCCTGAACACACTCCTCTTGCAGTCACCAAAACATCCCACAAGCGTGACTAGAGTCCGATCATTACTGAGTTGTGCCCGCGCCATGACTTGACGCATCAAGCATGCATTCTGCGGCTCACACACCCGCACCGTACCCTAGCTCTCATACTCATGTTTTTCTCTCACCTTCATCACCTCCACACTATGTATTAAAGTTACATTAGAATCATGAATAAAAATCAAGCTCTAGAGTTAGCCTCTCCATCAACCGGACTTATCATTTCATTTCACTTGACCAACCTGGTCTATTTCTCAATATCATTTCATTTCACTGCCGGGGAGACTTAGCTACTCCTTCGTTCAATTTCAAATTCACAATATCCAATTGAGCGCCATCAGCTCATGATTTCATTTTAGAGTCCCACAGACTTTCTCATCATGATTTAGCCTTTCATAATTATTCATTTAATTCTCAATTCTCATCTATGATTCCTTTCACATAATTCATACAGCCATAAACAGAATCCATCGATTTAAAAGCATAAAGTTCATCATTACCAACAGTAAATAACATGAATCAAATTATCAAAAGTCCACTCTGTACAGTCGACTTGGAAGAATACCAGTCGACTTATACAGTTACATACAGGTTCCTCATAAAAGCTCGGGATAGTCGACTGTTGCACTCAACCAGTCGCCTGTCCCGCAACCTTCCATATTCACAATGTTATCCACATAACAGTCGACTGTTCATTAATCAGTCGTCTGTCCTGGAGATTTCAAACAGCATAATTTCCAAGTCCAGATCAGTCGACTTGCTACACGCATTCGGTCGACTGGACAGATCCATTTCAATTAGGGAATTTATTTACAGTTCTTACGTGTACTTGCATCATGATATCAATTAACAGTATACATCAATTCATGTTTCATAAACAGAGTTTCTTCTTGTTCAGTAGCATTCACAGCATAATTTTCCCAGTTATTAACATGCTCCTTTAGAGAAAACTACTCTAAACATGCATTTGCATTGCCCATACTTTCTTACAATAATGAAGGTACAAATCTCGAATCATCATAATGGGTCTACGTAAATAGAATATCTTTATTCAGGGGACTTTCAAACAGTCGTATTCAGAAATGAAGCACCAGTCGACTTAACACCAAGTCAGTCGACTGTGCCGACAACTTCAGATTTTTATCACTATTAGTTCGTTTCATTTATTTACCTTCCCTCCATCATATGTGTCATAGAGAAAATATACATTTAATAATCACACCATCATGTCTATTGCACACATTTTATCAGTACATTATGAAAAGTAGTGTCTCGTACCAGTCGGCTGGCTCACATGGCAGTCGACTGTACCGACAGTCCCGTCTCAATATTACTAGCATGTTCAAGTAATTTCTACCGCATTCCATTCACTATTTATAACATAGTATCAATCATAACAATTGCAATATCATTCCTACATTAGAAGTCCTGAGAAACACCCACCTTATATGGAGAATAACGAAATCCCGCAAAGTCCTTCAACACCGTACTGCACTCCTCGCTCCTTTGTCCCACACCGGCTCCTCAGCAGTGTTGCTTGCCTCCACAGAAAAGCTCCCACACAACTCACAGATACTCTCTTGAAATCTTAGGAAATTTTAGTGTAAAAGAGATAGGGAATAGGAGGGGGTATTTATACTAGAATATAGGTGAAATGGAGGGATGAGATTTGTTGGGGAGTTGGAGATCAAAGGCTGAGATCAGATCGGGAGTTGAGAAAACTACCCACAACTCAAAGGTAACTACCCATGATCTAGCCCATCACTCCACAACCCGGCCAAAGAAGTGCTCAAAGCACCTGTATGCGAAAGCACGTGCATGCACCAACTACACCCTACAATTAGTATATCAAATACCCGGCAAAAGAAGAAAAAGATGTCATACATGCTGGTTATAAAAATACAATAGAAGGGGTTTTAAATCCATGGGCTAAAATTAATTGGGCCAAACTAATTATCTTGTAGAAAAACATTTGGGCTTAAGAAACAATATTACACATGCATATCATATGTAGAATTAAATAATCTTTATATATATATAGAAAAAATCGGGGTATTACATCACTCCCTCCTTAGAATAGTTCCGTCCCCGGAACTACAACCAAGAGCGAGAAACAGAAAACACAACAACAAGAGATACAAAGATATAAAGATACAAAATACAAAATACAATCAACAAGACAATCAAGCAAAAAGCTCAGGATAGTCCTTCAACATCTTCTCCTCAGATTCCCAAGTAGCCTCTTCAACCAAGTGGTTTCTCCAGACTACCTTGACCATTGGTATCGTCTTATTCCTTAAGACCTTCTCCCTACGGTCAACGATCTCAACAGGAGTCTCGATGTAATTCAGGTCTAACTGCAAACCCTCCGGCACTTCAGGCAAATGATGACTCGGATCTGGAATATAACCTCTCAACATAGACACATGAAAGACATTGTGCACCTGAGACAACTCTTCCGGTAATTCAAGCCGGTAAGCAGTTTTCCCGATCCTTTCCAATATCTTATATGGGCCTATAAATCTCGGGGCTAATTTCCCGCCTTTGCCAAACCGAACCACACCTTTACTGGGTGATACCTTCAAAAAGACGAAGTCACCAACCTCAAACTCAAGGTCCCTTCTCCGGTTGTCTGCATAGCTTTTCTGCCTGCTCTGAGCTTCCACCAACCTCTTCCTGATCAGATCAATCTTCTCAGAAGTCAGCTGTACAAGCTCAGGACCAAACAACTGACGCTCCCCAACCTCATACCAACACACAGGAGTCCTGCACTTCCTGCCATACAAAGCTTCATACGGCGCCATCCCGATGCTAGCCTGAAAACTGTTGTTATAGGCAAATTCCACTAAAGGTAAATGCCTTTCCCAACTGCCTCGAAAGTCTAGTATACAACACCGAAGCATATCCTCAAGAATACGGTTGACTCTCTCGGTCTGCCCATCGGTCTGTGGATGAAAAGCAGTGCTGAAATCTATCTTGGTACCCAAAGCTGCCTGAAGACTCCTCCAGAAATGCGAAGTAAACCGTGCATCTCGATCAGACACAATAGTCGCAGGAACGCCATGAAGTCGGACAATCTCACCAACATACAACTCAGCCAACTTGTCCATCGAAGCCGTGAGTTTCATTGCCAAAAAGTGAGCGGACTTGGTAAGTCGATCGACTATAACCCAAATAGCATCATTGCCTTTAGAACTCTTAGGCAATCCCGTGATGAAATCCATACTGATGTTATCCCACTTCCATTCCGGAATAGGTAACGGCTGTAATAGACCTCCGGGTCTCTGATTTTCGGCTTTGACTTGCTGACAAACCTCACACCTCGCGACAAATTCGACCACATCCCGCTTCAAACCTGACCACCAGAAATGCTGTTTTATGTCTTTATACATCTTAGTACTCCCAGGATGTACTGACAAAAGAGTAGCATGTGCCTCCTGAAGAATACTCTCTTTCAGGTCTGCCTGATCTGGAACACACAGCCTATCTCCGAACCACAGCACTCCATCCCCGGTCTGAAATCTGGGCAACCTGCCAGCACCAACCTGCTCCTTCATCTCCAAGATATCAGCATCAACTTCCTGACTTGCAATGATCCTTGCATTCAAGGTAGGCTGAAGCTTCAACTGAGATAAAGATGCTCCCAATCCTTGCAAGACAACTTCAATACCTGCTCGATCCAACTCCTCAATCAGATGCCTCTGAGTCGTAATCAAACTGGCCAAACTGCTCTTGCGACTAAGTGCATCAGCAACAACATTAGCCTTTCCAGGATGATACTTGATCTCAGGTCGCATATCCTCGAGCACTTCCAACCATCTCCGCTGCCTCAGATTGAGATCCCTCTGCTGGTATATGTACTTCAAGCTTTTATGATCCGTGTACATGTTCAACTTCTCACCATACACGTAGTGCCTCCATTGCTTCAAAGCAAAGATAATCGCAGCCAGCTCTAGATCATGAGTTGGATAATTCTTCTCATGTGGTCGTAGTTGCCTAGACCCATAAGCGATTACTTTACCCTCTTGCATTAGGACACAACCAAGCCCCCGATGTGAAGCATCGCTATAGACATCGTACTCAACCCCTGCTCTAGGCAAAGCCAAAATAGGTGCAGTCGTCAGTCTATCTTTCAACTCCTGAAAACTCGCCTCACATTGCTCGGTCCACTCGAAGCTCACACTCTTCTTGGTCAGTTCAGTAAGCGGCACAGCTATCTGAGCATAATCTTGAATGAATCTCCTGTAGTATCCAGTCATCCCAAGGAAACTTCTGACTTCCTTCACTGTAGTAGGCCTAGCCCAATCTCTCACTGCCTCTATCTTCTGAGGGTCAGTTGCCACTCCCTCCTTAGAAAGGATGTGACCTAGGAATGCCACTTCAGATTTCCAGAAATCACACTTGGATAACTTGGCATACAACCTCTGCTCTTCCAACTTCTGCAAAACTGCTGCCAGATGCTCGGTGTGCTCCGCCTCAGACTTGGAGTACACAAGAATATCGTCGATAAACACCACGACGAAAGAATCAATAAACGGCCTCAGAACTCTGTTCATCAAGTCCATGAAGATTGCGGGTGCATTTGTCACTCCGAATGGCATAACTAAGAATTCGTAATGCCCATGCCGAGTTCTAAATGCAGTTTTGTGCACATCTTCAGCTTTCACTCGCACTTGGTGATATCCTGATCGAAGATCTATTTTGGAGAATACAGCTGCTCCTTGTAGACGATCGAACAAGTCATCAATTCGAGGAATCGGATACTTATTCTGAACAGTGACCTTATTCAGCTCCCGGTAATCGATACACATCCTCATCGATCCATCCTTCTTCTTTACCAAAAGCACTGGTGCTCCCCAAGGTGACGCACTAGGTTGAATAAAGCCTTTTCCCAATAGTTCCTCAATCTGCCGTTTCACTTCATCCTGTTCCACTGGAGCCATCCTATACGGTGCCTTAGAAATGGGTGCACTTCCCAGTTGAACAGTGATGCTGAACTCTACATCACGGTGCGGAGGTAACCTAGGATAATCTTCCAAGAACACAGTCGGATAGTCCCGAACCACAGGAATCCCTTGCAATTCCACAGGAGTCTCTTCCTTGCGGATAGTTGCCACCAACTTAGAACACTTCAACTTCCCTTGGAAAGTGACTTCAGGTCCACCTGGAGCCTTCACTGTCACCGTCTTGGTCTTACACTCGATGCTTGCACTGTACACCGACATCCAATCAATGCCAATGATAACATCGACTCCCAAGATAGTCAGCTCGATCAGATCAATGCCAAAGATTCGATCCCCAATCACTATCTCGCAATCAGCATAGTACCGATCAGTGGTCAAAGTTTCCCCTGATGGAGTAGCTACTGCTAAGATCTTGTCTGGAAAAATCTTTGGTTCAACTCCCAACACTTTAGCAAACCTTGGAGACACAAAAGTATGAGAGGATCCAGTATCAAACAACACCACAGCTTCCTTTCCATTAATATAGAGTTCTCCTGTTACATAACATACATCATTACATAACAGTTTCACACTATGAACAGGAAGAAGAAATGACAAAAACCACACTAAACATCAGCTCTCGTACCAGAGATGACTTGATCCGCCTCCTCAGCATCAGCTTCTGTCAAAGCAAATACTCGCCCTGACTGGTACGGCCTCTTCCCAGTCTGCTGTATTGGCACATTGTGATTGCCAGCCCGTGGTTTGAGATATCGAGATTGGTAATGTCCCACTTCCCCACAGTTAAAGCAAGTGACTGCAGAAGGTCTCCCTACATCGTTCCCAGGTCTTCCAGCTACACTGACGGCGTTCGCCCCTGTCGGTTTGAACTTCTGTGCAGATGGTTGCCCCTTGAAACTCCCCGGTGGCGCGGGCCTCTTCCCGGACTGCCAGTTGCTCTTCTGGTGCTGAGCAACATGGAACTGCTCCATATCCGCCTCCGTTGCTGCCGCCCTCTTCACCAGCTTATCGAATCTCCTGATACCAAGAGGTATCATACGAGACCTCAAGCTCGGCCTCAGACCATGCTCGAACTTGCGAGCCTTCTTCGCCTCATCCATCACCAGTTCTGGAGCATATCTGGAGAGCTGAGTAAACTTAGTCTCATACTCCCTCACTGACATGCTGCCTTGCTGAAGTGATAGAAACTCCATGGCCTTTTTCTCCTGGACGTCGGAGGGGAAATAATGGCTGCAGAATTCTTCCAGAAATTCCTCCCAGCCAAGCAACAAGCCGCCCATAGTCCTCTTCATCGACTGCCACCAAACAGCCGCATCCTTCTCCAACTGCAAAGTCGCCAATTTGACCTTGCTGCCCTCCGGTGTCTCCAACACCTCAAAGATTGTCTCCACTTGCCGAATCCAGTTGTCGGCCGCATCCGGGTCGGACTTCCCCTCAAACACTGGTGGTTTCATTCTCTTGAACGATTCCACTAGCTTAATTGCCTCGGGTACTGGATTCACCGGCCCCCTTCCTTGGTTTGCAGCCACTGCATTCAGCGTCTGGTAAACCCTTGCAAACTCGGCCTCCAGGTCCAAACCTTCACCATTCCTGGCTCCCCTTCTCGCCATATTCTGATGCAAAAGATCCATTAAATTCGAAGTATAAGATAAGAAATTAAACCAACTTTCATTTCATTGAACTTCAAAGTTTATACATTCGAATTAAAACATTTCTTAACATCAGAATAGAAGAAAATAGAAACTAGGACAATCTAATCTCTACGGGTCCTCTTCGCTACTCGAAGTTCATCCCGCAGTTCATCCACCTCATCTTTCAGCACATCAGTTAGGTTCTTTTTCTTCTCAAGTTCCCAAATCCGATGGCTAAGAACAGAATAGTCAGCATTCCGCTTCTCCATCTGAGCCTCCAAAACTCCAACTCTATACTTCAGGGTATCCACTTGCCTCTGCAGAGAAGCCACAGCGCTACTCAGAGCCGGTCCCTTTTCTTCATCGGAAGAAAAAGAATCGTCAGGTGAGTTCGGCAGTGGGGTGATCTCTCGAGATTCAGGGTACTCCTCATCATCTGAATCAGCTTGCCCAGGGTGATACTCGTCCTCAGAATCAGCCTGTCCAGGATGGTACTCTTCCTCAATAATATGCCAGTCGTCGCCTCCAGCAGGGTCGAAGTGATCAGCCATCTTAGAATAGAGAGGAGAAAGCATAAATCATAGAGCAACACAAATGTAAGTCACTTACATTTAAATCTCTAGACTCAAACACACACTCTAATGTCCACATCTAGGGTGTCGTTTCTTATAAATTTGTACAAGTGTGAAAGCGTAGGAAAGCGTGGCTCTGATACCACTCTGTAACGCCCCGAATCCCAAAATTACTGAGTTCGGGATGTTCTTCAGGATCTTTTCGCTTTTCTCGAGTACAATTTTACAAGAAAATTGAAACTTTTCTTTTTACATCAGAGTTACAACGTCTCACATTTAAATTTACACAGCGGAAGCAAAATATACAATATTTACATAAATGAACAACAACATAATGAGATCTTTATGCATCCATTCCTCTTTACATGTAATTTATCCTGCATACAAAACTGTGAGTACGTCAGTTTATTCAACCGACGATAATTATACATGGCCATCCTCTCTATGCCAGAAACAGTATAATGAATCTCATTTCTTAACAAATCAACAATCTTGTTCATAATAAGCATGTAAAAATCAAAGGGGGAACGTTTAGAGATGTCGTGTCATGATTGTGCACTTAATTCTTAATGCAATTTATTTAATTTTCACATGACACTAATGCACACTTGTTCGAATTCTATGCATCCCATACTACATAGGTTCGAGGGCAAGCCTCTTAATCGTTCTTCATTTTTGTAGGGTTCAATTCCCCGCCATGACTTACTCTACTTCTGTAATTCCAGTGAGTATCCTAGATGATTCTATGAGTACAAGCATGTATCCTGGCTCCTGGAGTAGAATTTCGCGCCATGTCTTGACTCGTCAAGCATGCATTCTGCGACAATTCAGCCTCCTCCCTGAACACACTCCTCTTGCAGTCACCAAAACATCCCACAAGCGTGACTAGAGTCCGATCATTACTGAGTTGTGCCCGCGCCATGACTTGACGCATCAAGCATGCATTCTGCGGCTCACACACCCGCACCGTACCCTAGCTCTCATACTCATATTTTTCTCTCACCTTCATCACCTCCACACTATGTATTAAAGTTACATTAGAATCATGAATAAAAATCAAGCTCTAGAGTTAGCCTCTCCATCAACCGGACTTATCATTTCATTTCACTTGACCAACCTGGTCTATTTCTCAATATCATTTCATTTCACTACCGGGGAGACTTAGCTACTCCTTCGTTCAATTTCAAATTCACAATATCCAATTGAGCGCCATCAGCTCATGATTTCATTTTAGAGTCCCACAGACTTTCTTATCATGATTTAGCCTTTCATAATTATTCATTTAATTCTCAATTCTCATCTATGATTCCTTTCACATAATTCATACAGCCATAAACAGAATCCATCGATTTAAAAGCATAAAGTTCATCATTACCAACAGTAAATAACATGAATCAAATTATCAAAAGTCCACTCTGTACAGTCGACTTGGAAGAATACCAGTCGACTTATACAGTTACATACAGGTTCCTCATAAAAGCTCGGGATAGTCGACTGTTGCACTCAACCAGTCGCCTGTCCCGCAACCTTCCATATTCACAATGTTATCCACATAACAGTCGACTGTTCATTAATCAGTCGTCTGTCCTGGAGATTTCAAACAACATAATTTCCAAGTCCAGATCAGTCGACTTGCTACACGCATTCGGTCGACTGGACAGATCCATTTCAATTAGGGAATTTATTTACAGTTCTTACGTGTACTTGCATCATGATATCAATTAACAGTATACATCAATTCATGTTTCATAAACAGAGTTTCTTCTTGTTCAGTAGCATCCACAGCATAATTTTCCCAGTTATTAACATGCTCCTTTAGAGAAAACTACTCTAAACATGCATTCGCATTGCCCATACTTTCTTACAATAATGAAGGTACAAATCTCGAATCATCATAATGGGTCTACGTAAATAGAATATCTTTATTCAGGGGACTTTCAAACAGTCGTATTCAGAAATGAAGCACCAGTCGACTTAACACCAAGTCAGTCGACTGTGCCGACAACTTCAGATTTTTATCACTATTAGTTCGTTTCATTTATTTACCTTCCCTCCATCATATGTGTCATAGGGAAAATATACATTTAATAATCACACCATCATGTCTATTGCACACATTTTATCAGTACATTATGAAAAGTAGTGTCTCGTACCAGTCGGCTGGCTCACATGGCAGTCGACTGTACCGACAGTCCCGTCTCAATATTACTAGCATGTTCAAGCAATTTCTACCGCATTCCATTCACTATTTATAACATAGTATCAATCATAACAATTGCAATATCATTCCTACATTAGAAGTCCTGAGAAACACCCACCTTATATGGAGAATAACGAAATCCCGCAAAGTCCTTCAACACCGTACTGCACTCCTTGCTCCTTTGTCCCACACCGGCTCCTCAGCAGTGTTGCTTGCCTCCACAGAAAAGCTCCCACACAACTCACAGATACTCTCTTGAAATCTTAGGAAATTTTAGTGTAAAAGAGATAGGGAATAGGAGGGGGTATTTATACTAGAATATAGGTGAAATGGAGGGATGAGATTTGTTGGGGAGTTGGAGATCAAAGGCTGAGATCAGATCGGGAGTTGAGAAAACTACCCACAACTCAAAGGTAACTACCCATGATCTAGCCCATCACTCCACAACCCGGCCAAAGAAGTGCTCAAAGCACGTGTATGCGAAAGCACGTGCATGCACCAACTACACCCTACAATTAGTATATCAAATACCCGGCAAAAGAAGAAAAAGATGTCATACATGCTGGTTATAAAAATACAATAGAAGGGGTTTTAAATCCATGGGCTAAAATTAATTGGGCCAAACTAATTATCTTGTAGAAAAACATTTGGGCTTAAGAAACAATATTACACATGCATATCATATGTAGAATTAAATAATCTTTATATATATATAGAAAAAATCGGGGTATTACACCCATAATCCCTCGAAAGCTCGAGGTTCGGTCTAGCACCAGGGTAATCTTCTCAGGAAGACTCATCGGCTCGCCATCACCCTTGCCTACCCATAATCCCTCGAAACCTCGAGGTTCGGTCTAGCACCAGGGTTGTCTTCTCAGGAAGACTCAACGGCTCGCCATCACCCTTGCCGACCCATAATCCCTCGAAAGCTCGAGGTTCGGTCTAGCACCAGGGTAATCTTCTCCGGAAGACTCAACGGCTCGCCATCACCCTTGCCGACCCATAATCCCTCGCCAGCTCGAGGTCCGGTCTAGCACCAGGGTAGTCTTCTCAGGAAGGCTCAACGGCTCGCCATCACCCTCGCCAGCTCGAGGACCGGTCTAGCACCAGGGTAGTCTTCTCCGGAAGACTCAACGGCTCGCCATCACCCTTGCCGACCCATAATCCCTTAAAAGCTTGAGGTCCGGTCTAGCACCAGGGTAATCTTCTCAGGAAGTTTCAACGGCTCGCCATCACCCTTGCCGGCCCATAAACCCTCTCCAGCTCGAGGCTCGCTCTAACATCAGGGCAACCCCATCATGAAGGCCCAGCGATTCGCCATCTCATTTCTACAACCATAAACACTCCTCCACGGATAGCTCCCGCACCCCCGCAGGAGTGGGAGGCTTGTGTAGTAGGGTAAAAATGGCTTGGGGCCCAACTAGGGCCCAGTACGGCTCTCACTCAAAAATAGGAAAAACAACAATCCGGCTCGGCTTCGAACCACTGCAGGGTCGGCACCGAACCTTAAGTTCACCCCCACAAACCTGGCCTCCTCGTATCCGACGAGTCTCGGTGGCCCTCGGCCTCCGATCCACGACAACCCCACGGGCCGTTCACCCAGCCTGGTAAAGAATGAAGATGACCTGGCACAACCTAGGCCACCAGATTCTTCCAGGAGCACAGGAGCCCCATGATCCGCCATGTCAGCTCCAAATACCACCAAGGGCTTTGCCACTCAGCCCTATACCACTCTTGGTACTGCCACGTCAGCCCTAAACCCCCTGGGCCTTCTGCCACGTCAGGCCCATGGGCTTTCGGGTTCAGACTCGGCCCCCAAGCGGATCCAAACCCGGTTGGAATTCCCTATAAATACCAGACCCTCACCCACCTTTTCAGGTGATCAATCCTTTGCCACCTAAATTTTCCTAGTTATTGCTACTCTCTCACAGAGACTGACTAGATCGTCGGAGGGTCCGCCGCCGGGATAAACCCCGGTGTTTCAGGACCGTCTGCAGGTACTCGAGGCGAGGCGATCCGAGCCGATCCTCAAGCGCCGAAGCGAGCCTCCTGCTCGTCGTCCCGTGCTGCACTCTTCCCTCATTACAAATTGAGTCTGAACTCACACTTGGTGCATCCACACTGCGACCAAAAACAAACCGCATCATATATATATATATATATATATATATATATATATGGAAAAAGGGGTATGAGCAACTTGCTCATTTAGTAAATAATCAATTGATGATGTGGTATGCATGTGATTGAAATTTTTATTTTATTTTATATTATTTTTAATTAAATTTTTAGAATTTTAAAAAAAAAGTCAACGGATGAAACATGATGTTTCGTCTGTGACTTGCTACAGTGACAATATGTACTGAGTGGAGTGATTAATCACTAATTAGTGATTAATTATCTACCTAATTATTTAACTAATTAATTAATTATCCAACTTATTTAACTAAATTTTTTACCCATAGAAAATCATAGAATCAACTAATAATCTATAGAAAATCCAATGGTCTTAATCAATAAACCACTGAAAATCATATACAATCCAACCTATAGAATTCCAAAATTTTTCAAAATTTTGAAGAAAAAAAAACATTAGACGAATTAAACATGATGTTTCGTCCAGTGGGTTTTTTCCTTTTTCTGAGTTTTTTAATTTAAAAAATGAATTTCATCGGACGAAACATCATGTTTCTTCCGATCCCAAAAAAATATTATAAAATAATTGGGATGAAACATGATGTTTCGTCCGATGATTTTAAAAAATTAAAAAAATACAAACGAAAAAAATACAGATGATGTTTCGTCGCTTAAATATGCATATTGCTATTTCGATATTCATATTTGCCTATTTACTGTAACAAAAAAGGCAAAATATGCATATTTGCCTAACGACTACAACGCGATTTTTTTGTAAATTATGCATTTTATGCATATATACCTAACGACTATGGATGCTCTTACTAGTACATGCCCAGTTAATATCACCACCAATGATCACCTGCAGGACCGGCCCTAAATTGCCAGGAACTCGAGACAGGTCCAAATAATTATTTTTGAGTCCCTAATAATGATATAATTTTTTATGCACAAAATACGTGCATATATTTACAATGAGATTACAAATTTAAGGGCTCCTAAAATTGTTAAAAAACTGGGGGCCTCAGGTGGCTGCCTCACCTGCCTCAATGTGGGGGCCGGCCCTGATCACAAGCAAGTGAAGCAACCCCAAAATCTCACCAAAAAAACAATGCAAATTAATCTAAACTAAAATCAAGAAACTCTAAACAAGATACCCGAACTTAGTTAACTAAGAAACCCTGCACCCAACTTAACTAATCTCTCCCATACTCCACCTTTTCCCTCAAAAAAAAAAAAAAAACTTAACTAATCTCTCTTACAAATGCAAAGAGAGATCAAGATCGTCGTGTTCCTTGACTCCGCTGTCGTTACCATAAGCAGAAGGTTGTGGTGGGTAGTAGTAGTAGTTGCCACTGCCATTGCCACTGCCCCTGCCATTGCCATTCCGACTAACATTGGTGTTAGCAGCTAAGAGCACAAAAGGAGTAGGGTAAATATTATTAGGGTAAGGATGAGGATGAGGGTGGTTGAACTGGACTGGAGGGTGATTTGCAAGCATGTAGGTATTGTTGCGGCGACGAGCGGTTTGGGCACCAGCAGCGCGTTCCTTCTTGTGTGCATTCTGGTGGCCTCCCAGTGCCTGGGAGCTGCAGAACCTTCTGTTGCAGTAGCTGCACTTGAACATCACTATCATCAAAGAAGAAGCAGCAGCAGCAGCAGCAGCAGAAGCAGCATAACCTAAAGCCTTGTTCTGCGCTGTCGACGTCGGAACTGAGAGAAAGTTGATGAAGCCAGTGTTGTTGTTCTTGTTGTTGGGATTGTTTGCTTGTTCTGCCATTGCTTTTGAGAGAGCGAGAGGGGTTTGGTTCTGTTTTAGATATGGATGAATGGGAGAAGAGCAGCAGGGCTTTGTGTGCTTTAATGATTGGGTAATTGGTTCACTGTGTTTTTCTCTGAGACTGTCATCTGTTTTTTTTCTTATTCCTTTTTTTTTTTGAAACTTTTTGTGTATATTTTATTATTTGAGTACATGTACAGGGAGTCTCAGAAATAATCTGCGAGTTGAAGTTGAACTAGCTAGGTCTAGGTGATGTTCAAAAGTTGTTGGATCGATCAATCAATCAATCACATGTCTTTCTTTCTTTGCCGATGAGTTGGGCTCTTTTTACTGTAATTAGTTACGATATTCTGCTCGAAAACAATGTTCAGTTTGGCCGAGAAAATATCACATCTCTTATAAATTTCGAGCACCGGAGTTCAAGGTTTAGCAGCGAGAAGCAATAACTAATCGAACAATCAAACAGGCACATTAAAGCATATAAAAAGATATAGAGATTTGTCCTGCTTTGAGCGAACCCTAATTCGGGGTGAAATAAGGGAGATATCATTCAACTAGAGAAGATTACAAGAGTTTCAAACTTAATTTCACCAAAAATCTATCTATTTCTCGAGCATCACTAGAGATAATTTGTTGATTACAACGAAAAATTCTCGATGATTTCTTTATCAATGGACTATTATAATATATAGAGATCTAGAAAAATCATAAGTTGTTGTCTTGATACAATAACTGTCCGATGTATCCTTAAAAAAAAGTCATACAATATGAGTCGTACAATCTAACTTGGAATAAAAGATGGACCCAAAAGATCACCCAGATACATGCCTGATAACAGTTAGCCGCGGTCAGCGGTCAAATGCCCAAAGTGGTGGTTAACCACATTAGACTCAAGTCGATTCCAAAGGCTCAAAGTCGACCGCCCTCGACTGTCAAATACTTTCGGACTTGTGGCTAGTGCTGATACTTTCTTCTCAAAAAAAATCTCTCTCGCTTCATCGTTTTCTATTCTCATCGAACCTAAGTATGCAAGACATGCACTCAACAATCTCCACCTTGGATTACATACGTGTGCTATCAACACTATGTGATTAATCACACTAAACTCTTTTGTTCTCCACCTATAAACGAACTCGATTCAATGGATTATTCAACTGGTTGAATAAGTCTTCCACCTTATCTCACTAATCAGTATGCCCCCTCAAGGGCACACCTTAGTAGCACTACAAAATAAACAAGCAACAGCGGCATTTATTCCCGGCGTTTCGTATCTCGCGCCGGGGTAAAGTCGAACCTTGAAAGGGGCTGATAATCTGAACGATATACACCGGCGTTTTATAACGAACGCCTTCGTAGGATAACATACGCCGGCGTTTTTTTATATAAACTCTAGTGAATGTAATGCCTAAAATATCACCGTAACATACGGCGACGTTTTTTGAAAAACGTCGGTGTTGGTATATCCTACACCGGTGCTTTCGGTTAAAACGCTGGTGTAGACGTTGGGAATAAATTTACCTCATCATCCCCAATTCAGTAATCGATCCCCCAATTCATTCATCCTTCCCCTCCCGCTCCTTCCCCCTCTCCCTTCTCGCTCTCGGCCCCACCCTCCACCGCCTCCGCCTCACCAAGGGGGCCCACCACTTCGTGCGTACATACCCCCACATCTTCACCGTCTCCCCCTCCTCCAATTCTTCCTCAACCCTAGGGCTAACTTCAGCGGCATTGGAGATTGTGAAGAAGGAGTCTGCTGCGCTGCGGAGGGGGAGGCAATGGAGAGGGTGAAGAGGGTGGCGATGATGAGCTGGGAGGGGAGGGTGCCGATGAGAGCGGTGTTTAGGGTTTGGAGGGAGTTGGGGTTACCGGGCGATTTCGAGGAGAGGGTTGGGAGATAGGAGGGCTTTGTGCATTGTTGATTCTTGATTTTGTATGTGCTTCTTAGCATTGTTGATGGGAGATGGGAGATCTTCTTAGCATGTAGGTATTTGTGCATTGGTGATTCTTGATTTTTTATGTGCTTTTTAGTTGAAAGATGTTTATGGGAAATCTAATGGCTTTCTTCATTTAGATGGTTTGTTGTAGTCTATGGGGATGTTTGGATGTATAGTATGATTAGTTGAGATGGAGGTGTGCAAATGTAGACAGTGTCTAATTGAAACGAAACAGATAAGAGATCATTTGAGCTTTGTATACTAGCACAAAGTGAAGTTGTGAGTGAAGGTAAGAGACCGACTAGGTTAGGTTGGACTGGAGTTAGATACTTGGGGTTACCGCATCTTGAGATCATTTGAGCTTTGTATACTAGCACAAAGTGAACTTAACGTCTTGAGTGTTGTTTGTTTGTTTGTTTTTGGAACACCCTATGTTTGGGCTTTCATATTATAGGAAAGAGACGGAACATACTTGACAAGTGCAAATGATGCATATAGGCAAGGAGTCAAGTTTTTATGCACTCTCCATGGTATACTTATAGCATCCTTCAAGCTACTAAGACAATAATTTTTTCCCGTAGGAAAAGATTGTATGGTGAGTAAGACACAAAATTGATGTTTACATTATTTCCCTTAGGAGTTTCCGTATGTGGTTCATTATGGTTTACATTATTTCCGTATGTAGTTATCAAAAAATATTGATTCACAATGTGAGAAAGGTCAATTGCTTTGTAGGGTTGCAAGTAACTTATTCGGTGGGAAAAGGGACCTTACCCATGAGCTACTCTCTTTCTCATGAGTTACGTTTCTTATACTTGACAAATAGAGAGAAATAGACGATGAAAATGAGCTAATCTCTTTCTCATGAGTTACGTTTCTATCTCAAACTTTTGGGCATACTCAATGTATATTATTGGATTGTTTTACTGGATTGTATGATTTTCCTCATCTAATAAACCAGCTTTATCTTTCTTGCAGTGAAGGCAAACTACTTCAGGTTATTGATTTTTGTATGTTACTGGATTGTATGATTTGAAACTCATGCTTCAGGTTAGTGCAGCACATACGAGTTGCTTTTTTGTCTGAATTTGGAGATGAGATGGATCATGTATCTGAAGTTGCACACTCTGATTTTTTGAGGAGTGACTAGTGATGGAAATTTTTTTATCTAAACTTTATACACAATTATATCATGATGTCTAGATGAGTATCAGTTTCTAAGATAATGTTCATGCATGCTTGTTGCTTGGCTTTAAAATGAGATTGTTCTTTCTCATTAGTTTTAAGTGATGATGAGATGGATTATGTAACTGAAGTTGCATACTATGATTTACAGAGGAGTGACTAGTGATGAAACAATCCTGTTTGAACTTATGTAGTGGTTTCAATTGATAGTTATCTCATGAGTATTATAAAAGTATAAGTTTCATCTCAGTTAGTATCTTGTTTGCCTGAATTTGACAATGAAAATATTCTTTTTCACTCTTTGTAACTCAATATTTTGAACTTCATATTTTGGTAATGAATGTGAATGAGATCACATTATTATGTTTCATTATGAGATTACAATTTGATGATATTATACTATTATGAGATTTTCAGAATTGGTTTTGCAATTGGTTTTGCTTCATTCATATTTTAGTGCTGAAGGCCCTTTTTTTTTCATAATTATTTTTTTTAAAAAAAAATATATATCTACCCCGGCGTTTTTACAAGCGCCGGGGTATCTTGTTTAAAACGCCGGTAAAGCCTACACCGGCGTTTTTTAAAACGCCTGTGTAGGTGGTGGCTGGAACCGGGACCCCAAACGGAAGCACCCCTTCGGTAGCGTTTTTCAATTGCCGGTGTATATTTACTCTTTACCGGCGTTTGTAAAAAACGCCGGTGAATGTCCCGAAGATATAGCGACGCATGATTCAGCGACACTTGCACCGGCGTTTTATGAAATGCCGGTGGTATCTACGGCGGCGTTTAAAAACGCCGGTAACTGTGGAAAAAAAAGCCGGTAAAGACGATTAGTGTTGTAGTGTAGGTGTTAATATGGAGGAGCCACCCTTCACAAACTCCACCTACCTCGAGACACTCTCTACCTTTCTAAGGTATTTGAACGTCGTGGTTTTGCTTCGATGATTCTAGTGACGGCAGACTAGAAGACTCTTTAGGATTAACGAGCATAGAAATACTTAGGCAAGATTTTCGATTCTTACAAATCTTGTAGAGGTTGTGTTGACTTGGTCCAACACCATTCTTTTCGAACATCACCTTACGACGACCTTTCCAAACAGACAGAACATCACATCGAGCTGTGTATCTGTGGTCGCGTGCTTGCAAAATTCCTAAGGATATAAGAATCTGTTTCGGTAGAGGAATATGCATGAATTCCCTTAGAGTGTACATGTTTTTATCTAGCATCTCCAACTCAATTGTTTCCTCACCAACTACACCACAAACATCTCCATTACCCGTTTTAACACAATGACTCATTGTTGACTTGTAAATAGATAACTTCTCCTCATTGGAGCAAATGTGGGTAAAACTACCCGAATCAAGAAACCAACCGGAATCCACATATAAAAAATTAAAAATAAGGAGACAATCGAAATTTTCACCTTACTCATAAGTACTAACAATATTAGCGTTCTTTTGATACATACTTGCGACAATCCTTCTTAGAATGCCCAAGCTTCTTATAATATCGGCAACAGATTACACCTTTTGTAACACCCCGAATTCCAAATAAGTCTGAATTCGAAGTTCCACAGGATCTTTACACTTCACTTCGTACAATTTTACAAGAAATTTAAAACTTTTATTTACATCAGTCTTTTACATCATAACGCAGCAGAAAGTAAATAAAATACAATAATGATAAATTTACAATTGTAACAACTTTAGCATTTAAGTAATCATCAGCATCAAATTCATCTTTATATCTTCTTGTAAGTTCCAAGTCCTGCATATAAAATTGTGGGCACGTCAATTGCTTACAACCGACGAAATATTATACACGGCCATCATCGCTATGCCGAAAGTATAACAATTCTTAAATACTTTAACAAACATAAACTTGATCACAAACAAAGTTAAAGAGAAACTATCCTATTGATATTGTGGTACTATGCACTTAATCCTTAATGTAGTTATTTATATTAAATGACAATAATGCACACTTGTTCGAACTTATGCATCTCATTCTATATAAATCCGAGGGCAAGCCCTTAACTGTTCTTCATCTTGTAGGGTTGAATCCCTCGTTATGAGTTAAACTACTACGGTAACTACGAAAAGTATCCTAGATATTCTATGAGTTACGAGCCCATGCCCAGACAGCCTGGAGGGGAATCGCACGTCATGACATGATGCATCATGCAGACAACCTATAGACAATTTGCCTCCATCATGAAACGATGGCACTACGTAGTCACCAAACACCCCACAAGTATCGCCACGATCTCGATAATTCAGGAGATGTATCCATGCCATGACATGACGCATCATGCAAGCAGTCTGTGAATACTCTCACACCGTAGATCTGAGATCTTCATACTTGTGTTTTTCTCTTACTTTCATCACATCTTCACTATAATGTAGTCCTTAAGTTTTTAGTTTGTTTTAGAAGAAAATCATCACAACTTAGAGCTAACTTACCCTATCGGACTTAAACCAAACAAAAGAGATAGTCAGCCCAACTGGTTACTTCTCAAGAGAAGCTTAATCCACACTGGTTAGCTCTCAATTTCATAAATAAAACTGCCGGTCACTAAGGTCTCGCCTAGCCTTTAGATTCCAACAACTATTTCTTTCAAGAGATCAACAAAATGTTACATTCAATCTCAAAATAATATTTCAATTCCTTTATTCATAAACTCTTTCTCAAAAAAAAAACATTTCTTTTATAATCTCATAACATGAAGTATCTCATTTCGACTTCTTTTATCAATTTAATCACTCATAACATTGTGTGCATTTCAAATATTCACTTAATCATTGTTAATAATCATAAAATCTCATCGAGTAGAAATTTAATTTCATTCCAAATTTTCATCTCCCTTTAGTTATACAAGAGTCACAACTTCAATATAAAAAATCACTTCTAATTCTCACAAAATATTCAAAATATTGTAGAAATAATTTTTATAAAGTCTAAACAATTTTAGAAGAATAATAGAATTTTTTCCTAATTTTTATTTCACTTAAAACTCGAAATACCAAAAAAATCAAAAAGGAAAAACAAGGCAAGGTCGGATTCGAACCCAAGACCAAGCCCTCCGCCTATGAACAATAACCGACCCAAAGCACACCCGTCGACCAGAAAGGCCAGAGTGACTAACTGATATGAAAGGGGCTCGAATTGTACTTAAGTATGGTTTCGGTGAGTTGATTTAAAAATCAAAATTTTGTAAAAATAGAGCCCCTTCAAGACTCAAACCTGAGACCAACACCTCCGCTCTGCTACAGTAACAAACCTAAAGCGCACTCGAAGACCAATTGGTCTTGAGTGACTAAATGATGTAAGATCGGTAAGTTACTTTTTGTAGAGACCGTACTGTTTTTAATTTTCCTTTAATAAACTCGATTTTTCAATCAATTTGTACTTATTCAAAAACTTAATTGTTTTCCACAACATTTTCTTTCAAAATTACAGTATCGTACATGTTTTTAAATTTATAAATTTCTCCTTTTTAGCAATATAATAAGATCTTTCTTCAAAAATGCATCAAAGAACTCATATTACAAATTTTCAATTAAAATGTTGTCTCTCCTCAAAATTTCTTTATAAAGGTTTCTTATACTCATAAATACATACTAGTGAGATTAATTCCACGTTTCTTTACCACATTAGCATCAAAAAAATCATTTTTCATACATATTGCATTATTTTTGACTATTGTAAAAACATTCTACCATGCATAATTTTTCATTTCAACAATAAATATTTTTCGTTCTAATTCAACAAGAGTTCTAGCCATTTATATGAATCACAATATTATTTCAACACATCATAACACAATTAGATCAAGATTATGCAATCTACAATTAACATACCAATAAAAAATTTAACAATTAAATTATATATCATCTAGCATGCAATCTACTCCTAAAATTAGAAAGGATTTAAGAAACACTCACCCAAAGAAATATTGATGTACTCAAATAATCCCTAGAAATAAACTCCAAGAGAACCTCCAATTTGCCTCCTCGAAATTTGTACACAAAGAAAACTCTAACTCCATCACTTCGACAGAAACAGAGAAGCCTCCAACTTCATTTTGGCAGAGCAACAGTACGAGCATCTTCATTATATATATATATATATATATATATATATATATATATATATATATATATATATATATATATATATATATATATATATATATATATAATATGATTATATAGAATATGATTATGTATGTGTATATGTGGTAGGTGGAGAAACACAAGAATATGGCTGGATAGGGGTTTTCGGATTTGACAGGAAGAAGGAAAAGAGGAATGAAGAAGAGAGTGAAGATTAAGGGGTATGTATAGGTTTTTAATGAGTGGTTATTTTAACTAATTTTCCACTTAAACCACTAACTCCACTCACAATTCAAAAAATTTGTTCTCCCTCCATTCCAAAACAGTCGGTTTTTCCTTGTTTGAGTGTGCACATTGCACGTGCTTTGTGTACACTTTACAAAATAAACTGTTTATATTTTTAAATTAAAACATAAATTATATATATATAATATGTATGTAAAATTAGTTTAATTAAAAATTATAGTTTTTCATGCAAAAATAAAATACACACCCATACTTCATGAAATTTTACTTTAAAAGAATACGTCTAAATATGTGCACCGCAAACACGTGTGTTGCACGTAAAATATAAAAATACAAAATCGTCGTTATCAAAAGAAAAATGTTAATAAATAATTGAAATACAATATACGAAAAATATATTTCATTAATTTCTATATACACGAAATCACTACGTACATAGAAAACACGTGCAGCACACGTATAAATTTTTTTTAATTAAAATAAGAAAAAAAATAAATTTCCGTTTATAAAATGAATTTGAATACATGAAGTAAATAATTTAAATACATAGAAAATTTCACACGTAGCGGTGGAAAAATACATAATGGATACGTGCATCGGTAATACGTATAAAGCACGTAAAAATACAGAGATTGGAATATTATATTTGAGTTGACTCAAATAGAATAAAAATTAATTTTGAGAAGATGGAAAATGCATAAATAGTCAGAATCCAAAAATACATAGAAAATACGTTACGGATATTACAGTAACGGTACAAAATACACGTGTGTAACACACGAGGGGCAAAATTGTCATTTTCAATTTCACGGGGTGTTACACCTTTATGCGCATTTTCCCTTTTAATTGAATGATCTTCCACTGCTACGCAACTCTTAGAGGTAAACTTTGATTTATGAGTTACTTTCATAAGTAGATATTCCATGAGACCCTTGATCACCTCAGCCACTAAAAGATTCTCCTTGATAGCTGTTTCGTGTAGCATGGTAGTTATGAATCTGGCACTGGATATATCAAGTTGAAAGCTTTATCTTCTTAGCTTAGATCATCTATGTTTATCTCCCTTAGTTCAAATAACACATGATTGAACTCTATAATATGATCTTGAAGAATTGTATCTTCCTTCATTGAAAAATGAAACAGATTTATCTTTTAGTACTCTGATCCAATAACGACGATTTTGAGTAGTTAATTTTGAGTTTTGCCCACAAACTCATCGTTCTTTTCTCCTCAAGGAACCTCAAGGAAGTTGCACTTAACATTTCTTTCCAATGACAATCAAATTAAACTTAGGGCTCTTAGACAAATCTCATTCCATTCCTCCTTCATTCCTTTATCTCCCTTCAGGGCTAGATGTAAACGTTCTTGAACCAGTACCCCATACATATCCACCTTTCAAAGATTAAAGTTGATCTTTCTGTCGAACTAATTGATCTTCACGTAGCTCTAATCTGTCATCTTCACTAAGGAAACTCGTCAACCGAAGCTCTGAAACTAGTTGTTATGAATTTGTTACAGCGGAGTTGGAGCTTTAGTAACGGAAAATGATAACCGATCAAATGAACAACCAAACAAGTATATCAAAGCACATAAAGCACACAAAGATTTGTCCCGGTTTAGGAGAACCCTAATCCGGAGAGAAATAAGGAGATATTATTCAACTAGAGAAGATTACAAAAGTAACAAACTCTCACAAAAAATCTATCTATCTCTCGAGCCTCAATAGAAGATTATTTGTTGATTATAATGGACAACTCTCAATGAAGTATGTTCTCTCTCGGTGTAGGTTATTACAATATGTAGATATCTAGAGAAACTCTAAGTTGTAGTCTTGATACAATAATCGTTCAACATATTCTGAAGAAAGAACCACATGATAGGAGTCGAACGATCTAACTTGGAGTAGAAGATGGGCCCAAAAGATCACCTAGATATAGGCCCGACAGCTAGTCGCAATCGGTGGTCGACTGCCCAAAGTGGCGGTCGACTACAATAGACTCAAGTCAATTTCGGAGGCTCGGGACAGTTGACAGCCATTAGGGGCAGTTGACAGTCAAATACTTTCAAAATTTTTGCTACTGTAGTAGATACTTTCTTCTCACAAAGACGCCTCATTCTTCCTCTCGCTTCATCGTGTTCTCTTCTTATCGAACCCAAATATGTTGAACTGGTTCTCAACGGGTTGAAATCTATTCTCAGCCGAACAGATCCGTTCATGGGTTAGCGGATCCAAGAGGAAAGACCCGGTTCTCAATTCGGACCCGTTTGTAGGTGAAATTACCGTCTTACCCCTGTGACTTTAAGATTCATGCCCACTTTGAATGGTTTCGATTTAACCCCATTTTTAGCCATATTATGAGCCCCCCACTCCCAAAGACAGTGTGTTACAGCCTCTGGGGAGTAGTTCTGTTGTTTAAATGGCGTATAGGATTTTATCGGAGTTCTTAACGGGGGTTTGAATCTTGTTTGAAGAGTAACAATGCTTATCTGAGCTGACAGCAAGCCCAAAATTGTTCCCAGACTCTTCTGGATTTTTCAGAGATCCTTTCTTAATTTTATATTATTTTTTCGAACCATTATCCAATTTTGCAGAGCGATAATTTGTCTATCAGGAGCACTAATTAATTCTTCTAGCCAATAATTACTTATCCGAGGGTTCGAAAATGTTTCCCCAAATTTATAATTATTTTTTATAATTTTTAATTAATTTTCCTGAATTTTTGATCATTTTTCGCAATTTTTAAATAAATAATTTGAATTAATAAATAAAATATAATTTTAATCACCTAATTATGGCGTGGCGCGATCTGGATCGTCCATCAGCCTTGGGCGTGAAAATCTGGATGATTGAATGGTGAATCAACACTCGATGACGTGGATCAATTAGAGACGTTGATCAGACTGTCACCTGAGTCTCGGGGTGATCCGACGGCTCGACCGGTGTTACCGCTAAATCTAGTGTGGGGGTAAACAGACAGTATTTGAGGATTCTTGGAAAACTTGAATAGCAAACCTGAACCTGTTCCGCTGGAGTTTGACCGCTGACTCCCGCCGTTCACCTGCAAAAAGTGCGAAACACCGGGGTTGATCCCGGCGACGCACCCTCCGACGCTTAAGTCAGTAATCGGGAAGATTATGAAAGAGCGTAAATTGGCAAAAGATTGATTACCTCTTAATGGTGGTGGATGGGGGGTACTTATAACTGCTGTTGGGATCAGATTAGGAATGTAATCCCTGTGATCAGATTAGGAATGCGATCCCTAATTCCCAGTGAAAGGATAGATGTGAATTAGGACCGTTGATTAGTATTAATCAGAAATCCTAATTCTATCCTGCTGGACCGGGTTCATTTCGGGTTGGGACCCGTACCCAGTTGAGGTGGATCCGTTCGTGGGTTATTGGGTCTTGAAGAAAGACCCAGTTCCCATTTCAGACCCGTTTGCAGGTGAAATTACCGTTTTACCCCTGAGCTTTAAGATTAGTGTCCGATTTGAACGGTCCCGATTTAATCCCATTTTTAGCCATATCACGAGCCCCCCACTCATGTAGACTGAGTTTTACAGTCTTCGATGAGTACTTTTGTTGTTCTAATGGCGTACGGGATTTTATCGGTGTTCTTAAGGGAGTTTGGAATCTTGCTCGGGGTGTAACAGTGTTATTCTGGGCTTTTAAAATGCCCAAAAATATCCTTAGAATTTTCTAGATTTTTGGTGATTTTTCCAGATTTTTCTGAATTTTTTCTCATTTTTTTGAATTTTTTATTCATTTTCCGAATTAAATAATTAATTATCAAAAATATTAATTAATTATGCTAATTAAATAATTATTTTTCCAGAATTTTAAAATAATTTTTTTGAATTAATAATTATTTTTAGAATTTTTAATTAATTTTTTTCCGATTTTTTAAATAATTAAAACAAATAAATAAATTAATTAATTAATTAAATATTACCCGGACACGTGGCACGTTTCTGAGCATTGATCGTGATCAGATGTGCGCGCATCGCAAAGCAGATCACATTCTGGACACGTGGCGCGTTTCTGAGCGTCGATCATGATCAGATGTGCGCGCATCGCAAGGCAGATCACGTTCTAGACACGTGGCGCGTTTCTGAGCATCGATCGTATCGTGGCACGATTTTTGAGAAGATCAGACAGCTCGTGTAGGTCGGCTGCGTTTTTCTCCAATTTTGTGCTCAGATTGCATGTTGCTCGGAATCTGAGCAACTTCACCCAGTTTTCGCGCAGCTCGGCATCCGACCCTGGAGGTGAAGCCACGTGGCATAAATTTTTTTTTTCTTTGCTCTCTCTCTCTCCGCCCAGTTTCTTTCTTCTTCTCCTCCGTCCTGTTTCTTTTCTTCTTCTTCTCTGTCTTCGAATTCAGCGCCTCGCCCTCTTCGACTTTGGCCACACCGCCTTGCCCCCGACCTTGCACCCTCTCCGACCTCGTCTGGCGCAGTGGAGAGGTTGAGCTTAAAGGGAGAGGAGCTCGTTGGCGATGGGTACAGAGCTCGTCGAGGGTGACGGCGAGGTGTTCTGTGGAGTTCGGAGCTCGGCAGGGGAGGCATGGAGCTCGGTGGAGAAGTCGGCCATGGCGGAGCTCGCTTGAGGTGGGAGCTCAACGGAGCTTGGTTGCGATCAGAGCTCGCGCTGTGGAGGAGCTCGCCACTGGAGCTGGAGCTCGGCGGCGGAGGCATGGAGCTCGGTTTTTGGAGACGAGCTCGGCCATGGGTTCGGCACTGTGGAGGCCGACGAGGAATGGAGGTGAGCTCTGTTCTCGGAAGAAGTTGACGAAGAGGTCGCTCGATGGGTTCGATGGTGAAGGAGCTCGCGTAGGGGGAGAGCTCGGCGATGGAGGTGGTGAGTTTGGTTCGGTGTCGACGGGAGGTGGAGGAGAGCTCGGAGCTCGTCGAGGTGAGGGGAGTTCGGCTCGGTAGAGTCTCGACGATGGGTTTCGAGCGCATGGATGCTCGGTGAAGGAGAGGGAATGAGCTGCCTCTGTTCTTGTTTGGTTTTTGGCGCCAGTTTGTTGAAGAAGAGGAAGGGGAGAAAACTGTTTGTTCGGGTTATTGGGTCCAAACGGGTTTGGACCCGACCCGTTAGCCCATCTCTACCCTCTCTTCACGTTCTTATTTGGCAAATCCGAGCATGGATTTTAAGGAACATTTTTGGCCATTTTGTAGCTCGGAATCGTTTTTCTTCAAGTGTGGAGCTCGGATTGCCCTTTGCTCGGATTCCGAGCATCTTACTTGAGTGGGTCGGCTCGGGTTTGACAGTGCTTGGTATCCGATCTTCTTTGCTTGGTGTGAGTCAGCTCGGATCGCTTGTCGCTCGGATTTTGGTTCCGAAGGACGTGGAGCAATCTGAGCCGTTGGATCATTGCACGGGTCTCGAGATAGGCTCGGTTCCCAAGAAAACACTATCTTGTCGTTTAGTGCCGTTGGCATGATCTGAGCCGTTCGATCGAGATCTTACACGAATTTTGAGGAGAAAGTCATTTTTCTCCAATTCGCAGCTCGGATGGCTAGTTGCTCGGATTTTTAGATCCGAGCTACGTAGGGGAATCTAGACGGTTGATCACGATCATGGCGCGAATCCTGAGGTGATAGTTTTTGCCATTTTCTTGCTCGGCGCAGCTGTGTCGCGATCTACTTTCCCGGTGCTACGGAGGTCCGATCGGGGCGTGCGACCCCTTGTTTAGAAGCTAATTCGAAGATCTACAACTTCTCTTTAGGAGTGGGATGAAGATTCACCCTCCTTCATGGTCAAAATAGCCCCGCAACATCCTTGTCTTCATGAGTTGAGGAGTGTTTTGGTCTTGGGGATTTTTGAAGAGGAGCTCCATTCCTAGGGGCGGAGAAGATGTGCTAGGAAGACCCTCGTAAGAGCCATGGGAAGACCCATTCTTTGAGGTGAGTGCAAGGAGCAACTCTGTAGGAGAGTTTTGAGCTCCGATCTTGCTTAGAAGAGGCCTGCTTTGGAGGCGAGCGGAGTGAAGGGCTCGGCTCTGGGAAAGAGCCATTCGGGAGACGAGTTTGAGGAGGAACTCTAGGAGAGAGTTGTGCTCCGAACTCGTTGAGAAGAGGTCCGCCTTGGAGGTGAGCGGAGCGAAGAGCTTGGCTCTAAGAGAGAGCCATTTGTGAGACAAGTGTGAGGAGGAACTCTAGGAGAGAGTTGTGCTCCAAACTTGTTGAGAAGGGGTCTGCCTTCGAGGTGAGCGGAGCGAAGAGCTTGGCTCTAGGAGAGAGCCATTTGTGAGACAAGTGTGAGGAGGAACTCTAGGAGAGAGTTGTGCTCCAAACTTGTTGAGAAGGGGTCCGCCTTCGAGGTGAGCGGAGCGAAGAGCTTGGCTCTAGGAGAGAGCCATTTGGGAAACGAGTTTGAGGAGCAACTCTAGGAGAGAGTTATGAGCTCGATCTGAACTGTTGGATCTCGGTGCGGATCTCGAGGCAGGCTCGGTTCTCGGGAAAACACTATCTTGTCGTTTAGTGGCGCTGGAGCGATCTGAACCGTCCATCATCTCAGGCGCGATTTTCGCAATGATCCAATGGTTGGAGACGCTCGGCAGCATTTTTCTTCACTTTTGCGGGTCGGATTGGCACTTGCTCGGTCTTCGAGCGATGTAGCTCGGTAGCCGATCGTATAGCTTGGTGGCCGAACTGTTAGGTCGGTGGCCGAGCGTATAGCTCGGTGGCCGAACTGTTAGCTCGGGACCGAGCGTATAGCTGGGCGGCCGAACTGTTGGCTCGGATCGCCAGTTGCTCGGCTCGGACTGCCGAACGTCGTGGAGCGATCTGAGCCGTTGGATCTTGGCGCGAATCTCGAGGCGGGCACAGTTCCCAAGAAAACACTATCTTGTCGTGTAGTGGTGCTGGCACGATCTGGGCCGTCCGATCGAAATCTTATGCGGATTTTGAGGGGAAAGTCATTTTTCTACAATTCGCAGCTCGGATTGGTACTTGCTCGGAATCTGAGCTATCCTCTTGGTTGTTGAGGTCGGATCGCCTGTCGCTCAGGTTTTGGTTCTGAGGGACGTGGAGAGTCATTTGGGAGACGAGTTTGAGGAGCAACTCTAGGAGAGAGTTGTAAGCCCGAACTCGTTGAGAGGAGGTCCGCCTTGGAGGTGAGCAGAGCGAAGAGCTTGGCTCTAGGAGAGGGCCATTTGGGAGACGAGTGTGAGGAGCAACTCTAGGAGAGAGTTGTGAGCTCCGAACTCGTTGAGAGGAGGTCTGCTTTCGAGGTGAGCGGAGTGAAGAGCTCGGCTCTAAGAGAGAGCCATCCGGAAGAAGAGTTTGAAGAGCAACTCTAGGAGGGAGTTGTGAGCTCCGAACTCGTTGAGAAGAGGTCCACCTTGGAGGCGAGCGGAGTGAAGAGCTCGGCTCTAGAAGAGAGCCATTTGGGAGACGAGTTTGAGGAGGAACTCTAGGAAAGAGTTGTGCTCCGAACTCGTTGAGAAGAGGTCCGCCTTGGAGGTGGGCGGAGCGAAGAGCTTGACTCTAGGAGAGAGCCATTTGAGAGACGAGCGTGAGGAGGAACTCTAGGAGAGAGTTGTGCCCCGAACTCGCTGTTTAAGTGAGAGAATCAATGGTTGTGGGAGCAGTTCCGAATGGCGAACCACTTCTAACTCGCTTACGAGCAAGTTATTTGAAGCAGAATCTAGCCAAGTGTTGGACTCCGAAATCGTCGTTAGAGGGATTCAACGGTTGTGGGAGCAATTCTGAATGGCGAACCACTTCTTACCTGCTTATGAGCGAGTAATTTGAAGTAGAATCGAGCCAAGTGTTGGACTCCGAACTTGTCGTTTAAGAGAGGTTCAACGGTTGTAGGAGCAATTCCGAATGGCGAACCACTTCTAACTCGCTTAAGAGCAAGTTATTTGAAGCGGAATCGAGCCAAGTGTTGGACTCCGAACTTATCGTTTAAGAGAGTATCAACGGTTGTGGGAGCAGTTCCGAATGGTGAACCACTTCTAACTCGCTTAAGAGCAAGTTATTTGAAGCGGAATCGAGCCAAGTGTTGGACTCCGAACTCGTCGTTAGAGGGGTTCAACGGTTGTGGGAGCAATTCCGAATGGCGAACCACTTCTAACTCGCTTAAGAGCAATTTATTTGAAGTGGAATCGAGCCAAGTGTTGGACTCCGAACTCGTCGTTAGAGGGGTTCAACGGTTGTGGGAGCAATTCCGAATGGCGAACCACTTCTTACCCGCTTATGAGCGAGTAATTTGAAGCAGAATCGAGCGAAGTGTTGGACTCCGACCTCATTGTTAGAGCTTAGTAAGTTGTGGGGACAGCCATTTAAGAGAAGCTGGACTCTGAACTTACCATTTAGCGAGTCGCGACTCGGAATGATAGAGAAGCAAGAGCAATAATTTTCAATGAAAAAATGTAAGATTTTATTGAGATAAACTAAGTGGCCGCTTCAATAGGGCGAGCCATTATTACATGCTATTGGCCGGGTTACAAGCATCGGCCTTATTGAAAATCAAAATCCTACTTCTACGATAAGGTGAAGACCTCTTGGGAGGAGCTGGGAGGTTCTGAGTCTTGAAGCTCGGCGGGCCTTTCTGTTCATTTGTTGGCTCCTCAAGGGGGAAGCTAGGCCCCATCTTTTTGGACGAACTTGGTCAGGTGTCCCCGCTGTATGAGTTCTTCGACCTCCTCCTTGAAAGCCCGACAATCATCCGTGTCGTGGCCGTGGTCCCTGTGAAAGCGGCACCACTTATCCTTGTTCCTCTTCTTGCCAGGTGTATTCATTCTAGGGGGAGCACGGAGTAGCCCTTCCTTGTCCACCTCCATAAGAACTTCTGATATATTGGCAATGAGGGGGGTGAAATTTTCAAAACGAGGATTCGGGCAGCGTTGGCCATTGTCGTCCTTCTGGGATTTTTGGGACCCCTCTTCGCTTGTGTTCTTCCGTTTGTTCTCGGAAGATGTCTCCTCAAGAGTAAGGGGGTTGAGAGCCTCTTCCGCTCGTATGTACTTCTCCACCCTAAGTAGGAGTTCTGAGAAGTCCCGATGAGGCTTCTTGGCAAGGGACGCCCTGAGGTTGGTATTAGTGACGTTGCGCTCGAACGCTGCAGAGGCTACTGATTGGTTGAGGGAGGGAATGGACCGGGCTTCGGCGGTGAAGCGTCGAAGGTAATCCCATAGGCGTTCACCCTTTTCTTGGTTGAGGGTCACCAGGGATACACTTGTTTTCTCGGCCCGACGGCTACCCACGAAATGAGTAAGGAAGAGCCCTTCGATCTGGTCGAATGAAAAGATGGAGGCCGGGGCGAGTCGAGAGTACCATTCTCTTGCAGGCTCCTTCAAAGTGGCAGGAAAGATCTTGCAGAGGAAGGCGTCTGAAGCATGGTGGATCATCATGAGAGTTTTAAAACTCTCTATGTGATCCGCGGGGTCTGACTCCCCGGTATACGACACGAAGTGAGGCAACTTGAAGTTCTCTGGGATGGGGGCCTCCATGATGGTGCGGGAGAATGGAGGTCTGCTCGGGCGGAGGTTTATCGCTCGTTGCTCTTCTTCCCTGTCAATTCGGCAGAGGTGCCTCTCCATCTCGTAGAGATGGCGGTAGACCGAGTCTTCTCTTTGACCATACCTTGCCGAGCCCCGAGACTCATCTTCGTACGAGGGTGGACTGGGGCTGCGGCGATGGTAGCTTGGAGATGGAGGAGGACTGAGAGTTTGACGGCGATGGCTCCTAGTTGGCTCATGAGTAGGTGGCCTCTGGTCGTTCTTTGGGGCGATATTGAGGGCCCGTAAGACTGTCGCTTGGAAGTCTTGAAGATCTGCCCTTGTGACTGGTGCCTCTCCAGCTTGGCGGTCCCTATGTGGGGCTCGGCTTACTGGAGAATGAGTTCTCCGCCGATGACGCTGAGGGGACTCCCTTCGCCCTCTTCGAGTAAGGGACCTTCTGTAGTCTCGACGATGAGGAGATCGCTCATTTGGACGTTGTTGGCGGGAGGCTCCCTCTCGGGCCCGCCTTTCATCCAAACGGCGGCAAAGATCCTCTTCCTTCTGCCGATTGAGGATGGTATTTCGAAGGTCGGAAGCTCGGGGATTATGGGATGCCATAGAGTCGGAAGAGGGGTTGTGTATTGGGATGTGGTCCTGTTGGAAAGGTTGCTTCTGAGGATTGGGACGCGAGCCCCACGCACCGGCATTCTGAGGCCCGGTTGGATCCCGGGGGGATTAAAGATTCTGAAGAGGGAGTTTGTCCAGCCGCAGGGGGTCCTCTGCCTGAAGAGGAAGTTGCCCCTGCTGCTGAACGGGTTGGAGGGGGACCTCCTATTATGGTTGAGGAGGGGTAGGCCCACGGTTGGACCCCCTGGATCTGAGTTTCCTTGGAGGCATGACGGGGGAAGGTCTGACCTACGGGAAGAGGAAGGCTGCTATTCATCGTGTTTCCCACAGACGGCACCAATCTGTTACCGCTAAATCTGGTGTGGGGATAAACAGACAGTATTTGTGGATTCTTGGAAAACTTGAATAGCAAACCTGAACCTGTTCCGCCGGAGTTTGACTGCTAACTCCCGCCGTTCACCTGCAAAAAGTGCGAAACACCGGGATTGATCCCGGCGACGCACCCTCCGACGCTCAAGTCAGTAATTGGGAAGATTATGAAAGAGCGTAAATTGGCAAAAGATTGATTACCTCTTAATGGTGGTGGATGGGAGGTACTTATAGCCGCCGTTGGGATCAGATTAGGAATGTAATCCCTGTGATCAGATTAGGAATGTGATCCCTAATCCCCAGTGAAAGGATAGATGTGAATAAGGGCCATTGATTAGTATTAATTAGAAACCCTAATTCTATCTTGCTGGATCGGGTTCATTTCGGGTTGGGACCCGTACCCAGTTGAGGTGGATCCGTTCGTGGGTTATTGGGTCTTGAAGAAAGACCCAGTTTCCATTTCAGATCCGTTTGTAGGTGAAATTATCGTTTTACCCCTGAGCTTTAAGATTCGTGTCCGATTTGAACGGCCCTGATTTAATCCCATTTTTAGCCATATCAACTGGCACGAAGGCAAACTTTCTCTTGTTTGGGGGTCGGTGGCAAGAACTCTCGGCAACGGTTGCCGACCCCCATCAAACACCTCGGCTGGCTGACATGTGTGAGGGTGGAAACTGAAGTCGAGGGGGTACGGCATTCATTGCCAAGGTATAGCGGTGCTTCGAGATGGCAACACATGTCGAACAGGTTCGGCAAGGTTTGCCAAAGTCCAATAGAGATGTTCTTCTCACGTTTGGACATCGGTGGCAAGAACGCTCGGCGAGGTTTGCCGAAGTCCAAGTGAGATGTTTTTTCTCACGTTTAAGCGTCGGTGGCAAGAATGCTCAGCAAGGTGTGCTAAAGTCCAAGTGAGATGTTTTTTCTCACGTTTGGGCGTCGGTGGCAAGAACGCTCGGCGAGGTGTGCCGAAGTCCAAGTGAGATGTTTTTTCTCACGTTTAGGCATCGGTGGCAAGAACGCTTGACATAGTGTGCCGAAGTCCAAGTGAGATGTTTTTTTTCACGTTTGGGTTTCGGTGGTAAGAACGCTCGGTGAGGTTTGCCAAAGTCCAAGTGAGATGTTTTTTCTCACGTTTGGGCGTCGGTGGTAAGAACGCTCGGCAAGGTGTGCCGAAGTCCAAGTGAGATATTTTTTCTCACGTTTGGGAGTCGGTGGCAAGAACGCTCAGCGAGGTGTGCCGAAGTCCAAGCGAGATGTTTTTTCTCACGTTTAAGCATCGGTTGACAAGAACGCTCGGCGAGGTGTGCCAAAGTCCAAGCGAGATGTTTTTTCTCACGTTTAAGCGTCGGTTGACAAGAATGCTCGGCGAGGTGTGCCGAAGTCCAAGTGAGATGTTTTTTCTCACGTTTGGGCGTCGGTGGCAAGAATGCTCGGCAAGGTGAGCTGAAGTCCAAGTGAGATGTTTTTTCTCACATTTGGTCGTCGGTGGCAAGAACGCTCGGCGAGGTGTGTCGAAGTCTGCGAGAGATGCGTGTGGCATGTTGATAATTCATTGATGACAAGTCAGTGACACATGGCACTTTGACCGTTTGACCATTAACCAGTCAATAGCCTGTCGAGTTCCTTGTCATTTTGTGGTAAATGGGCCTGTCTCTTAAGTTCTTGAAGCCCATTAGTCTTGATTTGTGTGCAGCCTCTATAAAACTTCACCCCCACCTTTTACCTGGTCATTTCTCAAGTTTTTACTCAGGCAACAAGTTTTCACCAACGGGAGCTTCAGGTGATATCTTATCGATCTCCGGTGATCTTTCCGACCGTCGTTGTCACTTCAAGGTAACTCAACACTTAGCTTATTTTTTAGCAAATGTCTAGCTTTCCCCCAAGGACAGAGCCCCCCCCCTTTTCGATGAGCCGACTCCGAGCCAGGTTCCTCCTTTTGACAAGGGCAAAGGCATCGAAGGACCTACTTCGGTGATCGTGGAGACTGTAATCGAGAACCCACACAAAATACGGGAGTTCGGGAGATTGCCTGGTGTTCTGATCGGACTCCAGAGGGTTCGAGAACGTCCGGAGGAGCACGCCGAACGAATAATGTACGGAACGGGGCGGAGTTTTGAAGAGAACGCCGCAAGGGAGACTTCGAATGTTGATGATACCGAGGTCGACCTGGTAGCGATTCGGGGATGTTTTCTGATCCCCGAGGAGTTCAAGATGATGCTGCCCAGACCTGGAGTGAGGGCCAATTCACCCATGCCGGTGGATATGTGCTTCTGTCCAGTCGACGCCTTCATTGCCGGGGCGCGGTTGCCACTCCACCCTTTCGCTACCCAAGTTCTGCAGTGGTTCGGGATCAGCCCAATTCAGCTCATGCCAAATGGGTGGAGGGTGATCAACGGGTTCATCCTCCATTGTCAGGCGGCAAAGATCGAGCCGGATATAAGGATGCTTCGGACACTATACCGACTTCACCACCAGCAGAAGTCGGAGTGTAGGTTCTACCTAGCTCCGAGGCATGGTACTCGACTCATTAGCTGTCCCGGCTCGATAAAGCATTGGCGAGACAAGTATTTCATCATCCGGAGTCGAGAGCCGTGGTGCATCCCATCGGACTGGGTCAAAGAAGTCTCGAAGAGGGTGAAGGAGCTTCCGGTGCTCTACCCCAACAAAGAAGACATGGTTCGGGTTCTCCTCGACCGGCCGAAGCTCAATTGGAGAGACCTAACCAAGGAGGTTCTCTACAGGGGGGGCTCAGCCGCATAGACCCCAGTATGCGGTTTTCCCCTTTTGTTTTTTCTTTCTTGTTTGGTTTTTTACTTTCTTTTAATCACCTCTTCTTCTGGTGCAGAAACCATGGACTATGACGCCGTGATGGCTTAGCGGGCGGCTCTCGACAGCAAGGCTCTGAAGAAGAGGAAGAGGGTTGCCACGAATGTGACCTCCCCAAGGCCAAAAATGGTCGCCACCGCCGTCGAAAAAGCATCGGCTTCGGCCACTATGGTCCCGGGGGTGACGAAGACAGAAGCTACTTCGGCCTTAGTCGAGGCAGGCAAGTTCCCGATGGAAGCCGCTTTTGGAATGGAGGCGGCTCCGCTAACGGCCGAGGCCAAAGTGTTCCTGACCGAGGAACACAAGAAGATTTTTTGTCCCGGATTGGCAGGTCCGGAAGCTCGATAGGTTCCTCAGTGACTCGACATCGAGCATGCAGGCTGTCAAGCACCTTGCGACACCGAAGGACCGTGCCGCCATGGACGCCGGTGGAGTTGGGGAGGCCCTCGAGATCGCCCGAGCAGCAGTGTCAGTAAGTAGCGTAGTTTTGCAAGTTGCATACTTGTACTTTCTTGGTTTTCATGCTATCTTATTCTCCTCTCACAGATAACTTGCCACTTTGGCCGTCTCATGAAGAAGATAACCAAACTTGAGAAGGAGCTGAAGCAGGAGGTCGATAGGGCTCGGGCGGAAAAATCTCGAATTGCCAACGAGCTTGAAAAACCAAGGTCCAAGGCAGACGGGAGAACGACGAGGATCGAGTACCTCGACGGACTTGTGGCGAAGCTGGAGGCCGATGTCGCTACTCTGCTCCGCCAGAAAGAGTCGGCGGCAAAGGAAAAGGAGGAGGCCATTGAGGGTGCCAAGATCGCCGCTACAAAGGAGGCCGAGGCTGCGACAATAGAGAAGACTCAAGGGTTTCTTGCGGCCAACATGGCTAAGGCTTACACCCGCGCCATTGAGCAGGTGAAGGAGAGTTACCCCGAGGTCGACTGCTCTGGATGGCACCTCTTCCCCGACCATGTCCCGGGCTTCGGCGAAGAATCAGACAAAGGCGAGGAAGGGAACGACAATGCGGAAGCCAAGGTCGAGGGTGTTGGCAATGAGCCCGACTCCGAGGCTACGCCCTAGCGATCGTCGCTGCTCCTGAGCGGTCGGACCTTGCAGCGACCAGCAGCAAGGGCAAAAAGGTCGGGCCTTGACTTGTAACTTTAAATTTTTGATAAACAATGTATTGCCTAATTGCAGACTGGGCACCGCTTGTATCTTTTTGAATTCCAATGGAATGAAAAACTTTTTTGAAATTTTTGGCTAAGTGTTCACTGCGGTTTGTTTGTCTTGCTCTCAAGTTTTGTAGTGGCTGTGTTTGGATTGGCCTTTTCAAATCGTCGAAGTGCTGCCACTCACCGAAGTGCCTCGGGTGGCCGAGGTGGCACGTCCCTAGGCTGGTCTAAAGGCGACAAGGTTGGGGCTTGCTAGGAGTCGAGAGCGGCTTCGCGAAGTGGAGTGGGAGCTTCGTAAAGCGAAACGTGAGCGGAACCATTTGAGATTGATCTTAGTTCGCCAAGACCTAGATATCAGATGGTTAGAAGAGTGGATTAACGAGACGACCCCCGAAGGCGATGATGTGGGCTCGTCGGCGACTGCCAACCTCGGCCTAAGACTTAGGTGCCTTCGTCATTCTCTGACTAAGGTGACAGCGGAGAGAGACGAGCTTAAGGAGGTAACTGTCGACAAGAGCATGGAGGTCGCTTATCTTTGGCGAACAATCACCAACAGCTCTCGTAGTGCCGGCTCGGTGCGACTGCCGCGCTTGAAGATAAATGTGACGGACGACTCGCTTAAGGAGCGAATTTTCGAGCTTGAGACGGAGATCGCTCGTCTTTGACCACGATCTGAGGGAAGCAATGTCAGAACTACCTCTTGCACTCAGAAGGAGTATAATAGGAGGATAACGTTCCGCGAGCTTGCGCTTCGCACGTCGCCCATACATCGAGACCCTGGAGATGTGCAAAGTGGCATGGCAGCTTTGTCGAGCTGAGCATCTGTTAGGGCCACCGTTAGATCTGGTGCGGACGATACTTCCCGGGTCGCCGGCCTAGGGGCATCCGCGGAAGTAGGGCATCGGCAGCACAGCATTCGTCGCCCCTGTGTGTCTCTTAATCGAAGTATCCCCGACCCTAGGAGGGGCTGAAGTAGCTCTCTATGTTCTTGTAATCTTTGGTTTCACAAGTTTTGTATCTCAATGTAAAGATGTGTAGTTGGTCTATAATCAGACTTGTTTCTCAAACTTTAATGAAATAGTACTTGTTTTTGGACTTGTGTGTTTTGCTAGCATTTATAGTTGTCAACAGTTGTAAGAACAATTCCAAATGGTGGGATGCTTTATACTTATTCGTTCGCAAGTAGCAAAAGTTGCATCGAACCAAGTGTTGTACTCAGAACTTGTTGTTTAGAGAATACCAACGGCTGTATGAGCAATTCCGAATGGTGATCCGCTTCGTTCTAGCTTAGAAGCAAGTAGTTGGAGCAGAGTCGAACCAAGTGTTGGACTCCGAGCGCGTGGTTTAGAAAATATCAACAGCTGTAGGAGCAATTCCGAATGGTGGTCCGCTTCGTACTCGCTTAGAAGCAAATAGTTGAAGTAGAGTCGAACCAAGTGTTGGACTCCAAGCGTGTCGTTTTAAAAATATCAACAGCTGTAGGAGCAATTCTGAATGGTTGTCTGCTTCTTACTTACTTAGAAGCAAGTCGTTGAAGCAGATTCGAACCAAGTGTTAGACTCCAAGCGTGTCGTTTTGAAAATATCAACAGCTATAGGAGCAATTCTAAATGGTGATCCGCTTCGTACTCGCTTAGAAGTAAGTAGTTGAAGCAGAGTCGAACCAAGTGTTAGACTCCAAGCGTGTCGTTTTATGCGAATTTTTTTTGTAAGTATAGTTAGACTACCCAAAAATAGGGAACTTGCGAAGTAGAGTGCTTTTATTGAAGATAATTAGGCGGCCACTTCTAAGTTGCGAGCCACTTTTACACTTTGATAAAAAGAAAATACAAGAACTTTAGACATGTCTTATGGAGCACCCTTGGGAAAGTTGCTTGGAGCGGTGTTTATACACCCTCTTGGTACTTCATCAAGTGCTCCGCGTTCTATGTCCTCGGTATTCTCCTGCCCCCCGGGTCTTCGAGTTGATACGCGCCTGGGCGAATAACTCTGGAGACCCTATACGGTTCTTCCCAATTAGGTGCCAACTTGCCTTTTTTGTTTGGATTGGAGATCGAAAACTTTCGGAGCACTAGGTCTCCCTCTTTAAGGTTGGCTAGCCGTACCCTCTTGTTGTAAGACTGAGTGATCCTACTGCGGTAGGTCTCTTGTCGAATTGTGGCTCTCTCTCGGACCTCGTCTATGAGGTCTAGGCTGTTGCAAAGCTGGTTCGCATTCTGTGCTTCACTATAGACTATCAGTCGGGGTGAAGGCAGGCCCACCTCTAAGGGGATGATAGCTTCGGATCCATATGTGAGGTTGAAGGGGGACTCCCCCGTCGGAGCTCTTTTGGTGGTGCGATAGTTCCAAAGCACGTTTGGGAGTTGTTCGACCCATAGCCCCTTAGTGGATTTGTCGAGCCTCTTCTTTAGGCCAGAGAGGATTTGTCGATTTGCGTTCTCCGCTTGGCCATTGAAATGAGAATGAGCTATCGAGGAGAACCGCTGCTGAATGGCGAGGTAGGCGCAAAAGTTACGAAAGGTTGCTCCCGTGAATTGAGTCCCATTGTCGGTTACGAGGATGCGGGGTACCCTGAACCGGCAAAAGATTTTCTTCCAAAAGAACTTCTGGACCTTGTACTCAGTGATTGCCTAAAGAGGTTCAGCCTCGATCCATTTTGAGAAGTAGTCTATTGCTACAACTAAGAACTTCAGCTAGCCCGGCGCTGGAGGGAAGGGTCCGAGCAAATCCATCTCCCACATTGCGATGGGGATTGGACTCGCCAAGGAGGTGAGTTGTGCTTAGGGCAGGCGACGGATCGGGGCGAATTTCTGGCAGGAGTTGCACTAGCGGACGTACTCCTTAGAGTCACTCAGTAGTGTGGGCCAGAAGTAGCCGTAGTTCAAGAGCTTACGGGCGCGGGATCTCGCTCCCAAGTGCGCGCCATACATACCGCCATGGGCCTCTTTAGGGCATAGAGTGCTTCCTCTGGGGAGAGGCACCTCAGATAGGGTTTGTCGTCGATCTGAGTGTAAGAGCATTTATACATGACTCCGTCAATGAGTGTGTACTGCTCGGCTTGTGCCCTGATCCTTCTTGCCTCTTTCGGGTCTTCAGGAAGGAGTTCATCTCTGAGATACTCAATGAGGGGATTCATCCAGTTCTCCCCAAGTGTTAGAGGGTAGGCTTCCATCGGCTCCGGGCTATCTTCATCGATACTTGGTCTGAGGATGACCTCTATCAAGACGGTCCGTTCTAGACCTTGGAGGGACGAGGAGGCCAGCTTAGAGAGAGCATCCGCCTGCGCATTTTCCTCTCAAGGAACCCGCTGGAGTTGAACATCTTCGAATAAGGGTAGAAGCTCCCTAACCTTAGCCAAGTACTTGGCCATACGCTCGTCCCTTGCCTCATATTCCCCGGACACCTGGTTGATGACCAACTGCGAGTCACTGAAGACACTGACTCGCTCGGCTCCAGCTTTACGAGCCATGCAGAGCCCCGCTATGAGGGCCTCATACTCCGCTTCGTTGTTCAATGCCGAGAAGTTGAGGCGGAAGGAGTATTGGAGGACGAAGGCATCTGGGCCGGTTAAGATGATGCCAGCCCCGCTCCCATCGGTGCAAGAGGACCCATCTACATAAACGGTCCAAACCAAGGGATCAGCAGACGACTCGCAAGGGTCGGGGATGGTGTTCTCCACAATGAATTCGGCCAGAGCTTGGGCCTTTATCGATGTTCTGGGCTGGTAGCTGATGTCATGTTGACTTAGCTCGATGGACCACTTCATGAGCACCCGGAGATCTCGGGGTTGTGGAGAACTTGTTTGAGTGGCTGGTCGGTAAGGACGACCGCCGAGTGAGATTGGAAGTAGGGGCGGAGCTTTCTGGCTGCCATGACTAGGGCGAGAGCCATCTTCTCCAGCTTCGGGTAACGAAGTTCAGCATCTCGGAGCACCTTACTCATATAATAGATGGGCTTCTGCACCCTATCCTCTTCCCTTACAAGGACTGCGCTGAGCGTCTGCTCCGAAGCTTAGAGGTAGAGAACCTCCCCAGGTGTATGCTTGCTCAAGAGCGGGGGGTTAGCTAAATATTCCTTGAGCTTGTCGAAGGACTCCTATTGCTTCTGCCTCTATTCGAAGCCTTTAGCCCCCCTGAGGGCCTTGAAGAGGGGGAGGCACTTCTCCCCGAACTTGGAGAGGAATCAACCAATCGCGGTGAGGCGCCCAGTGAGCCTATGTACCTCTTTAATGCTGGAGGGGGGAGCCATCTTGAGAATGTCCTGGATCTTTTTGGGGTTAGCCTTAATGCCCCTCTGGCTGACCATAAATCCCAAGAACTTGCCGGATGAGACTTCGAACGCACACTTGTTTGGATTCAGTCTCATATTGTGCCTCCTGAGCACCCCGAAGGCTTCTTGAAGGTCGAGAACATGCTCCTGCCCTCAGGTGCTCTTGACCAACATGTCATCTACGTAGACTTCCATGTTTCAGCCAATTTGGTCTTGGAAGACCCTGTGCACAAGGCATTGATATGTAGCTCCCGCATTTTTCAAGCCGAACAGCATAACTCAGTAGCAATACAGGCCCTGATCCGTTACGAACGAGGTCTTCAGAATGTCAGGAGGGAACATCCGGATTTGGTTGTACCCCGAGAAGGTATCCATGAAGCTGAGGAGCTCGTGCCTGGAGGTCGCGTCGATCAGAGCGTCGATGCTGGGAAGGGGAAAAGGGTCCTTCGGGCATGCCTTATTGAGATCGGTGAAGTCGATGCATATCCTCCAGCTTTCATTGGCCTTCTTGACCATCACCACATTGGACAGCCACTCTGGATAATTTACCTCATGGATAAATCGGGCATTGATGAGCTTTTTGACCTCCTCTTTGATCGCCTGTTGTCGCTCGGGAGCGAACTTTCGCCTCTTCTGTTGGACAGGCTTGACCCCAGGGGCAACGCTCAGGCAGTGCATTAAGAACTCCTCCAAGATCCCGGGCATGTCCGCCGTGGTCCAAGCGAAGAGGTCGCGGTTCTTCCGTATGCACCGGGAGATGTCTTGCTTAATGGAGGGGGAGAGAGATTTGCCGATGCGGGACGTCTTAGTGGCATCTTCTTCAAAGAAGGCCACCTCCTCCAATTCGTCCACTGGCTCGGAGATAGTTTGACTACCTTCCTGGGGAAGTTCGAGGGCTTCCAGGGAGAGAACTAGACCCCCCCATCGAGGTCATATAGCAATTCCGAGCCGCTTCTTGGCTTCCTCTCACTTCTCCCACTCCTGAGGGCATAGGGAACTTCAACTTCACGTGGTAGGCCGAAAGGATAGCTTGGAGTGCGGCCAAACCTGGTCGACCCAGGATAACATTATAGGCAGCCTTGACGTCCACCACCATGAAGTCCATCGGCTCCGTGCGAGTTACCGAGGCCTTTCCAGCAGTTACGTCAAGGGTTATAACTCCCTCGATTAGTACCGAGACCCCAGTGAATCCGTGAAGAGTGTAGCCTGCGGGCTTGAGCCAATCCCTTTACAGGTGGTGGCCCTTGAAGGCCTCCAAGAAAAGGATGTTGAAGGAGCTACTGTAGTCTACCAAGACCTGACGAACGTCGAAGTTCGCCATTCGAAGATTGATGAAGAGGGCATCGTCCCTATCGAAGAACGTGACTGGGACTCCTAGGCCCTTCGAAGGAGGATGGCTCTGGACAGCATTTACCTCCCGAACGAAGGTTTTTCGGGAGGAGTTAAAATTCCCCCCCCCCTCCCCCACATTAGGCCTCCGTGTATCAGGTGTAGGACGGCCATCGCTTCTTCCTCCTGAGTCTCAACCTGCTGCTCCTCTCATCTGTTGGCCCCCCTGGGAGGTGGGGGCTGATCAGCCCTGTCCTTCCTGACGAAGCAAGTGAGCTGCCCTCTCTGGATAAGGGATTCAATCTTGACTTTTAGGGCCCGACACTCGTCTGTGTCGTGTCCATGGTCTCGGTGGAAGCGACATCACTTATTCCGAACTCTCCTCTTTTATGGAGTATTCATCTTAGGGGGAGGTAGTAGGAGACCCTCGTTCCCGATCTCCATCAGGATGGCGGATACACTCGCGGTAAGTGGAGTGAATTTCTCGAAACAAGGGGGAGGGCGACGCTGACCCCCATTGTCTTTTTGGAGCTTCTTAGCTCCTTCTTCAGCAGTCTTCTGTTTGTTCCCGGCAGATGATCCCTCCAAAGTGGGGCGATTGAGAGCCTCTTCAGCTCGGATATACTTCTCGCTCCAGAGCAGGAGCTCGGAGAAGTCCCGAGGAGGCTTCTTAGCCAAAGATGCCCTGAGGTCGGGATTGATGACATTGGACTAGAAGGCAGCCAAAGCTACTGACTGATCCAATGAGGCAATGGACCTGACCTCTGCAGTGAACCTCTTGACATAATCCCTCAGCCGTTCGCCCTTCTTTTGGTTGAGGAAGAGTAGTGAGGTGCTCGTCTTCTCGGAGCGGCGACTGCTCACGAAATGCGTGAGGAAGAGGCCTTCGAACTGGTCGAAGGAGAAGATAGATGCCGGTGCAAGACGAGAATACCACTCCCGAGCTGGCCCCTTGAGTGTGTCGGGAAGATCTTGCAGAGGAGGGCGTCGGAAGCGTGATGGATCATCATGAGAGTTTTGAAACTCTCAATATGATTCGCGAGGTCCAACTCCCCGGTGTAATACTTGAAGTGGGGAGGCTTGAAGTTGTCCGGGACAGGGGCCTCCATGATCGCACGGGAGAATGGGGGCCTGCTCGGGCGGAGGTTCCATGCCCGTTGCTCTTTATCTCAGTCGAGCTGGCCGAGGTGCCTCTCCATCTCGTGGAGACGGCGATAGACGGAGTCCTCCCTCTGGTCCTGCCTCGCTAAACCTCGAGACTCATCTTCGTGCCGAAGAGGACTGGGGCTACGGCGGTAGCTCAGAGCCGGCCTAAGACTTGGGGAGCGGCGGCGAGCTCGGAGCCGGCCTAGGACTTGGGGAGCGGCGGCGATGGCTTGGAGCCTATCGTGGACTGAGGGAGCGGCGATAAGGACGAGAAGCCCGATGAGGGCTAGGAGCCCTATGACCGTCGTTGGGGGTGGCATTGAGCGCCCGAAGGACAGCCTCCTGAAATTGCAGAAATTCTGCCCTTGTGACGGGGGCCTCCTGCTCCCGAGGGGCTCGAGCTGCAGGACTGCCTGCCGTGGAGCGACTCCGTCTGGGGCGATGCTGAGGCGACTCTCTCTGCCTCCGGGGAGAGTTGGACCCCCTACAGTCTGATCGGCGTGGTGACCGATCCCTCGGGTGTTCCCGGCGAGGGTTCGCCTCACGGGTCTGCCTTTCGTCCAGATGGATCCAGAGGTCGAGCCCAGGCTCGTTCTGCCAGTTGTTAAGCACATCCTTCAGCGTGGGAGGACTATGGGAAGCCATAGAATCTGTGGAGGCGTTATGGATGGAAACCCGAACCTGATGCATAGGTTGCTTGTGGCGTCTTCGCCGAGAGGGCTCCCCCACTGTTGCTTGGGGCCCCATAGGCTGGAGAATAGACTAAGGAGCCTGTTGTTCGAGTTGCAGGGTCTGTTGGACTGGTAGAGGGAGGTCCTCTGGAGGAGGGGGAGGAGGAGGATGAGAAGAGGTTGTTCTACAGTTGGAGTGTGCGGGCTTCTTCTTGGGAGGCATGGCTAGGAGACGGTTGGATTGCTTGTCGGGAAGTTTCCACAAACTGCGCCAATCTGTTGCCGCTGAATCTGGTGTGGGGGCAATAGACAGAATTTGTAGGTTCATAGGAACTCGAACAAGTTGAATCTTACTTCTTCCCTTGTGAACAAGTCAACTTCTTGGTGCTCCTGCGGACCTGCACAAACGTTCGAAACATCGGGATGGATCCCGGCGACGAACTCTCTGATGATCTTGTCAATATCAGAAAAGGTAAAGGAAAAGAGATTGAGTGCACAAAGAGTGACCACCTGTGACAGTAGGAGGTAGGGGGTATTTATAGTCACCGTGGAGATCTGTTTCAGGATCAGAATGAATCCCTACTTCCCGGTGAGTCTAGATAGGGGTGGTTAGAACCACCTCCTCAGGATAAGGGCGAGCCAGGATTTCCTCCTATCCTGTTGAACTGGTCCCCAACGGGTTGAGACCTATTCTTAACTGAACAGATCCGTTCATGGATTAGCGGATCCAGTAAGAGAGACCCGGTTCCCAATTCGGACCCATTTGTAGGTGAAATTACCATCTTACCCCTATGACTTTAAGATTCGTGCCCACTTTGAACGGTTCTGATTTAACCTCATTTTTAGCCATATCAGTATAGGGTGTTTAACCAATCTACCACATGATATACTACCAGTAACACGTCAAGCATGCAAGATTCACACATCATGTTATGGTTCACAACCAACATACATAAATGCAACATGAATTAATTAGATCTAAGTCTAAATTTTATGTCGTGTGTGTAATGAGACAACTATGGGCCAATCAACACATATGGACATAATCTAACAGAATTTTTATGAGAATAGATCTTGAAATAAATACACTACATGCGGTATTTAGTACTTATATATGCAACAAAAAAGTATACAAGTTACTTACCTAGAAATGGATGACGAAAACGAAGCAGGAACGAGAATAACGGGAACAGATTCTCGGGCACTAACACAATACCCCGAACGAACGATCACGAGCAAGATCACGAACACAAGGAACAACTGATCGCAGACACAATCGGACGGATCTAAATGATCAAGATGTGATGATGATGAAGATTCTACGGTTGAGATCTCACTCGATCAAAAAGATCAACCCACAGCACACACACAAGGAAGGGCATTTGGGGTTGAGTGTGGGGACCGCGAAGGACAACGGCGGACGGCGACGACGGGACAGGGCTGCCGGCATCGGGAGGACAGGCCGGGGGGCTGTCGCGGCTGCTGTTCTGTCGATGGAAGAACACAGCGTGGGGAGCGTGCTGCAGCTTCGGGCTGAAGTCGGCAGGGGGTAGGGGAGCAGCGCCGGGGTCGCTGCTGTGCTGTTGCCGACTGCTATGGCGGGTGCAGTAGTCGCTGCAGCTTGGCTGACATCAGGAGGAGGCAGGGCGCTGTGGTGAGGAGAAGAAGGGGAGAGGAGTGGTGGCTGGTGGGGGGTAGCAGAGCAGTCGGGAGGGAGTAGATGTGCAGGAGAGATAGGATTCGGGGTATGCAGGGTAGATGAATAGGTGTAGAGGATGAAGTAAATAATCGGCTAAGTTTGTGATGGGAAACAGGGAAATACACAGGGGTTTATATATATAGGATTGTATTAGGGTTAATAAGGGGTACGGGTTGTATGGGTAAACGGGTAGGTAGCTAATGGATATTGGGGTATAAAGATCCAATAAGAAAGAATAGGGTTTAGGGTTTAATGATCCAACAAGAAATAGAATAGGATTTAAACAATAATTAAATCGGCCATGAAATAAATTAATTGGAACTAAAAAAAATAAATCGGAGACAAATAAATTGGGATAAAAATTTTAATTAGATCAAGAAAATATTCAAAGCCACAAAAACAGAGTCAAAGTCAAAATAGATAGATTGATAATGAGAAAGGTGATCAAATACGTACCTCGGAAGAAATAGAAGAGTACAAAATGAATAAATACACGAAAAAAAAAAAACATCCATCCAAAATATAAGAAAATGAAAAACAGGGGTTACTAACTCTAAAATTAAGGAGATCACTTAAGTGGATATTTGAGAGTTATAGGAGATAATAATCTCTGTTTAGCCTGACAATGAGGAACATTTTGGGTAATACTAGCCACTGTTGCTCAATGGTTAGAACTGCTAGATGTAGCTATTTGATATTGATGCTAGCAGCCATGCGAATTGATCATTTAGGTGGGGAGAAATAGTGTGTGAAAGATAATCAATGCATAAAATTTTCTGTGGTTATGTTTCCAAACTCAAAATTGTAGTGTAATCTTTTTTGTCAAAGATAGGTTCCGTATTCCAATATATTGTTATCTATGGGCGGAAACAATCAATAACTATCAATTATAAATAGATTTAATAACATGCACACGGGATAAGCAATGCATGATAATTCAAATTTATTGTATGGTTTTTAAAAATTTTAACTACGATCAAAAAAAAAAATTGAACTGATAGCTAGCTAGTTTATAGTCTAAACATCTCTCTTAGTGGAAGCACCCAATATACTGTTACAAAAAGTATTTACAAAATTCGTTTTACAATCGAAAGATACAGAGGCACAGAAAACATAGAAGAGAACAGGAGAGAAGAAAACCGAAAGAAAAGAAAAGGAAAAAATTAAATAAACAACTTACAAGAACAAATGAAAATTACAACTTGAGAAGCCGAGGTCTGTGTGTCACACAGTGTCCTTAAAACAGATTTCGCCTCTTCCGGTTGCTGGAATGAACAAAGGCGTCTGTCTCCCAGGATGCAACGACTCGAAGCGATCACGTAGGCACCACGTACCACTCCCGAACTGAGTATGAGCGCTTGAAACCTATCACCGACTTACCAACAAAAGTAGAACCGACGAACAGTACAGAAGAAGACTCAGAGAAGGAGAGAAGAAGATCTGTTTTTGTGCAGGGAAGAAAGTAGAGGGGAGGCCTCTATTTATAGGGGCTGGGTTAAAACCGTAACGGCAGACAACGAGTTGAATGCCGACACTGTAACGGCAGACAACGAGTTGAATGCTGATACTATAACGGCAGACATCATTTACTGTCTTCAGTGTAACGACAGACAAAAGGTTAAATACAGCACTGAAACGGCAGACAGAACCGTTTCTGCATTCATTTCAGCCGTTACAAAAAAAAACTGGGGTGGGGTCTTTCGGTCCGCCATTCGTGCGGGCGCACACAAACCTGGTCTTCTTCTTGATCTTCAGAGTTAAGAAGATCAGACTTCTCCCAAGCAGTTCCTTAAACTTTGATTTTAGGACCTCTTTATTTTTCTTTACCTAAGAGTTGAGGGGATTGATTCAAAAGCACAACATCAAGATCTGATGAATTAAATGAAAAGGCTACTAGAAACCTGGAGATTAAGCAGAGATTGTTCGTATAGAAAAAATGAAGAAAGCTATAATGTAATGAAGCTAATTCAAATTCATTTAAATGCTCATGTTTGTTCTATATTGATTTAAGATTTCATATGCCGCTAGCGTTCATCCTAAGCCAGGATCGAACTCTCCATAAGATTCAGAGTTGCATTATTTACAGCTTCCTTGTTCGTAGACAAAAATCAATAGTATCTTTTGAAATATTCTTAAAAGGACTATATGCATGTTTCAGAAATTTTTGGAACTTAATTGGAATGAATGTAAGTTCATCTTCGTATCATATCTTCTATTTATCTAATTGATAACTACTAGTTTGGTTATTTATTGCTAAGTTTACCTATAACAATGATTTATTGATATGAGACATCTATCTTTTTCTACAGGGCCAGCGAATTCCATCGGTTTTCAGTCACGTACATATACTAGGGCGAAATACCGATGAGATTGGAAGCAACACCGGGCCACACCAAGAGACTCCCATGTCCCAGTTTGTTGATTTTGGATTTTTTTTTAATCTTTTGTTGGAATTATATCTATGTTTTGTACAACTTATACATTTATAACTTTTTGTATGATAGTTTATATGTGTTAGATGTTTTATTTTTTACTGAGTTGTTATTTATTGTGATATGTGAATTTTGTTTATTTATTATGTTATTATTATTGATTTTAAGATTTAAGCATTTAAATTTGATGGACTACTGGATCTGCAATATGCGATGAATTACAGGGTTTTTTAATTTGAAATTTGGAAATAAAATTAAAAAAACTTAAGAAGTCTATCCCGACGTTTTAACGGAAATGCCGGCATTGATATCCTTCATAAATCACCACAAAATAACTAAAAATTTATTTAACCTATCACGGCATTTACCAGGCGCCGCTATAGGGTATTTATCTAAATTCCAAAAAAGATAAAAAAATTACTTTAACCTATCATGGCGGTTCAGAAGCGCCACTATAGGGTATTATTTAGATTCAAAAAAAGCTACAAAATAATTTTACAAAATTTTACTTAACCTATCCCGGCGTTTCCTATATTGGCGGTTCAGAAGCACCGTTATAGCTCATTATTTAAAATAAAATAAAATAAAATAAAATCCACCTATGTCGGCAGTTATAAAACGTCGGGATAGATCCATAGCCTATAGCGGAGGCTCCGATAAACGCTGGGATAGCTCATATAGTTGTTCCAACGCTAGCTATAATGGCGCTTTTAGCGGCATTTTCAATAGCGCCGCTACGAGCTATAGCGGTGCTAATAAACGCCGACATAGCCATGTAAAAACACCGCTAGAGCTTTGGTGGTTTGTAGTGAGAAGAATAAATAAAAACAAATAATATCTGAAAAATCCAAAGAAATGTAATTGTTATATATGTGGAGAAGTATGGCATATATCACCAAATTGCCCTAAAAGAATGAAAAAAGAAATGTAATATGTAGAAGAAATTGAAGAGATGAATAACATAAACTATGAACCCATAGCATATGAGGAATACTGGTAAGAGATTAGTGAAGATGATGAAATAATGGTAATAGAAGAAGATAGTGAAAGTAGTGAAGATGAAACAGAAGAATGTGAAATAAATATGATGACAGAAATAACAGAGTTATGAAAATAATTAGAAAGAGAAGAAAATAATGAAGATGGGAAATAATGAGTTTTGATATACATAACTACAATAAAACAAGAGCAACCAAATTAGACGTAAACGCAAAAGAGATATTTAAACTTCCAATATTTGAAGAAAAAAAAAATTACCATCATAATAGCCAGAAATAATGAATAATCTATAGATATTGAACAAACTCAAGAAAAAACCATAATTTCATTAATAACAGAAAGAATAATAAGACAAGAAATGAAAAAAAATTGTAAGAAAACCAGAAAAATATTAAGACACATATATTTCGGAGCAGTGCAAATAATAGTAAAAGCTTATTTTAAGGAGGGAATAAATATACCCCTAGAAATATACCTAATGGATGATAGAATAATATCAAGTACACAAGATGCCTTAATAGGAATTGTACAAGGAAGCCTAATGTATCAAAAGATAAAATTTACAATAAAACATAATTTCTCTATAAGTATGGCAGAAGAAAACAAGGACAAAAGTTTAGTCATGTACCACAGATTATCAGGAATAGAAATGATAGAGAAGAGTAAAGTTATGAGTATACAAATAAGAAATAATTATGCCTTCACTAGTAAGCATGAAGTAAAAAAACAGAAATATGGATAATAAGATAGAAACATTATTCAGAGAAATAATAAGATACAAACCAGCAAGAGAAAACCCTGAAATGACTTTACCAAATTATATAGAATTTGACTTTAATAAAGCAAAAGATATTGCAAAAGGAAAAGCAACAGAAATAATGTTCGGAAAGAGATCACTATCAATAAGAAACAAACAACAAGCATTCGAATTAATACCAATAATAAATACAATAGACAATCAAAATAATAATCAATTTCAAATGTAAATAGAAGATTATGACACTGGAAAATGGAATAAACAAGTAGCTCTTGTAGATACAGGAGCTACTAATTCACATACTAAACAAACAAATATAAAAATAACAGAATTTATATCATTAGAGATCCATATTACTACTTAGACTATTATAATAATAGACATCCAATTATCCATAAAATAATATTGCCACTGAGGATAAATAGTAGAAATGAAATGCTATTACATTTACATGTTGATCCAGAGCACAATATTAATGAAATGTTATTAGGAACGGACATCCTTACATCAGTACAACTGTAGCGCCCCGAATTTCCAATATGATATCTCATAAATACGTGGCATAATTCCCAGCATCAACTTCAATTGCAATAGTAAACAAAGCCAAAAACACAGATAATTTTTATTTCAAACTTTTATTACATCACTTGTTTACAAAACGCAGCGAAATACAAAACACCCTGAATTACAATCTTTCTTTTGCAACACATCTTTTACAATTTACATAAACTCTAACATCATTCTATCTCAAGCATCCAAGTCCAAAGCTATAAGCATCTACCTGTAAAACATGAAGCTAGAGATAATCCTAACCCCCAAAAACTACAGGGGTTAGCCATAACGGTGTGAGTGACATCAAAAGAAAACAACTTAAAAAAAACATAAAGCATAGAGTCATAAACAACATGTATTAATAGCAAGAATAAAAGAAATGAGAAATAACAATAAGTAAAGCATGAAAACATCAAGGAATATAAGATAGTAAATAATAGAGCTTGAAAATAACAAGTGAAACTAGACTAAGTGTCAAGTGTAGGAAAACAGAAAAACAACCTGCATAAAACCAAGTCAAAAAAACACAAATGCTAAATGATGACTCTCTAATGCATACTTGTCGGATTCTATGCATTCCATACTACATAAGTCCGATGCAAGCCCTTATCGTTCTCCACTTTATAAGGTTAGATCCTTCGTTATGCAACTAATTCTACTACAGTGATGGAAACAAGATCCAGAATACTCTGCGAATAGGCACCACAGTCCTCGACGCGCAAGCATCATGTAAGAATAGCTCTAAAACTAGAGAATCACCTTCCAACCGTGTATCCCACGAATAGGCTTGCGAGGTCCTCGACGTGCAGATACACCGAGTACATCCCGTGAATAGGCCCGTCGACCCTCGACACGCGAATGCACCCTGCATGCTCCGTGAATAGGCCTGCAGACCCTCGACACGCAAACATACATATGTCCTCTCGAAACAGGACAACAAACAGTCCTGAAACGCATCTGTTGGACTAACAGACTAAGAGCATATACTTACGTTTTCCAAGTTCCATCACATCTCCACTAGTGCATGTCCTTAAGTTGGTTATTATTAAAACACAAAAATCCTCATCTTTAGAGTTAGTGTATTCTGCCGGACTTAAATCCACAAAACAAATCCAAGACCCCGTAGGTCTAAATCCACAAATCTCATATGCTGGTTCACAGGACTCCCACTCAAATCCTAGAGAAAACACAACTCATCCATCAAGACCAAAACTTTCAATAAAACTCACAAATCCATCGTCAAAACGATTATATGAAGAAACTTCTTAAATTAACAAAAAACCAAATCTTATATAAAATTTTAAAATCCAAATAAATATTAAATCTATTAAATAACCGAAAATCATATTTTTTAAGTTGTAGAATATCACAAGACGTCAATTCCTTTGAAAACATGTATAACTCAAATAAGGTCCAAAAGAATACATTTAAACATCCAATGTAAATCTCTGTAAAAAAAATTTAATCTGTAGTAAAACATCTTTTAAAACAATATAATACTGAAGGAACAATCGTTCAAAAGAAGCATCAGAAAACTCAAGAAAACAACAGTTAGAGCATTTGCAGTCGACTTCATAGGGTGATCGGTCGACTGTCCCGCGTGAAATTCAAGCTCAAGAAATCCATCAATCAGATTAGGAATGGCATCAGGTCCGGCCCGGCCCGGGACCGGCCCGGACCCCTTTCTACCCGGGCTTAATCGCGACCCGGCCCCCATAAGAACCAGTCTGGTTCGGTCCCAAGTTTTCGGCAATTGGCCCGGTTAGGCTCGGCCGGCTCAAAGCCCAGGATCGGCTGAACCGGCCCGCCCGAGCTCGGGCCGACCGTTGGCCAGTTTTTTTTCAAAAAAAAAAATTAAAATTAAAATTACAAAAAAGCCCCCCAACGGATTTATACTGGCTAGTTTTGGGGGGTACTTTAGGAAATCAAAAAAATGGCATTTTCTATAAATACCATACCATTTCTTTCATTTATCTTCACTAATTCACTCAAATATTTCATTCTCTCTACTGTTTCTCCAATCAACAACAACAATTTGGTGATCAACACTCTCTCAAGTGATCAAGATCAAATTTCTCTACATTTTGAAGGAATCAAAATCAACAGCAATCAAGTGATCAACTCATCAACATTGAACAACAACAATCAATACCACTTCTACTCCTAGCTCTCAAGTCTCAACTTTCTTACGGTATTTTAGTATAATTTTAATTTGTAGAATTAACATAGTTGATTATTCTCTATTCTCATATAATTTGGGTTTTCTTGATCTTCTTCCTCACCTTTTTTTAGATTTTATTTTTAATTTTGGTAAAGTGGTAAAAGAAACATACACTACTCACTCACTAGTTCTTGATATTGTTGTTATTTTTTAATTGAGATAGATTGTTGTTTGTTTTTAATTATTAGTTGCCACACATTTAGTTGTTGTTTTCTTTCTAATTTTTACATACACTAGTTTTTTATAGTTAAATGGCCTCTAATCGATCACACGATGGTGGTAGACATAGTAGTCAAGAATTTACTAGTCATCACATTCCTTCCATTCCTAACCCATATATAGATAATGAAGAAACATTTATGAATTATGATAGTTTTCCCGATTTGAATGAAACACACTCAAATCCTATAGAAATAGAAGATCCTGTAGAACCACAACCATCATGTAGAAGATCATATAGAAATAGATGATCATATAGAAATAGAAGATCATGTATGTAGACGTTTTCCTAAAGATGTACGACATCGTTGGAATTCTATCTTTGAATTATTAGGTGTTGTTCTTCATTATCGTTTTAATATTAGAGATTTTTGTGTCACAATGGGTATGCAAAATTGTATGTTGGATGATGATTTTTGTTTTTTGCCGATAGTTTATATAAATTTTTACAACCTTTTAACGATGCAACTTTGCAATTTTCAAAAACATATACATGTACATCTAGTGGTATTTTACTTAAAATTGTGACTATGATGACAACAATTAAAGATTTGCAAAATGACCCTTTTATTGAAGATATGGTTAATGCGGCATATGTTAAATTTTTGAAATATTTTCATTCAATTCCTGTGTTATATTGTGTAGCTGGTGTAATGAATCATATGATTAAATTAGACGGTACAAAACATTTAATTGAAATTTTTTACACTTATGCCCCACACGATGCAATACTAGATTTTGATCATGTTGCTTTTACTCGTAAATTTGAGAATATTTTGACTATGTTATATGATTCTTATGATAGGATTTATTCATCTAACACTATTCAAACACAAACACAAACACAAAATGTTGATACTTCTTCTTCTTCCTCCTCCATATTAGCAAAAGGAAAAAGTCAAGTTAGTATTGGTATTTTAAATCTTATTAAATCAAAAAAACCAAGAACCAATTCACCAAATGAGTTGAATTGGTATAATGCACAAAGTGCAGTTGAAAATGTAGAAGATGTGTTACAATTTTGGAACAGTAATGAAGCAATTTTTAATATTCTTTTTCGTATGACTAAAGATCTTCTAACAACACCGGTGTCAACTGTTGCATCGGAAAGTACTTTTTCTCTTGGTGGCAGAATAATGAGCCCGAGCAGGAATCGATTGATACCAAAAATTTGGAGATGCTAGTATGCGCCGAAGATTGGATGAAAGCGGAAGAGAGGACCCAAGACTTACTTGAAGCACAAGTTGGAGCTGGATCAACAAGTAGCGATGAATGAATGATTACATTTAGTTAATTTACATTAAAATGTTGTTCAATAAATTGTAATTAATTAGGAAGTTTAAGGTGATGAAATTCTATGTTTAGGTTAAGTTGAAATGCACAACAATAGTCCAATGTCTTCTCTTCAATCTAAGTAGAGGCCATCTCGATCTTTAAATTCAAATAATTCCCATGATTTGTAATTTGATCTAATTAGACTAATTTATATGAATTTTATTCATGTACATCATATTATTTAAGAATTTCAAATTTATTAAATCATGTACTTCATTTATTCATGTACTTCAATTATTTATGAAATTTTATTCTTTACAATTGTTATGAAATTACAAATCCACATACTTGATCTTTAATAATTTTTTACACACAAAAAAAAATTCTCCCTAAACACGGGCCTAGACCGGCCCGGCCCGCGAACAGGCCTGGCCCCCACACTTGGGTCCGAGGGCCAGTGTAACACCCCAAATTTTTTTTTTTTTTTTTTTTCCAAACTAAGTCTCCAAATTCAATTCTTTCAATTTCTATATCACTTTGATTATAAACTAAGAAAGTTATATTCCAGAAAAAATTTTGACAGAGTCTCCCCTGTAAATTTTGCCCCGAAACACAAAAAGCTTACGGAATTCTGCTCAAAATTCCGTAGCTCACAAAGTATTCAATAAATTTACGGGCTCCCCAGGCCAAAATGAGCAGAAACATACAGGCAATAATATATAATGCTCTGGGGGCCAAACTCATAACGAATTATCAAATATCAAATAAAAACCATAAATTTCTTTGAAAACGAGGTAAAATTTTTAGAAAAGTCTTTGTAAAACTTACCACAGAGTCCGGTACTCCACAACGAGATGGGTACGGGTCACAACATACCACACCACCCCACACTACACTCATCATCATCATATACCTGCTTATACATCCATAATACAATTTAAATCATAAATTTCACTATTCCTATAACTAAATAATACAAATTTTTAAAATAAAAAGTTATACTATCACTCCACGCCTCACCTCTGCACTGATGAGAACCTGCAACAGTAGGGGATCTAGGGTAGTCCTCAGACTCCCCTAACCCCCCAAAACACTAAGAGGTTAGCCATTTCTGGTGTGAGTATAATTACTAATCTAACGACAAATTAAAATAGTATAAAGAAAATACTTAAACTTACAAATACCAAATTAAAATAATGCCACCTGAATCCTGAACACAACAACATCGTCAATACAGTGATAAATCACATACTTTGCCAATCCTGCATTCAATTATTTAATTATCCATACTTCCCACATTTCATAATACACTTCACATCAACCTCGTATAGATATATAAATATATTATCTTACATTCGCATAATACGAATATTCATCTTTCCACACTTATCATCATATCAACATTTCACTATTTATATTAACATAACTACATGATGTTATTACATCATTTCTCCAACTTTATTTAGCCATGCGTTTCATTTACTTATATTATGTCATCAACACACACACATTCATCCTGGAAGTTGTGCCGAGGCAGGTAGTTCCCACCATTTCCACGGAAATAGCAGGCGAGTAGTTCCCCGACACACTTCCAAGGTACACAAACTCATATCACATCATACTTTCTTTAATAACCATTGTCATACCCAATCTCTTAAAACAGGTATTTATTTTATTATGTTATAAAAGTATCACCTCATAAACATATACATCTATTCTCATACTACCACATTCCTTCATTTCTCATGACATAATTACCACATCTCATTGCCCATGCGATTTACTCACATTTCATCACATCATTAACACCTCATTAATTAAAATACTTATACTCATTGCATCAAAACCGTGTTTTATAGCTCATTCACATCTTATTATATCACTTTAGTAATTACTTTTTCTTATAACAATACATCTTATTATCATTCTCACTTAATCCCCAAACACACTCTGGGGCCACCACGTATCACATCCCATAGCCAATAGCTTGGGTAATAATCACTGTACCTTAAACACACAGTTTGGGTAATATCACATCACGTCGCAAGCCGATAGCTTGATTATTAATTCACTTCAATCACTTACCATTTTCACTTCACTTTATTTCTCATTTCTATTAATCAGTACCACTATTATATCCACTCACCCTGCGAATTATGCCAAGGCAGGTAGTTCCCACAATTTCCACTGAAATTGCGGGCAGGTAGTTCCTTGACACAATTCCAAGGTACAACTCATATCAACTGTATTTTACTTTAATGATCACACACATAATACAATTACGTCGTATTATTCATGATAACACATCTCTTTTATTATCTTCATCTTAAATTAATTACAAGCTGCATTTATCACTTCTTTTCATATACTAACTCATAGCACGTTCATTTTCACATTTACTTCATTCACACAACTTTCTTTTCACACACACAGTTCACATTTTGCTATCCACTTTCCTTTCCACGCACAATTCACATTTTATTATCCACTTTCTTTTCCCACGCAACTCACATTTTACTATTCACTTTCTTTTCCACGCACAATTCACATTTTATTATCCACTTTCTCTTACTACCACATTTATTATTAACACTTATTTATTTTATTAGTTTGTCGACCAGTGAGCCACAGTATCCCAACATACTGAAAGCCGACAGCCCAGTAAACACGCGGTCCGATGCTCACACAGAGTCTTACTCGTCCGAGGCTACGTCTTCCTCCTAGCCGAACTAGCGAGGGAAAAGCCACGCCCCAGGTAAACTGGGTACTTCCTCGCGACGTCTGTCATCGAGGGAAACCGGGCCTCAAGCCGATAGCTTGGGCGAAAACCACGCCCCAGGTAAACTGGGTACTTCCTCCCAGCCGAAGCCAGGAGGGAAAAACACCGCACCCCAAGCCGGTCCTTGGGTATTAGGAGGTCTAGCCCAAACCCCCAGGATTGCTGTAGGTACTGGTCAACAAAATCATCTGTTATTAGCATTAATCATTTCATCTTTTCAGCTTATTAAATCAACACAAGCATCACAGCTTTTAATTAAACAATTGCCACATTCTTAGCTTTAATCATGAGAATTAATAACATCTTTTATTAAGACTTACCATCTCACCTTTTATCTTACCATTTAATGCATATCCAGTGTCCACAATATTAAGCATCACATCATTATACCACATTATGCATACATTCTGTTATTCAACATATAAAATCATCATATCATATCAATGCATATTATTAATGCGCCAAGATTTTAATAATAATAAAAGAACTACAATATATTATTCCATATCGTAAACGTATCAAAATGTATACTTCATCACATTATAATATCAATTATTATCCATTAATTCACTTCGACATAATTTTAATGTAAACATATACCCACTTACTAATTTCATCAATTATCACATCCCGAGTCAATATCATTATATATATATATACACAAACATACTCCACACATGCGGGTTTCCAAGAAAAGGGACCAAAATCATTTATTTCTTCCAATTAAATCTCATAATATCTAATTATAGCATACTAGCTCATACATCATGTTTCATATAAGTAAAATCACCTATAAGGGCTTATCTGCCCCAAAACATGCACAAAACGGGCACTATAATTACACAGATCTTCAAAACATGATCACAATCACTAATTTCGTCTAATTACATCTTATAACATCCATCCATGGAATGCTAGCCCATACACCAGGCTCCGCATATACCCGATTGCCTATATCGGCCTATATACCCCAAAAACATGCACAAAACATGCACGGGGTAAAAATACGCATAAATAATTTAATATATTTAGTTTTTATACATCAACACATCACATTAACCCATAATATAGGTTTTATATACTTAAAATAATTAATTTCACTAAATTTCTCAAAAACCCATTTTCGGGTCCCTAAAAATCCGTATTTTCCTTGAAAAACAATTTTTGCTATAACTTTTACAAGACACATCAAAAAGCCACGAAATTTGGCCACAATATAAAATATTTATAATTACAATATACTCACCTGACGGACCGAGCAAACGATGTCCCACGTCCGTCCTGTAGCCAGTCGAAGTTCGACTTTTTCCACCTAATTGGAAAATTATAGAACCGGTTAGCTTAAAACTGAAAACTCGACCTACGGACCTTCAAATTCGAATCCGTCTTCACCCACGCGTCACAAATGACATACTTAGGTGAGCTACATCGATAAATTTCGAATTCGGTTCCCAATACAAACACTCCCTTATTGATCGGAGGCTTTCTAATAAGAAAAATTCGTATTTTCTAATTTCTTTAATCCTCTTTATCCTAGTTTCTCAAATTAGGGTTAATAATAATAATAGAACTCAATTATACCTCCGAACTCATCAAATTATCACCTAAACCTCACTCGGGCATTTCACCGAACACCCGGCGTGCATACATATTATACTTTCATTCTCAATCCTTTCCATTAAGTTCTAAGTCTGCAAAATTCATTCTAAATTCATATTAACACTCTCACACTACTCCACAATCTCATATGCATTTTTTGAACTCACTAAAAGCAAGTTTCTTACCTAACTTCACCTATTTTGTAAAAATTGGCTTTATGCCAAATTCACCACTCCATAATTTCACCATAATAGGTATAATTTCTAACTCCTAACATGTTCTATACGCTCTCTACATCTCCCTACATCAATTTCTAGTAAAAGAAACAAAAAGCATACAATTAAATAAACTAACATACAATTTCTTATACCTTTTTGAAATCTTCTAAAACAACGAACACCACCACGTGGAAGAGCACTCGAAACTCTTCTAAAACCCTAAAAGATCAGATTTTGGGAGGTGGAGATTTGGTGGATTTCAAAAAAACCCTAGTTGGGTTTCAAAAGAGGTGGGGGTTCTGATCGGCCAGAGAAAGGAGGAGGAAAAGAGAGATAGGAGAATGGCATTTTTGTGATTTTTTTAGGGTTTTAATGAAGTTGGGTTTAGGGTTATGGGCTTTAGGCCCAATTACTTAAGAAAATGACCTAAAATAGGTTATTTCAGCTCGATTTTGAGAAGTTTACAACCAAAAGCCACAAACTAAAAATTCTAGTATTTTACTGACCCCCTATAATGCACAAACGTCCCAGAAAAATTTCGGGTCAAATCGGATTCGTCACCTCCGAGAAAACTTATCTCAAAACTCCTATATTCTCAAATTTTCCCGTTTACCCCAAAATATCAATTTAATCGTTCTAATACTAATAAAATCAATTAATAGAGGTAAATGTACTCAGAAATATATTTAAAAATAATTTAAATCAAATAATTAAGGAAATAAAAAAAAAAACAGATGTTACATTCTACACACCTCAAAAGAAGCTCGTCCTCGAGCTATAAGGGTTAAGAAAACTCCCCAAACAATTTCAAGATACCTCCTCCACACCATTACCTAGAATTTCCAGGTACATTACCAACATCAAACCTTCATTGCACCATTAACAACTACCCGGCTGGTCGTCGGGTTAGCTGCACTATGGCTTTACAATAACCAGTTTGATAGGATATATCACATCCAATGTCACCTCTAGCTGGACTTTAATCTGCCACGACTCCACCACGTAAGATAGATCCTTCACACTTCTCGACATAGAAACAAGAAATACATCCAGAATACCCGATATCTCCAAAATAAGCTTCAAGCAATATACCACCGTTCCCATTCTTTCTATGACTCTACAGGGCCATCATACCTCGGGTCTAACTTTTCCCGGTTTCTAAAACGACGTACTCCCTGAATAAAGGATACTTTCAAGAATACCCAAATCTTCAATTTCTATCTTCAAAAGGCTTTTGCCGCGAATATGCATTATCATTTCCTTTTGTCAACTACACACCTCAAAAGAGGTTTATCCATACTCACCTGATAATTAATATTTTTTTTTTCTCATTCCGGTCCATTAAAATATTCTCCTAAAATCTTGATACATCTTCATGCCACCGGGATAGACAGTATACGAAATATAAAAAGTAATCCCCGTCGCCTACTACTCCAACCCATCCACATCAAGAACACCAACCCACGATAATAACGAGGATTTCCTCTACGGGTTACTGACCAGCCTGCATTACATTCATTAATCCCCTCCAGAATTCGATTCCACGTCCTCTGTCACCAACAGAAATTTTGAATCCAAGTTCAACCAATCAGCTGTAGGCATTAGGATAAATAGCTGTATTGATCAATTGCCCACATCTACAGTCGTGCCGCCCTCTGCCACTGAAATAAAATTAATTTGATCCAATGATCTTTAACATCGTCCACTCCTGGGAGGTCATTAAAAGCCAACATCTTCTTTCTATTAATAGCATTCATCCCCATATTTCTTTTCCGGGTGGTATTTTATTTCCTTACCAAGCTACCAAGGAACTCAAGCCACGTTTATTGCCTCCTGCTAAAATCATTTGCAGGTACGAGTGTTCAAACTCTTACAATCACAGAAAAAGCTAAATCTATTTTCTGAAAAACTAATTTCTCAACACCTTTAATGCTTGCCCTACTGTCACTAATTTCAAATCTGCGTAATTCACGCGCCTCCGATAACTACAACTGCCTCAATGTATAAGCCACAAGCTTGCCTTCATGCATCAAACTGCACCCGATCCTGTACTACGTACACTCCCTTCTCGGGATGATCATAACATGAGCTGTCGTTAATCTTCCTTTAATTCTTGAAATTATCTTTCCATGCTGTTCTGGTCATACCAACGGCTCATTCTTTATGATAAAATGAGTTATCGGTACAGTAATAATATAAAATCGAGGAATGAACCTCCAATAATAACCAGTTAAAACCAAGAAACTCTGGACTTCCAACACATCTGAGGGTTATTTCCCATCTTTTCACCCTTTGTAATTTCCTTCGGATCCACAAATATGCTTTCAATAGGCACAATGTGTCCCAAAATTCACACTTCTCGTCTCCATAATTGGCAATTTACAGACATAGCATACCACTTTCGGCCCCAACCTATCGATCAGTGCTCCACTATACAGCAATTATACACCAAATATCATTCACATATACAATCATACCCTGTCAGTATAAGGGTAAAAGGTCCAATTCGTCAAATTTATAAAAACTGCAGGGATGTTCGCCAGTCCCAAGATATCACTAAGAACTTGTATAATTCATACTGAGTACGAAAAACAATTCCTGAGATGTTTTCCCTCTCTAGGGATTATCTGATAGTACTCGGTGTGCAACTCTCATCGGGAGATTAATGACATTCCCCGCAACTAATCCAACCACTTATCTATTCTCAACAATGAATACTTAATAGTCACCTTACTCCATACACCTATGGAACATACGTCCATAGGACCTACACCAGATCTCCTGGGAATAGCCCCTTACGGCACCCAGCAATCAATATAATGGAATACTCCAATAATTCACAAATTCACACCGAGATTTCTACAAAGATCAACCCATATACAGGGTCATGAAAGGAAATGCTGACTCAAGGTCAGACCCAAGTCTAATGGGGATCACACCATTCCACGATAGAATCTATTCTTCAACAAAACACCCGCATAAACCACATTCTCTATCTCCAACTAAACGATAATGAACCCATACTCACATGGCAAGATCACTAGGATTAACGATTTCCTAGTTAACCTAAGCTCTGATACCAAACTGTAACGCCCCGCACTCAACTCGTACGCACACAATTAATTAAATTCTAGCCACGCCCACCACAGGCACCATCAAAAGGTGGGTATACCCGTTGGGTACCTTTATCACTTGGTTTTCCTATTATATCTTTACACCTAATCCATCCATCCATCAATGTAACATCTGTTTTTTTTTTTAATTCCTTAATTATTTGATTTAAATTATTTTTAAATATATTTCTGAGTACATTTACCTCTATTAATTGATTTTATTAGTATTAGAACGATTAAATTGATATTTTGGGGTAAACGGGAAAATTTGAGAATATAGGAGTTTTGAGATAAGTTTTCTCGGAGGAGACGAATCCGATTTGACCCGAAATTTTTCTGGGACGTTTGTGCATTATAGGGGGTCAGTAAAATACTAGAATTTTTAGTTTGTGGCTTTTGGTTGTAAACTTCTCAAAATCGAGCTGAAATAACCTATTTTAGGTCATTTTCTTAAGTAATTGGGCCTAAAGCCCATAACCCTAAACCCAACTTCATTAAAACCCTAAAAAAATCACAAAAATGCCATTCTCCTATCTCTCTTTTCCTCCTCCTTTCTCTGGCCGATCAGAACCCCCACCTCTTTTGAAACCCAACTAGGGTTTTTTTGAAATCCACCAAATCTCCACCTCCCAAAATCTGATCTTTTAGGGTTTTAGAAGAGTTTCGAGTGCTCTTCCACGTGGTGGTGTTCGTTGTTTTAGAAGATTTCAAAAAGGTATAAGAAATTGTATGTTAGTTTATTTAATTGTATGCTTTTTGTTTCTTTTACTAGAAATTGATGTAGGGAGATGTAGAGAGCGTATAGAACATGTTAGGAGTTAGAAATTATACCTATTATGGTGAAATTATGGAGTGGTGAATTTGGCATAAAGCCAATTTTTACAAAATAGGTGAAGTTAGGTAAGAAACTTGCTTTTAGTGAGTTCAAAAAATGCATATGAGATTGTGGAGTAGTGTGAGAGTGTTAATATGAATTTAGAATGAATTTTGCAGACTTAGAACTTAATGGAAAGGATTGAGAATGAAAGTATAATATGTATGCACGCCGGGTGTTCGGTGAAATGCCCGAGTGAGGTTTAGGTGATAATTTGATGAGTTCGGAGGTATAATTGAGTTCTATTATTATTATTAACCCTAATTTGAGAAACTAGGATAAAGAGGATTAAAGAAATTAGAAAATACGAATTTTTCTTATTAGAAAGCCTCCGATCAATAAGGGAGTGTTTGTATTGGGAACCGAATTCGAAATTTATCGATGTAGCTCACCTAAGTATGTCATTTGTGACGCGTGGGTGAAGACGGATTCGAATTTGAAGGTCCGTAGGTCGAGTTTTCAGTTTTAAGCTAACCGGTTCTATAATTTTCCAATTAGGTGGAAAAAGTCGAACTTCGACTGGCTACAGGACGGACGTGGGACATCGTTTGCTCGGTCCGTCAGGTGAGTATATTGTAATTATAAATATTTTATATTGTGGCCAAATTTCGTGGCTTTTTGATGTGTCTTGTAAAAGTTATAGCAAAAATTGTTTTTCAAGGAAAATACGGATTTTTAGGGGCCCGAAAATGGGTTTTTGAGAAATTTAGTGAAATTAATTATTTTAAGTATATAAAACCTATATTATGGGTTAATGTGATGTGTTGATGTATAAAAACTAAATATATTAAATTATTTATGCGTATTTTTACCCCGTGCATGTTTTGTGCATGTTTTTGGGGTATATAGGCCGATATAGGCAATCGGGTATATGCGGAGCCTGGTGTATGGGCTAGCATTCCATGGATGGATGTTATAAGATGTAATTAGACGAAATTAGTGATTGTGATCATGTTTTGAAGATCTGTGTAATTATAGTGCCCGTTTTGTGCATGTTTTGGGGCAGATAAGCCCTTATAGGTGATTTTACTTATATGAAACATGATGTATGAGCTAGTATGCTATAATTAGATATTATGAGATTTCTGTAACGCCCCGCACTCAACTCGTACGCACACAATTAATTAAATTCTAGCCACGCCCACCACAGGCACCATCAAAAGGTGGGTATACCCGTTGGGTACCTTTATCACTTGGTTTTCCTATTATATCTTTACACCTACCATATGTTACCATCGATATGGGATTATATTCCCAAGGGTCAACCCGGTTCACTTCTACACTACACACACACACTTCCTTTTTATTCCATCTTTTTCATTCATTCATTAATTCCTTCATGGTCAACTAGTCAACCCATCCATTCTTTTTTTTTCCAAATCCATCCATTCCTTAAGCCACGTCATCACTTTCTAATCCATCCATCCATTCTTTCTTTCATTCTTTCTTTCGTCACATACTAGTATATATACTATATATATATACACCTATTCCATATACTATTATACGGAAATACGGGGTCTCACATTCACCCCCTCTTAAGAATTCAGCGTCCTCGCTGAACACGGGACGTGCAATTTAGTACAGGATCGTCTTTCTAGTCGAATGTAGACTTTGTCTCCTAATCGCTACCCTCCCAGGGTCTTACGCATCTCATACACACATATTGCGTCCCACGCACTTCCTATATACAAGTCCTACATTCGATGTCGAAAGTTGGCTCTGATACCATCTGTAACACCCCAAATTTTTTTTTTTTTTTTTTCCAAACTAAGTCTCCAAATTCAATTCTTTCAATTTCTATATCACTTTGATTATAAACTAAGAAAGTTATATTCCAGAAAAATTTTGACAGAGTCTCCCCTGTAAATTTTGCCCCGAAACACAAAAAGCTTACGGAATTCTGCTCAAAATTCCGTAGCTCACAAAGTATTCAATAAATTTACGGGCTCCCCAGGCCAAAATGAGCAGAAACATACAGGCAATAATATATAATGCTCTGGGGGCCAAACTCATAACGAATTATCAAATATCAAATAAAAACCATAAATTTCTTTGAAAACGAGGTAAAATTTTTAGAAAAGTCTTTGTAAAACTTACCACAGAGTCCGGTACTCCACAACGAGATGGGTACGGGTCACAACATACCACACCACCCCACACTACACTCATCATCATCATATACCTGCTTATACATCCATAATACAATTTAAATCATAAATTTCACTATTCCTATAACTAAATAATACAAATTTTTAAAATAAAAAGTTATACTATCACTCCACGCCTCACCTCTGCACTGATGAGAACCTGCAACAGTAGGGGATCTAGGGTAGTCCTCAGACTCCCCTAACCCCCCAAAACACTAAGAGGTTAGCCATTTCTGGTGTGAGTATAATTACTAATCTAACGACAAATTAAAATAGTATAAAGAAAATACTTAAACTTACAAATACCAAATTAAAATAATGCCACCTGAATCCTGAACACAACAACATCGTCAATACAGTGATAAATCACATACTTTGCCAATCCTGCATTCAATTATTTAATTATCCATACTTCCCACATTTCATAATACACTTCACATCAACCTCGTATAGATATATAAATATATTATCTTACATTCGCATAATACGAATATTCATCTTTCCACACTTATCATCATATCAACATTTCACTATTTATATTAACATAACTACATGATGTTATTACATCATTTCTCCAACTTTATTTAGCCATGCGTTTCATTTACTTATATTATGTCATCAACACACACACATTCAAATTCGTATTTTCTAATTTCTTTAATCCTCTTTATCCTAGTTTCTCAAATTAGGGTTAATAATAATAATAGAACTCAATTATACCTCCGAACTCATCAAATTATCACCTAAACCTCACTCGGGCATTTCACCGAACACCCGGCGTGCATACATATTATACTTTCATTCTCAATCCTTTCCATTAAGTTCTAAGTCTGCAAAATTCATTCTAAATTCATATTAACACTCTCACACTACTCCACAATCTCATATGCATTTTTTGAACTCACTAAAAGCAAGTTTCTTACCTAACTTCACCTATTTTGTAAAAATTGGCTTTATGCCAAATTCACCACTCCATAATTTCACCATAATAGGTATAATTTCTAACTCCTAACATGTTCTATACGCTCTCTACATCTCCCTACATCAATTTCTAGTAAAAGAAACAAAAAGCATACAATTAAATAAACTAACATACAATTTCTTATACCTTTTTGAAATCTTCTAAAACAACGAACACCACCACGTGGAAGAGCACTCGAAACTCTTCTAAAACCCTAAAAGATCAGATTTTGGGAGGTGGAGATTTGGTGGATTTCAAAAAAACCCTAGTTGGGTTTCAAAAGAGGTGGGGGTTCTGATCGGCCAGAGAAAGGAGGAGGAAAAGAGAGATAGGAGAATGGCATTTTTGTGATTTTTTTAGGGTTTTAATGAAGTTGGGTTTAGGGTTATGGGCTTTAGGCCCAATTACTTAAGAAAATGACCTAAAATAGGTTATTTCAGCTCGATTTTGAGAAGTTTACAACCAAAAGCCACAAACTAAAAATTCTAGTATTTTACTGACCCCCTATAATGCACAAACGTCCCAGAAAAATTTCGGGTCAAATCGGATTCGTCTCCTCCGAGAAAACTTATCTCAAAACTCCTATATTCTCAAATTTTCCCGTTTACCCCAAAATATCAATTTAATCGTTCTAATACTAATAAAATCAATTAATAGAGGTAAATGTACTCAGAAATATATTTAAAAATAATTTAAATCAAATAATTAAGGAATTAAAAAAAAAACAGATGTTACAGCCAGGTCTAGGCTAAGGTTTCCAACCTTGAGCCCGGCCCGACCCGACCCGCGTAGTGGAGGAGCCCGGTCCGGGTAGGCCTGGGACCGGTCAAACCCGGACCGGACAGGCCCGAGTGGCCCGAATGCAATCCCTAAATCAGAGTAGTGGCAGTCGACTGCATAAGGTAGTCGGTCGACTGTCCCGTGTAAAATCAAAAACTCAAGGGAAACATCAATCAGAGCAGTGACAGTCGACTATATAAGGTAGCCAGTCGACTGTCCCGCAGAAAATCCGAAACTCAAGAAAATGCTTCAGCCAGGGCATCGACAGTCGACTGTCGACATTGGTCAGTCGACTGTCGAACCTACACACTGCAGTTAAGGTTCTGTGCATGTTTAACCGATACATCGTTTTACTTCATAAAAACACAAACTTGTAAATACTAAATTCCTGATATGGTCCATTATGACTTTTATAACATATAACAGTTACTAAAACGCATCAAAACATATCAAGATCTTGAAATAGAAATTTTTCACAAAAATCTTTCAAAACAACAACCTATATATGTACATGTTCAAAATAGGGATTTAAGCAACAATCTTAGTATCAGAATTCACCAAATAGAAGTTGGGTATATTTCAAAACCATCTTTGTATCAAACCATCGAAATTCAATCAAAACTCCATGAAAACTCATAAAAACCCTCAAAATAGTGGATTAAGAATGTGAAGGTGTGTGTATGTGTGTTTGAGTAATTGTGCATCAGTTAATCATTATGAATCCATTGTATATATGTAGTATATTGTTCCAAACAACCTTAGTGTCAAACAACCCAGATCCAAATCAAGATTTTCATAAAAATGCACCAAAATAACCTTTGGCCTGCACAATACAGACCCGAAGGCAAAACCCCTCTCTTTACATCAAAACTTAATCTTTTGATCCCACAGATCCTTCTATAACTTTTTATACACATACCCAATCGCTTACATCAATTACTCATGAACATATACACTCGCAACATGCAAATAATCAAATTTTTAACCATCGAAACATCCATAACAAAACCGCATATGCATACACACAGTATGGTTCATCTTTAATCAAATTTTGTTTACTTTTATGCAATAATCAACATACATTTTTCTTATAACCATCAAAACAGCAAGTATATGAAGGAAAATGACCTACTCATGATTTCTATTAGATTCTTAACAAATCTCAAGCCATCTCTATGTAATTTAAATCATCAAAGCATAGGTTTCATGAAAAGATTTAATTTTTATTTCATCTACTCATCAAAATGCATTATATCTTCATCCAACCCTAATATGTTTTCTAATAGACAAATCATCACATACAACATGCATAGAACAAAAGAAAAATAAAACATGTCACTAACCTCTATGAAGAATCAACCGAAAAGAAATAAAGAATAAGAGAAATCCTCCTTCGCAAGAAAAAGCCAAGATCCGCGCTTGAAACTTCAAGAAAATAGCAATGATAAAAATCCTTGTGTAGCACAGCAAGAGACGGCTGCACCCACTCTTTTATAGGCCGGAATATTAGGTTTAGGGTTTTGAAAATAGATTTGCAAAATACCTCTTTTAAATATATCATTCTATATATAAATCTTTATACTTGGAAACCAAATAAAACCATATTAATTGAGTTTTAAAAACAAAAAAAACACTTTATAACCAGCCGGCACAATTTGAAAAACCCAAAAAACGAATTTACACTTTTACCCCTCTAAATGGCAAATTTGCGAAAAGATCATTTTTTATCAAAACGTGCAAAATAAACCAAATTCATTAAAACAAAACGTAAAATATTTTCCTCTAAGTTGACTAGAGGCATCATACCCAGCCCAAAAATCCAAACATCTGGATTTTTTACTCCAAGTGGTAATTTTGCACAAAAGTCCCTATTTTTGTAATATTTGCAAATAGGTCCAATAAATATCAGAAAAAATCAGAAAATTCACAAATAATATCTAATAATAAATAATGATTTTCCAAAAAAAAAATTTTAACTTTGAACTTCCCAAGAAAATATTTCACGTGTTTTGTACGTGTAAAAAGATAAATCTTCAGAAAAATATTTATTAAATCACCAAAAATCATTTTAATTCATTTATAAATCTTAAAAATATTATTTAAAAATCTGGGGTATTACATCACTACCTCCTTAGAATAGTTCTGTCTCAGAACTACTACTAATAGGGTCCAAACAAAAATAAGTAAAGGAATTGAAATCTCATAAACGGAAACATAGTTTAAGAATACAATTACACAAGAGAATGTAATCTAACAAAAGAAATACCACCAACTAAAAGAGCACAATCATACAAAAGATTATAAAAAGGAACAAAATCATACAAAAGTTTAGGAAAAACCTTCCGCATGCAATCCTCCGACTCCCAAGTAGCTCCCGCTGCGCACTCTGATAACTTACCTCCGGAAGCCTGCTGCAACAACCTCTGAATCTCTGCATCTAGCTTCTGACCTTCCACCATCTGCTTCAACCTTCCGAGGATCAGTGGCCACTCCCTCCTCAGAAAGCACATGACCAAGAAAAGCTACCTCAAACTTGCTGCTCAAAAGAGATCAATACCAAATGATCTCCCACCACTCTCGATATCACATTATTCGTAATATCGATCAGCAATCAATTCTTTCCCTGATGGTGTTGCCACCGTCAAGGCTCCGCTTGAAAACACCTTAGGTACCACACCTAAGACTTAAGCAAAAATTGGGCGACACAAATGTATGCAAGAACCAGTATCCAATAAAACTTTTGTTTTTATTCCATTAACCAAAACAAATTCTGTTACATGGAGAATGATACTCAAATCTCATTTATTCTCAAACAAAGTTTTACTTAATATATAAATGAATGAATTCAAAATTCTTGCACACCCCAGATCACATCCCTGAGTTACCCGCATCCTCCTCAGTCAATGCGAACACTCGCCCCTGCCTCTGAACTTTGCCTTCGCCTGCACCATCCTTCTTCAACTGCGGAAAGTTTGGTTTGAGATGCCCTTCACGACCACACTGATAACAAACCTGCACCTTCAGAGGCTTGGTGCATGCTGCCTGATAATGACCGGCCACCCCACGGTTGAAACAAGTCACACCTTGAACTGCGGGTGCCTTCTGCACTAGCCCACTGAACTTAACTTGCTTCACTGGGAACTCCTTCCCACTCTAACTAATCGCTGGCCTCTTACTCCTGTTCCAGGTCTCCTGCTTCTTCTAGAACTGATCCATATCCTCTTCTGTCATAGCTACTCTCCCTATTGTGGGCTTTCTGTTTCCATTTGTTTTCTTGTATTATTATTGTTGGCCCATCCATATGCAAGCCCAAAACCCACCCCCTTATTAGATATTAAACCCAAAAACCTAGTCTACCCAAACTCACATTTCCCTAACTAATATCCCAGATCTTCTATACCCAACTCCCCGTATCTCTAACTCTCCACACTATATACTCTATTATTTTACATTAAAATCCTCCCCCACTTTCCCACAAAATCAGAACTAAAACCAACTCCTTCTGAACTCCTAATCCCCACGTCCTGCACAACCCTAACCCCCCTCAATCTACTGATCTACCCCACCACTATTGTACAACCATCCCCTTCAACTCTCCCGCTCACTCCCCTCCTTCTCCTTCTCGCCAACACCCAAAACCAACCCAACTCGCTTCATTCCCTTCCCCGTCGCCAACAACACCGCCTCCTTGGACGTCACCAGCCTCCAACCACCACCACCATTATCGTCAACCCCCCGACCTCGCCTAAAGCCTCACTCGAACCCAATTTCCGTCGAGACCCAATTAACCCATTACCTCCTCCCTTCCCCATCGTCAACCCCAACTGCCACCGTCTCCATTGCCGCTCCCCAAACCCAATCTCTTCATCTCCACCTCTTTCTCATCATCGTCCTTGCCTCCCACCAATCAAACCCAACTCACCAAAATCGTTAACCCTCTTCGACCACACCTCGAACCACCATTGCCCTCTCCCAACCACCTCGATCACATCCTCCACCTTGCGGTGAACTCCCCTTGCCCCTCATCCCTGCCACCTAAGCCCGAAGATGCCCAGTTCCTCTCCTCTGTTTCCGAGCAAAAACAGAGTCAGTCGCTCTCGACGTCGGAAGTTCTCGCCGCTGCGTTGCTTCCCAACCAGCACCGCTATTCCTCACTGTCGCGCGCCGCCCGTCGCAGTCGTACCGCGCCCAGTACAGTCGTCGCACCGTTCGCCCTCATTCTCTCTCTCCGATCGAAGGAAGAAGGCGACCAGCGAGTGGTCCATCTCGCTGTCCCGTGTTCGAGCCCCCTTGATCCGTTGTTTGCTGTCCCATGTTTGCCCCGATCTGGTGTGCAGCTGCAGTGTGATTGGTGGGATTTGGTGTTTTGTGTTCAGTCACATCAGATCCAGCTTTGCCGTTTGCTGTTCGGGCGGATCCAGTGTGGGGTATTCTCACTGTTTGCTGCTGTTACTGTTTGAGTTTTCTCGCACGGGCTTTGCACGTGTTCTTGGAATTGCTCTCGGAATTCTGATCCCGTTATTCCTTATTTATATTGAATCGTCTACAAAAAAAGGCAAGTCCACTTGAACTCTGTTATTTATTCTAGTTCAAGATTTTTGACCTCGTATGCAAGTAGTTCCACTTCAATTATCGTTAACTTTGCCTTGTGTCCCTTCCGTTGGGAGTATCGAGGGTTTACACGAGCTAACCCGACGTACTCTTGACATCTTATTACTATCTATTGACTCAAACCCAAGCTTACATACACACTTGACATAAATAAAATGACTAGAAATTGCATATAAGGAAAATGAACGGTGATTGAATACATTGATTGATTGAGATATTGTGACTTGATTAATGACATCGCAAATTGACTCGTACACTGTAAAGAACATTCTAATTGATGTACATTAGTCTAATGCATTTCATGATACAATAGCATGTTAATTACCCACTCGATGAATATATATATGTGATAGCTTTTATGAACTCTTGCTGTTTGTACTGTTTTGCACAGAGGTTTCGATCCTGTTAACTTGAGAATTAATACAACTGATACAAAAGAGAGTTTTAGCCTACTGAGTCTAGTTTCCAACCCAAGAGACGGATCCTGATTTCGAGTCCTGAGGTATGAGATATCACATTTTTAGTCTCTGTTGGTCTGCATTTTTCAGACTGCAGAATTAATGTAACATCGACACATTTATTTGTGAAACACCATGTTAAAAATATTACAATGCCATGAAAATCTCCAGAAACTTCATAGGCATGGTTAGGGTTCATATCTAAATTTTGTAGATTTTTACAGTGTTTTTATATCATATTTTCACCCATTATATGTTGACATTTAGTTGCTGCCAGAACAGCTAAACTGCAAAGAATTTGGTGTTTATCCTAGCTACATTCAAAATTAGCAGAATGTCACTGAATATAAATTGTAGCCCTAAGTATCTAGTTGTCCATAGCATCCTGGAACTTCGAATTCTAAATTGTAGCCTAGGAGTTATTGCCGTTTTAGTGTGACTGTGTTGGCTGTTTCAGATTTGTTACTTCACGTTGTTATTGTGCAATGCATCATATTGCTGAATTATTATCATCCCCTTGACATTATTATAACCACTTGCATGTACATGAGTGACTTAATAATAAATTATTAAACAAGCCGGGATTAATAATGGTTGACTTAGTAGTGGATAGTCTCAGAAAATGTACTCGGTAAGGCCTATCGTGATATCGTATTGACATGGAAGGGGGAGTATTGATTGTGAATGATTGATTGTAAATTGTAAATGATTGTTATTGACACCGAGTACACGCTCTGTAGATCCCACCATGAAGTCTAAAATGAACACTGTTGTGCGTGAATCGAACATGTGGTATGGGACGCAGTAGTACGTGCACTAGATAGGAGAAACAACATGCTAATAGACATAAGTTGACACGTATATACTTGATTATGACCATTGCTTACTAGTACTATTATTGTTCTTGTAATTTGATCTTGATTCATATTCTTACACGTACCTTATTCCTTTACTCTCTATTTTCACTACTTGTTGTCCGTACTTGCTGTTGTGCAATCTAGATGATCTAAATAAATAGATAAACTAGACACAAATTAAAACCTCGCAAGTGTACGAATCGTTTATAGAAGCCTAGTGACAAGCAAGGGTCGATCCCACAGAGATTGTAGAAATTAACTTACTAACCAATAAAACAGAAATAAGAATCGAAAAGTATTGTTCTAAAAGAAATGACAAAGTTAAAACTAAATCAAGTAGTTCTGAATCACAATGTTTATTAAGTAGTTGGGCTTTGATTTCCACCTATAGTCAGTAATGCTAAGTCACCTTCTTCACTACTCTAATTACTCATGTTCGTTCCTTTAAGGGCATGGTATCTACTCCTTAAAGTTAATATTTCCCTAAGCAAGAATTAGGCATGGTATCTACTCTAATTCGTTTCTTTCCTTAAGTATTTAGCATGGTATCTACTAAGTTGCACTTAAAGAAAGCATAAGAACAATGGAAACAAACAAACACTTGAAGTTCTAGAAATTGGTATCAGATCTAGATCCTTCAAGTTGATTAAACCAAGAATCCCTAAAGATTCCAGTGTTACAGCCTATGAGCACGAGATACGGGTCGTCTCTATACTCATATAACAGATTCAGATTTATAATATGTAAATTTGATAATCTCAGGTTCTGTATGGCAGTCGACTTGCTGTCACTCTCAGTCAACTGCTCTTAGAACTTCTGAACAAGTTTGTATTTTATAAATCTATACCAATACTCTCAGGTTTAATCAATAAGTACCAGATAGCATTCAGAAGAATATCAGCATTACATAACTACGGTTTCAATCTACCCAACTATGAAATTAGTTCCACATAATAAAACTTTTATTGACTAACAGTTTCGAATACATGATGAAAATAAAAACTAGAAAGAGAAGAGATAAACTGATGATGTTTGGTCTGAGACGTCGACTGCTGTCACTCAGTCGACTGGCTTGTTGCTTCAGCGTACTCGATCTCCTTCTTCTTCGATGCTGCTAGAATAATCCTCTTGGTGATTTGATGATTCAGAAATTCCTTGATTCCGGTCCCTTTTTTTCAGAATAACGCCTCTTGGTTGATATTTATAGAATACAGGAAGAGAATTAGGGTTTGCATTTTTTCCAAAAAATCATCTTCTTTTATTTATTTCCATCCTTATTTGATCGGCGTTTTATTTCTTTCTCTTTTCTTCTTTTCTTCCTTTTCTGCTGACCACGTGCTCTTGCCAATCCCCGGTCTCTAGCTTTGATTTGTTGGAGAAGTTGTTATTCGCATATAACCTGGGTTTGGATAATTAAATCTTGCTTCGTATTTGGATGAGGATGACTCTTCGCTGTTCTTATCTTTTCACTCCGCCGCATACCAGTCGACTGGTGTTGGAGCAAGTCGACTGTGCCGAGCAGCTTCAACCTCTCTGTCCAGTCGACTGTTGAGGACCCAGTCGACTGTTGCTCTGCTGTTCCCTATATATCATCCTCTCAGTCTGTATTAGTCTGGAATCTGCTTTGTTTTGCTGCTTTTGGTTGTTTCCTATGGAAAAGAGAAAAGAAGAGTAAAATAACACATAAAGAGCATTTAAATGTCTAATTGCACTAAGATTATTGCTCCTAAATGTGAATATTATTGGGTTCATCACTTGCTGTAAGGACTTTTTTTTTCTTCTCTAGTTAACCCAGCTACAGGTGAGCCAGGAGACTTGCCAGAGGGCATTGGCGAACAATATTTCTAAGTTGAAACAGGAGCTGCCTTAGAATAAACTATTTCTTTCCATGTTTTCTTATCTTGTTGCAATTCATTCAATTAAACTTGTATTCCGGGCTTTTGACACGTAACTGCTATTTGTTTTCTCTGTATTGGTTATTATGTTGGATTATTGAATTCTTAAATTCAGTTATTGTTTATGTAATGATGTTATCTGCGTGGTTGTGATTATTCCTTTTGCATAATGTTGAGTTGATACTGGTACAGCTTATGAATGATGTTAATATCATTCGCTGGGCCTTCGTCACGGGCTCGTATTCCCATATTCTGAGAAGCGGGGCATGACAGGTTTTTAGTGGTATCAGAGCCAGGTTTGTGTAATATGTCGATCAAACATGACTATCTTTACGGAGGTCTGACTTTGATTGGTATATTATTCGTGTTTGGTTCTAGCCAGGTTTAACTCAACAATATGTACACCACGCTGATCACATGAATATGTAACAACCAACATAATCTAGATACTTCTCTTACTTGATTCCTATTTGATTCTTTCATATTCAGTTCCTTCATTTCCTAATTGTTCTGTTCCTTCCATTCATTCATATTCATACAATCTGGATACTAATTATATTTTCTATGATGCAGACCATGGTTAGGAAGGATATTTCATCTTCCCGTTCTGAAGATGATCCGATGGAAGAGCCTACTATTGCGTAGATAGTGCAGGTGCTTAGGAGCAGCTCTTCTTCTTCTCGCAGAGAAGAACAGTCCGAGAACTCGGCTGTGCTTCAAGCACTACAGCAGATGATGGCACTGCAGCAAGAGCACCACGAGCTGATGAGGGCCAGTTTGGAGGCCATGAATCGGGTTGCTGCGGGACCCATTCCAGGACAGCTGCCACCCCGGCCTGGTACGGCAGCTGACTTCATGAGGTTGCACCCGGACGGGTACGGAGATAACGCTAGAGGCCGAACAGTGGCTGATTCGCACAGAACAGCTACTACAAGTAGCGCGAGTATCCGATGTGGACCGTGTGAATGTGGTGAGTATCCAGTTGACTGATCTTGCCCGCATCTGGTGACATGCAGAATCTGAAAGATTGGAGAGGCCCATTGCATGGACCACCTTCACTGGGAGTTTTATGGTCAAGTTCTTCCCCAGCATCACTAGAGTCGAAATGGAGCAACAATTCGTTTTCTTGACTCAGGTTTGGTAATGTTATTTAAGTCATTTATTGTTGCCTACTACATATGTGACGATATTAATTAAAGCATTATCTTGACTCAGGGGAATCAATCGGTGGATGAGTACGCTGTAGAGTTTGCTCGGCTCAGCCGCTTTGCACCTTCCATGGTTGCAAATGAGGAAGATCGAGCTCGCAGGTTCTTGTTAGGGCTTCGTCCAGACATCCATAACTAGTTGGTGACTCACCGCCTTCGCACTTATGCAGATATTCTTGATACTGCAAGGGTCCAAGAACAAGCTCACAGAAGGACCAATGCCACTCAATGAGTGGGAATGTACCCCACCTTCACTCGATTTACTGCGGGGCCTACTCGGAGGCCAGTTCCACCCCCAACTGTGAGAGTGCAGCCATATCCACCTGTTGTTCCAACTTGTACCTTCTGCAACAGAGCTGGGCACTTGCACAAGGACTACCACTTTGCCAACCATCTGTGCCTCGGGTGCGGGGGTACCGATCATATTGTCCATGACTGTCCTAGGAACAGGTCTGTTGCACCAGCTGGAGGTCCAGTTCAGTTTGGGGCACCAGTCCGACCTCAAGGGAGACCACCTCTTCCTCTACAGAGGCATGCCTTCGATCAGCGGAGGATGGCTCCTAGGGGAGGTCAGATGGGAGGTCGTGGTCAGGCCTTTAACCCGACTGCAGCAGAAGCTGAGACGGCTACGAGAGTGGTTGCAGGTATGTTGTTGTATTATGTTATTTTATATTCAATTCTTGCATATTTCTTTCTCTCTTCTGTTTAATCTTTTGTGCACTGTAACTCCTATTTACCGTATATGTATTTTTTTTTCTACTATATTTTCATTTGCTGGTATTCTTGTATTCAAATTGAGATCCTATTTTTTCATTCCAGTTCGAATAATAATATTCCTTGGTTTCAACTCAATTTTTGGTGCCAATATCTAATTCAATTGTATTGTTCGTTTTGCACTTTTGTGTCGTTCTCCATGTAGAAAAGGACTATTCATCTCATCTATCTCTTTTTCTCCATTTTTAATGATTTTGACCAAATCTCTAGTTGGATCTCACTCAAACCCGCTACCCAAATACCCAATAACCCAAATCCTATACTATTTAACCCTAAATCTGCGTGACAAGGTTTTTCAGTGGTATCAGAGCTCAGGTTTGGCTAATGTGTTAGTTGACTAATATATTAGACAGTCTTGACTCAGTCAGGATTAACTTAACATTAAACAGGCCATGCAAACACATGAATAATTTGATAATCAACTTGATCTGGATAGTAATCTTATTTCATTCATTTTGATCCCTTCATATCCAATTCTTTGATTCCTTGTTTCCTTCCATCTCTTGTGGTTGTCCATATTTGTTGATTCCTTATTGGATACAAATTTATTCTTTTCGTACCCATATTCTTTTGATTCTGATGCAAGCAATCTCTGATTTTCTGCTTGCCTCGTTGATCACTTCTTATTTCAGTTCGGGTGCCATTTATTGCTTTCCCTGCCTTGCATTCATTTTTATTTGTTAATTCATATTGAGCATCATGTTGGTTATTTCTTCCCTGCTATATTTTCTTCAATTCCAATCTTGCCCCTCGTCCTCCTTCCTTCGTATTCAATTCCTTAATTTTCTTTTGACCCTTCTAGTCATCCTCCTCTTTAACTCTTTTTTTTTAGTGTTGCTTCGTTTTTCTCCTACCTATTTTGCTCTTTATAATTATTTTTCCGAATACTTTCTATACTTCGATTATTAATTATTATATTTATTTTCGATCTTCTATAAAAACGTTTCTCAACAAAGATTTCGTTATTCCGAATAATGGGGTATTTTAAACTTCACTTTTCATTTTTGATCGACTATATAATTTCTACTGGATTATCTTGATAAGACAAATTCTTATTTTGTTGTGTAATGCTATTATTACTACCATTATTATTATTGCTATTATTTTCGTTTTCATTACTAGTATTATTATTACAACTTTTGATATTCTTATTGTTGTTTTCATTATTTAATTATTGTTGTTAATATTGAATTACTTTCACAAAAATAATAAACCCCAAACTATATTTTGTCTTGCATTACTACTTTTTCTAGTGTTGTTAATATTTCAATATTTTTGTTCTTATTATTATTATTGTTATCATTCTTTTTGCGATTTGTTATTATTATTGTTATGATCATTGTTATTATCATTGTTATTCTTATTGTTATTAGTAGCGATATTTTTTTATTATTATTGTTATTGGTATTATTATTTTTATCGTTACTATTATTATTATTATTAATTTGTTTTGAGCCTAAGCATGCTAAATTTTATATACATTTCACCATTTCGGTGCAACCTAATGTCGAGATGGCAAATATGGAACTCGATATCAATGGAAGAAAATTACAACTGGATATCGGGGAGGCAAAATGTGCAACCGAATACCCAGACGGCAACCTGCAACCTGATGTCGTGAAGGCAAACATGCAACTTGATGTTAAGGATGCAAGATTTTCTACCTATTTGTTAATTGATATTTCAAGACAATTTTTACTTATATAATGAAACTAAAGGTAAAGAAATATTTCCTTTATGACATCTTGTTTATACTGTTACACTTTATGTTTCCATACATTTGAATACGTATAGTTGATTTTACTCTATTTTGTGTATAAAATTATTATTACTATTATTATTATTATTTCTATTGTTTTCGTTATTATTTTTGGTATTGTTATCATTATTATTATTTCTATTGCTATCATTATTATTGTGTTCATTATCCTTATTGTTATTACTTCTATTATTGTTACTGCTATTTTATTATTACTGATACTATTATTATTATCATTGCTATTGTGTTCGTTATTATTATTATTGGTGTTGTCATTATTAATGTTATTACTTATTACTATTGTTGTTATTATTATTGTTGTTATTATTTTTGCTATTATTGTTACTGTTATTTTATTATTGTTGATATTATCACTATTATTGCTATTATTTTTATTATTATTGTTATTATTTTTAATGCTATTGTTATTTCTATTATTACTGCATTATTTTCATGAATATGTTAAATCCAACACTGTCGTGTATGTATTGTCATTATTTTGATATTTTTATTGTATTATATTATTTTATTACCTGTATGATTATGATGATTTTGATTACTATTATTATTATTGTTATTATTATTACTAATTTTATTATTATCATTGTTATTATTAGTTTTTATTATTGTTATTATTATTCTATTACTATTGATATTATTATCTTTGATATTTGTTGTCGTTATTATTTCTGTTAAAGCCATTAGTTTTGATCTGTATTATATCTTTTAATTTTTTTTATTGAAGCTAAAGCTTTATATCCACTTTGCATCATTGCTTATCTCTATTTGGAGCCCAAATTCTCTTTGATTTTGGTGCCTCATTCTTTTCTTTCTGCTCGGATCGTCGCCTGGTGTCACGTGGCCTGCAACGACATGTCTACAGCTTGGAACGTCACCATCAGAGTGGTGCAGTGGAAGCGTGGTGGGCCCATAACCCACAGGTCCCAGGATCCTCTTGTTGCTTCTCCTCCCTTGTATTGTTTGTTTTGTTCCATTCCTTGCATTTGTCCTCATCCCTTGACTCATTCCTGGTTTCATCTCTTCCCTGTCCATCCCTTCTTCTATTCCAACTCTATCTATTCTTCATCTCCTTGCTTTGTTATCTTGCAAGTTTTGTGTTGTTTCTTCTTCATTTTTGATACCGGTTATTCCTTTCTTGCATTCCATTTTGCCATCATGCCCACATGCATTATTTGATTCAATCCTTCCCTGTCTTTTCTCTCATTGATTTCAGTTCTGCCTACTCCTTTATCATATTTGTTACCTTGTGTTATTTCGTTTCTTTTGATACTGTTTATTCTCTTTCATGTAATCCATTTGACATCGTTGTTATCCACTTCTATATTTTACTGGTATTGCCACTGCTTTGTTACCTTCCCCAAGTTTGTTTTGCCATGTCCTATGTACCGCCTAAGCAAATTTCGAGGACGAAACTTTTGTGTAAGGTGGGTAGGATTTGTAAATTAATTAGTAATGAGCCCATGTAGCAAGCCCACTATTAAAATCACATTTTTAGTTAAACATGTACTAATACATGACAAGTTACACATATTAGTACACATTTAGAGTTATAGAAATGTGTTCATATTTGTTTATGCATGTGTGCATGCATACACAAATGTATTTGGATCATTTTTTGGGCAAGGGGAGGAGAAGAGTTGGTAGGTTGAGTTAGTGGAGAGTGGGGAGATGAAGAGATGGAGGTTTTAGGAGTTAGGAAAGTGGAGAGTTGTAAAATAAATTTAAAGAGTTATTAGGGTGAGATTTTTGCACTTTAAACCCTTCCAAAATCCTATAAATAGAGCCTCATTTCCTACATTTCTCTTGCACCAAAAAACAATATCAAAATAAGTGTAAGAAAAAGAAAGAGAGTAAGAAAGTTATTGTGCTTGGAGGATCTCTTGCTAGGAGGAGAAGCCTTACTAGGAGCTAGGAATCTTTGGAGCTAGAAGTGGTGTTCTCTTTTCTTTTCAAGCTTCACAAAAGGTGGGTGTCTCCTACTTTCTAAATTTTTTGTGCATGTTAATAGAAATGAATGAGTAATATAGAATTTGAATTGATAAAATAGGACAAACCCATGCATTGGATGTAATGAAATATTGCTTTATTGAGTAAACAAACCCAACATTATGTTAATTATTAGTAATGAGAAAGAAATGTTGATTTGTTTTGTCATGAATTAGTATGCATGAATGAAGATATAATTGATTGTATGAAAAATGTTGGGAATACATTCTTTTGCAAAAATATTTTGTAAAGTTAATTGAATACCATAAACTTGTTTTGATTGTTGCCATGCTAGTTGAAAAGAAGAGTGCAACTAAAGGATTAATTCTATGAACCATGTTAGAGTGTTTGCAAATTTGTGATTTGTCAAATGTGTGATATGTAGGGAAAATTGTTAAAGAATGCTATATTTCGACATATGATTAGAGATATGATGAAAAAGAAAAGAGAAGGAAATAATTTTTTTTATGAAGTATGTTGACATATGTCGAAAATACAAATTTTGTATGAAAGGAATTCCTTTGAGACACCCATAATCGATTAAAAGATATGTTTGATTCTTAACACAAATTTTTATTTGCAAGATGTTGGGCATAAACTAGTTTTTTAGAGAATCATGATTTTAATTTTCGAGTTTGAAAAGAAATGTAAATTTTGTAAAGAAAGGAAATTTTTTTTTAAAAATGAGATATATGCTAAAAAATAAGTTTGGACTTGTTGATTACTATTTAAGATTTCCTTTTAGTCCAAAGAGAAGTTTATTCCAATATCCTAAAGGATTGGATTATTGGGTAAACAAGTTTTGTTAAAAGAAAACAATTTCAGAAAAGTGTGAACAAAAGTATATGGATACAACTTCTAAACAAAAAGCACTAGGACTTACTGGTCAGTCAATGAGCACCTCTTATAAGAGATCTTGGGTTCAAATCTTGATAGCCATCTTTTATATTTTTTTTGATTGGTTTTAATAGAATAAGATATTTTTTTTTAGTATGAATAAATTCTTATTATGGTTATAAGATAAAATGGAAGCTATTAGAGATTGTTATGGAAATTTTATTGTCTATTTTAAGAAAGTAAAAATGAGACTTTAAAAAGGGGGCTTTTGATTAAAACTCATACTTTCTTCATATAAAATGAAGTAATAAATATTAAAGTTAATCATAACTTTATTGCATATTTTGAGGAAAATGAAATATAAATTAGTACATGAGTTTTAACCCCAAAAAGTATTATTTGGGTAATGTGGATCTGTATAACTTGCCAGTAGAAATTTATAATGTTGAATCTTTTGTCAAGAAAGGAACTATTTGTTCTATGTTAGAGTGAAATGCATGAATAAGTTCTAAGATGAAACATGGATAATTGTTTAAGAATACTTTGAGTTAAGACATGGTTATTAAAGGGTAAGTGTACCCATGTTTCTTGTACATGAAAGATTTATGATTTAGGATTAGTAAGACCTCGGTTACCGGTAATTTTGAAAGAAAGATTTTGAGACTTGATTTCGAGTTAATGCCGTCGGGCGATCTTGTACTTTGTGAATAAATCTGGTATGAGGTAAAACTGATTCTAGGGTGATAACATATTCATGTCTTGAACAAAAAAATAATTAGGCACTTAGGTGAAGATGTAATAGACTTGTGCAAACGTAAATGGGTGCTTCTATATAGTCGGCGGTGGATCTCCGTGGCTATAGACCCAATTGGTGGACTGTGGTTGCCCCATAGGAGATGGACTGTATTTTATCCGGGACTTAGGGTAGTCGACGGATGTTTACCATACTCCAAAGAATATGTATATACCGGGGCTAGAGGGGCATTTATGGGATTATTCTCACGATATAATAGCCAGGGAGGCTGGGATCTGTTATTATAGCCATGGAGGCTAGCCAGGGAGGCTGAGATCCGTATCTGTGAAATAACTCTAAAACTTGTTTTATTACTGGGTAGTATCATGGCGAGGGATCGAACCCTTCAATATGGAGTACGTAGGCACTTGCCCTCAGACCTATGTAGTATGGGATGCATAGAATCTGAACAAGTGTGCATTAGTGTCATCCTAGTATAGAATTGTGTGCATTAGGCATTAAGGCATGACATACACTTATATTTAGAATAATCACCCTTGACACTTTACTTGTTCATTCAATCCTTTTTTTGTGATTTGTTAAAGTATGAGATCGTTATACTATTCCCGGCATAGAGAGGATAGCCGTGTATAACATTTCGTCAGTTGTAAGTGACTGACGTGCTCACAGATTGACATGCAGGTAATGGACTATTCATGGAGTTATAAAGTGGATATGTTGTTGCTGTTTAGAAGTTAAAGATGTTGCAAATGATGTTAAAGTTATACAACTTGTATTTCATTGTTGTAATCTTTTAGTCTTCCGCTGTGTAAAAACTAAGTGTAAAGGAACTCTGATGTATTGTGAATGAAAAGTTTTAAATTCCTTGTAAAATTGTACGAAGTGAAGTAAAGATCCTGTGAAATCTCGAATTTATCCTTATTTGAAATTCGAGGTGTTACAAAAATATTCATTGGTTTCAACTCAATTTTTGGTGCCAATATCTAATTCAATTGTATTGTTCGTTTTGCACTTTTGTGTCGTTCTCCATGTAGAAAATGACTATTCATCTCATCTATCTCTTTTTCCCCATTTTTAATGATTTTGACCAAATCTCTAGTTGGATCCCACTCAAACCCGCTACCCAAATCCTATACTATTTAACCGTAAACCTTCCCTAACCCTAACTTATCTACTGTTGAGATCTAAACTAACCCGTCGCCTCTCTCTCTCCCACACCATCTTCTTCCTCCCGTCTTCTTCTCCGTATCGCCATTACCCAATCTCGTCACCTCTCCGCCCACCTCTTCGACCATCGACCATCCCTAGCCTCATCCTCACCGCCATCCCCTCGTCAACCTCCGCTCCTCCTCATCCCCATCATCGTCCCCTATTCCCTTCGCCGTTAACCCAACTCCCGATCACCCAAGACTCCACTGAACCCATAAACCAACTCGCCGTCCCCATTGCCCTCTCACCTTTGCTCCCACCTCAGTCGCAACCCCATCGCCTCCCATCCACCATCGCCATTGCCTCCATTTCAACCGAACCCATTTTGCCATTTCCCAACCTCCGTAACCCATCGACTCTCCACCATTACCTCGCCCTCCGACCGCCTCTTGCCACTCCCGTCGTCGTCCCCATTCCACTCCGATCACCATCGTTAACCAAAAACACCCCAGAACAATCCCCCGCTCTCCTTCCCTGTTTCGAACACAAAAATAGAGCCGCCACCAAACTCGACGTGCGCCACCCCATCGCCGTCGTCGCCGTCATCGACTGCTCCCCAGACGAACCCCGACCACGTTGCCGTCAGCCAGCCGCCATCACAGATCCTCCACTCCCTCTCCCGCTCGCTGCTGTGGTGAGGAAGGAGACGGCCAGTGATTGGTCAATTCACTGTTTCGTGTTCGGCCACAGCAGATCCGATTCCGCTGTCCCCTGTTCGGCCAGATCAGGTGTGAGGTCGCGTGTCGATTGGCTGGATCCGCTGTTCACTGTTCTGCCACGCCAGATCCGAACCGTCGTTTGCTGTTTTGGGCGAGATCCGGTGTGGGGTTTCTCTAGTTACTGTTGATTCTTTGCACGGTCTTCGCACGTGCTTTTGGGAGATTTTGCCTGGAATTTCCGAACCCGTTATTCTCAAATTATCGGACCGAATCGTCGTCAATCAAGCAAGTATTCATCTTATACAAATTTTTGTTCTAGTACAACCGTTAATTTGAAAATACCGCAAATAATTAGAAGTTGTGACTCCTCTTTGACTCGTCGTTGTTGATCAAATATTAATCCTCATAAATTTCATAATCTTAAGAGTCACAACAATTTTATTGTTATATTACAACTATTTGGACTCATTTTATCTCCTAGACACGTGAACATATGAAATTAAGAACCCTAGATTTGTAGATATGTGTTATACCTTGTATGTGATGAACTTGCACCCATTTGAGTTGAGAAATAAAGTTTACTTGCTGTTTTGATAATCATTACCCTGTATTTGTGTCACACATTAATCTAGACGCCTAACAACCAATTATCATGCAACCTATACACGTAAGACTTTCCCACTCGTTGTTGTCCTGGATCTTACTATACTGTTTCGACCCCTTTAACATCAGAATCTGAATCTGAACTCTTAACAGTAAATATAGATCTAGATGTGTAGATATCGATAGCCCCCAGAATTTTCTAATTCCGAGTTACGGTCTAGGAGTTATCACAGTTTTACTGCAGCTGTGTCGGTAATCGCATATTCACAAAACTGCTGCGATTCTTTAGGTTGCAAATTTATTAAACTATGTTAACAGTAAGATATGGACTTGAAATTTTGTATACTGTTGCCGGACACCCTATAGGACATCCCCAAATTTTCCCATAATTTATTAGTAATGTTTCAACCCTGTTTCACATGTATAAATTCAGACTCACAATCTCTGCCTGAACACAATAACAGTATAGTTTGCTGTTTTGACATATGTTAGCACAACTTTTACATACCTTAATTTTATGCGTTGGAACCGGGAAGGAGTCTAGTTTCTAGATCTTCTGACGGATCCATATTTTCTATCTCGTAGCAATATAAATCGCAGTTTTGGTACAGCAACGTCGTGCTATCCAGATTTGAGATTTTCGTTGTTCGTGATATTTTTATTCATGTTGACCCTCGAATATTCTATATAATTATCTCAAACTTGTCCCATGTCCATAATTATGACTTCTTGACTTGTTTTACACACTTTCATGCTTGCTTGATAAAAATTTAATAAATGTAATAAACTGGGGTTTAAGGAAAAGACCATAGTAGTGGACAACATAGGTAAGTGTACTCGGAAGGAGGCCCGTGTTTTCCATAATTTTATGTTAAATGGAACTAAGTGCCACGTAGAACTAAGTGCCACGTCATGGATGACGGGGGCCACCTCTAGAGCCTACGGGGGCCACCTCTAGAACCCATTATAAGATTACATGATATATATTTGCGATCACATGGAACTAAGTGCCACATCATGGGTGACGGGGGCCACCTCTAGAGCCTACGGGGACCACCTCTACAGCCCATGGTTTGATCACTTGCTTGATACTTGATACCTGAGTACGCCACCCTATAAAATCCATTACTAGGTCTAAACGAAATTGCATTGACTGTAGCAACCATGTAGTAAAAGTATAGATGTATGAAATGCTACCTAGATAGTAATCACCACAAGAATTGAAACATGAAACTTGAACTTGATACATGCTTACCTGATACTCGATGACATGATACATAAGACTTGATACCTGAATATAATACCTGACACTTGCAACTTGATACTTGTACTTGACAACTTGACACTAGACTTGAGACTTGTTACCTGACACTAACACTTGATGCCTGTCACTTTAGGTTAGATACCCTTACAGGTTCACTTGTCACTTGATCTACTATTAGTGTTTGTTACCCAACCTGACCTCTTGAGTTGTCCTGCTTGCTAGTTAGTTCTTGAATTTCCACTACTTGTTGTATCCCTGTTACATTCTTGATTTCAATTCTTGTTCCACATTACTTGTACTCGTTTTTACTATTTGTGGCCCTAACTTGTACTAAGGGTTTTTTCTCTTGTTTTCTCTACTTTTCCCTTTTTATATTTATTAAGCAGACTTTGGAGACGTGCTGCCTGCTGGAATTGGTGAGTAGAGGTTTTAGTCTTCAATTGGAGGAAGGACATGTTTTGATTTTTTTGTTCTCTTGAATTATTCATTTCTGCGGGGGCCACCTCTACAGCCCATGGTTTGATCACTTGCTTGATACTTGATACCTGAGTACGCCACCCTATAAAATCCATTACTAGGTCTAAACGAAATTGCATTGACTGTAGCAACCATGTAGTAAAAGTATGGATGTATGAAGTGCTACCTAGATAGTAATCACCACAAGAATTGAAACATGAAACTTGAACTTGATACATGCTTACCTGATACTCGATGACATGATACATAAGACTTGATACCTGAATATAATACCTGACACTTGCAACTTGATACTTGTACTTGACAACTTGACACTAGACTTGAGACTTGTTACCTGACACTAACACTTGATGCCTGTCACTTTAGGTTAGATACCCCTACAGGTTCACTTGTCACTTGATCTACTATTAGTGTTTGTTACCCAACCTGACCTCTTGAGTTGTCCTGCTTACTAGTTAGTTCTTGAATTTCCACTACTTGTTGTATCCCTGTTACATTCTTGATTCCAATTCTTGTTCCACATTACTTGTACTCATTTTTACTATTTGTGGCCCTAACTTGTACTAAGGGTGTTTTCTCTTGTTTTCTCTACTTTTCCCTTTTTATATTTATTAAGCAGACTTTGGAGACGTGCTGCCTGCTGGAATTGGTGAGTAGAGGTTTTAGTCATCAATTGGAGGAAGGACATGTTTTGATTTTTTTGTTCTCTTGAATTATTCATTTCTGCTACTTAAGACTTGTAACGGGCTGATGTTCCCGAGTTTTAACTTGATCCATACTTGAAAACTATTTGGATATTATTATTAATGTTTCAATTGTTTTTTGTTGCTTAATAAATTATTCATGCATGCGTAGTTGTGAATACTCGTTATATTCTTTTTATGATGCTGAGTCGATCCTACAGCTTATGGATGATGTTAAAATCATTCGCTGGGCTTCGTCACGCCCTCGTATTCCATGTTTTTGGGAAGCGGGGCGTGACATGCACCCTGCATGCTTTTTCCATTTCTTATTCATTGGACCTTTCTGTTAGGCATCATTCTTGTGCATTCTCTCCCTGCACATGTGTTGTTCGATTCTGGTGCAACCCATTCATTTGTGTCTTCCCGTTTCGTCGATCGTCATCGATTGGCAAGCAATGTCATGCCAGCAGCTTGGGATATTACCACTGGTGGAGGCACTATTTTTGTTCTAAGGTGTGCAAGCAAAGTCCTCTACTGATTTGTAGCAAGGAATTCGAAGCTGATCTGATTGTGATTAACAACTCGGGCTTCGACGTTATTCTGGGGATGGACTGGCTAGGAATCACCTATGCAGTGATTGACTGTCAGAAGAAGAAGGTGACCTTCAAGCTTCTTGGGCAACCAGAGTTCGAATTTCATGTGGGTGAGACACCGTCTGGACGTGTCGAGAGCACGATGTCCCCAAAGACTGGTGCACTTGAGTCATTGTGTACTGATGGTGAAGTTGCACCCGTAGTTGTGCGGGACTTTATTGATTTCTTCCCTGAAGATTTGCCCGGGATTCCACCAGATCAAGACGTGGTGTTCAGCATTGAGGTTCAGCCGGGTACGACACCAATCTTGAAGAGCCCGTACCGCATGGCGCCAGTTGAATTGGCCGACCTGAAAGTACACATCCAGGAGTTTTTGGACAAGGGCTTTATCAGACCAAGTGTTTCACCATGGGGAGCTACAGTGTTGTTCACCAACAAGAAGGATGGTAGTCGCAGGCTCTGCATCGACTATCAAGAGCTGAACAATGTTACGGTGAAGAACAGGTATCCATTGCCAAGAATTGATGATCTGTTCGATCAGCTGGGAGGTGCGTCTGTGTTCTCGAAATTGGATCTTCGCTCTAGTTATCATCAAGTCAAAGTAAAGACTGAGGATATTCCGAAGACAGCGTTCCGCACAAGATATGGACATTATGAATTTTTGGTGATGCCCTTCGACGTTACTAATGCACCGGCGGTATTCATGAGCCTGATGAACAGGGTATTTTTGCCATTCTTGGATCAGTTTGTCGTTGTGTTCATTGACAACATCCTGGTGTATTCACAGAATAAGGAAGATCATGCCGAGCACTTGAGAATTGTCTTGTAGACGCTGAGAGAGAATCAGTTGCACGGGAAGCTCAGCGAGTGCGAATTCTGACTGAATCGTGTTGCCTTCTTGGGCCACGTTATCTCTGGTGGAGGTGTATCAGTGGATCCGTCAAAGATTTCTACTGTCAAGGATTGACCAGTACCGAAGTCAGTCCCAGAAGTGCGGAGTTTCCTTGGATTGGCAGGATATTATAGGAAGTTCGTTCAAGACTTCTCAAAAGATTACAGGACCCTTGACCAACTTGACGAAGAAGGAGTAGAGATTTGTCTAGAATAGTGCGTGTGAGGAAGCCTTTGTGGAATTGAAGAACCGGTTGACATCAGCACCTGTGCTGACGATACCAAACAGTTCTGGGGGGTTTTTGATTCATTGCGATGCTTTAGATAGAGGTTTGGGTGCAGTTCTGATGCAGAAAGGTAGAGTGGTAGCTTATACTTCAATATGCAGTTGAGGCTGCATGAAAAGAACTATCCTACCCACGATCTAGAACTTGCAGCTGTGATATTTGCTCTAAAATTATGGAGGCACTATTTGCTTGGGGATAGAGTGAAAATTTTCACAGATCACAAGAGTCTCAAATATGTGTTCACGCAGAAGGAGCTGAACATGAGACAGAGAAGATGGTTAGAATTGATGGCAGATTTCGACATCGATTTGCAGTACCACCCGGGCAAGATAAATCTGGTACCCGATGCTTTGAGTAGGAGGCCTGCTGCAATGTTTCTGACCAAGTAGAGGGAAATATTAGAAGATATGAGGAGGCTGAAATTAGAAGTGATTTTTCTGGGTGCAGCATTGCAGTGTATGATGTTGCAGTTGCAGTCTTCTTTAGTGGAGAAGATCAAGGCGGCTCAGGCAAATGATCAGCAATTGCAGGAATTTCGTAGTGAAGTGGAAGCAGGTCTGAGGTCTGATTTGGTCATTCATTCAGATGGGTCACTCTGTTTTGGCTCCAAGTTGTGTGTTCCCAGAGGTGAAGTCAGGCAGAGACTACTTGAGGAAGCCCATCGGTCTCCATACTCTATTCATGCAGAAGGTACCAAAATATACAGAGATTTGAAGCAGCATTTTTGGTGGCATGGAATGAAAAGGGTTGTGGCAAGGTTTGTGTCACAATGTCTGATTTGTCAACAAGTGAAGGCGGAGCATCAGAGGACCGCTGGACTGTTGCAACCTCTTCTGATTCCGGAATGGAAATGGGAGAATATCACTATGGATTTCGTGACAGCATTGCCCAGGAGTCCCAAAGGTCATAATGCTATCTGGGTGATAGTTGACCAGTTGACGAAGAGTTCCCACTTCATCCCATTCAGGGTGGGTCAGTCTACTAAGAGTCTGGCGGAGCTGTATATTCAGGAGGTAGTGAGACTACATGGTGTTCCCGTCAGCATCGTATCCGACAGGGATACGAGATTCAGGTCCCAGTTCTGGGAGAGCCTTCAGCAGAGTTGGGGAGTAAGTTAAACTATAGCACGGCATTTCACCCCCAGACGGATGGACAGTCCGAAAGGACAATTCAGACACTGGAGGACATGTTGCGATCCTGTATTCTGCAATTTGGTGGTTCTTGGGAGGATCATTTGCACCTGGTCGAGTTCTCATACAACAACAGTTATCAGGCAAGTATCAATGCAGCTCCGTTTGAAGCACTCTATGGTCGCAAATGTAGGTCCCCAGTCTGTTGGGACGACATTGGCGAGAAGAAACTCTTGGGACCAGAGTTGATTACGAAGACAATTGATGCAATAGCGTAGATCAGGAAGCACCTGCAAGCCGCTCAGGGCTGGCAGAAGAAATGGGCTGACTGTCGTCGCCGACCTTTGGATTTTGAGGCAGATGACCATGTATTCTTGAAGGTATCACCTTGGAAGGGAGTCATCCGATTTGGTGGTAGGGGTAAGCTGAGTCCCCGATTCATTGGCCCCTCTGATATTGTGGAGCATGTGAGCAAGGTAGCCTGCAGGATTGCATTACCACCAGCCTTGTCTGGAGTCCATAACGTATTCCACGTCTCTCAGCTAAGGAAGTATGTTAGGGACGAGAGCCATGTGATTGACTACTCAGAGTTGTCCATGAGACCGGACTTATCTTGCGAAGTCTAACCAGTTTCTATTCTGGACAGACGCGAGAAAGTGTTTAAGAATAAAGTGATCAAACTTGTTCGTGTCTCCTGGAATCCTCACTCGCCCGGTGAGTCGACTTGGAAATTGGAGGAAGAAATTCAGAAGAAGTTCCCTCATCTCTTTGAGTAGTTGTATGTTGTTTTGATTGTTTCTTTTTCTTCTTTTCTCGGGGTACCACGATCCACCGATGTGAATTTTGAGAACGAAATTCTTCTTGTAAGATGGATAGGATTTGTAACCCCTGTTTTCGATTGTACGGATTATTTTTCCTTGTATTTTAATGGTATTTCTCCTCCTAATTTATTGTATTGTGGGTCTTTACTCTATTGTGGGTTTTTTGTTTCCATTTGTTTTCTTGTATTATTATTGTTGGCCCATCCATATGCAAGCCCAAAACCCACCCCCTTATTGGATATTAAACTCAAAAACCTAGTCTACCCAAACTCACATTTCCCTAATTAATATCCCAGATCTTCTATACCCAACTCCCCGTATCTCTAACTCTCCCCACTATATACTCTATTATTTTATATTAAAATCCTCCCCCACTTTCCCACAAAATCAGAACTCAAACCAACTCCTTCTGAACTCCTAATCCCCATGTCCTGCACAACCCTAACCCCCCTCAATCTACTGTTCTACCCCACCTCTACTGTACAACCATCCCCTTCAACTCTCCCGCTCACTCCCCTCCTTCTCCTTCTCGCCAACACCCAAAACCAACCTAACTCGCTTCATTCCCTTCCCCATCGCCAACACCACCACCTCCTTTGACGTCGCCAGCCTCCAACCACCACCTCCATTATCGTCAACCCCCCTACCTCGCCCAAAGCCTCGCTCGAACCTAATTTCCGTCGAGACCCAATTAAACCATTGCCTCCTCCCTGCCCCATCGTCAACCCCAACTGCCACCGTCTCCATTGCCGCTCCCCAAACCCAATCTCTTCATCTCCACCTCTTCCTCATCATCATCCTCGCCTCCCACCGATCAAACCCAACTCACCGAAACCGTTAACCCTCTTCGACCGCACCTCGAACCACCATCGCCCTCTCCCAACCACCTCGATCACATCGTCCACCTTGCGGTGAATTCCCCTTGCCCCTCATCGCAGCCACCTAAACCCGAAGACGCCCAGTTCCTCTCCTCTGTTTTCGAGCGAAAACAGAACCAGCCGCTCTCGACGTCGAAAGTTCTCGCCACAACGTCACTTCCCGACCAGCACCGCCGTTCCTCACCATCGCATGCCACCCATCGCAGTCGTGACGTGCCCAGTACAGTTGTCGCGCCGTTCGCCCTCATTCTCTCTCTCCGATCGAAGGAAGAAGGCGACCAGCTAGTGGTCCATCTCACTGTCCCGTGTTCGAGCCCCCTTGATCTGCTGTTCGCTGTCCCGTGTTTGCCCCGATCCGGTGTGGGGCTGCAGTGTGATTGGTGGGATTTGGTGTTTCGTGTTCGGTCACACCGGATCCAGCTTCACCGTTTGCTGTTCGGGCGGATCCAGTGTGGGGTATTCTCATTGTTTGATGTTGTTATTGTTTGAGTTTTCTCGCACGGGCTTTGCACGTGTTCTTGGGATTGCTCCCCGGGATTCTGATCCCGTTATTCCTTATATATATTGAATCGTCTACAAAAAAAAGGCAAGTCCACTTGAACTCTGTTATTTATTCTAGTTCAAGATTTTTGACCTCGTATGCAAGTAGTTGCACTTCAATTATCGTTAACTTTGCCTTGTGTCCCTTCCGTTGGGAGTATTGAGGGTTTACACAAGCTAACTCGACGTACTCTTGACATCTTATTACTATCCATTGACTCAAACCCAAGCTTACATACACACTTGACATAAATAAAATGACTAGAAATTGCATATAAGGAAAATGAACGGTGATTGAATACATTGATTGATTGAGATATTGTGACTTGATTAATGACATCGTAAATTGACTCGTACACTGTAAAGAACATTCTAATTGTTTTATATTAGTGTAATGCATTTCATGATACAATAGCATGTTAATTACCCACTCGATGAATATATATATGTGATAGCTTTTATGAACTCTTGCTGTTTGTACTGTTTTGCACAGAGGTTTCGACCCTGTTAACTTGAGGTTTAACACAAATGATACAAAATAGAGTTTTAGCCTAATGATTCTAGTTTCCAACCCAAGCGACGGATCCTGATTCCGAGTCCCGAGCTATGAGATATCACATTTTTAGTCTCTGTTGGTCTGCATTTTTCAGACTGCAGAATTAATGTAACATCGACACATTTATTAGTGAAACACCATGTTAACAATATTAGAATGCCATGAAAATCTCCAGGAACTTTATAGGCATGCTTAGGGTTCATCTCCAAATTTTGTAGATTTTTACGGTGTTTTTATATAAGGTTTTCACCCATTAGATGTTGACATTTAGTTGCTGCCAGAACAGCTAAACTGCAAAGAATAGGATGTTTAACCTAGCTACAGTCAAAATTAGCAGAAAGTCACTGAATATAAATTGTAGCCATAAGTGTCTAGTTGTCCATAGTATCCTGGAACTTCGAATTCTGAATTGTAACCTAGGAGTTATCACCGTTTTAGTGTGACTGTGTCGGCTGTTTCAGATTTGCTACTTCACGTTATTATTGTGCAATGCATCATATTGCTGAATTATTATCATCCCCTTGACATTCTTATAACCACTTGCATGTACATGAGTGACTTGATAATAAATTATTAAACAATCCGGGGTTAATAAGAGTTGACTTAGTAGTGGATAGTCTCAGAAAATGTACTCGGTAAGGCCTATCGTGATATCGTATTGACATGGAATGAGGAGTATTGATTGTGAATGATTGATTGTAAATTGTAAATGATTGTTATTGACACCGAGTACACGCTCTGTAGATCCCACCATGAAGTCTAAAACGAACACTGTTGTGCGTGCATCGAACCTGTGGTATGGGACGCAGTAGTACGTGCACTAGATAGGAGAAACAACATGCTAATAAACATAAGTTGACACGTACATACTTGATTATGACCATTGCTTACTAGTACCATTATTGCCCTTGTAATTTGATCTTGATTCATATTCTTACATTTACCTTACTCCTTTACTCTCTGTTTTCACTACTTGCTGTCCGTACTTACTCTAAGGACATTTCTTTTTCTTCTCTAGTTAACCCAGCTACAGGTGAGCCAGGAGACTTGCCAGAGGGCATTGGCGAACATTATTTCTAAGTTGGAATAGGAGCTTCCTTAGAATAAACTATTTCTTTCCATGTTTTCTTATCTTGTTGCAATTCATTTAATTAAACTTGTATTCCGGGCTTTTAACCCGTAACTGCTATTTGTTTTCTCTGTATTGGTTATTATGTTGGATTATTGAATTCTTAAATTCAGTTATTGTTTATGTGATGATGTTATCAGCGTGGTTGTGATTATTCATTTTGCATAATGTTGAGTTGAAACTGGTATAGCTTATGAATGATGTTAATATCATTCGCTGGGCCTTCGTCACGGGCTCGTATTTCCGTATTTTGGGAAGCGGGGCGTGACAACGGTGATGGAAACAAGATCCAGAATACTCCGCAAATAGACACCACAGCCCTCGACGCGCAAGCATCATGTAAGAATAGCTCTAAAACTGGAGAATCACCTCCCAATCGTGTACCCCATGAATAGGCTTGCGAGGCCCTCGACGTGCAGATACACCGAGTACATCTCGTGAATAGGCCCGTCGACCCTCGACACGCTAATGCACCCTGCATGCTCCGTGAATAGGCCTACAGACCCTCGACACGTGAACATACATATGTCCTTTCGAGACAGGACAACAAACAGTCCTAGAACGCATCCGTTGGACTAACAGACCAAGAGTATATACTTACGTTTCCCAAGTTTCATCACATCTCCACTAGTGTCTGTCCTTAAGTTGGTTATTATTAAAACACAAAAATCCTCATCTTTAGAGTTTGTGTATCCTGCCGGACTTAAATCCACAAAACAAACCCAAGACCCCGCAGGTCTAAATCCACAAATCTCATCTGCCGGTTCATAGGACTCCCACTCAACTCCTAGAGAAAACACAACTCATAAATCAAGACCAAAATTTTCAATAAAACTCACAAATCCATCGTCAAAACGATTATATGAAGAAACTTCTTAAATCAACAAAAATCCAAATCTTATATAAAATTATAGAATCCAAATAAATATTAAATCTATTAAATAACCGAAAATCTTTTTTTTTTTAAGTTGTAGAATATCATAAGACGTCAATTCCTTTGAAAACACGTATAACTCAAATAAGGTCCAAAAGAATACATTTAAAGCTCCAATGTAAATTTCTGTAAATCATTTTTAATCTGTAAAAAACGTCTTTTAAAACAATATAATACTGAAGGAACAATCATTCAAAAGAAGCGTCAGAAAACTCAAGAAAACATCAGTTAGAGCAGTAGCAATCGACTTCATAGGGTGGTCGGTCGACTGTCCCGCGTGAAATTCAAACTCAAGAAATCCATCAAACAGAGCAGTGGCAGTCGACTGCATAAGGTAGTCGGTCAACAGTCCCACATAAAATCCAAAATTCAAGGAATACATCAATCAGAGCAGTGACAGTCGACTACATAAGGTAGCCAGTCGACTGTCCCACAGAAAATCCGAAACTCAAAAAATGCTTCAGCCAAGGCATCGACAGTCGACTGTCGACATTGGTCGGTCGACTGTCGAACCTGTCGAACCTACAGACTGCAGTTAAGGTTCTGTGCATGTTTAACTGATATATCATTTTACTTCATAAAAACACAAACTTGTAAATACTAAATTCCTGAGATGGTCCATTATGACTTTTATAACATATAAGAGTTACTAAAACGCATCAAAACATATCACGATCTTGAAATAGAAATTTTTCACAAAAATCTTTCAAAACAACAACCTATATATGTACATGTTCAAAATAGGGATTTAGGCAACAATCTTAGTATCAGAATTCACCAAATAGAAATTGGGTATATTTCAAAACCATCTTTATATCAAACCATCGAAATTCAATCAAAACTCCATCAAAACTCATAAAAACCCTCAAAGCAGTGGATTGAGAATGTGAAGGTGTGTGTATATGTGTTTGTGTAATTATGCATCAATTAATCATTGTGAATCCATTGTATATATGTAGTATATTGTTCCAAACAACCTCAGTGTCAAACAACCCAGATCCAAATCAAGATTTTCACAAAAATGCATCAAAACAACCTTCGGCCTGCACACTACAGACCCGAAGGCAAAACCCCTCTCTTTACATCAAAACTTAATCTTTTGATCCAACAAATCCTCTATAACTTGTTATACACATACCCAATCACTTACATCAATTACTCATGAACATGTACACTCCCAACATGCAAATAATCAAATTTTTAACTATCGAAACATCCATAACAAAACCACATATGCCTACACACAGTAGGGTTCATCTTTAATCAAATTTTTGTTTAATTTTATGCAATTATCAACGTACAATCTTCTTATAACCATCAAAACAGCAAGTATATGAAGGAAAATGACCTACTCATGATTTCTATTAGATTCTTAACAAATCTCAAGCCATCTCTATGTAATTTAATTCATCAAAGCATAGGTTTCATGAAAAGATTCATTTTTTATTTCATCTACTCATCAAAATGCATTATATCTTCATCCAACCCTAATATATTTTCTAATAGACAAATCATCACATACAACATGTATAGAACAAAAGAAAAACAAAACATGTCACTCACCTTTATGAAGAATCAACCGAAAAGAAATAAAGAATAAGAGAAATCCTCCTCCGCAAGAAAAAGCCAAGATCTCGCTTGAAAACTCCAAGAAAATAGCAATGATAAAAATCCTTGTGTAGCACAGCAAGAGACGGCTGCACCCATTCTTTTATAGGCCGGCATATTTGGTCTAGGGTTTTGTAAATAGATTTGCAAAATACCTCTTTTAAATATATCCTTCTATCTATAAATCTTTATACTTGGAAACCAAATAAAACCAACTTAATTGAGTTTTAAAAACAAAGCGAACACTTTATAACCAGCCGGCACTGTTTGAAAAACCCATAAAACAAATTTACACTTTTACCCCCTCTAAATGGCAAATTTGCAAAAAGATCATTTTTTATCAAAACTTGCAAAATAAACCAAATTCATTAAAACAAAAAGTAAACTCTTTTTCTCTGAGTTGACTAGGCATCATACCCAGCCCAAAAATCCGAAAATCTGAAGTTTTTACTCCAAGTGGTAATTTTGCACAAAAATCCCTCTTTTTGTAATATTTGCAAATAGGTCCAATAAATATCAGAAAAATCCAGAAAATTCACAAATAATATTTAATAATAAATAATGATTTTCCAAAAAATAATTTTTGAATTTGAACTTCCCAATAAAATATTTGCACGTGTTTTGCACGTGTAAAAAGATAAATCTTCAGAAAAATATTTATTAAATCACCAAAAATCATTTTAATTCATTTATAAATCGTAAAAACATTATTTAAAAATCTGGGGTATCACAACAACCTTACTCAATACAAGAAGAAAAATCACAGTAACAGTAAACAAAAAAAGTTTAGTAATAAATAAAATGTTGTGTAAATGAATCCATTAAGAGCAACAAAATATACATTACACATACTAACAGAATTTGTCTACGAAGGATAGAAATCAATAAACTATCATAGTTTAATAGACACTGGAGAATACACCAGCTTATGTCGTGAAAATATACTACCATGGAAACAAGACGGATATAATAAAAAGGCAATAACTAGATTAACTGTAACCCTTCATACTTGATAGGTATCAACAAAATATTACTATACAAATAGGAAATTATGTACTAAAAATACCAATAATATACCTGTTTGATGATATAAATAATGATTTACTATCAGAAAATGACTTTTTCCAACAATATTAACGTATAACTATATCACATTAATCGGTTATATTTACAGCACTTTGTCAACACCAAGCAATAGTAATTAGAATAACACAGACTTATTCTAGAATAGACTTACCACATATCAGAGTTTCATCAGCACAGTGTGGTGAATACCAATATTTACCAAATAAAACTAGAATACAACAAGTACAAGTAACAATTACACAAGAAATTTTATTAAAACAACTAGAAGATCATTGTGGAAAAGACCCTTTAGCAAAATGACACTTAAGTAAACCCACAGCTTATATAGAACTAATAGATAAGAACAAAATAATAAAAATTAAACCTATTAGACATACTTCAACAGATTTAGAAGAATTTAAAATATATATAAAGGAACTAATGGAAAACTGTTACATAAGAAAATTACAAAGTCCACATTCATTTCCAACATTCATAGTAAGAAAATATTTAGAAGAAAAAAGAGGAAAATCTAGTAGTAAATTATAAGGAATTAAATAAAAATACTAAAAGATTTGGATATCAACTACCAGATATGTAGATACTACTAAATACAGCAAGAATAAGAAAAATATTTTGTAATTGATTGCAAATCAGGATTTTACCACGTAAAACTAATAGAGAGTCAAAATAGTTAACACCATTTAGTACACCACAAGAATTTTATGAATGGAACGTATTACCATTTGGATATAAAAACAATCCATAGATATTTCAAGAATATATGGAAAAGATATTTGAGAAATACAATAATTTTATACTAGTATATGTAGATGATATTCTAATAGGATCCAAAACTGAAGAACGACATAAATAGCATTTACTAAAATTCATAAAAATAGTAAAAAATACAGGTATTATACTATCAAAAAATAAAATGAAATTGTTCAAAACCGAGATAGATTCTTAGGAAGAAAATTATCACATGAAGGAATAGAACTACAGCCACATATAGCAGAAAAAATAAAGACATTTTCTATTGTCCTAAAAGAAAAAAAGAGAAGTACAAGTCATAATTGGACTACTAAATCAAATAAGAGGATACATACCGTGTTTATCAGCAAAAATAAATTGGTTACAACAAAAACTTAAAAGGTTTAAGAAATGTGAATGGACCATAGAGAATGAAGAAAAACTTAAAATATTAAAACAACAAACTTCATAATTAAATAAGCCAAGAATAGTTGTTAAAAAAATGTTCATGAATAATAAAAACAGATGCATGTGAAGATTATTGGGGAGCACTATTAAAATTTATTGAATTAGGTGAAAAAGATGAAAGTCTAGCCAGATATATTGGTGGATCACTAACACAAACCCAACTAAAGTAGCGCATAAATGAAAAGGAAATATTAGCAATCTTAAAAGATATAAAAAAGTTTGAATTATTCATGACACATTACAGTAAGAACAAATAATACACAAACAAAGAGTTTGATTAATAAAATAATAGACCCAACTATAGCAAATAAAGGATTGATAAGATGGCAAATGAAGTTAGCACATTATGACTTCTCAATAGAAAATATAAAAGTAAAAGGTAACATTCTATCAGATTTCTTATCAATAAACTATTTTCTTTTACAAGATGGAAAATAGAGTCCAGCAAATAGAACATGATATAGTATTTCTAAAGGAGACCGTGGAACAATTGAAAGGAGCATTTAACCAATTAGCATTGCAAATATGTGGACTTCAGAGTATATTTTACCACCATATAAATGCAGAACACATTGAGAAAATGAGTGAATTGAGTGAACCTATTAACCCACAAAATAAAAGTGAAATAAAAAAAATGGGCACACAAGAGGGAAGCTGCACATCCATACAACCAACTACCTACAAAGAGAGTATACTCCCAAATCCTCCAAAATATTCCAAGAAGGGTTTATTTTTACAATATATTGAGAAATTATTCCAGACCACGCATGTCAATCAATTTATCAAAACTATTTCGCAGCAACATATGAACAAAGTGATTATACTACTAGGATCAAATCCAAAGATAGTAAGAGTATTATTCGAAAGAGGGCTTATTCACTGTATATATCCATTCAAAGAATGCGAAGAACTTAGTCAACTACCAAGAGGAATATATAAATCCTCTAAAAGTTATTTTGGTCTTACATAGGCCTCTAAAATATATGTCCGGGTATTTTCAGCTATTCCAGAATTCCTGGAAGATGACGAAGAACTACCCGTTGAGCATATTATAAAGATAGGGATGACTACACAAGTCTTGTTTGGAGCAACTAACATCATACCATATAAAAATAAAGAATTTTAAAAACTAATCCGAGAAAGAAAAGCAATGGGATTTAGAACAATGTATTGTGAACTGAAAGATATACAAAATAGAGACAATAACATATGGATCTATGATAGCCCTGACATACAAAAAATAATGATTTACAGCATAGAAAATATTAAACAAGCACAGTCAAAGAAAGAAGTATTTGGCAGCTGATAAGGAGTCTTGACAATTATAAAAGAGATAACTGTCCACTACTATAGTTGATGAGGATGGAACCACAGCACAAATACGGACAATGCGGAAAATAACAAGATAAGGATGAGGACGAGTTATTTTTTATTTGAAGCACGTGGAGATGCTGGCTAGAAAAGAATATCAATAAAACGTAAACAGTGACGTATTAGACTCAATTATTACCTATGATGTAAGTAGTGATGTAATCAGAACAGTAATTGTAACTGATGTAAAGCCATCTTTTCCTCTATAAAAGGAGACGATGAGTAAGGGAGAAGAGGAGATATCAAAGAAGGAGAAATCCCATATAATCTTGTAAGCAGAGTTTGTTTTTAAGAAGTCTGGAATCAATAAAGAATATCTTTCTTGTTAAGCTTTTGTACAATATAAGGTATTAATAATTAGTCTCTTACCCTCAGAGAGAGTTTTGTAAGGCTCTGTCTGAAGGATCTTGCAAAAAGACCCATTTGTAATATTCTATAGTTAAACTGTACACCTAGTAGCAGGGAACGAGCTATGTTGTAGTTGCCTGTATCAAAGTGCCACTAGTTGTTCCAGACATATCTCTTGGATAAAACTTTCTTGAAAAGCATAGTATTCCTGAGATGGGAGGAACGTAAAAGGAGCACTGAAATCAGGGTGCATACCGGGGGTATTTTATCCACTGGCAGTAACTGGTACAGAGCAGCTCAAAGAGATTTAACTAGGTCGGAAGCATGATGGACCATTTTATTTTGATTTTTATAGTATCCTTAGAAATATCTCCCCACTCCTGATTTCATACTTGTTGTTTTAAATAAAAAAATTGCTAAAAAGAATAATGGATAATAATAGTTTCAGTCTTGTCTCAAAAATTTATGAAATAATGACTAACTATCAAGGAAGTGATCGAATATTAGTTTTTTTATGTTTATTATCCTTGTAGAGTAATAAACATGTATGACTTTTATGAATTCTATCACGCCCCACTTCCCGTTGTACGGAAACACGGACACGTAACCGAGGCCTAGCGGATGATATAAGTATGCCAACTCACATCATCCATAAGCTGTACAATGCCAGTAAGCTCAACAATACAATAACAATCACAGGAACAAGAATATAATGCGATAACCAAATCTAAGATACAAGAACTTATAGAATAGCCAGAGAATATGCAATACGATAACAGTATGTCAAGATCCTCAGTGACGCATCATCAGTCACTGTATAAACAATAACTCAAAAGAAATATGGAGACTACCCGTTAGAGCAAGCTTCGGGCGACAAGTAGTAGCAAGCAGTTAAGGAAATAAAGACTATATAACAATAATAAAAAATTGGAACAATATTAGAGTCAATAAATGATAAACGATAACAAGATCAACAGTCAATAATCAATGGTACGATGGTCGATAAATAGTAGTCAATAATCAATAAACAATAGTCAATAACAAGAACAATACTCGATAGTCAATAACCAATAAACAATAGTCGATACACAATGCTCAATAATCAATAATCAATAAACAATAACCAATAATCGATGTTCAGTGTCAATCTTTAGGTTTATCCATCTTTTATCAACCCTAACTAATGCACGCAATCCTGCATCTCATACCACAGGTTCGGGTGCATACAATCAAGTGAACGTTTAGAGTATAGTGGTGAATTCTACTGGTTCCTGTACTCGAGTCTTGCAGTATCAATGACCAATGACTGATAACCGATGACCGATGACCGATGACCAATGACCAATGACCGATGACCAATATACGATGAATCGAGATACTGTAGTTAATAATCCGCAATCAATTGATAAAATAATAACATGTCAATATGAGAAACACAGGTCCCCCTTCCAAGTACACTCTCCTATATTGTCCCCTACTAGGCCTTTTTCTCATTACCCTGGCTTGTTATACTTTTTATAATAATTAAACATGAACATGCAACAATGAGAATGGGTATCAAGACAGGATTAAGAAAGTATCACGGGCTATGCAATGCATGATATGTAAATTTAATTAACTAAATGCATGAAATAAATACATTTACAATCAAGGACATGAAGTTACAATTCTGGACAGTAATACATTGTTGTACAAAAATTCACTTTTCCGTTGCTACAGAAATGCAAATCAGGTACCATCAAAGGTTCCAGAAAGTAGACTCCGTCCCAGTTCCAACTCATACTCACAAGGTACATTATAGTTACAGAAGCTAGGTCGATCAATAAATTCTTTACAGGTTTCGTGCATAGTCTCGGTTCTGGAAATCATAACATGTCAGTACTAAAATATTGATAACTTCCAATCCATAAATCGAATTGAGAATCTGCAAGATATTCTAGAAACTAAACAAAGTGTGCTACAATTGTCATGTACAAGGTTTTAAGTTTTGATGTCAGGAACCAGGTCGAAACCTCAGTACAAAGTCAAGCAACTGACATGGCAGCAAGGTTAAATGTTCAATAATGCGGTAAATTTACTGTTCAAGTTTTATATCAATGACACGATAAGACTACAACGAATCAAAAAAAACATGATGTGATAAAGAAACTAACAAATCAATAATGAATCCGTAATGAAATTTAATTAGTTACGATGCTCAATTCAATTACTACTTGCCGGAGTTCAATGAATGTTTCCTTGAACTAGAACAATAAAAATGAATTCAAGGGACGCTTGCCTGTTAGATGACGATTCCGAATATGAATGAATAACGGGAATTAGAGTCCTGACTGTGCAGCACATGCAACTACGTACACCGCAAAAGCACATGCAAACCACGAAGTGGTGGCGACACGTGCAAGGGAAGGAACACAACAACAGCATAGGAAATAGCAATGCAGCAAAAACAGCAATGCCCAACGGCAAGAGCGACAGCAGCTACCATGGCTCGAGCACGGCAGCGATAGTGCAACACAGCAGCGAGGAGACTTCGGGTTTGCACTGCGATGGACAAGGACAGCGAGGGAGGTCGCAGTGGTCGGCAATGGTGGGAGGCGCGACAGTTAACGGTGGTGCTCAGAGGTCGAGGCAGCAATGGTGAGGTGAAGCTGCAGCAAGGGGAAGTCGCAGGTAGTCAGAGCGGTGGAGCAGGGGAAGTGCGAGTGGACAGGTCGAGTGTCAGGGGTGGAGAAGACGGTGGCGAAGGCAAGGGAGTTGGAGACGGCAGTCGATGACTGGAGGTGGGTTGCTCGAGGCCGATTCGCAAGGTCGGCAGGAGTGGGCTCGACGAGTTGCAGGCGACAATGAGGAGGCAGCGAGGCGAGCATCGAGGGTGGGTGAAGCAATGGGTTTGGACGACGAGGGGAAGCTCCGATGGGTTCTGCGGTGGTGATGATGATGACAGGGAGGGAGAGCGGTGTGAAGCAGGGCAACAGAGGTGAGGTTGATGGTGGTTGATTTGGTGGTCTCGAGCGAGGACGCGAGCGATGGTGGATGGGTCAACTAGAGGAAGGAAGGGCAACAGGCTACGGGGCTCGGGGGCAAGGCGGCGACGGGGTGCTCGAGGTGGTGGCAATTGGAAATGGTGCTTCGGGTTGGTGGCTGCAGCGAAAATGAAAAAGAAGAGGAAGGAGGGAGAGAGTCGGGGAGAGAGAAATAGTGGGGGAGAGACAGTCGGGGAGGTTATTATAATAATATAATATAATATAATGGATCTTAATTAGGGGTTTAGTTGAGATAATGGGGGTGTGGGGTTACCGGATCAAATCATGGGGAATAATGAGATAATGGGGACCAGTTATGGAGATGAAGGGATCTGGTTGGGTTTTGGGTAGTGGGTTTTTAAATGTGGGTTTGGATTAGGATCCAATAGGATTTGTTTATGGTTAAAAGTGTGGGCTTGGATTAATAGACTTGGGATTTAGGTTTGGGCTAAAATTTGGCTTTTAGAAGAATAATAATAATACAATCAAACTGCTTTGGGCTTTCAATATAATGAAGAAATAAACAATTATAGGGTGGGCTTTAGGCTCACAAAATAAATAGAATTGGGCTTGGATGTTTGCAAATAAATCAAATAATCAGTCAAACAATTTTATCGACTGGATTCGGATTTGGATTCAAACAAAATAATCGAATATTGAGATGATGGGTTCAAGAGAACAACAATATACGTATATATATATATATATATATATATATATATATATATATATATATATATATATATATATATATATATATATTCCAGATAATTTGGAATACAAGAATTAAAGAAGAGACAAGAAATACGGGTAAAAATTCGTACAATCAGGAACGGGGGTTACAAGTTCAAATTATTTTTCTTTAACGTACAGTGATTAATAATTATAATAATAAATCAAATAAATCCTCGAGAAACTAGCAATATAAATGTCCAAATAATTGATGACCTAACTTTTTATGAATGTTCTCTATTATTTTATGAAAATTGAGAATTTGGTAGTTATGTCTAGGAGTCCTACAACGGCATCTAGTAATTTTTAAAAGAAAATTAATAGATAGAGGAAGAAAATGAACATATGGAAGAACCTGAAGAACCCACATATGATAGTGATGGTGATAGTGAAGTATCAGAAATAAAATTAGAAACTATGAGAAATTTTGAAGTTATGCTTGATTACTTTAATATTTTGTAGATTGATAATGCATGTTATTTTTAAGAATATTATTTTACAGAAGGATATCATCTTTGAAGTGTTTTGATACTCTGTTTATTTCTTGCTACAGGTGATTTTACGCTTCGCATCTAGTTGGTATTAGAGCCTTGTTATTAAGCAACTCTTACCTAGTTTTCTGAAAATATTTAGTACAATTTAAGTAGTTAAAAAATTGACTAAATAAGATAAATAGAAAATATTACAAAAACAAATTTTAAATTTGCAAAAAGGTCACACATCCTATACAAAATATTATAGGATAGAAAATATAGAATATTGTTTAGAAACTATCCCTTAGTTACAAATTGTTTGATCATTGTCTCTTTCTTGCAAATAATTTTAAAAACTATCCTATAAAAATAATTAGCTCTATTTTCTGAGAAAAATCTATCATTAACCTTAAGAGCATCTCCAATCGTTTGCTTTTTTGCTATTTTGTTATTTTGGCAAAATAGCGCTGCAATCGTTTGCTATTTTGCCAAATTTTAGCAACGAGGAAAGTAGCGTCTCAAATTTGATAAACGAATCTGGCAATTGCTAAATATAGCATATGATACATCATGTTCCGTCTCATAATTTTCTTTATTTTTTAAGGAGATCGGACGGAACAACATGTTTCTTCCAATAATTTTTTAATATTTTTTTATTGTTTTAACGATCGGACGGAACAATATGTTTTGTTAAAAAAAAAGACATCAGACAAGATAAGTTGTCCTGTCTGAAACCGAAAATTTATTGGACGGGACAACATGTCTCGTTCTACCAAAGCCCACTAAATCTCCAAATAATCCTACTTAATCATGGTTTAAGACCTTCATTAATTGAATAATTTTTAATAATTAATTACCATTTAATGCTTAATTAAATTATTTTAAACATTAAAAAAATCATACGGAATAACTTGTTCCAACTAATTAAATTTTTTTTTTTCTTTTTCATATTATAGCAAAATACGACGGCAATAAAATTCTCATTTAGCCAATTTGCCAAAATAGCTAAAACAATTGGATCATCCAACAGCTATAAATTCCTTCCTTTAGGTAAAATTAAAAGTGAGGGCATTCTCGTCAATCCACAAAATAAATCGTTTCAGAGAATTGGCGTCAGTCAGATCGTGACAGCTGCAAAAGTGGAAGATCGGAATCATCGCTAACAAGTCCTCTCAGCCTATCCTATTGGTTGCTCATTCCCTCTTGAATGATATTTTGACACGTGTCCAAGTCCAATATCGGTGGTCCAAGCTAACCACAGCCGTCCAGCAAGGGCGTCAAGATCGGACGGAAAAAGCAGGGGCATATAGGGAATAAAGAAGTTTCCTAGGTTTTGCTACTTTGGTGTTGTTGCGTGTGAGTAGTTGATGACAAGACCTTGGGTCTTCAATCTTCATATATTTAGTTATTCACTATTTTTAATGGGACAGTTGAACTTTGTAAGAGCATCCACAGTCGTTGAAGTCAAATTTTGGATAAATAGCAATTGAGAAATAGGAAAAAAAGAATGTTGCTGCAGTCGTTCAAAGCTATTTTCGATTGGTCGTTTGTTTTTGTTTAAACGACGGAAGATTATCTACCGTCAATCTCCTACGACGGTATATAATAGGCCGTCCGTTGATATTGTTTTTTTTTTTTTTTTTTTTTTAAAAAAACCCAACGACGGAAAAAAATCGACCGTTAATCTCCGCAAACGGCATATTATACACCGTCGGCGGACTGGTGTTTAATTTTTTATTTTTTTTAAAAAAAAAAACCCAACAACGGCATATAATGCACCGTTAATCTCCTCACACGGTATATAATACACCGTCGGTTGACCGTGTTTTAATTTTTTTTTTTTTTTTTTTTTAAAAAAACCCAACACACGGCACATAATGAACCGTTAATTAGATGCCACGGTATATAATGTTGCGTTAGTTGACCGTCGGTTGACCGTGTTTTAATTTTTTTTTTTTTTTTTTAAAAAAACCCAACACACGGCACATAATGTACCGTTAATTAGATGAGAAGGATTATAATGTTCCGTGGCATTGACTGGTGGTTGACCAGGTCACCACCAGCATTTAAATTTTTTATTTTTTTTTTTATTTTATTTTTTTTTATAAAGCACTAGAAGACAAATAAAAAAATAAAAAAATAAAAAAAAAAGGAAAAATTCCTCACACGGTAAATATTCCACCGTGTGACAACTTTGACGCTACATTATCTACCGTCCCATTTTAGGTTGTTTAAATTGTTTTTTTTTTTTTTTAAGCACTAGAAGACAAAAAAAAAAAAAAGGAAAAATTCCTGGACGGAATATAATCCACCTTCTAGTGAGATTGACGCAACATTATCCACCGTCGGTTGACTGTTTTTTTTTTTCCCCCTTTTTCAAAAGCTTCTTAATCATTGGGTTCAGTATTTTTGTACGGGACGGAAGATTATCTTCCGTTAATTAGATCGGACGGCATATTATCTTGCGTTAGCTATATTTTGCATTTGGCCATTTCGCCTGCTATATTTGGCACGCAACTGTTCATCGTACACCCAAATTTTGGGTATTTGGACAACGAATGCAGCTCGGTTTTTTCTATTTTTTCCAAATTTTGGGTATATAGCAAACGACTGTGGATGCTCTAATCAACTAAGTATTAATTTTGAGTAATGCTAGAGCCACTACCAATTTCACTACATTTCTCTTCACTATCTTAGGTGGCACACTCCAATAGGTAGGGGATGATAGAGTAGGTGGGAGAACTCTCCAATAGGAGTATGCCACCTAAGGTAGTGAAGAAAATGGTAGTGAAATTGGTAGTGGCTAAAGCATTACTCATTAATTTTATAACCAAATAAATTCGTGTAATACTATCCAAACTATATCTAATAAATATAAGTGTACACCGCACGTATAATTCAAATTAAAATATTTAAATATAAATTATTTCTTTTCTTATTTGATATATATATATTCATTTAATTTGATGAATATACTTTTTATAAACGTGCATCACACGTGTATTATACGAGTTTTTAGTAAATTTGAGAAATCCCCACCATATTTTATTAATAACAACATATCTATATAATAAATTACAAAGAAAGCTATCAAGTGGCTCACAATCAATTCCCCCAGAATCAAAGACCCATATCAAACCTCACAAAACACATTTTTCCTCCAAAATTTCAAACCCAAAAACCAAAATTTTCCCCCTTAAAAACTCATTACTTTATTACTATCTATCTCTTCTCTCTTTCTCTCTCTCTCTATCTCACTATCCCATTCTTTCTTTATTTACTTAGAAATTTAGATTTTAAGATTTCGGTTTTGTAAATTTTCGGAATTTTTAATAACAAATATCTCTTTAACAATTAAATTTTATTATTTTTCACACTTAAAGTTCTAAGAAGTTAGATTTCATACTCCCATTTATAATTATTTTGCAACATATACTAATGGAAACATAGACTTTTATTTATAACTAATTATTGTCATACTATTCAAACTTGAGCTACATAATTATTGTTATACTGTTTACATGGCTTTTCGTGTTTTGTATCGTTCCGAAGACGTGCCGTAGGCACATGCCCACGGGCAAATCTAGTGATGAAACAAATTACAACAGAAACAATTTTTTTAAAAGAGGAATATTGGAAAACAAAAATTACAGTAGCCCTAAATCACAGTTGACTTGTTTCTCCTCAAGTTAGAGATTGTGCTTGTATGCATACACTGAACATAAGAGATGAAGCACATATAGGTGTATCGTATATGTTTTTTTTATGGAAAAGGTGGAATATGGCCACTTTGTTTCATTAATAAGAAATTAACCAAACAAATCCAGTGTACTGGTTCAAATTACAGACTACAGGCAGAAAAATAGAACATGAAGCAATGTAACCAGTACATACAATCAGTGCTCACTCTAACACCCTTATAGGGTGAGCCAAAAAAACTAAAACTAGGTCGAATCAGCCACTGCTTGTCCCCGACCTCCACCACTAATGTACTGGACTCCATCTTGGGTTCAGTCACGAAGCGAGGACCATCTAATTGTATGTACGTCAAGTAAGCTTCGTGCACCGCCTCCACAGCACACGCACACGCACACCCACCTGAAGCGAACACGCGGGATTTGGATGTTCGCCGCTCCCATCCTTCTCCTCCCCACCTCCCACAACCTTGCAAAACTACTCACACTCTGCCCAATCGAAGTCACAACCAAAGGAGAGTCGTGGAGAGGACACCTTCACATCTCTCACACTTTAGCTCTCACAAGCAATTTCTCACCAAGCAAAATTCTCACTCACCCTAATCATGGACACAGTTAAAGAGAGCCATGAAGATGATATCTTCACCTCTCTCACGCTTTTACTCGCTCAAAGTGATTTCTCACAAACACAAACAGACACCTGCAAAGAGTAATGAGAAGCAACATCTTCACTCTCTCATTTTCTCACACTCTCTCCCACGTAAAACCCGAACCAAATCCCAACTAACTAAAGAATCACCTTCACCTCTTGCCCCTGTGGGCGGTGGACATTGTAAATTTCAGGTTCAATGATGAGGGCATAGTGGCGGTGCTGTTGCACAGCCTATGGCAGTTGATTAAAGGAGGTTGAATTCAGGGTGTGACTCCCTACTGCCGACCGAAAACACATACATCTCCAACTCTACATCTACCATCAGCGCACCTCATGGGGGGATCCCGTCTGATATGGCTAAAGATGGGGTTAAATCGGAACCGTCCAGATTGGGAACGAATCTTGAAGCTCAGGGGTAAAACGGTAATTTCGCATATAGATGGACCCGAAGCGGGCACTGGATCTTCCCTTCACAGATTCAATAACCCGCGAAACGGATCCACTCCAGCTGGGTACGGGTCCCGACCCAAGACAAACCCAGACCAGCAAGAGGAGATCAGGGTCACTGATTTGACTAAATCAACGGGCCTGATTTGCAGTCATCCTCTCACCGGGAATCAGGGATCAGTTTCCTAAACTAATTATGAGGATTTTACTCCTAACGGTTTCACAGAAAATCAGGTCCCTAATCAGACTCCCATGGCGACTATAAATACCTCCTACCTACCACTGTGACCAGGTAATCACTCTTTTGACAACTTAAGCTCTTTCTTAATCATCACTGGTTACTGACAAGAGCGTCGGAGGGTGCGTCGCAAGAATCATCCCCGGTGTATCGCACTTCCCTGCAGATGAGCGGCAGGAGTCAGCAACCCAATTCTGACGAACAGGCTTGGATCCGCTATTCAGATTTTTCCACGAACTCACAAATCTCATCTGTTTACCCCCACACCAGAATCAGCGGTAACAGATTGGCGCCGTCTGTGGGAAACCATACGAATAGCAGCCTCTCCTCTTCCCGTCGACTAGCTCTTCTCCAGACATGCCTCCCAGAAAGGTCAGGTCTAGGGGGTCCAACCGTGGACCCAACCCCACCGATCAACAAGAAGAAGTCCCCGTGCATCCTGCTCCGCAGCCCGAACAACTTCCTCCCCGGTCCAAGACCATTTCCAACAGGGCCAGCCCCCTCTTCTGAATCAACAACCCCCTAATGGTCCCACTGGTCAAAACCAGCAGAGGCAGAAGCAACCTCTCCACCCAGACCATGTGTCAGTACACAATGCCTCCTCGGATTCTATGGCCTCCCATAACCCCGAGCTTCCGACCTCCGCAACACCGTTCTAAATCGGCAGAAGGATGAGGACCTGCGCAACCGCCTAGATGAGAAGTGGGCCCGAGAGGGAGTCTCCCGCCAACATCAAGGTGAGCAATCTCCTCATCGCCGAGATGGCAGGAGGTCTCCGGATCGAAGGGGATGGGGGGAATCTCCCGAGCATCGTAGGAGGAGGCCACATTCCCCTGCTGGTAGACATCATCCGAGAAACGATGAGGCACCCATCACTCGTGCCGAGTTCCAACAATTCCAGGCAACGGTGTTGCAGGCCCTCAACCTTCGCCACAACAACAATAATGCCCAAAGGGTTCCAACACCCCCACGGGTCCCAAGTTCTCGCCACCGATCCATAAGTCCTCCCCCGGCTCCTAGTCACCAGCAACACCCTCATAGTCCTCGCCGATCCCAGGACTATCGATGCCATAGTCCCCGCCCCCCTTCCTATGAAGACGAGTCCAGGGGATCGTTTGACTACCACTGGAGGGACGATGTCCTCTACCGTCGTCTCCACGAGATGGAGAGTCGCATCGGTCGAATGGACAAGGAGGAGGAGTCGAGAGGAAGGACCGTCCGCCCCAGCAGACCCCCCTTCTCTCGGACTATCATGGAGGCTCCCATCCCGAGGGGTTTCAAGCCTCCGCAGTTTGAAACGTACTCAGGGGAGTCGGACCCTGTTGATCATGTCGAGAGCTTCAAGACCTTGATGCTAATCCACCAAGCTTCCGACGTCATGCTTTGCAAAACCTTCCCCGCCACTCTCAAGGGTTCGGCGCGAGAATGGTACTCCCGGCTCGCTCCCTCTTCCATCTTCTCTTTTGAGCAGTTCGAAACGCTCTTCATAACCCACTTTGTGAGCAGCAGACGAATGGAGAAGACCAGCCTCTCTCTACTCCACCTCCGACATGAGAGGGGAGAGAAGTTGAGGGACTGTGTGAGGAGGTTTACTGCGGAGGTCAGGTCCATTGCCTCCCTCAACCAGTCAGTGGCGACCGTCGCATTCCAATCCAACGTCCTCAACTCTAACCTTCGGTCGTCCCTCGCCAAAAAGCCCCCGCACAACTTTGCCGACCTTCTCCTTAGATGCGAAAAATATATTCGGGCGGAGGAAGCCGAGTGCTTCCCGGGATTCGGAGGATCCGCTTCCGGGTCGAAGAGAAAGACAACGGAAGAGGAAGGGGCCAAGAAGCTACAGAAGGATAATAGCGGTCAGCGTCGTCCTCCTCCCAGGTTCGAGAAATTTACTCCACTCACTACCAACGTCTCCACCATCCTGATGGAAGTCGAGAAGGAGGGAGTTATACCTCCCGCTCTGAGGATGAACACCCCGACCAAGAGGAGGAACAAGGAGAAGTGGTGTCGTTACCACCGGGATCATGGCCACGACACCAACGACTGCCGGGTGCTGAAGAACGAAATAGAGGCCCTCATCCAGAGGGGGCAGTTGGCTAAGTTTGTGAAGACAAATGATCGGGGAGATCGCACCACTCCTCCGCCTTGGGGGGCTAACAAGCGCTCCGAGCGATGAGATGAAACCCCCGAGTTCGAAGAAGAACGTGTTTTGCACCTTATCCACGGGGGTCTAATGGGGGGCTCTTCCAACTCCTTTCGGAAGGCCTTCGTCCGAGAGGTCAACTCAGTTCACGGCGCCCCTCCCCCCAAAGGCCTCGGCGTCCCAGTAACTTTCTCTGATGAAGACCTCGAGGGGGTCCGAACTCCCCACTGCGACGCACTTGTTATCGACCTCCGCATGACGAACTTCAAAGTGCAGAGGATCCTGGTAGACAACGGGAGCTCCGTGAACATCCTCTTCCTCTCGGCCTTCCGAGGGCTGCAACTATCCAGGGATCGCCTCAAACCGGCCGGCTACATGCTCCACGGGTTCACGGGGGTACCAGTAACTGTCGAAGGGGTTATCACCCTGGACGTAACTGCTGGGAAGACCCCTACCACCCGGACAGAGCCGATGGACTTTATGGTCGTCGATGTCCCGGCTGCATACAACGTCATCTTGGGCCGACCTGGCCTAGCTGCCCTGGAAGCCGTTCCTTCGGCGTACCACCTCAAGATGAAGTTCCCCACCCGGGCGGGAGTGGGAGAAGTCAGAGGCAGCCAAGAGACGGCTCGGAAGTGCTACATGACTTCCACTAGGGGTCCGGTGCTCTCCCTCGAGACTCTAGAGATCCCCGAGTCGAACGTCCGACCCACGTCCGAGCCGGCGGACGAATTGGAAAAAGTGCTCTTCTCGGACGAGGACCCGAGTCGAAAGTTCCTCATCAGCAAGTCCCTGCCGACTGCCCTATGTTCCGACTTGGTGCAGTGCATCCGGAAGAACCGCGACCTATTTACTTGGTCCGCTGCGGATATGCTCAGGATTTCTGAGTAGCTTCTAGTGCACCGCCTCAACGTCGAACCTGGGTGCAGACCGGTTCAGCAGAAAAGGCGTAAATTCGCTCCCGAGCGATAATAAGCCATCAAGGAGGAGGTGGACAAGCTCCTAAAAGCTCGCTTCATACAGGAGGTGAACTACCCCGAGTGGCTCTCCAATGTCGTCATGGTTAAGAAGTCCAATGGTTCCTGGAGGATATGCATCGACTTCACAGACTTGAATAAGGCGTGTCCGAAGGATCCGTTCCCTCTCCCGAATATCGACACTCTCATTGATGCCACCTCAGGCCATGAGCTCCTCAGCTTCATGGACGCCTTCTCCGACTACAACCAGATCCGAATGTTCCCCCCGGACATTCCGAAGACTTCCTTCATTACCGACCAGGGCCTCTACTGTTACAGAGTTATGCCGTTCGGATTGAAGAATGCTGGAGCCACCTACCAGCGCCTCGTCAATAAAGTCTTCCAAAGCCAGATAGGCCGCAACATGGAAGTATACGTCGACGACATGCTTGTGAAGAGCATTTTAGGTACCGACCACGTGGCCGACCTCCAGGAGGCATTCAGCGTACTGAGAAGGCACAACATGAGGCTTAATTCGAACAAGTGTACGTTCGGGGTTTCGTCAGGAAAGTTCCTCGGCTTCATGGTCAGCCAGCGAGGGATCGAAGCAAATCCTGAAAAAATTAAAGCCATACTGGACATGGCCCCACCCCGGAACGTCAAGGAAGTGCAGAAGCTTATGGGTCGCCTCGCCGCTATTGGGCGATTCCTTTCGAAATATGGGGAAAAGTGCCTCCCTTTCTTCAAGCTCTCAGGGGGCCAAGGGTTTCGAGTGGGACAAACTGCAACAGGAGTCGTTCAAACAGCTGAAAGCCTACTTGGTCAATCCTCCCCTGCTAAGCAAGCCCGTTCCAGGGAAAACCCTCTTCATCTACTTAGCTGCTTCCGAGCAGACCCTAAGTGCCGTCTTGGTGAGGGAAGAAGACCGGGCTCAGAGGCCCATTTACTATGTGAGCAAGGTGCTCCGGGATGCCGAGCTTCGCTACCCGAAGGTAGAAAAGATGGCCTACGCCCTGGTTATGGCGGCAAGGAAGCTCCGCCCATACTTTCAGTCCCACTCGGTTGCGGTCCTCACCGACCAACCGCTGAAGCAGGTCCTTCACAAGCCGGAAACCTCAGGCCGGCTTATGAAATGGTCCATCGAGCTGAACCAACACGACATCTCCTACCAGCCCCGGACGGCAATCAAAGCTCAAGCCCTCGCGGACTTCATCGTCGAGACCACCATTTCCGAAGTCAGCCATGTCCCGAACAGACCCCCTATTTGGACGGTTTTTGTGGACGGTTCCTCCTGCAACGAGGAAAGCAGCGCCGGTATCATCCTGACAGGCCCAGATGACTTCGTCCTCCAGTATGCCCTTCGCATGAATTTCAAGGCCTCAAACAACGAAGCGAAGTATGAGGCACTAATCGCTGGCTTCGGACTTGCCCGAAGTGCCGGGGCGCTGCGCCTCCGAATCCATAGTGACTCTCAGCTGGTTGTGAACCAAGTCTTGGGCGATTACGAGGCACGAGACCAACGGATGGCAAAGTACCTCGCCAAAGTCCAAATCCTCATGGCCCGGTTCGAAGAGGCACTCATCCAACGAGTTCCTCGAGAAGAGAATTCACAGGCCGACGCCCTCTCCAAGTTGGCCTCATCCTCCCTCCAAGGTCTCGAGCAGACCGTCTTGATCGAGGTCCTCTTGAAACCGAGTATAGAAGACGAGACCCTCGACTCAGTGGAGTCATTGCCGGTCCTGCTGCAAGATAATTGGATGAAACCGTTAGTGGAATTCCTAAGGGACGGACTCCTCCCCGAGGACCCCAAGGAAGCACGCCGAGTAAGAACCAGGGCCGAGCGGTACATCCTGATCGAGGGGATCTTGTACAAGCGCTCCTTCTCGCAGATAGACGACCGACCGTACCTGAGATGCCTTTCCCCAGAACAGGCCGACTACGCCTTACAGGAGCTCCACGAAGGCATCGGCGGGGCACATTCAGGGTCTAGGTCTTTAGCTCGGAAAGCTCTGAATTACGGATACTTCTGGCCGACGCTCCTCCAAGACGCCGAGCGACACGTTCGGCAATGTGGCTCTTGTCAGAGACATTCCAACATTCGTCGCCTCCCCCAAGCTAACCTTGCCTCCCTATCAAGTCCTATCCCCTTCGCAATGTGGGGGATGGATTTACTAGGGCCATTCCCTCCAGTTCTGGGCCAGTTCAAGTTCTTGGTCGTAGCCATCGACTACTTTTCGAAGTGGATTGAGGCCGAGCCCCTAGCCACTATCACCGAGAACAAGGTGCTTCAATTCTTCTGGAAGAGCGTCATCTGCCGATTCGGCATCCCCCGTGTCCTCGTAACAGACAACGGAACTCAGTTTACTGGGGCCGCGTTCCGAGCTCTATGTGAAGAACTTGCCATCCAACAGCGCTTCTCCTCCGTCTCCCACCCACAGTCGAATGGCTAGGCGGAGAACGCTAACCGGCAGATCCTTTCTGGTATCAAGAAGAGACTGGACAAGTGTTCCAAAGGCCTATGGGTCGACCAACTCCCCAACGTGCTGTGGAACTACCGCACCAACAAACAGACCCCCACAGGAGAGTCCCCGTTCAACCTCACCTATGGGTCCGAGGCAGTGATACCTCTCGAAGTCGGAATACCTTCTCCTCGCCTCGCAGCCTACAACGAGGAACAGAATGCCAGAGACCTCCGGGCAAACTTAGACCTGGTGGACGAACTGAGAGAAAGGGCGTCAATCCGCCAACAGAACTACCGGAGGAGGATCGAATTGGCGTACAATAAGAGAGTCCGACCCACTGATCTCAAAGAGGGGGACTTAGTCCTCAGAAAACTAGCCATCTCCTTCCCCAGTTAGAAGAGCAAACTAGCCCCGAATTGGGAAGGACCTTACAAGATCGCAAGGGTAGTTCGGCCCGGAGCTTATCGTCTGGAAGACCTCGAGGGCAGGGAGATTCCGAGGACCTGGAATGCCGACCACCTTTTAAAATACCAAGAAATCGCCCCGGCGCCTCTCTGAGTATCACAGGGTGTCGAACCGTTCCTCTCCTCTAACTTGTAATTCCTCTCTTAAGTTGTCATATGTAAAAACGGCTCGCCGTCAATTATCAATAAAGAATGCTTTTTCGTACTTATAAAATTGCTTGTGTCTCTCTGCCTTTATTATTTATCCAATCAATGGTTCGGAGTCCAATACCCGGCTCGACTCTACTTCGCAAGCTCGCCCTTAAGCAAGCCAGAAGTAGTTCGCCGCTCGGAATTACTCCCACAATCATTGAACAATCCTAACGATGGTCCCGGAGTCCAACACTTGGCTCGATTCTACTCCGCAAGCTCGCTTCTAAGCGAGCTAGGAGTGGGTTGCCATTCGGAATTGCTCTCACGACCGTTGAACACTAACGATGGTTCCAGAGTCCAACACTTGGTTCGATTCTACTCTGCAAGCTCGCTTCTTAGCGGGCTAGGAGTGGGTCGCCATTCGGAATTGCTCCCATGACCATTGAACTCTAACGATGGTTCCGGAGTCCAACACTTGGTTCGATTCTACTCCGCAAGCTCGCTTCTCAGTGGGCTAGGAGTGGGTCGCCATTCGGAATTGCTCCCACGACCGTTGAACTCTAACGATGGTTCCGGAGTCCAACACTTGGTTCGATTCTACTCCGCAAGCTCGCTTCTCAGCGGGCAAGGAGTGGGTCGCCATTCGGAATTGCTCCCACGACCATTGAACTCTAACGATGGTTCCGGAGTCCGACACTTGGTTCGATTCTACTCCGCAAGCTCACTTCTAAGTGGGCTAGGAGTGGGTCGCCATTCGGAATTGCTCCCACGACCGTTGAACTCTCACGATGATCGGCGAGCCCACCATTGGGTAAGGCTCGACTCATTTCGCAACTTCGCACGAAGAGGAGACCGAAGTGCTGCTCGGCACCACTGGCCGAACGCTCTTGTCGCCGAACCGCGAACGAGTAAGAGGCAGGCTCGGAGCGCGCTACGTCGCTCGAACAGCCGAGCTCCTAGACCTCCGGTCGGCTAACCGAGCAAGTGCCCATCCGAGCCCAAAAACAGAGAAAAGTCACTTTTCCCTCAACATTCGTGTAAGATCTCGATCAGACGGCCCAGATCTTGCCAGCTTCGCTAAACGACAAGATAGCATTTTCTTGGGAACTGAGCCGTCTTGAGATTCGTGCCAAAATCCAACGGCCCAGATCTTGCCAGCGTCGCTAAACGACAAGATAGCGTTTTCTTGGAAACTAAGCCGTCTTGAGATGCGTGCCGAAATCCAACGGCTCAGATCGCGCCACAGTGCCGAACCACGAACGAGAAAGGGGCCAACTCGAGGACCTCGGCGCGATGAACACAGTCACAAGCGAAACGACTACACAAAGCTACAAAGGACATGCAAGTTCGAGAAAGAAATATCATTAATAATTGGGACACGGTACAAAGCGACTCTTCCATACAACAAGGTTACAAGGCCTTAAAGAACAAAAATTACAATGCCGACTCACTACACTTGGTTTTTTTTAAAAAAAATCATCAATATCCCGTTCGGTCGTCAGTTTGGCAACCTCGGCCGCCAGTCCCTCTCCCTCCGTTCGAAGCTCTGCCTCTACAGTCTGCAGGTGACGGATCTCAGAGAGCAGATCGTCCCTTTCGGCTATTATTTTCGACAAATTGTGCCGAACGCACTGGATCCGGAAGACGTTGCTAAAGGCGGTCGGTGAATCTTCATCCTCTCCTATAGGGGTCATCACGGCGATCCTGCTCTCCAGACGCCGGATCTCGACGTCTCGCTGACCTAGGATGAGCTGAAGGTGGTCCCGCTCGCTTCCGGCTCGGCGCAATCCCAGCTCGACTTCATAGAGCCGCTCTCGGCACCTCGCCGAGCACAACCTCGTCACCCCCGAGCCAGCCTCGGTTCGAGCATGGTCATCCGAGCGACTGGGGTCGGCGTCTTGAGTTACCACCACGAGCTGAAAAGAGGAAGAGACGAACAACAAAATTTCAAACATTGCCGAAGTCCAACACTTCAAGAATTTTCAAAACAAACTTTCAGACTTTTATTCAAATAAAGTAGCTCTAAATACAACTAGACCGACGCTACAACAGAGTTTTACAATAACTTAAAGGAGCATAAGACGACTTGTTTAGTGCCTCTTCGGAAGGGGTACGCTTCGGTTCAAGGAAACGCGGGGGCGGCGATGCCTAACCTCCGAGCTCGATTCCAAACCAGCGAAGCGAGATCCCCCTCTGCCGCTAACTCCAACTGTGGCACCGACCGAGGCACCGCTAGACGAGACAGCTACACTACTCTGAGTGTCAGCAGGACTCCGCCTCGCCGCAGGCAAACGAGTTGCAAGTTCGTAAAAAGTAATCCCTCTCTCGCTCTCTTCGCGAGTACACGACGTACTACGAACGTTGGCCCTCTCATGCAGAGGCTTGAGCGACGCGACCTTTTCCTCCAGCTCAATAATCCTATCTCTCAGAGCATCATCCTTTGTCGACATCTTCAAACGAGGAGGTCTTGACGAGCCCGCGACATTAGCACTATCGGTCGCAAGTCGTCGATAATGGGTGACCTCGATCCCCCTGTCTATCGTAATCCTCCTAAGCTTGTCGACCTCGGCTAACAACTTTTGGTGCTCGGATGACAACTTCTCCAACTCGGAAGCTAGCTTCTCTTCTTCCGCCGAGTGTTCTTTCTCTGTTAACTCCAAGTGACGGATCTCGGCCAAGAGCTCGTTATTCTTTTGCTCGACAACGGAAAGCTCCCTACGAAGCCGCTCAATCTCACCTTCGGGATAAGGAGCTTGGGGTTGCTTCCGTAGTTGCTTCAACTCGCGACAATACCCCCTCGCAGCTGCCTTTATCTCCTCCAGCTTCAAGAACATATAAAACCGCCTCTCTCGGCTATGGGAAAGCTCCCGCTTCGTTTTGGTCAACTCCTTACGAAGGTACGAAACCTCCGTGATCGGACCAAACTTCACCTGAAAAGTAGAGATAAATCCGACGCCCAACACTTGGAGAAATTAAACGACTAATCAAACACAAAATCCGGGGCCTAACACTTGGAGAATTTTTGGCCAAACAAAAAGCATTTTCATTCAAAACTCAAAAAGCGTTACAAAAGTGGTGGCCAGTCTGCGGTCAGGCCTTACAAAAAAAAAGAGACCAAAGACGGAACCAAGTCAGGGGTCGACCTTTTTGTCGCTCGAGTCTGCCGACCCCTCGGCCTCGTCCTCGCCCTCGTCCTCGCCCTCGCCCTCGCCCTCGCCCTCGGCCTCTGTCTCGCCCGTGCCTTCTACACCGTCGGCCTGTCCCTCGGGGCTGAGCATTGCCGGGGGAAGCTCCTCCTCTCCCTCCACGGGGTCGTAGAAGTGGTAGGAGGATGTGTCGAACCCCGGGTTCCGAGCGGCGATATGAAGCAAGGCTCGGCCGTACGCGTCCTCCATGTTCTTAAACATGTGCTGCTCGGCCTCTTGCTGGACAGCCTTCTTCGCCTTCGCCACCTTCGATTGGTGCTTGGCCATGATCTTCTCGGTCTTCTTCCGAGCTTTCTCCGCCTCCGACCGAGCTTTCTCTGCCTCTGACCGAGCCTTGGCCAGCTCCTCCTTCAGCTCGGCATTCTCCTTCTCCGAGGCCTCGAGCTTGGCTGCCTCGTCCTTCGACCGCTGAACGGCTTCGGCCAGCTGCGCCTCCAACCCTGCCACTTTGGCACCGCGTTTTGCCGAGAGGAGTTGCTCAGCATCGAGCAGCTTCACAGCTTTTGCACGCTCCGACCTCTTCCGGTCGTACTGCCCCGTCAGCTCTTGTTCTTTGCTTGCGAACTCTTCGAGCAAGAAGTTGAAGTGGCAGAGGGTCTAAAAAGAGAACAAACCGTTAAGGTCCGGACCTAGAAACTTAGAAAATTTCGGAAAAAATGCTTCAAGAAGAAAGTGTTCGGTCCACTTACCGACATCGTGTTCCGAGCAATCTGCATTGTGGCATTCCCGACCTCCCGGGACTTAAGGGCTGCTCGGTCCTTTAGGGTCGGCAGGTGCTTCACCGCCTGCATACAAATATTGTCGTCGCCCAAAAAACCGTCGACCTTCATTACTTGCCAGTTGGGGACGAAGATCTGCTTGTGCCCCTCGGTCAGAATCTTCTCCGCTTCAGTAGTAAGGGGCGGAACTTGGAGGGATAACACCTTGCTTACGTTGAACGCGCCGCTCGACGAGCCTGGAGCATCTGCCTTCGCCGTTGGAATCGGCGCATCTGAGACAGGAGGATCGGAGGCCGCGACCTTCTCCTACTCGGGATCGGCGTCCGGAACAACGACCCCCTGCAGGTCGGCGATCTTCGGGACCGAAGGTATCTTCGGCGCTCGGCCGCCCTGAGGCCCTGTCAAGGGTCTCTTCTTTCTCATCTCCTGCTGTAACACCCCGCAAAATTGAAAATTACAATTTTGCCCCTGGGTGTTACGCACGTATATTTTTGTAATGTTTTTCACTACATATTTTGGATTCGTACTATTTATACATTTTCCGCATTATTTTCAGTCAACTAAAATATAATATTTCAATCCCTGGAATTTACGTGCTTTTTACGTGTTTTGATGCACGTGTTTCCACCACTACGTATAATATTTTCAATAGGTTTAAATTATTTATTTTTATGTATTTAAATCTATTTTATAAAACGAAAATTTATTTTCCCCTTATTTTGATTAAAATGCATTTTTCGATTTTCTGCACGTATGGTGCACGTGCAAATTTTTATTCTCATTTTGCTACTCTCATTTTACTATTTTTAGCATGCATTAGTTTTATTTAGCCTTTCTTTTGATCCATGGACCTATAAACTAAAATGTAGCCCATTGGAGAGGAGCCCACTAGATAATTAAATAAATTAATTAGTAATGAGCCCATGTAGCAAGCCCACTAGATAATTAAATAAATTAATTAGTAATGAGCTCATGTAGCAAGCCCACTATTAAAATCACATTTTTAGTTAAACATGTACTAATACATAACAAGTTACACATATTAGTACACATTTAGAGTTATAGAAATGTGTTCATATTTGTTTATGCATGTGTGCATGCATACACAAATGTATTTGGACCATTTTTTGGGCAAGGGGAGGAGAAGAGTTTGTAGGTTGAGTTAGTGGAGAGTGGGGAGATGAAGAGATGGAGGTTTTAGGAGTTAGGAAAATGTAAGGTTGCATGAATTAATTTGAAGAGTTATTAGGAAGGAATTTTTGCACTTTAAACCCTTCCAAAATCCTATAAATAGAGTCCCATTTCCTACATTTCTCTTGCACCAAAAACAATATCAAAATAAGTGTAAGAAAAAGAAAGAAAGGAAGAAAAAGAAAGAGAGTAAGAAAGTTATTGTGCTTGGAAAGGAGAAATTGCTAGGAGGAGAAGCCTTACTAGGAGCTAGGAATCTTTGGAGCTTGAAGTGGTGTTCTCTTTTCTTTTCAAGCTTCACAAAAGGTGGGTGTCTCCTACTTTCTAATTTTTTTTTGAATGTGCATGTTAATAGAAATGAATGAGTAATATAGAATTTGATTTGATAAAATAGGACAAACCTATGCATTGGATGTAATGAAATATTGCTTTATTGAGTAAACAAACCCAACTTATGTTAATTAGTAATGAGAAAGAAATGTTGATTTGTTTTGTCATGAATTAGTATGCATGAATGAAGATATAATTGATTGTATGAAAAATGTTGGGAATACATTCTTTTGCAAAAATATTTTTTGTAAAGTTAATTGAATACCATAAACTTGTTTTGATTGTTGCCATGCTAGTTGAAAAGAAGAGTGCAACCAAAGGATTAATTCTATGAACCATATTAGAGTGTTTGCAAATTTGTGATTTGTCAAATGTGTGATATGTAGGAGAATTGTTAAAGAATGCTATATTTCGACATATGATTAGAGATATGATGAAAAAGAAAAGAGAAGGAAATAAACTCTTTTTTATGAAGTATGTTGACATATGTCAAAAATACAATTTTTGTATGAAAGGAATTTCTTTGAGACACCCATAATCGATTAAAAAATATGTTTGATTCTTAACACAAATTTTTATTTGTAAGATGTTGGGCATAAACTAGTTTTTTTAGAAAATCATGATTTTAATTTTCGAGTTTGAAAAGAAGTGTAAATTTTGTAAAGAAAGGAAAATCTTTTTTTTTTTAAAAATGAGATATATGCTAAAAATAAGTTTGGACTTGTTGATTACTATTTAAGATTTCCTTTTAGTCCAAAGAGAAGTTTATTCCAATATCCTAAAGGATTAAATTATTGGGTAAACAAGTTTTATTAAAAAGAAACAATTTCAGAAAATTGTGAACAAAAGTATATGAATACAACTTCTAAACAAAAAGCACACTAGGACTTACTGGTTAGTCAATGAGCACCTCTTATAAGAGATCTTGGTTCAAATCTTGATAGCCATCTTTTATTTTTTTTGATTTGGTTTTAATAGAATAAGATATTTTTTTTAGTATGAATAAATTCCTATTATGGTTATAAGATAAAATGGAAGCTATTAGAGATTGTTATGGAAATTTTATTGTCTATTTTAAGAAAGTAAAAATGAGACTTTAAAAAGGGGGCTTTTGATTAAAACTCATACTTTCTTCATATAAAATGAAGTAATAAATATTAAAGTTAATCATAACTTTATTGCATATTTTGAGGAAAATGAAATGGGAAATATTAAGATTGTTTTCTTGTATATTTTGAGATATAAAGAGAGATGAAATTGTGAGTATGAAACTTTGTAGTGAACAAAAACAAAGCATTATTTTTGTGAAGTGATTTTTTTAAGAGAATTATACTTTGATTTTGTTTAAGAAATATTTTAAAGGGAATTGAGATATTGTGATAGTTTGAATTGGTTATAAAATTTCATGTGATGAAATTGTGTTCTTAAAAAGGGAATCCTTTTTGCTTATAAAGACTATGAGTGAATAACTAGATTATGAATAGTGTAAAGACTAAGAAATGATTGCTTTATGGATAAGTGCTAATACAAGACATTAATCATTGTGAATAAGTAGAAGATGAAAATTATATAAGTTTAAGACATGATTAAGAAAGGGTGTGAATACCCATGTTTTCTTGTACATGAAAGTTTATGACATAGAGTTAGTAAGACCTCGATACCGGCATTATTGAAAGAAATATTTGAGATATGATTTGGAGATATGGCCATGGGGCTATCTCGCAGTTGTTGATTAAGTCCGGTAGGAGGTAAAACTAATCCTTTGAATGGAAATTATTCATGTCTTGAACTTAAGAAAATTTAGGCACATAAGTGAAGATGTAGTAAACTTAGGGAAACGTAAGTGGGGTGCTCTATATAGTCGGCGGTGGACTCCAAGACTATAGACCCAGTTGGTGGACTGAGGTTGCCCTGTGGGAGACGGATTATTATATTTTAGTCCGGGACTATGAGGACGGGTCAGCGGTAGACTCCGGGATCTTGAGTAGTCGGACGGATGGATTTTTGTGTTTACCGTCTCCAATGTATATATATATATATACTGGGCTAGAGGGTCACATACGGGACGGTTCGTACGATGTGGAATCTGTTATAACAGCTGGCGGTGGACTCCAAGGCTGGGATTCACATTCGTGGAATAGTCTGAACTTTGTTTTGCTACCGGGTAGTTTTCATGGCGAGGGATCGAGCCCTTTATGGTGGAGTACGTAGGCGCTTGCCCTCGGACCTATGTAGTATGGGATGCATAGAATCCGAATAAGTGTGCATTAGTGTCATCCTAGTGTAGAATTGTGTGCATTAGGCATTAAGGCATGACATACACTTATATTTAGAATAATCACCCTTGACACTTTACTTGTTCATTCAATCTTTTTGTGATTTGTTAAAGTATGAGATCGTTATACTATTCCCGGCATAGAGATGATAGCCGTGTATAACATTTCGTTAGTTGTAAGTAACTGACGAGCCCACAGATTAACATGCAGGTAAAGGATCATTCATGGAGTTATAAAGTGGATATGCTGTTGCTGTTTAGAAGTTAAAGATGTTGCAAATGATGTTAAAGTTATACAAGTTGTATTTCATTGTTGTAATCTTTTAGTCTTCCGCTGTGTAAAAACCAAGTTGTAATTGAACTCTGATGTATTATTGAAAAAGTTTTAAATTTCCTTGTAAAATTGTACGAAGTGAAGTAAAGATCCTGTGAAATCTCGAATTTATCCTTATTTGAAATTCGGGGTGTTACACCTGCTCCCTAGCCACCTTGGCCTTCGCCATCAACGCCCTATAGTCCATCTTAGAAGACTCTGCACAAACCGAATGAAAAAACTTAGAAAAATTTTCAAGAACTTCAAGCAAAAAGTAAAAATACCAGAAGCGTACTGGGGTCGATCGGACTGAGACCCCCTCGGAACAAAGCCTCCTCGGTAATGTCTTTCCAACTTAGCGTCGGCAGGCCGAGGAGTTTCTTGAGGACTTCCGTCTCCTCGTCACTCAGCACCGGCTCCTTCTTCGCTCGCTTGGGCAGGCCTTCCCTCGACCAAGCTATCGGAATTGCCCAGGGTGCGGGAGCTTGGACAATGAAATACTTCTCCTTCCAATGCTTGATCGAGTTCGGGTTCTCGATCAACTTCACGCCTGTCCGCGGCGAAAGGTAGAACCTTTGCTCATTCATGTTCGGCTGACAAGGGCGGTAGAGGCTCCGAAGGAGGAACAGACTTGGCTCGGCGCCGATCTCTTAACACTGAAGAACAAATGCCAAAACGTGCCTCCAAGTGTTCGGCATCAGCTGGGCAGGGCACAGGCCGTACCAATTGAGGACCTCGGCAGTGAACGGATGCAGCGGAAAGCGAAGCCCGGCGGCCAAGGAGTCGACCGGAAAAATGCACGCGTCGGCCGAAGACGACGTGCAGGCTCGGAAACCAGGCCCCGGGAGAAGCAACCCATATTCGGTAGGGATCTGGAATCCAGTCCGGATCCGATGCAAATCAGCCTCCGTAAGAACCGAAATGATATGGTCCACCTCGGACAACTCTCTCGGCTCGTTCTCCTCTATCGACTTGGCGGTGCCCTGGGTCACCTTCTCCAGCATCTCTTCGGAATAGCTCCGAACACCCCCCACGCTCGACAGAACGATCGGCTGCCGACCGAACTCCCCTGCCTTCTTCGGCTGCTCAATGATCGTAACCACTCTCTTACCCTTCTGGGACTTCGCCACAACCTCCTGAGGTGGCTCGGCGACCTCACCACTCTTGCTCGGCCGAACAACGGTCTGCTCGGTCGGCTCTACCACCTCCTTTCCTTTACCCGCTCGGCTAACGACTTGGTCCGAGGTGGGGGTCTCATCCGAAGAAGTAATCTTAACCATTTTTTCTAAAGAGAAAGGAGAGAGACTGACCTTGAAGTGACTGTTACGGTCGGAAAAGTTCGCCGGAGCAAAGAAACGCCTTGCCGCGACAGCTAGCAGCACCACCCAGGAGCTAAAAACTTCGATGGTGAAAAGTAAAAACTTGAGAGAGAAAGTAAAAGTGAATAATGAGATTTGGGGTGGGGGAGTGAAGATTTATAGCAAAAGAAAAAGTCTCTTGGGCTTCCTAACGTAAGGGTGCGACACTTGGCCTGTTCTTGAAACGTTACGAAAGCCCAAACGACTTTGTGACCGAGCAGCAACTATTGGCGAAAAGACAAAATGTTTCGATACAAGTCAAGTAGCTCGGCACACACGGGATCAGAATCCGAGCGACGTGCGATCCGACCCCAACATCAAAGGGCCCAGTCGGCTAACCGAGCAAGTGCCCATCCAAGCCCCAAAACAGAGAAAATTCACTTTTCCCTCAACATTCGTGTAAGATCTCGATCAGACGGCCCAGATCTTGCCAGCGTCGCTAAACGACAAGATAGCATTTTCTTGGGAACTGGGCTCGTCTCGAGATTCGTGCCACCATCCAACGGCTCAGATTGCGCCACGTCGCTCGGACACCCCGCATTTGTCCCAGGAAGCAAGAGAAAATTTGGATTAAAAGTTTTAAGGCACCGCCCTCGGCGAGCCCCCCGGGCCCCAGGACTCGGTCGGTTCCCCTTTCACCCGTGAGCAACTCGAGGCTTCCAGCCTCGGAAGCCGAAACCACGAAACGTTCAAGGGTGGGAGAAAAACCACCATCGCGTGGGGCCCAGTCAGAAAGCAGATCGGCACACCTCCCATCTCTAGCTCCTTCGGGCTGACAACCATCAGAAGCCGTCAGCCCGGAAGGAAGACAGAGATAGGAGACCCATCCTTCCGAAGCACCTTGTCCCCCGGGTCCGGACTCCAGTCGTCATCACTTCTGCCCTGATCCCCCCTGACCCTGACATCCGCACCGGAGCCGTCAGAATTAGGAGAAGATCACAGCGGAAGAGTAACCACCCCTCCGACGCTCTCAGGGTTAGAATTTTTCAAAAAACAGGCATCCGCCCAAGGCAGACACCTCCGACGGCTAAAAATCAACATTGTTGTGACTAAAACTACAAGGGGGGCAGGGTATTTATAACCTGCCCCCAAGGACCAGCCATTATGACCCTCGGGAGACCAAACGACGGAAGCCCAGCGGTCACGCCAAGGAAGCTGAAGCACTACGCATTAATTAGAGGATGCCATCTTAATTACCCCGGGAAGTTGGAACGCCGCACAAATCCTGGGGCGCCATTAATGCTCTTGGGAACTGAACCGTCTCGAGATTCGTTTCGCCATCCAATGGCCCAGATCGTGCCACCACGCTCGGACTGCCGAACCCTTAGACCTCCGGTCGGCTAACCGAGCAAGTGCCCACCCGAGCGCCAAAACGGAGAAAATTCACTTTCTCTTCAACATTCGTGTAAGATCTCGATCAGACGTCCCAGATCTTGCCAGCGTCGCTAAACGACAAGATAGTGTTTTCTTGGGAACTGAGCCATCTCGAGATTCGTGCCACCATCCAACGGCTCAGATCTTGCCAGCGTCGCTAAACGACAAGATAGTGTTTTCTTGGGAGCTGGGCCCGTCTCGAGATTCGTGCCATCATCCAACGGCTCAGATCGCGCCACGTCACTCGAACAGCCGAACCCTTAGTCCTTAGACCTCCGGTCGGCTAACCGAGCAAGTTCCCATCCGAGCCCCAAAACGGAGAAAATTCACTTTCTCCTCAACATTCGTGTAAGATCTCGATCAGACGGCCCAGATCTTGCCAACGACGCTAAACGACAAGATAGCATTTTTTTGGGAACTGGTCCCATCTCCAGATTCGTGCCACCATCCAACGGCTCAAATCGCACCACGTCGCTCGAACAGCCGAACCCTTATACCCCCGATCGGCTAACCGAGCAAGTGCCCATCCAAGCCCCAAAACAGAGAAAAAAGCCGCCAAACGACCACGACCGTTGGATCTTCCAGAAATCCGTGCTTCTGATGATGAACGGTCCAGATCGTGCCACGTGCGCTAAACGACAAGATAGCATTTTCTTGAGAACTGAGCCCGTCTCGAGATTCGAGCCAGCATCCAACGGCTCAGATCGCACCACGTCGCTCGGACAGCCGAACCTTTGCACCCCCGATCGGCTAACCGAGCAAGTGCCCATCCCAGCTCCAAAACAGAGAAAAAAGCCACCGAATGCCCACGACCGTTGGATCTTCCAGAAATTCGTGCTTCTGGTGATGAACGGTCCAGATTATGCCACGTGCGCTAAATGACAAGATAGCGTTTTCTTGGGAACTGAGCCCGCCTCGAGATTCACGCCACCATCCAACGGCTCAGATCGCGCCACGTCGCTCAGACAGCCGAACCCTTATACCCCCGGTCGGCTAACCGAGCAAGTGCCCATCCGAGCTCCAAAAGCGAGAAAATGACTACCGAGCGACTACAACCGCCAGATCTTTCAGATATTCGCGCTCGCGCGAGATCAAGGGCCCAGATCAAGCCATGCCATAAATAGGTATTAAAAATCAGTTTTTATTTATTTTAATCGTTTTATTTATTTAAAAATTGTGAAAAAATTGCTAAAAAATCGGAAAAATTAACTAAAAATTTTAGAAAATAATTACAAATTCGGGGAAATATTTTTAAGCCCCTGAACGAACAATTATTGCCTAGAATGTACTGTTAAGGCCCCCGAACGATTGGTTAACACATCGCAAAATTAAATAAATAATCCGAAAAAATAGATAAAAATCGTCGAATATTCAACAAGGCTTCGGAACAGCTTACAGCTTCAAAAATCACCTCACTACCCCCTTCGAGATTCAAAACCCTCCATTCGGACTCCGATACAACTCCACTAGCCACTGAAACAGTTAAACTACTCCTCAAAGGTTGATCACACTCAGTCTTTAGGAGTGGGGGCTCGTGATATGGCTAAAGATGGGGTTAAATCGGAACCGCCCAGATTGGGAACGAATCTTGAAGCTCAGGGGTAAAACGGTAATTTCGCATATAGATGGACCCGAAGCGGGCACTGGATCTCCCCTTCACAGATCCAATAACCCGCGAAACGGATCCACTCCAGCTGGGTACGGGTCACGATCCAAGACAAACCCAGACCAGCAAGAGGAGATCAGGGTCACTGATTTGACTAAATCAACGGGCCTGATTTGCAGTCATCCTCTCACCGGGAATCAGGGATCAGTTTCCTAAACTAATTATGAGGATTTTACTCCTAACGGTTTCACAGGAAATTAGGTCCCTAATCAGACTCCCATGGCGACTATAAATACCTCCTACCTACCACTGTGACCAGGTAATCACTCTTTTGACAACTTAAGCTCTTTCTTAATCATCACTGGTTACTGACAAGAGCGTCGGAGGGTGCATCGCCGGAATCATCCCCGGTGTATCGCACTTCCTTGCAGGTGAGCGGCAGGAGTCAGCAGCCCAATTCCGACGAACAGGCTTGGATCCGCTATTCAGGTTTTTCCACGAACTCACAAATCTCATCTGTTTACCCCCACACCAGAATCAGCGGTAACACCGTCTGGGGGCCCAAGCCCCACCCTGTGCTGTAACGAGTGAGTACATCTCATAGGGGGACCCCGTCTTTGGGCCCTAGCCCTACAACCGTACTACACCTCATTTTTCACACTGAGTCAAAACCAAACTCAGACAACTCCTCCATTCCTCCCTCACTAATAATCTCGCTGCCGTCTCTCACTTCGACACTGCCATCATCACGTACTCTCTCTTCATTGCATACTCAACCAGCATCTCAACATCCAAATTGCAGCCTCAGATCATCGCGATTGGCATTGAGCACGCGACATTATGGCGGTGGCATTCTCTAAAGAGAGAAACTAACTCCGGCTTCTTCGCACGCACTACCAACCCTCGAAATCCAAATCATAGCTGCAGATCACCGTGATTGGCCCTGAGAGCGTGAACATGGTGGCGGCAACGAAGATCACCCGGGCCCCAAGAGCTTGGACATAATTTCTGACAGCGTTGATTCCGTTTCCGGCGCTAAGAGGGATGGACAACAGCGGAGGAGCGGCGTCGATAGGGACTTCATCGAAGATCACCCTTTTCTGAAGAAGAGGATGTCAATGTTGTGGCTCCGGCGATGTTAGCGGTGCGCCTCGCACTGGCGCTCAGATCCGGCAACGAAGGGGTAGCTCCGGGGCTTAATGATCAAATTCGTCTTCATCCCCGAGGTTGAAGGCAGCTGCTCTGGCTCGGCAACGTCGCGATCTCCCCATAGGATCTGGGGCTCCATCTCCAACCACCATCGATAGGGGCGACATGGACTGAGAGCATGACGGGGAAGGGAGGGACGATAGGGAGGGACGTCGGGGTTTTTCGCAACGGGGCGGCGGCGGCGATGAAGCCTAGCCGCCGCCCCCAATCTCTCACAGATCTAGGATTTCTTTTGGGGGTTTTTTGAGAGTTAGTTTCTTTCTCTAGACTTTTCTAGAGAGAAAAACTCTTGAGAACTGTATGTGCATCGTATATGTTGCCATCCATTGTTTCCTTCTTCTTAGAGTTGAAGTCACGGGAATTTCATCTTTTTTACAAATGTAATTAAGGAAAATAAGAAAATATGCAATGCATAGGGTTCAAACATCTTGTTCAATGGTGTGGTACACTAGATAGGTATCATGTAGAAAAGAAAATTCATTTTTTCTTGTTGTTTTTTTATAAAAGAAAACATCTTATTTGTAGGAGGTGATTCTTTCATTAAAAAATGTGTACAGCTATTTGAAGACTCTCCGATGATCCACATGGTTTTTATTTTTATTTTTATGTCGTAGTAGAAGTCTATAAAATGTTTATAGTTAAGTAGTTAGGTGATGTTTACTTCATATCTTAGGTGGTTAGAGCATCTGTAGTCGTTGGGAAATAAAATATGCATATATACATAAATAGAAATAGTAATTGAAGTTTTGCTGCAGTCGTCAAAAGCTATTTTTTTAGCTTTTAATAATAAAATAATAAGCGACGGTATTTCATGTGTCGTCGGAGAAAAAAAAAATAATAATAATAATTGGAGCAACGGCACTCGAAGTGCCGTCGGAGGAATAAAAATTCGTCCTCGAAGTGCAAATAAAAAATTATAAAAAATTATAAAAAATTACAAAAACATTTTCGAAATTGTAAAAAAAATTACAGAAATTTACAAAAACATTCCAACAATTGCAAAACAAAATATAAAATTGCAAAAACATTTCAAAAATTGCAAAAAAATTATAAAATTGCAAAAATCTCCGGACGGCACATGAAGTGCCGTCCGACGGATTTGGGGTTTTTTTAATTGGAAAAAAAAAATCAAGCGACGGCACTTGAAGTGCCGTCCGAGGGATTTAGGATTTTTTTAATTGGAAAAAAAAAAAATTCAAGCGACGGCACTTCTGACAAAAAAATATTAATTTTTTTTGTTGGAACGGCACTTCAAGTGCCGTCTCTCAAATATGAATAAATCTCATACCCGCTCTCATAGTTGGCAATCTACTGTAGCCAATATGCATATTTGGCTAACGAGTGCAGCGTCGTTTTGAGCCAAATATGCATATTATGCATATTTAGCAAACGACTACAGATGCTGTTAATAATAAACAATCTTTCAATCAATAATATAACAATTAGAGTAATGACAGTGCACGAGTAAGAAGTTTTCATAAGATTTTTTAATTTTTAAAAATTTTTTTTTGTAAACATATATATTTTATGATATAGGAAGCTAAAACGATGTTTAATCGTACATATAAAATCTCAATATATATATATATATATATATATATATATATATATATATATATATATACACACACACACACGCACGCGTATATATGTATTATATATATGTGTATATATATATACGCGCGCGTGTGTGTGTATATATATACACACACACGCGCGCGTATATATATATACACATATATATAATACATATATACGCGTGCGTGTGTGTGTGTATATATATATATATATATATATATATATATATGTATGTATGTATGTATGTATGTATGTATGTATGTATGTATGTATGTATGTATGTATATATAGAGTAAGTGTATTAAGAGATGGAAAGCTGAATCCCTTATCTGAGCTGGAAGTGATCAGCCGTCTGATCGATCTTGATAAAGATAGGAAGGCTGAGCTTCCCTCCGCCTTCTATTCAGATTTTAAGAGGGGTAAAAGGGGTATACCCCTTATCAAAAGCAGATCTGTGTATACCACTTCGAATCCTTATCGTGAAAGCCTTCCTCTCTTCTCTCCCGCTCTCTCTCGTTCCAAACCCTAATCGCTCTCTTCTCCCGCTATCGAATCCCGCTCTCGACGATCAAAATCGCTCTCTTATCGATTCCTCTCTTCTTTACTCACCCTATCTTGAAGAGAGCGGCATCTTCGAAACCCTAATCGAAGATCTCTTCGAAACCCTAAGTGAAGTCGAGCGCGCTCTTCTCTCCCGCTCTCTTTCTTCCTGACCTGTGTAAACCCCTATCATTAAAGCATCGATCGGAGTAGAGCTTTGCTTATCTTCAGATCTGTGGAGGGGTAGAAGTGGTATACGCGATCGATTGCTTCGGCTGCCGGTGTGGATTTCTCGGCTCATTGGGTTGTTCCTCTCTCATATTCCGGAGGGAAGTATTTGACTCTCATAAATACTTTAATAATATCTGTTTAATTTCTTGCATTTTCTTTCGGTTTTGTTTGTAGGCAATGATGAGATTGATTTGGATATTAGTTGGTCTGAATAATTAGGGCCATTGAAATTATTGTTTCGAAGAGATTTTTGATTGTGTACCATGATATTTATTCAAAGTCGAGTACACATCTGGGGTATGAGCGGGAGAGAAGAGAGGAAGGCTTGAAAGTATCAATTTTTGAGTTTTAACACTAGCTCAATTCACCAAAATTTTGGGCACCGATGACTCACAATAGTTTAGGCAGTGATGCAAAACACTTTATGATCTGAATAATTATTTCAATCCTGTTTTAAGTATTCTTGATTATATATCTATCATATTCTAGTTGGCGTGGCACTCCAATGCAGCCCTACTTATGATTACTGTTTTCTGAGCCTATTGGTTTTCTTTAGTCTATATATATTCACGAGTAAGTCTATTATGTGAGCTTGGCCAATTGATTGTGAGAAGATAAGAGATAGGGGTATTTGATTTTACCCCTTTTACCCCCAAACATTCTGAAGATAAGCAGTATCAAATATGAGTCGTTCCATCGCATACAATCGCGAAGGATTGGCTAAAACCCCCCCGTTCCCGATAAGGCATTCAGTTCCCCAGCTCTTAATAGACTTACTCTATATATGATCTGCACAGTTGATGATAAGCTCCAACCAACATAGACAGAACATGAAGTATCAATTTTTTTCAGCCCAGAACAAACACAAACAGATCATGAAGTATACAAAAACAAACTGTATATTAGGCAGTGATGCTAAACACTTTATGATCTGAATAATTATTTCAATTTGTTGTATTTATTCTTGATTATATATCTATCATATCCTAGTTGGCGCGGCACCCCAATGCAGCCCTAGTTATGGATAGTCTGTTCTGAGCCTATTGTTTTTTTATTTGTTTCCTAAAGACAGTTGATAATAAGTTCAAAACTGCAGAAACAGAGCATGAAGTATGCAAAATTTGTAATGCTCCAAACAACAGAAAACTAGATTTTATAGTAACTGACGTTGGATGTGTATGCGTTGGGTACTCATCTAAGCCTTTTGGTCTTTGAGTCTCTCAAATGCTTTGTTGGTGTAGGCCGTGATGCAAAACAGTTTATGATCTGAATATTTACTTCAAGATTGTTGTATTTATTCTTGATTGTATATCTATATCATAGTTGGCGTGGCACCCCAATGCAGTCCTAGGTATGAATAGTCTGTTCTGAGCCTACTAGTATTATTTCAACCACATGTTAAGTTTCTGTTGTTCAGTATCTGTTGTTCTGAGTGAACAAAATTTGCATACTTCATCAATATGTTTCTGTTTGTTCTGGGCTTACTTAAATTTTGACTTCATGCTCTGATTGTATTAGCTCTGGGGAAAAAATGATACTTCATGTTATGTCTGTGTTGGTTATGAGCATAACAAATTTTGCATTCTACATGCTCTGTCTGCGTTTGTTCCCAACTTACAAATTTTGCTTACTTCATGATCTGTCTGTGTCTGTACTGGGCTGATAAAATTTTTATACAACATGCTCTATACATCATGATCTGTCCAAAAAAATGAGACTTCATGTTATGTCTGTGTTGTTTATGAGCACTAAAAATTTTGCCACTTCATGCTCTGCCTGTGCTTGTTCTTGGCTGCCAAAATTTTTATACTTCATGCTCTATTTGTGTTTGCTCTGGTCTGGCAAAAATTTGATACTTCATGCTCTATTTGTGTTGTTTATGAGCATTACAAATTTTGCAAACTACATGCTCTGTTTGTCTTAGCTCTAAGCTTACAAATTTTGTCATACTTCATGCTTTTTTGGTGTTGGTTCTGATCGAGGAGGAAAATTTAGCACTTCATGATTTTTGAACTTCAGCTTCAACCTCTGTTTTCCTGAGCCTACATTATTTATTTGAAATTTTGTTCTCTTTGGAATCGACTATCTGTTTTTATTGTCTTTGTCTTCTCCATGTTCAATAATTTCAGTTTACTTTTGATTTCAGGTAGATTTCAGCATGAAGTGCATTTTGGAGTGATTGAAGACTGCAGTACGGGAAAATTTGATATTCGGAGCAAATTATGTAAATTTTGTCATGTACTTGAAATTTATTAAACAATGTACTATGCTGTAAATTAATATTTCTTATGCTGTACAAAATTTGTGAACTATTACTTTGCAATTCTATGAAGATCCAATTTTTTCCAAATAATCAGTTCATTATTGTCTTAATGTAATGATTGAAATTCTGTGTTCATTATTTTCTTTGTATATAGTATTGTCTTAATGTAATGATGCAAAATTTGTAATGCTCATAAACAACAGAGTCAGAACATGAAGTCTCATTTTTTTGCCAGACCAGAGCAAACACAAACTGAGCATGAAGTAAAATAATTTTGGCAGCCAAGAACAAGCACAGGCAGACCATGAAGTGGCAAAATTTGTAATGCTCATAAACAACACTAACAGAACATGAAGTCTCATTTTTTTGCCAGACCAGAGGTAACACAAATTGAGCATGAAGTAAAAAAATTTTGGCAGCCAAGAACAAGCACAGGCAGACCATGAAGTGGCAAAATTTGTAAAGCTCATAAACAACACAGACTAAACATGAAGTCTGAAATTTTTGCCAGACCAGAGCTAACACAAATTGAGCATGAAGTAAAAAAATTTTGGCAGCTAAGAACAAGCACAGGCAGACCATGAAGTGGCAAAAATTGTAATGCTCATAAACAACACTAACAGAACATGAAGTCTCATTTTTATGCCAGACCAGAGCAAACACAAATTGAGCATGAAGTAAAAAAATTTTGGCAGCCAAGAACAAGCACAGGCAGACCATGAAGTGGCAAAAATTGTAATGCTCATAAACAACACTAACAGAACATGAAGTCTCATTTTTATGCCAGACCAGAGCAAACACAAATTAAGCATGAAGTTAAAACATTTTGGCAGCCAAGAACAAGCACAGGCAGACCATGAAGTGGCAAAATTTGTAAAGCTCATAAACAACACAGACTAGAGCATGAAGTATAAAAATTTTAAACAGTCAAGAACAAACACCAACATATCATGATGTATAGAGCATGAAGTATAAAAATTTTATCAGCCCAGTACAGACACAGACAGATCATGAAGTACAAAATTTTATCAGCCCAGTACAGACACAGACAGATCATGAAGTAAAAATTTTATCAGCCCAGTACAGACACAGACAGACACAGACAGTGCATGTAGCATGCAAACTTTATAATGCTCATAACCAACACAGACATAACATGAAGTTTCATTTTTTCCCCAGCCCTGCACAGAAACATAGCTTCAAGTATCATGTGTTCGGCGCTAACGAACATCTCGTTCTTTCTCTTCGATTCCTGCACCAAAAGATTCATCAAATAGAAGAAAATTAAAGTACGTATGTTGCATGTTCCTGGAGAGTGTTGTTGAACATGGTTAAAACTTGTAGGCTCAGAATAAGTGGAAGAATAAGTGGAACAGAAAACATTATCTCATTCACTCGGAATTAAAAATTCATGCCGGCTCAGAAAAACAACAATTACCACTTTAATATTTTGTAAAAACTTACAAAGGTGCATTAACTTAAGAGGGGTAAAAGGGGTATACCCCTTATCTCAAAGCAGATCGCGTATACTACTTCGATTCCTTATCGATTAACCCTTCCTCTCTTCTCGACCCAAACAAAACCAAAATGAACATGAAGTTCAACACCATCCAATAATCATGAAATATGAAATCATGCATAAACTTTTCATCACTGCCGCATATTAAATCAGGTATAAAGGAGTCAAATTTGAAATTTTGAATTTGACACTAGGGCCGCTTTATTAAGGCACACCAGCTAGTGTTCAAGAACAAAATTCAAGTTGCATATACTTTTCATCATTGCCTACTAAAAGTGGAAATCTAAACTATAAATCGGAAATTTTTTACCAACTTTTCAGGTACTAAATTGCTTATCGAGCATCATTTTTTTTCCATTAATGATTTACCTGCAAACAAACAAAACAAGTTGGTTAACTTAACAAGTTGCATATACTTTTCATCATTGCCTACTAAAAGTGGAAATAATTATTCAGATCATAAAGTGTTTAGCATCACTGCCTAATATACAGTTTGTTTTTGTATACTCCATGATCTGTAAGTCTATTAAGAGCTGGGGAACTGAATGCCTTATCGGGAGCGGGGGGGTTTTAGCCAATCCTTCGCGATTGTATGCGATGGAACGACTCATATTTAATACTGCTTATCTTCAAAATGTTTGGGGGTAAAAGGGGTAAAATCAAATACCCCTATCTCTTATCTTCTCACAATCAATCGGCCAAGCTCACATAATAGACTTACTCGTGAATATATATAGACTAAAGAAAACCAATAGGCTCAAAAAACAGTAATCATAAGTAGGGCTGCATTGGAGTGCCACGCCAACTAGAATATGATAGATATATAATCAAGAATACTTAAAACAGGATTGAAATAATTATTCAGATCATAAAGTGTTTTGCATCACTGCCTAAACCATTGTGAGTCATCGGTGCCCAAAATTTTGGTGAATTGAGCTAGTGTTAAAACTCAAAAATTGATACTTTCAAGCCTTCCTCTCTTCTCTCCCGCTCATACCCCAGATGTGTACTCAACTTTGAATAAATATCATGGTACACAATCAAAAATCTCTTCGAAACAATAATTTCAATGGCCCTAATTATTCAGACCAACTAATATCCAAATCAATCTCATCATTGCCTACAAACAAAACCGAAAGAAAATGCAAGAAATTAAACAGATATTATTAAAGCATTTATGAGAGTCAAATACTTCCCTCCGGAATATGAGAGAGGAACAACCCAATGAGCCGAGAAATCCAAACCAGCAGCCGAAGCAATCGATCGCGTATACCACTTCTACCCCTCCACAGATCTGAAGATAAGCAAAGCTCTACTCCGATCGATGCTTTAATGATAGGGGTTTACACAGGTCAGGAAGAAAGAGAGCAGGAGAGAAGAGCGCGCTCGACTTCATTTAGGGTTTCGAAGAGATCTTCGATTAGGGTTTCGAAGATGCTACTCTCTTCAAGATAGGGTGAGTAAAGAAGAGAGGAATCGATAAGAGAGCGATTTTGATCGTCGAGAGCGGGATTCGATAGCGGGAGAAGAGAGCGATTAGGGTTTGGAACGAGAGAGAGCGGGAGAGAAGAGAGGAAGGCTTTCACGATAAGGATTCGAAGTGGTATACACAGATCTGCTTTTGATAAGGGGTATACCCCTTTTACCCCTCTTAAAATCTGAAGAGAAGGCGGAGGGAAGCTCAGCCGTCCGATCTTGATCAAGATCGATCAGACGGCTGATCACTTCCAGCTCAGATAAGGGATTCAGCTTTCCATCTCTTAATAGACTTACTATATATATATATATATATATATATATATATATATATATATATATATATAGGGGTTGGTTCGGGTGAGAACCAACCCTGGGGTGAGAACCTAAGGGCCTCTCACAACCACTCATCAAATCATTTTGTAGGGCTGAGATTATGCAAGTACATAATAAGGTAATAGATCATACCGTACAGAATTTTTTGTGTGTGTGACGGTTAAGGCAAATTTGGAAGGCAGATTTGATCAAACTGGAGAGAGAAATAATTTATTCCCGTAAAATATGGGAGAAGATTTTGTATCCCAAATTAATAGCAACTGCAGAATCATTCACCAATTCGTTCCTTACAGTTACTGTTTATTACAGTTGCTATTTATAATTATTACAGTTGCTGTTTAAGTGGTCAGGTATTGCTGTATAATTATTTCAGTTGCTATTTATAATTATTACAGTTGCTATTTATAATTATTACAGTTGCTGTTCATCCTAATGAAGATTGTGGTTCGGCTGAAAATAAAATAAAAAAGGCAATATATGTTGCGTATATAAAAAGGCAATAAAAGGCAATAAAATAAAGAAGGCAATATATAATTATTACAGTTTCTATTCATTCCTTTTATTTCGCGGTCAACAACGCTTAATTAAAGGGATTCTCATCTTAATGCAAATATTAATTAATCTTATTGTTTAATTGAAAAAAATCTTGACCGTTAAGATTAAGCAGATGAGTGGCTGGGATAGGTCCTTAAGATCTCACCCCAGGACATGGTTCTCACCCGAACCATATCCTATATAGACTCTTCTGTTTTTTTTTATATATATCGGATAGAGCCAAAAGGCTCCAGCCATCAAAAAATATATTAATCAATAAAAACAGTAGCGATACAAATAAAGTTACAATGGTTTTGCAAGCTGTAAAACTGAAAGAGGAAAACAACAAAGCAACCAATAAGCGACTGACAATACACAAATAATAGAACAGCGATACAAAATGCGAACAAATTCCGAAATGGGGGACTGATCTAGCAGCCAGGATTACTGGGAATGGAACAGGGCGCCCTATCGCTCCCAAGAGGACTGCAAACTCCCACTACGACTCGCTACCGCAAAGCACAAGGAGCTGTCACTAGTAAGAAGAGAAGTTACGGAGCACCGACCATTCAGAAAGTAGGGGAAGGCTGGACTCACATAGCCGAAAAGGAGCCAGAGGCTCAAGGAAACTCTAGCATCACAAAAAGAAAAGCCTAACTTCCTACACCGCGGATGGCATAGAGCAGCCAAAACTCAACTGTGACTCAATTGAGTAGAAGCCGAGGATCGATCATAGAAGCTGCTTTCCTAGCCAGAATACGAGCGCTCACCCGGTTCTGCAAATTACAATAGACTTTCTTATTGTATTTTCACTTGACGGTGGGAGGGATGACCTTTGCCAATGGGGGCAAAACTGCAGCAGTGTCAGACCTGCCAGCAACATCTTTGTTGATACGACAAGATGGAAAGAGCCGACTGGAATCAACTGAAGCGGCTATGGGGATGGAGTTAGAATGGTAGGGAAAGCGGGAGAATGAAGAGTTAACAAGAAACGGCGAAAGCTTGGGGGAAGAAGAGTGCAGGTTGGGCAATACCTCCATTAGGAGGTGATTGATCCAAGATTGAACCCCTAAAACTTGATACAACGAAAAGATGCATCCCGGGAAATGAAAAGAGAATGTCGAAAGTTTGGGAGAAGAAATCATCATAGAACAAGGATAATTATAATAAAAAGTAGGAGCCTTAGAAAAAATATTCGCCTTGACAGTATGCATCTGAGGGCCTGAAATGCGGCGATGCAGAGTATGCCCAATCACACTTCGAGACCAAGAACGACAAGGGATAAAGGATTTAAAAAAACCTTCGTGAGTAAACAGACTCAAACTCAGTGAAGGCGCCACTGAAGAACAATTGGCACGAACCTTGTGATAACCCAACCGAGGGAAGGACACCAGTTTGGAAAACACCTTACGATCCCTAAAAAGGTTAGCAATATTAGGAGGCCGAAGATTGGCAATAGAATCACAATAGGCAGTGGCAGAGATAGTGGAGTTCAAAGCTGGTATATAGGGACAACTGCCAGGGAGTTGAGATCCTTTCCAGGTACAAGGCTAACCTTCCTAGCCAGGCTAGCAAGGTACTTGCGCTTTAAAAGGGGGTAGTTTAGAAAGGAGAGAAGTTTGGCCGGTAAGAAATGACCTTTAGGGAAACCAAGGAGTTTTTGAAGAGAAAACATCTACTGCGCGAATGACCAACTTATTACAGAAAAAGCACCTGATTTTATTCACGCATTCACGTTTAAAATGCCCGGGAAGGAGGCATCTGAAACAAACCATAAGAGGGTCGGACCTACAAGGGGAAGAGGAATCAGTGAAGATTGGAGAGCACTGAGGAAGAAAGGAGATATCGAGTCGAGGAGAAGACAACTCCCTCTGCGATACAATAACCGGCATTAAACTATTAGACTTAGCATCAAGCTCGGAGAGATGCATGGTAGGAACCAGACCAAAAATACCTTACAAGTTCACCACCAAAGAAGGATACCGTACAATAAAAAGAGACAGTACAGTTCCAAATGCACCAAAATACCACCACCAAGAAAGAAAACAGTGGAGCACGAGGGGGGCTAAAAACCCCCTCAAAATAGAGAGAAAAGGAAGGAGATAAGAATCAATAGGGGAAGAATAATAGGGATAACTAAAATTGAACGAACTGTTGCTCAGGGCACAGCAAATCGCTGAAACCAACTACTGACCGAACGGAGCCGCCGGGGGAAGAGAAGAAAAGTTGTAATAAATAACACTAGATCCACAAGCAGTGCCACAACACAGAAAAAACGAGACCGCACACACTAGAGACAGTGAAGCTCTACCAAAGACCAACAAAAACCCATCACCCAATTAATGCGGTAATACTCACAGTGGGGATGAGGCGGCACCACCGGGAATACACTCACAGAGCAAGGATGAGAAGGGGAGCGGCCAAATTAATAGGAGGAGTTTGAGAAATCTCAACTCCAGATGCCAAGCAAGAGAAGCATGGAAGAAGAAATAGTTAATAGGGGGAAGAGATAGTCCCAAGAACCAAAAGGCTGGGAAGTAGAGAAACGCGCTGATAGAGGGAAGCTACCGCTAAAGGTCTCACAGACCAAAAGAGGCCACCAGAACCACTAGAGAACCAGAGAAGCTCACCACCACTGAAGGAGAATAAAACACTAAAGCACTAAATACACTTACAGTGATGGGTTGTGGGAGGGAGCCAGCTTCAAAACCTAGTACCTTTGAAATGAACCACAATAGTGCGGCGGTCGGGAGAAGGACGGCAGCTAGGGGCGGGAGGGTTGACCGGGACAGCCAATAGCCCTCGAGGAAACAATGGCGCGACTGGGGCGCGGAGGAATCCTGGAGGAGGACAACAGCAAAGAACGGAGATGCGCCGAGCTCACCCACCGAAAAAAGGGGGAGGAGCGATGGAGAGAGATAAAAGAGAGGAAACAAAAATGGTGGAGGGGGGGGGGGGGGGTGAAAGCAGAAATGGGTTTGTAGATCTCGAGGAAATGAGCAGATTTAATGAAGGGAGTGGGGGAGGATTTGGATCGGAGTCGCCGGATCTGGGCTTAGAAAATGAGCAGATTTATAGACTCTTTTGTTATAAAAGAACTTATAAAGCCCACAAACTAATTAGAGCATCCACAGTCGTTCATTGTAACAAATAACAAAATGCATATTTTGGCAATCTATTTCGACGAAACGCTGTAGTCGTCGAATAGCAAAAAATGCATAAGTCCGTTAAAAAAAACCAGACCTGTCATTAAAAAATAATTTATACTGACCAAAACTTAGAAAATATTAATAAAAAATACAGGACGAATATGCATTTTGCTATAATATGCATTTTTCTATTTCGAATGCTATTTTTTTCCTTTCTACTGTAGCCGAATTGTCAAAAAATAACAAAATAGCTTACGACTATGTGCGCTACAGTTAAAAAAAAAATGGCAAAAATGGCAAACAAGCAAACGACTCTTAGCTTACCTAATAACAAAGTAAAACCGTCTCTCGTTCAACAAGACGATTAGAATAAGACGTCGTCGAGATGATTGGTCACAGACGGTTACTAGCGTGTACGGCCCTTACGACGGTAGATTGCGACAGGCTTTCTGGAACGAATTAAGATCTATCAGAAACAGATGGGGAGGGACTTGGTTAATTGGAGGAGATTTTAATATCACCAGATTCCAGGACGAGCATAAAGGCAAGGGCCACAGTACTCTCGATCAAGAAGACTTCAACAAGACGATAGATGACCTAGACTTACTGGAATTAGAAATGACAGATAGAAAATTTACTTGGTCTAATATGCAGAGGAATCCCATATTAGCCAAGTTAGATCAAATACTAGTTTCCAACGATTGGGAGGATGTTTATCCATTCGCAAAAGTGAAGACGGCTCTACGTTACACATCAGACCATTTGCCACTGGTTATAGATTGCGGCCTTATGGGTAGGAAGAGACAATTCAGATTCAAATTTGAGAAAGCGTGGACCGCCTGTGAGGAAACGTGTCAGATTATCGCTAAATCGTGGAATGCAAGTACCACTCAGTGCTCTTCAGCAGTTGGAATCTGGGTAGAGAAGACCAGGCGCCTTAGACGGAAATTAAAAGCTTGGGCCAGTCATAAAACGAGAGAAACTCACCTGAGAAGAGAGACTTTGGCTACTAGAATCACGGAGCTAGAAAGGGATCAGGAAGATAGAGATCTCCAAGATTATGAGAAAGACGAACTCGCAAATGATAGACTGGAGCTTCAGCATATTGGAAAGATGGAGGAGCTATATTGGAAACAGAGAGCGAGGATCCAATGGCTTAGAGAGGGAGATGCGAACACAAAATACTTCCACAAATTCGCTAACGGAAGAAAAAGACAGAATCACATCACGGGATTATCTGTTAACGGGACCTGGACGGAAAACGAAGATCTGATTTTGGGACACCTGGACGACTATTTTCATAACCTATTAGGGGGCCCTCCAGCTAGTAGATGCGGATTGGTCCAAGATATGTGGAGCTCCGCCAGATTAGATGGGAGTGTAGGTATTGAAGACAGATTTACTGAGGCAGAGGTCTTCAAGGCCATTAAAGCTCTGGGTCAGGATAAGGCTCCGGGACCAGACGGTCTACCTATATTTTTCTTCTCCTACTACTGGCATGTTATTAAAGATGACCTGATGAATATCTTTAACGAGCTTTACGATGGTAGGGCCAAGTTGGAGCGTTTGAATTATGCAACAATTATTCTGGTGCCTAAGAAAAACGAGGTGTTAACGCACGAGGATCTTAGACCTATCAGTCTATTGAATAGCTCCTTCAAAATTATTACAAAGGTCTTAGCGCAAAGACTCGCTCCTAACCTTAATGAGGTGATAGCGCAATCGCAAAGTGGGTTCATAAGTGGAAGGGACATCATGGACAGTATAGCTTCAGCTCACGAAATCGTGTTTCGAGGACACAAAGATAAAGTGGACGGCTTCATCCTCAATCTCGACTTCCAGAAAGCCTATGATTCGGTTTCATGGGACTGTGTGGAGGAAGCCCTTGCCCTTAAAGGGTTTGGATCTAAATGGCGCTTATGGATGAAGATGTGTGTCCGAGGGGGCAAATCGAACATTCAAGTTAACGGATGGCAAGGCAGGGAGATATGTTGCAGAAAAGGGCTTCGCCAGGGGGATCCTTTGTAGTCCCTGCTCTTCGCTATAGTGGCTGACGGATTAGCTGAAATGATTAGAAGAGCCATGGAACATAACATCATCAAGGGAATTAAAATCAAGGGCATCAGCTAGCCGATGTCGATCCTACAATATGCAGACGACACTATCCTATTCGGAAGTGCAACGGTAGAAGAAGCTTCAGCCATCAAGATGGCTTTGGCATGTTTTCAAGGATGGTCAGGCCTGAAAATGAATTTAAACAAGACAAGCATTATCCCTATCTACGAGCATACGTCGTCTCCGATTCAGGAAATTAAGGATATCTTAGGTTATAATATCACCGATTACCCAATCAAATACCTGGGTACGCCTATCAAGCCGGGAGCACTAGGGAAAGAGGATTGGAACTTTATCATTGTTAAGATCGAAAAGAAGCTCGCAGGATGGCAGAGTAGATTCCTCTCGCTAGGTGGCAGAATCATATTGCTAAACTCGGTTCTCAGCGCTATCCCGCTTTTTCTGATGTTTATCTACGAGTTGCCCAAGTGGGTGGTCAAAAGAATCGACAAACTCAGGCGTAGATTCTTATGGAAAGGATCGGGCGAGGGGAATAAAGGTTTCAACTTAGTAAATTGGGGAAGAGTATGCAAAAGAAGAGAATTCGGCGGCTTAGGTATCGTTAACCTTCACGATATGAATAAAGCTCTTCTCAGTAAGTGGTGGTGGAAGATGTACAACAAGCCCAAAGGGTGGTGGAGTTACTCCTTCGACCTATATCGGAAGAAACAGAGATTCAGATTTAGAGGAAGAAGCCCGTCGGCGAAAGTGTCTTTCATCTGGAAGGGGATATCTAAGCAGGGAGAGATTTTCCACACTAACACAAGAAGCAGAGTAGGAAACGGGAAAAACACCAGATTTTGGAAGGACACATGGTGTGGTGAGTCTACCCTACAAAATCAATTTCCCCAGGCGGCTGAGGCTACAAGGAATTTAGACCTTACAGTTGCGGACATTCGGAAGCGCGGTAAACTAAATTTTATCATTTCGAACAATATCTCGTCAGAGGGATGGGCACAATTCGTACAGCTGAACATGATGGTTATTCAGGAGGGAGGACAAGAAGCAAATAGTCCTGATGAAAGATGGTGGGCCAGAGACAATTCCCAAGTTTTCTCGGTATCATCTATGTATAAATGGCTTAACGATGGAGGCACGAGATGTCAGGTCCAATCACTCATTTTGGGAGCCAAAATTCCATTCAGAGTTAAGGTGTTCTGTTGGTTAGCTCACAATAACGCCATCCTATCCAAAATAAACCTTAGGAAGAGAAATATGCAGATAGATGTAGTCTGTGACATGTGTCTTAATGCCGAAGAAGATGTTAACCACATTCTGTTTCATTGTCCCAAGGCACGTCTAACATGGGAGGTTGTATGTAGGGGTTTTAGATGTCCACAGGTACCTAATTCAACCAACGACATATGGGGGTTCATTAGAGATGTTCACATCAAATTAGATGATAGAAAGGCTTGGGATTTAGCAATAGCGGCTTCTATGTGGAACCTATGGCTAGAAAGAAACGATTTTATTTTCCGCAATAAAGATTGTAGATTTCCTACCTCTATGAATAAAATGTTTCTTCTAATCCATGATTGGAAAGGTGTCCAGGCGGCAACAAAGAGATCCAGGAACAGTGCTGAAGATTAGTGATGCTGGTGGTCAGTTTCAACCGATCACTCTACGGCAATCGGGATGGCAGCTGACTTACTTTTCATGTACTAGGCATATTTTGGTGTTAGATGTATTTTGTTGTTTTTTGTTGACTTCTGGTGCTGAGGTGTCAGTTTATTTGTAATATTTGATATTTGCTGTACTTTGTTTTCTTAAGTTCTCATTAATGAAACGATGGCTTCGGCCATCTTCTTATTTAAAAAAAAAAAAACCGTCTCTCGTTCCAACCTAAACCAGTTCCGCAGGTATACTCTAAGAAAAGACATCCAAACTTGAAAAGTCGACTCTTTTTTTCTCTTCTATGTTCTTTCCTTCGCCTCACAAAAAAATTGATTATACCTTTCCCATTCATTCTTCTCTTCATCCTATCCTTCATTCATTCATTCATTCTCTTCATAAAAAGTTCAAAACCAACCAACAGAGAGAGAGAGAAAGAGCAAAGCATAGGAAGAAGGAGAAGATGTTGGATTTGTGTAGAGTTCAGAAGGAGCTGACTGAGTGCAACAAAGACACGGGCATCTCAGGAGTGACCTTGGCATTGAGTGGCGGAGGCAGCGATCTGACCCATTTGGAGGGATCCATTACCGGCCCTATTGGAACCCCTTATGAGGGTGGCATCTTCCATATCGACATCCGATTGACCAGTATAAATTTTATCCCCTTTTCTTCAAGTTTTTATGGGTTTCTATTGATTGGGGATTGGGGTTTTGATATGGGTCTTTTGAATTTTGATTTGCGGGTTAGAAAGTTGGGAGCTTTATGGATTTTTCAATTGGGGTTCTAGATGTTTCAGTGTTGATTGTGGCTGTGAGTTTGAAATTAATTGTTAGGGGACGGTGTTCTTACTTTAGATGTTTCAAATTGTTAGTTTGATGGATGTTACGAAACAGAATTTGAGTTTGGGATGTTAAATTTTGGGGCTTTTGTTTAAGGGTTCTTTTTAAATGAATTTGGTATTTTTATTTGGGTTCTATTTTGATTGGCGATGTAATGACATGGGTATAGTTTGTTGTCCAGAATGGTAAATGAATGCTGAGGGATGCTTGCATTTTTTGAATGCTGAATCCATGGTTCTCATGTTGGATGAGTTTGTGTTTTTAAATTGGTTAGTTTGGGATTGTTAGAGTGTACTTCGTTTTTGTTGTTAAGTGTTAACTGGATCTATTTGTCAAGGGGTTGTTTGCTAGTCATAGATGTTAGTGTTTAAGTGTGCATACTTTTATCGTGGTATAGGTTGTTTTGGTTGGAGCTCATATTGAACCTTTCTTTTGACCATGAATTTTCAAATCATGGATCACATGGAGTTAGGCCATTATTTGTGATATAAATATAGTAGTTTGTTGTTCATGAACTTGCATCCTTGCAATTAGCTGGGTGGGGGGGGTTTGACTAATGTTCAAGAACATGGTATTTAGTACTGTATCAGTGAACTTATTTTTGTATCCATGTCACTTGTATTAGAAATATTGCTTGCATATTAAAGTGACTGGGAATGTTTATATGATTTAGGTTTCGTTTGGCATTGCCTTTGGGCTGTGCTTTTAGGCTCAAAAGCACTTTTAGACTCAAACTGGGTGTTCAGCAAGAGTGTGTTTATCCATGAACGCTTCTCCAAAACTGTTGTTTTTGACATTTTTCTCACAACATTTTTGGCTTTTCCAAAAAGGTTTGTAATCAGTAAGAAAATTTTGAAGTTAAACATATTTTTCCTTCACAAAGCTTTTCTAAATAACAGGTGCTTTTAGCTTTTCCGAAAGTGTTTATACCTGGTAAGAAAATTTTGAATTTAAACTTCTTTTTTTCTTCACAAAGCTTTTGAAAATAGCATTTAGGAAAAGCACTTTTATTTTCAGAGCAATACCATTCAGAGCTTAAAGTTATTGTTTGTTACATATATATATATATATATATATATATATATATATATATATATATATAGTTAAGAAAAATTTGAATTTAAACTTCTATTTTTCTTCACAAAGCTTTTGAAAATAGCATTTAGGAAAAACACTTTTTTTTCAGAGCAATACCATTCAGAGCTTAAAGTTATTGTTTGTTTTATATATATATATATATATATATATATATATATATATATATATATATAAATTTTTATACATTTCTTAGTTTCATACATAATGAACTTCTAGAATACTATATTGCACACACTCTTAATGTATCTTTATTTTACTTATCTAAAATTTAATAGATCAAAGTAATCATTTATGTATATGTGTTTATTTTTTAAAGATATTTAGGCATTTAGGCCTTTAGGTCTAATTGGATAATCTAGCTTTCATTATATCTTCCTAGTTTTAACATATGAGGCACTCTCCCTCATCTGGACCACTACCCTTCCCTCAGTAAAAGTAATTGTTGCAAAGAGCTTTATTTTGCATATCTTGAATTTCTGGTTGACATCATACGGTAAAATTTACATATATTCTTGCTAGATGGTAGGATCAACAATTCTTTTTATTATTTGCAAATTAATGCTCCTTCTTCCGTAGTTAAATAGTTGAGTTTGACATGTTCCCTTGAGTACTGACCCTGTGCTCCCCAATCCAATCCGCTGATACGACTAATACATAACTGGTCTTAGCTAATACCTCCTTTCGCCTGAACAAGATTTACCTTTTTTATTGGATTGAGTGGTTCAATATAAAACCCCTTATAGCCAATACTTGTCTAACTTTTTGTTTGACATATGGCTAACCTTGGATTGGATTGTTAAGAACTCATGGGCTACCAAACTCACCTGTATGAGTTTGGGTGGGATATGCAACTTGGTTTATGGATTGGTTTTAATCAAGTTGGATTAAGAACCTTTCATAACTCAATTGAGTTCTTTTCCTCCATAGTATTTTCATCTAAAATTGATAGATTAACAGTTATGAAAACTAGGTCTTTGCTCATGTATAATAGTACCATGATATGTTTATGATAGTAACCATTATATGCTTGCGCTAAATACATCTATCATAAACATATCATAAAAACAACTTCTGTTTAGATTAAGGTTAGTTTACAAAGAAGTCATGTTGCAAACTATATGACACTTCGCTTATCTTTGAAACAAAAGGAACACTCGGTTTAGAATAGATTAATAATATATCTAGAAATATTTCATTATAATTTACTGACAATGTACAACCTCAACTTACAAGTTTTAATTGTAATAAATTGTTTGTTGTTGTTGGGTACCATTCCTCGAACCCATATTCCTAGGAAGGCAATTGTAAACCTCAACTAACAGACCAAAGGTAAGGATGGTAATTGTAATACATCACCACTTTTGCTGCACTTTGAAGTAAGCATTTTTGTCAAGATTTCTGTATGTAAAGGTGATCTACAATTGCAAGCCTGACACAGAAAAATCCCTACCTATTTTTTTTACCAGAACAGGAACACAGGATCACTTCTAAAATTTAGGTACCCATGAACATTTTTTAGGCTTAGATGGGGTTGGTTTTTGGTTAACTAAAGATAGTTGAGAGCTAATTTAGTCTATTATGTGTTAATTGTTCAGGTGAGCCCTCAAATCACTTTGTCATTCCTAATCACCACACTCAACTTTTCGACCGTATAAAATAGCAAATATATTAGATAATTTCCCGTATGATGCTTTCACTAAATAGATCTATCACAAACGTATCATATGAATAGCCTGTCTTCATCACCTGTCTTCACCATGAAGTATAGACAAATTTGGTTTCAGCAATGCCATGTATTTAAATTACTTAAAACTCTTCCTTATCGTTTTATACTACATCACTTGTTATTCCCCGTTCTTTTTGTATCATTCAATTTCCCACTTCTACATCTCGTAGTCACCACCATGGCCTATCATGTGGAGGCATTTATATATTAAGACAGAAGAGCAGTGGTTCTCTAATAAGCCATTCTAGTTATGTTTATGATGAGGACATCAAATCTGTTTTATTTTATTTTGAGATTTAGCAATATGTAGTTTATTTGAGAGATTTGTTTTAAATTTGAGAGATTTGTTTTAGATTTGTTTTAGATTTGTTTTAGATTTGTTTTGAGCCTATATATAGGCTTTGAGAATAATGAGAAAATATGATACTTTTGATTAACAAAATTATTGTGTTGAGTTATTGCTCTTCATCCCTCTTTTTTGTGTGAGACAACTAAGAGAATTATTAGGGTTTGTGAGAAGTCCTAATAAATTTTTAGGGTTTGTGATAAAATCTAAAACTACATCCAAATTTCCAAATTAAAAGGGAAAAAAAATCCCAAAATCCTAATCCCCAAATCCAACTCAACGTCAACTCTGACCTCTTCTCCTTCTTCCTCTTGCATCCCGAAACCCTAGCTCCTCGATGTTGTCTTTCCTGTTCGCCCCTCCACCGACCCTCCTTCACCACCCTCATCGCCCTCATCGCCCTCGCCTCCACCTTCAACTACCCAACCCCAGACAGCCCTCGTCGACCAACCCGCACCCTCACTGTTTTCCCGTCGTCTTCCCCCGCTCATCGCCACCTCCTCGCCCCCTACCACGACCCAACTCCTCATCCAAACCCCGACCTCATCTCCTTCCTTCCTTCCCCTCGTCAACGTCTCTTCCCGACCACGACCACCCCTTCATCTCCGCCGCTGCCCTCCACTGCCGACGACCACTGCCATCAACCTCCGAAGCCCTGCAGCCGCATTTTGCTATCCCACTGCTCCTTTTCCGCAATTACACACAATCTGCAATCCCGGTAAACTCTTTCCTTTTTTCAAATATTTGTGTTACTGCTTTATCATCTCTATAGTATTATTTGATTTATCTGTCGCCCACAAATATTGAGAGTGCGTGTTTTACTAGCCTATTAATGTACAAATCTTTATTGAATATCTTACATACTAAGAACAGTTAAGTATTATTGTTGATTGATAGAATTGAACTTTTAATTGGGCTTGTTAAACTATTTCACATCTTGAAAATTCATCAAACCAATTAATAGTTATAATTTCTAACTTAATCTGCCTTACGTGTTGGTAAATTTAAACCATTAAAATTCTTGGAAATTCTCTATTTAGGGTTACTTCTCTTCTTTATGTCTTACTGTATAACTTAATGCTTCGTTTGTTCATTAGATAAAAATGTAGCTCATTCTGTCAATGTTTGCGAAGTATTGTACCAAGTATTCGTAGTAAGTGCTATGAATTATACGAACCTGTTTAGATAAAAGCAGTGGAATGTAAATAAGTTTTTTAACATCTGATTTCTCTTACTTGTAGGTGGCTATCCCTTTGAGCCTCCTAAAATGCAGTTTACCACAAAAGTTTGGTATGGTCATATACCCTTATATTAAACATTTAGTTGCCCTCAGATCCAATGTTATGTTCCTGTTATCATAAAAAAACATTTTTCTTAAATTTTCTTCTGATAGTTACGTAATTTCATATGTTAAAAAAAATTCTCACGAAATTTTGTAGCTGTTAGTTCGCAGTTGATCTGTATTGTGTGGCCTAGCCACAGGGATCTGTGAGCTAGATTTCACAAATATAAACAACAACAACAACAACAAAGCCTTTTTCCCAAGTAGTTGGGGTCGGCTACATGAATCCTGGTTTTCCATTCTCCTCGGTTTAGATTTCACAAATATGATTTAATAAAGTAATGTTGATCTGCTGGTTGTATTGTTTAAAGAAGAAATAGGAAACAAAGGTGAATTTGAATGTCTTGTTCTTGGACTCAACAATTTTTTTAAAAAATTGCTGTAAATTTTCTATATCTATAGTACTTGGAGATGCTACAGTCTGGTTCTTGGGGAAAGAAAAATCGATTTGTGGGTAGAAAAGGGATGGTACAGATGTTCGATTTGTCGGTAGAAAAGGATGGTACAGATGTTAATGAAGTTGGTTCGTATGTTTGTTTTCCATTGATATACATAAAGACTAAAGACTAAAGAATTTTCTATTTTAAGGACATTTTTTGGTCTAGTGATATTTTGGCTGATCTATTATACTACAAATTATTTTTTAAGATTTTTTTAAAAATCTATTTAACATCTAGTTGAGTGGGTTGATCAATAGGACTTACTTTTTATAGATATATGCTTGTATGAGCTTCATCAACCCATTGGTTAGGAACTTGTAACCTATTGCCTAATTAAAGCCTCAGCATATTGAGTTTCCATCTCACGTTCTCTTCAAATTTGTCCCTTTTTCCCAATAATTTTGAAACAATGTAGACCCTGTTTATACTGGCATTTATGTTAATTAATGAAACCAGGGGCTCCTCAGAGACTTGGAATGGACAGAGACTTGGATTGAAGTATTGAACCCAACTCAAGTTTAATACCCGAACCCCTTCAAGTATGACATAGTTTTTTGGATTAAGGATTTGGATTGGGCCTATAATTGTGCAGTGAATTCATTATTTAAAAATTTGGGATGAAATGTTGGTCTTGGCCAAGGCGACACACACTCGCCCATGCACACCCACACAAATGAATTCGACCGATAGAAAACTATCACCACCAAAAGACCAAATGCATATCATTAAAATAATTACCTTACTGTACCTATTCCCATATATTAGTAAAAGAAAATATACTCATACCCAGAGATCCACATGCACACGCACAGAGACACGGCCAAGGCGACGCACTTGCCCACATCCACTCACACAAATGAATTCGACCTATAGAAAACTATCACACCAAATGACCAAATGTATATAATGCAAATTACCATATTATATACATTCCCATATGTTAGTAAAGGAAAATATACACATGCCCAGAAATCCAGTCTTTATCATGCATTTACTTGTGTATATAGTTGTGCTTGTTGGCATACCCCCTCCCCTCCCAACATGCTACTAGTTCGATGAGCACAACACCACTTCCATACGCATTGTCGCATAGTGACTTTGATGATTTGTAGTTTGTTAATTTACTCTCTAATGAATTACTCAGGGGAAAGCACACATTATGTGAATAGATTATTGAGGTTGTCCAGTATAACCGTATAAATTGAACTGCAATGTTGTTAGTTGTTACATTAAACTGGCATGTCCATTTTAACTATATGTGAATGGATTACTGTTGCTGATATTTTAGGGTTCAATTTAATGATCGAATTAGTACCATTCTTTTTTTTCTTTAGTGAGTTTGCAAAAGTTGAATCACCATATTGGGAATTTACTATCCGATAGTTGTATTTATTGGCATGGTAAATTGCGGAAAACACCCCAAAGCTATTCAGTCAAGGCAATTAACCCCCTCTACTTATTTTCAATGCAGTAAACCCCTGAACTATCTAAAGGAAGTAATGGAGTCATATTCTGTTAGTTGTCCTCGTCAAACCCGTAAAATAAATATGTAGTGACCAAAATAGGCTTCTGTAATTTTTCTCCTAAACCCTTCAATTAATCCTAAGCTTGATCCCCATTACCTATGGCTAATCCCTATCCCGCTAATCCCTACTCTTTCCTTATCCTCGTCCATGCCAACTCAAACCGTCACCATCATCCTCAACCTCCATTCCCTCCTTGTTGTCTCCATTTGAAACCCATTTTCAACCTTCGTTGACCAGAGCCCAAACCTGACCCAAACAACTCCAACTCAACCCATCACCATCATTTTCAACCTCCATTCCCTTCTTGCTGCCTCCATTTGAAACACATTTCCAACCTTCAATAAAACCCTAATCCGAGCCCAAACCTGACCCGAACCATGCCAACTCAACCCATCACCATCATCCCACACCATCATCATCCGCAACCTCCATTCCCTCCTTGCTGCCTCCATTTGAAACCCATTTCCAACCTTTATTAAAACCCGAGCCCAAACCTGACCCGAACACGACCTTGACTCGACCTTGCCTTCGCCATTGCCGCTGCCATTGCTGGTCGCTGCCGCTGTTGCCGCTCGCTGCTGTTGTTGCTGTCCTTGCTGCCGACAACCCTGAGATCCATTTAGTTGGATAAATTATTTTATTTAAATGGAGGGCATTTTAGTCACTACACAATAAATCTACGGGTTTGACTAGGTCAACTAACGGAATATAACTCCGTTACCCCTATAGATAGTTCGGGTGTTTACTGCGTTGAAAAAAAGTAGAGGGGGTTAATTGTCTTGACCGCATAGCTCAGGGTGTTTTCCGCAATTTACCCTTATTGGCATGTTTTACAGGTATAGATAAGTGATTGCAGTATAAATGGATCAGCTAAATATATTATTGTATTTGTTTTTGTTTCTAGTAGTAGATAGTATATACTATATGAATGAGGATCTTGTTCAGTAATTGCAATGAATTTTCAATTTGATAAATATGATTTCGGAGTCAGGTCGGAGATGGATATTAACAGAAAAGAATGAGCTGAACTTTAGCCCCTTAATGTACTAGCATTGTTCTAAATTATTAATAGATCTCATTTCAGATCCATGTATCCCCTAGCTGTTAGATATTAATAGAACATGAAATCCTTAAATAGTTTTCAGGGGTAAAGTGCTCTTGCCTCTCAAAGTAACTCTTATTTTATAGATGGTAACCAATGTTAATTGAAGAGTTAATTTTATTTGTTTGAAGGCACCCTAATATCAGTAGCCAAAATGGAGCAATATGTCTAGACATTCTCAAGGATCAGTGGAGCCCAGCGCTGACACTGAAGACAGCCTTGCTCTCACTCCAGGCACTACTCTCTGCACCGGCACCTGATGATCCCCAGGATGCGATCGTTGCTCAACAGGTACTATTGCTTTCTTTCTATTGATCACTCTCTTCTCTACCCTTTCTTTTGCTATGTATTGATATTGATTATCTGTTTGTTATTTTGCATGCTTGCTAAACACCAATATAATATGCTGCAGTTTTTGCGCGACCAGCCAACTTTTGTTGCTACTGCTCGCTACTGGACAGAGGCCTTTGCCAAGAGGTCATCTATTGAGGAGAAGGTATTAGTTTGTTTATATATAAAACAATGACTTCTACAAGCTGTTAAAGACATGGGAGGCTCCGAGGCTGGGAGCTTTTGTATCCAGCAGACTTCAAGAAGAGCTAACGAGAACTGAAATATGTATCACTATTTGAATACTCAACCCTGTCTGTTAAAAATAAATGCAGGTGCAGAAGCTGGTTGAGATGGGCTTTCCTGAGAGTTCAGTCAGGAGCACACTGGAGATGGTTAACGGCGATGAAAATTTGGCTCTTGAAAAGCTCTGCTCCAGCTAACACATACATAACACATCTGTATGTGTTGAGTTTCAACCCTAGATATGGTTGGCTTGTAAATTCTTAACTCATATGCATTAAAAGCAGGATGACTTCTACTTATAGGCAGCCCTCTGTGGACATTTATGGGCACGGATTTCTTCTAGTAAACTATACTGAATTTCTGTTTTAGTTTTCTGAAGTACGAATATCCAAAGCTAGTAGACTGTGTGATATTTATAGCGGTGAAATAAGTGCCGCTTGTCTCGGACACAATTTCATGTTTTTTTTATTGTGCGGTGCTTTCTCCTTTGTGAAAATGACTCGGTTGCTAAATAAGAGAAGAAGTTGGTTGATTGCAACTTTTGCTCAACCATTGACTGGTTCTGTGGTTGCAACTTTAATGCTGCGTTGAATCACGTTAAACCATTATCCTCGTAAATGGGTGGAGACGCACAATGTACAATACATGGTAGACAATAAATTTCAGGTGGGGTTTTTTTGTTTTGGGCTAGAAATAATGAATTATTTTCTGTATTGACCCACTTTTTGAAAATATTGACCAAACTGACCCACTTTCAAAAATATTTATCCAACTGATCAAGTTTTGGACACCTCAACATAACACGTTCTTGAAAAAAATGACAAGTTAATTTTATGCCATTGTTCCAAAAGGTTGCATTAGTTTTAATTTTTTTTAGCATGCCACTGTTTGTAAAAATGGCAACCATACCTTTCTTATACAAGTGTGAAACTTCTGACTTGGAAAAAATTTCAAGTGCCAAAACAACTTATAATTGATGCCGTTATCCTCAAGAATAGTATTCGCATTACTGGTACCGTTGTTGGAGATAACAGTAGCAGTTAGAGCATTTGTATTTGTTGGCTATATATCCAAAAAATAGATATTTTGGATACAAACGATCTGCAGTCCTCGTCTATATATTCATATTTTGGATTTGGCATGAACTGCTGGCCAAATTTGGGAGAGAGTTTAGCTTTTTTCCATATTTTGAAAATCGGAACATGATTTACCGTTTTTAAGTCGCACGGTAGTTGATATGTCATCGGAGATTTGGGGGGGGGGGGGGGGGGGGGGGATCATCTCCCGTCCCTTGCTAAGAGCATCTGCATGTGTAGGACGGTAGACCAATTACTGTCTTTTAATTATTATTTTTTTACTTTATTGATTTACTATAATACCCTAATTCTCCTTTCCAACCTTCACAAAACTCCAACGGCTAAACATTTCAAAACTCCAACGGCAAAAAATTTCAAGTGTCTATATGTATAAATACACTCTCTTCTTCTCCAATATCAAGCTGAACACTTCCTTCTACAATTTGTTCTTCACCCCAATTTTTTTGCTCGTACAACTCTCGATAAAATTTTTGAAGACGTCAACTCGATATCATGGCCAATCATTCAATTAGAGGTCGAGCCTACACATCAATTGAAGATGTTATCCTGTCCCAAAACTGGGTTGCTATAACTCAAGATCCTTTGATCGGTAGCGATCAATCCGGAACACAATTTTGGGATCACATTTTTCTTACATTTGTTAGTCTGTTAGGGACTACAACCGACAGAACGATCGGCTTTCTTTCGTCTCGATTCCAGACAATTTCAAAAGAAATAGCTTTGTACGTTGCGAAGTTGAGCAGCATTACAAATAGAGTGGCAAGTGGATCTATAGAAGTTGATAAGGTGTGTATATATTATGATGTGAGATAATGTCAATTTATTGTTCACGTAGAATAAAATTACTCAAATTAGAGATTATTTATATCGTAATTTTTATAGGTACGCGATGAAAGAATGGAATACGTACATGCAAACTGTTGGGAAAGCCATTAAATTTGAAGAGTGTTACGATATTCTCAAAGATCAACTGAAGTTTTCTTTACGAACAATCTGCACTTGGCAATCTGCACTTGAATGATTTCCTGCACAAAGATCACAAATCATATTAGTTTGAATAGCATTAACATTTATATTACCTATTTGTTTAGATAAAATATCAATTTTCGCAGTTAAAGTAGTAATAGGATCAAGTTCAAAAACTCCCGTCACTTTTCTTGGCATTGTTCTCTCTGAAGACCACTGAAAATTATTAGATGTCATCTCCTCTAAAAGCTCATAGGCTGCTTCATGAATTTTTCTCATAAGTGCACCTCCAGCTGCTACATCTACCATAGATCGATTGTAGCTCCCAAACCGTTATAGAATGTTTGCACTTGTAGCCACTTCGGGAGTTCATGATGAGGACACTTTCTCAATAGCTCTTTGTACCTCTTCCATGCATCATATAATGACTCGGTCTCAAATTGAGTAAATATGGTGATGTCATTCCTTAACTTTGCTGTTATTGCTGGGGGAAATACTTTGCCATAAATTTTTGTGCTAAGCCCTCCTGGCGGTAAAGAATTCAACCAAGCTTTTGCCTTATCTCTGAGTGAAAAAGGAAAGAGTATTAGTCGGATAGCATCATTGGAAACTCCATTATGTTTGAAGGTATCACATATTTCGAGAAAGTTTGCAATGTGAACATTAGGATCCTCATGTGCTAGTCCTCCAAATTGAACTGTCTTTTGAATCATCTGAATAATTACTGGTTTAATTTCAAAATTGTTTGCTTCATTTGCAAGCCTTTTTGATGCTTGATGTTGCTCCATTGACTGGGGGCATTGCATAATCCCTCAAAGCTTTGTTCTCCTCTTCGTTCGCCATGGATAAAGAGGATGTGGTTTTCTTTCTTCTTCTTTATAATCTGATGTAAAGTTCTCTCAATCTCTGGGTCAAAAAGTGTAGGCTCCAATGGTTTAGATATGGGCATACACTCCTAAGTATGGAAAAAAATAAAGAAAAATAAGTCAAAAGAGAATAAAGAGGTAAATAACAATAAAAATAAAAATAAAAAATGCAAACTAATAACGGTCTAGCAATTTTTCAATATCTATAAAAGAATGACTAGTTCTCGGCAACGGCGCCAAAAACATGATGTGAATTATTTACAAGTGTACAAAATCGCAAAAAGTAGTATAGTTAAGAGAAAAGAGTGTCGAACCCATAAAGACTAATTACTTTATTAAGTACCGAAATTACTAGATTAACTACTATTTGGAAAAAATCGAAATTCAATTAAGAAAGCAATTAAATTAAATTAATATAAAGAACTAACTAAATTAATTAAAAAGAAGCAAAATGTGAAATTTTGTTATTTGTTAATAGCAAAATTAATTCTAGGATTTTTCATTTCACCTAATTAATCCAACACAATTCATAATTCCATGTGAATAAAAATATTATTTTTCCAAGTTGTAGACCAAAATCCGCCAAGTATTCAATGTTTTCTCTCGAACAACACCAAAAATATCTCCAACTAACAGTTTGTTATATCTCTATGCAAATTTAATTAATTGAAGACTCATTAAGTTCTATGGATTTCTTTATAGTCACATCAATTGCGATAAATCATCTCTAATTTTGCTCAATCAATGGTGTTTAATTTTATAGTTCTAAATCACAAATTACCTCTCGGTCTCTTCATGATCCAATAAATCATACAATAGTTGGCCAAACAATTGTAAGCATTAAACACAAAAATCGAACTCACAACCATGAAAAAATAGAAAAATAATATGGAATTAAAATTTGTGTTCTCAAAACTAGGCTACATCGAAGCCCTGGACAAATAAAATTCAGTTCATAATAAAATTGCAACTAACAAATATTGTCTTGGATTGCATAATAAAATAAAAGAAGAAAAGAGAGACAGAAAGAACTCTGTTTTTGTAAAAAAAAAATCAAACCAAAGTCTCGATTTTTGAGTCGCCAAAGTCAGAGACTCAGTCTTCTCTCTCTCCTCTGTCTATCTCGTATATCTTGATCACCGCGCCGGTTGACGTGGCGCTGACGTCACATAGAGCAGCCCACATTCTGCCCTTTCTCCCTGTTTCGTCTTGAAGCGCGTGACGCAACACAGGGCGCCTCTGTCTTTCGCTGACGTGGATGCTCCTCGAAATGCATGATGCAACACAGAGCACTCTGGCCTCGCTGTCTTCGTCTTTGAGTTCGAGCGCCCAAGTACAGCACACGCTCTATTGTTATTATTATTATTTTTTTAATGCGAGGTCAGCCGTCTTCTTGTTAAGCGTGCCCTCTCTTCTCCTTTTGCTATTGTATTTATAGGAGCACAGACGTGAGAATTATGGTTTATTTTTGCAAAAAAAACCCCACATCTTCATTTATTTTTGCAGAAAACCCCCACATCTTCATTTATTTGTTTCCTATTTGATTTGCTCTTTATTTTTTGCTTCTTTTTCTTTTCCTTTTTCTTTTTCTTGAAACACGTGCTACACACACAAAATAAAATCAAAATTTAAGATTTAAAAATAAAATATAATTAATTAGTTTAAATTAATTAAACTAACTAATAATCACATTAGCTCAATTAAACCCTTTTAAATTTGTTTATTTCATTTTCACCCTCTATTGGCAATTAGAATTTCTATTTTGCTTTTCACATAGCCAAATTGTAAAAATTCAACAAAACAAAACAATAAAAATTAATCAATCACTCTCCTTGTTTTGTTTGTTGATTTTTACTAAAAATCTTCACCTTTTGCATCAAAAATCTTATTCCAAAAAAAATAATTCATTAACTGAAATCTATGGAAATAAGATGACTTTTTAACAAGATAGACGAATACAAGCAATTTTTATGGGTAAATGAGTACAAATATTTATATAAAAAATATATACATCAAATACCCCCAAACTTAAGATTTTGCTTGCTTCGAGCAAAAAGTAAAATCATGAATAAAGGAATAATAATCAATAATACCTCAACTCATCGCACTAAGAGATCTCATCAGGCAAGCATCAAATTTTCAATTAAAAATATAAACAATAGCAAAGAAAGTAAAATCAAGCATACTTACTTTCTCCAGTGCAATTATTCATTCATAATTCCTAACCCAATCATATTTGTCATGCAATTAATGTAATTATAGTATGTAACAACTCCATCTGTGATTATCCCTTCTCACTACTACAAACCGAGTAGCAAACTAGAGGGTTTTTTTTTCCGCTCTTCTCTAAGTTGTCACTTGCCTTTTGACGCGAATGCAAATATTTGTGATGAATTCACCCGGTTACTCAACAAGTCACAAACTTAAAGTGCTTTACATACTCATATTTCAAGTTGTCGTTTGACGTAAAAGTAAACATTGGTGATGAATACCCCTAGTTACTACTAAATTGTGTTTAGTTCGTTGTTTTGATAACACATTTTAAACTTAGGTTTTCCAACAAAAAAAATAGAAAGGAGTTTTTAGAGATTTTAAAAAACAATGGTTCGTTTGGATAACTGTTTTCAGAAAATAGTTTTTGAAATTGAGAGTATAAAAGGCGTTTGGTTAACAACAGGTTTAGACAAACTTTAACAACAGAATCGCTTCAGATGAAATTTAAATCACATAAATCACATAAATCACATAAACAAATATGAAATTTTAACAATTGAATTTAAACAAATCCAAATATTAATGTCTCTTTAACAAATCCAAATACTAATTTTAACAACATAATTTAAACAAAACCTCTCTCACTCAAATTTCAACTCATTCCACATCCAAAATCTCCAACTTTCCAAAACCTACATGGTGATTTTAACCTGAATCCAAAAAAACCCTAGCTTATTGTGCACGGAATTCAAAGCGCGAACTCGTGGTTACCATGGATCTGAAGAAGACGTCGACGAATTCGAGATCGTTGGATGCAATGGCGGCGATGGAGGGTTGGCCTAGGGTTTGGGGGAGGAGAGCGAAGATGGAGGAGGAGAAGAGGTTGTTAAGAGGACAGTGAAGATGGAGGAGGAGAAGAGGTCGTTATGGAGGAGGGGAAGAGGAGAACGAAGATGGAGGAGGGGAAGACATTGTTGTCGACCCTCGCCTGTTTTGTCGATTGGGAGGGGAAGACATCGCCGTCGACCCTCGCCCGTGTTGTCGATTCCCATCTTCCTCAACGATTTGAGTTTAGAAAATGAGTTTTGGGTTTAAAAACTCGTTTTTGCAGTTTTCTGAAAACACATTTTAAAATGAGTTTTGGGGGGGAAATTTAAAAACCCATTTGTGAAAACCACTATCCAAATGCGTTTTTTCAGTTTTTAATTTTAAAAAACTGAAAACTGGTTTTAAAATACTATCCAAACAGACCCGCAACTCACAACATTAGAGTAGATAGACTTTATTCATATAATTTTTAAATTTTTTTATAAATCATTATCACTTTATTTACTTAAACTCTGTTTAGGACTAGATCAAAGGGGATAATCACAAGAGAAAGCTGTCACATTTTTCTTTTATGTATAATCACATGACTCACACAATTTTGTAAGGAATTTTAAAATTCAATAATCCTAAAGTAAATAGGTATGCTTAATCTTGCTTTATAAGATATTGTATATCCTTAAAAAAGTTATTTCAATGTTTTAGCACAATAAAGAACTCAAAAGTGTAATGGTAAGCCTAATTGAAATCCCCTTTTGTTTTGTTTTTCTTTCACATATAGATAAATGAAAATAAATTTGTACCCATTTACCCAAACTTGAATATCACATTGTACTCAATGGGAAAGGAAAAGAAAAAACAAAAAGAATGCAAAAAGTTCAGAATTGCTCCCCTGATTCGTATTAAAATTCTGCACGCGCGACGTTCATTGTTTCAGCGAATCTGGAGCTATAGATGTCCAAATGGCCTGATTATCTTTTTCTGGAAAGCTTAGACAATTTCCTACGATTGCTCTTTGAAACACTTTTCCAGATTCTGATTCCATCCTGCCCAAAAATAGCCATCAATGTAGGTGTAGAAAACAGCTCCGCCCGGCGACTTCCAAACTTATGCAATCCTATAAAATAAAATCAAAAATTAAAATTAATATAAACTAAAAGAAAAGAAATCAAATCTAATTCAGTAAAAGAAAGCATGGGTTGCCTCCCAAGAAGCGCTAAGTTTTAAGTCTTCAGCCAGACTTTCTCCATCTCTCATTAATGGTTTGCTAGATCGATGCTCAACTTTTGCTCGCCAAATTCCCCATCCATATACGGCTTCAACCGCTGTCCATTTACCTTGAATGTCCCCTTTTTCTCATGATGTATCTCAATGGCTCCATATGGAAAAAAAATTGTCACAACAAATGGTCCCGACCACCTAGACCTCAATTTTCCTGAAAAAAGTCCAAGTTTTGAATTGAATAACAATACTTTCTTCCCTACATTAAATACTCTTCTCAAAATATGCTTATCATGTCATCATTTAGTTTTCTCTTTATATATCTTGGTAATTTCATAAGCATCATTGTGAAACTCGTCCATCTCATTTAGTTGCATCATTCTCTTCTCCCCTGCATCTTTCATGTCAAAATTAAGTATTTTTATTGCCCAATACGCGTGATGCTCAAGTTCCATCGGTAAGTGACATGCTTTACCATACACCAATCTATATGGGGACATTCCAATTGGTGCTTTAAATGCTGTCCTATATGCTCATAATGCATCATCTAATTTTCTTGCCAAATCTGTTCGTGACATATTCACTGTCTTCTTAAGTATACGCTTCAACTCTCTATTTGAAACTTCCACTTGACCACTTGTTTGAGGATGATATGGTGTTTTCAGATGATGAGTAACTCCATACTTAGCAAGTAAAGCATCAAATTGACGGGTGCAAAAAAGTTTTCCTCCTTCGCTAATAATTGCCCGTGGAGCTCCAAATTGTGAAAAGATATTTTTCCTAATGAAGTTCACCACCACTCTTGCATCATTGGTTGGTAAGGTAGCAGCTTCCACCCACTTGGAGACATAATCTACAGCAACCAAAATATATTTATTAGAAAATGAAGATGGAAAAGGACCCATAAAATCTATCCCCCAAACATCAAATAATTCAATCACTAAGATATTATTTAGGGGCATCTCATGTTTCCTAGGAATATTTCCCACCCTTTGACAATGATCACATAATTTAAAAAAATTAAAAGCATCCTTAAAAATTAAGGGCCAATAAAATTCTGATTGTAAAATTTTTGTTGTTGTTTTTGCTCCACTAAATGGCCGCCAACTTCCAATGTGTGGCAATGTTTGAGTATGTTTTCCATTTCCTCTTCAGGTACACATCTCCTTATTACTTGATCTTCACAGTGGCGAAATAAAAAAGGTTCCTCCCAAAAATAATATTTCAAGTCAGAGAAAAAATTCTTCTTTTGTTGGTAAGTAATTTCAGGAGGTAGAATTTTTTATACCAAGTAATCAACTATATCAGCATACCATTAAGGAGTTTGTATCATCCTTAAATACTCATCTAAAAATTCTTCATTGATTAGTGTAACCTACAATTTCTTTTCACCTTTAGGCTCAATGCGAGGTAAATGATCGGCCACCACATTTTCCACACCCTTCTTGTCCTTGATTTCCACATCACTCTTGTAAGAGCAAAATCCAGCGAAGTAATCTTGGTTTGGCTTCCTTCTTTGCAAGCAAGTATTTGAAAGCTGAATGATCCGTGTACAACCACCTTTGAACCTATCAAATAAGATCGAAATTTGTCAAAAGCAAATACAACAGCTAATAATTCTTTTTCAGTAGTAGCATAATTAAGCTGTGCTCCTGTCATAGTTCTACTTGCATAATAAATTGTGTGAAAATTTTTGTTTTTTCTTTGCTCTAAAACAGCACCTATCGCCACATCACTAACATCACACATTAATTCAAAAGGCAAATTGGTGCAATAATTATAGGTGCTGAAATTAATTTCTTTTTCAATGTTTCAAAAGTATGCAAGCAATCATGGGAAAAATCAAAAGGTGTATCTTTATTCAAAAGATTGCAAAGAGATTTAGTGATTAAAGAAAAATCTTTTATAAATCGTCAATAAAATCCTGCATGACCCAAGAAACTTCTCACTCTTTTGACATTAGTTGGTGGAGGTAGTTTTTCAATGACATCTATTTTAGCATGATCCACTTCAATTCCTTTAAAGTAAACTTTGTGGCCTAACACAATCCCTTCTTTTACCATAAAGTGACATTTCTCCAAATTCATGACCAGGTTTGTTTCCTTGCAACGCTGCAAAACCAAAGCTAAGTTAGATAAACAATTATCAAATGAATAACCAAAAACTGAAAAATCATCCATAAAAATTTCAATAAACTTCTCAACCATATCCGAAAAAATTGATATCATGCAGCGTTGAAATGTGGCGGGGGCATTGCAAAGACCAAAAGGCATTCTTCTATATGCAAAAGTTCCATATGGGCAAGTAAAGGTGGTCTTCTCTTGATCTTCTGGTGCTATGGCGATTTGATTGTATCCCGAATACCCATCAAGAAAATAATAGTATGAGTGGCCTGCAAGTCTTTCTAGCATTTGGTCAATGAAGGGTAGTGAAAAATGATCCTTTCTAGTTACATCGTTTAGTCTTCGATAATCTATGCACACTCTCCATCCCGTAACTGTTCTTGTTGGTATAAGCTCATTATTGTCATTCTTCACTACAGTTATTCCTCCTTTTTTTGGCACAATATGATGGAATTTTATATACACTTAAGCCACACGCATAAAACATTGATAACAACCTAAATCATGTCTCTATAGATCTAGATCTTAATCATGTTACAAAAGTGCTTTAATATAAAATCCTAAATCATGAAACTATAGATCTTTGCTAAATCAAAGAAGAAGAACATTAAAAGCGGAAGCACTAACCTGAAGCCATTGATGGAGATTGCACAGAGAGTTTGGATCTTCCTATATGATACACACTTCTATGAGAGGTCGTCTCTCTTTTCTTTTTTGTTGATGGGATGGCAGATAGATTAAGAAGATACGTATATATAGGGGACCACAACCCTAATGGATAATTATTGATTTCCAATTTTGCCCATCACAAAATTAGAAATTTACTTTACGGTTTCTACACGTAATATCACACTTTAAATTATATGCTTTTAACCCATTACTTAATCTTGATTAGATCACTTTAGTTTGGGTTAGACTTTAGAATAGCAATTATACATTTAGTCACATATGTGAACCCACATAGATTATTTTCCAACAATCTCCCACTTGGGCCACATATGTTACATTTTATATATGTACATACTTTATGAACTCAAAATTTTGATATCATAACCAAAAGCATAGCCAAACAATCTCGTCCATTAATCATGCAAATATAGGATCAAAGCAATTTTCGTTACATTTATCGTAACCAAATTCATCAATGGTCACATATATCAACATAATCAAACGACATAGATCAAGTGTGAATGTGTAGCATGGAAATTTCATGCAATGTGATCTATATACATGCATATTTCCAACTGGTCCTCTTAAAACTTAAGTGAGGTCAGAATCAAAACATGACAAAAGAGTGATAAAACTGAATACTTTATTTCTGATCAGAAAATAACCAAATGTATAAATGTCTCAGACAAACATAAAGCAAATAAAATACAAACTCCCACTAAATCATGATATTCTCAAGAAATACAACACCCATATGAGCAGTGTGCTCATGAAAGACCTTGGGTGGTAATCTCTTTGTGAGCGGATCCGCTATCATGGAGTTTGTCCCAATGTGCTCTATGTATTTTTGTCCACTCTGCACTCTTTCTTTCATAACTAGGAACTTTATGTCAATATGCTTCGACTTTGTTGAGCTCCTGTTGTTGTTGGAATACATCATTGTTGACTTATTGTAACAAAATAACTTGAGTGGTCTTTCTACATTCTCTAAAATGCACGGCCTAGTGACAAAATTCCGCAGCCATATTCCATGATTCGATGACTCATAGCATGCTACATATTCTACTGCCATAGTGGAAGAAGCTACAAGTGTCTGTTTGACGCTTTTCGAGGATATAGCTCCTTCAGCTAACAGGTAAATATAGCCTGATGTAGACTTTCTGCTATCTTGGCACCCAGCAAAATCAGAATCAGAATATCCTACAACCTCCAAATGATCTGATTTCCTATATGTGAGCATGTAATCTTTTGTTCTCTGAGGATACCTCATAACCCTCTTAGCTGCTATCCAATGGTCCATACCAGGTTTGCTTAAATACCTGCCTAACATTCCAACAATGTACGCAATATCCGAACGCGTACATACTTGAGCATACATTAGACTCCCAACAACTAATGCATCCGGGATCTTTTGCATTTCCTGAATTTCAAGGATACTTTTAGGGCACTGATTGAGACTAAATTTGTCTCCTTTAGCAACAGGGGTATCTCCTAGTCTACAATCTTGCATGCCAAACCTTTTGAGTACTTTATCGATGTCCCTTTTGTGATAATCCAAAAATACCTTGAGAACGATCTTGGTGTATCTGAATTCCTAATACAAAAGAGGCATTCACAATATCTTTCATCTCAAAATGCTTGGATAGAAACCTCTTGGTTTCGTGCAACAAGTCCATATCATTAGTGGCAAGCAATATGTCATCGACATACAGAACTAGGAATATATGTTTACTCCCACTGAACTTGTGATACATACAATCATCAACAACATTCATCTCATTATCAAATGAGATAATTACTTGATGAAACTTATGGTACCATTGACGAGAAGCCTGCTTGAGTCCATAGATGGATTTCGTCAATTTGCAAACCATATTCTTTAGGTCTCCCGATACAAAGTTTTCTGGTTGCACCATATAAATTTTCTTGTCAATGTCACCATTGAGAAATGCCGTCTTGACATCCATCTGATGTAGCTCAAGGTCAAGATGACCAACAAGTGCCATAATTGTCCTGAACGAATCTTTCGATAAAACTGGAGACAAAGTCTCTGAAAAATCGATGTCTTCTTTCTGAGTATAGCCTTTAGCTACAAGACATGCCTTATACCTCTCCGCATTACCATTTGCATCCCTCTTGGTCTTAAATATCCATTTACAACCAATTGGTTTTGCACCTTCTGGTAATGGGACAAGTTTCCAAACTTGGTTGTCTTGCATAGACTTATACTCCTCATTCATGGCATTTATCCACTTTTGAGAGTTATAACTTTTCATGGTCTGGTGAAATGTGATTGGATCATCTTCCATCATTCCACTGTCATCCTCATGTTCTTGGAGAAATACAATATAATCATCCGGAATAGCATTTCTCCTTTCTCTCGTGGATCTCCTTAATGGCACTTGCTCTTGAGGTTGTTGAGTTTGTTCTTTTGGAACAATTACCTCATTTTGAATAGGGGTTTGTTCAGCATTGTCTTGTTAAGGTTCCGGATTCACTTCTTGATCAATAATAGGTGTGGAAACCTGAATATTGTCAAAAGTGATAGTAGGAATTGGGTTTGAAATTGAATCCAATTCCTCCTCAAAAGCAATGTCCCTAACCTTATTTCTCCTCCCAAACTCAGCTTCCTCAAAAAATGCTGCAGTTCCCGTCTCAAAAATATTCCTAAGTGTGGGATCATAAAACTTATATCCTCTAGATCGTTCAAAATAACCAATAAAGTAGCTGCTTACTGTTTGGAGTCCAATTTCTTTTCATGTGGCCTGTAAGGCCTTGCCTCAGCTGGACATCCCCAAATATGAAAGTGCTTTAGACTAGGCTTTTGACTTGTCCAAAGCTCATAAGGTGTTTTTGCAGCTACTTTAGTTGGTACTTTATTGAGAATATAAGCTATTGTCTTTAATGCTTCTCCCCAGAAGGACTCAGGTAAGGTGGAATAAGCAATCATTCTCCTTACAATATCCTTAAGAGTCCTATTTCGTCTTTCAGCAACACTATTCATGCTAAGTGATCCTGGCATGGTGTACTGTGGGACAATACTGCATTCCTCTAGGAATTTAGCAAACAGTCCTGGACGTTGTTCACTTGAGGCTCATATCTACCGTAGTACTCACCACCACGATCAGATCTGACATTTTTAATCCTTTTGTTGAGTTGATTCTCAACTTCAGCTTTATAAGCTTTGAACACATCCAGAGACTGTGATTTTTTATGAATGAGATATAGGTATTCATAACGTGAGTAATCGTCTATGAATGATATAAAATATTGTTGACCATTCCAAGATGCCGAAGGGACGCAAATATCTGTATGAATCAATTCTAAGACGCCTGAAGATCTATTGGCACCTAATCTCTTAGTTTTGGTATGTTTCCCCTTTATGCAGTCTACACAGACATCAAAGTCTGTGAAGTTCAGGTACTCCAAAATTCCATTAGACACAAGATGCTCAACTCTACCTTTTGAGATATGACCTAAGCGTTTATGCCATAATGATGCCGAATTTTCTTTATTTAATTTACGTTTAGTACCACGTGACTCTACATGCAAGGTTTCATTATAAGATACAATTGTTTCGAGCAAATAAAGGTCGTCATAAGGATTCAAATAACCAGTTCCAACAACATTCGAATTTAAAGACAAACTAAACTGATTGTTTCCAAATGAACAATAATAACCAAATCTGTCCAACAAAGAAATAGAAATTAAATTCGTCTAAAAGACGGTATAACAAAAGTGTCTTTCAAATCCAAATAAAAACCAGTTCCTAATAACAACCTAAAATGCCCAACTGCTTCCACTTCTACCGATTTTCCATCGCCCACGAAGATGTATCTTTCACCATCATTTGGTTTTTCGGCAGCTCAGACAACCCTGCATAGAAACACTTATGTGAGTAGTAGCACCAGAATCTATCCACCAAGTGTTTCTAGGTACTAAAGATAAATTAACCTTAGATAAGACCAAAGTAAGAAACATACCTTTCTTTGCACGCCATGCGTGATATTTGGTACATTCCTTCTTCATATGTCCAGGCTTGTTACAAAAGAAACAACTCTCTGTATCCTTGTATTGTTTCTTTTGAGGTGGACCCTTAGCTTTTTCATTCTCAGATTTCCTTTTCTTGCCCTTATTCTTAGAGGAATTGGCCAAGTGAGCACTTTCAGTCTTATCTTGTTTCAACCTTTCTTCCCCTTGCACACAGTGAGAAATGAGCTCATTTAGAGTCCATTTTTTTTCCATTTGACAGTTATAAATGATCTTGAATTGATTGAAGTGTGTAGGAAGCGATTCCAAAACCATAAGCACAAGCAATTCCTCAGGAAATTCAAGCTTGAGTGCCTTAAGTCTTGAAACAATATGGTACATCTCCATAATGTACTCCCTTACATTTCCTCGACCCTTATACTTCACAGACATCAAAGAAGTCAAAAGTGTATTCATTTCAACCTTATCATTTTTGGCAAAACGTTTCTCAATTTGATCGAGGAAA